>CM040989.1:2682562-2710972 GCA_022985145.1 Pangasius djambal | reverse complement strand
AATTTGAGTATTTTTCTATGTTATGTTCATGTTTATGTTCATAAACTTTTTATTTAATAAAATATGTTTTCATAGTTTGTGTTGTCCCTTATTATCAATGCAAAATGGTCACTAACTAAAGAGGATTTATGCTGATATTGCCCAAAAACCCTATTTTGTTCAGGCGTTTCCAAACTTTTGGAGGGCAGTGTATACACAGCGGAGGTTCTTAATTAGTTTCTATATAAAAACTGCTGTGCCGTGTTTAAACAATGCATTCAACGCATAACTATTTTTAATCATGTTTTGGCATGTAGCACATTACGTTTTAGTACATTTAGTACATTAACACAGTGGGGTGTGCTGTTATAGGAATGCAATCAACAATGGGGAGGTGAGATACCTGTTACCACCCTGAAGTTAAATATTCTCCATAAAAAGCATGTACTTTTTATTACTTTTATACCTGCAATTTGCCAACAATCAAATTTTTTTATTAGTTAAAGAACAACATGTCATACTTCTCATTGATTTATAGTCATGTTTAATGTTGTGGGATATCCGTAAAACACGTTAGTTCCTGGTATCACTTAACAATGGTTCCCTCACCAGCCTCTCTTTTTCTCTTTCTCTTCTTTACTTGACATTAATAATGCAGCTTGTTACAAAGAAACTGCAATTTCTCTGTCCTTTACCTCTGACTGTTGCAAAGCACCGACACTGGAGACTCTTCCTAAAAATGCAAAGCAAACTTCTTCTCACAAAAAGCGTCACTATGAAAGATTACACACGCTTTTTAATCTTGTTATGTGGAGTATCCAACATACAAGTCCTTGGGTATGTTGATACTATAGAAACAATGTCATATGGGAAGCCAGAAATATAGAAACTTAATAAACTTCTTCTGACCAATTAAAATCAAGGATTCAACAGCACTGTGATGTATTTATTGCTACAGCACATTATTTATTGTGCTGTAACATATTTGTCCAATTACTTATTTTATATAATATTCGCTACTGTTTATGTCAGGTCTTCCATTCACAATGTTTTTAGTCTAAAAGACAGACTGAAATTTACTTCTGTTCAGTACTAACAGATAGCTGTTTGCTATTGTATTAATAAACCACTATTATCAATCGCAAATTATGTGTCAGACAAACTTCCATGCTCGTGACAGGCCTAGTCAGTCATACAAACTATAAGAAACAAAAAAAAAAGTTTAAAGTACATGGCTATAAAATACCTTCTACCACACCCCAAGGATATGCGCGGCCTCGGACTCTCCTGCCTTTGATTTCGACAAGAATGTTGCTGCCGACCACAGCAAAGGGAATACTATCCTTCAGAGAAGAGAGCACACAATAGACAGATCAGACCGCAAATTAGCAGTAAACAACTGAAACTCAAACTCAAACAACTGAAACTGCAAACTCACTTTCAGATCTTGATCTTGGATTTTAGCTTCATCATCCTCATCGGAGTCACACTCAGGGAACTGGTAGATGTTGATCCCAAACCTCTCAATCTCCTCTCGTATCTGGATAGGGCAGGGCACTTAAAGCCACTCTGTCATAAAAAGCATACACTGTTGTGACACGAACACAAGATGGTTACATACGCACCTTTTTTTTCTTCTGTGAAACCTCCAGTGGTGTGAGGCAGTCCGCTTTACCCAGCACAGGCACTATGTTAACCTTCTCGTGTAGCGCCTTCATAAACTCCACGTCAACCGGCCTGAGGCTGGAGACACAGTTATGATAAATAGATCGTATGATGAATTTAATAATGAAGTAATACATTCTTATACAATTTTTTTTTTTTTACCCATGACCATACGGTGAGATGAAATAGAGGCAGCAATGCACTCGGTTGTCCGGAATGTTCCTGCGGTTCAACCCACTCTCGTCCCTGAAATACTGCTCAAACTGATGGTCAACAAAATCCACTACTGGCTTCCAGCTATCAAGAGTATAAAAATACATGTTATGAAAAAACAGCTATGGCTATGGCCTGCTTTACACTATATAGCCAAAAGTTTGTGGACGCGTGACCATTATTTGCTTTCTGAGCAATTATCATCCCATTCCAGATTCAGCCCCCTTTACAGTTATAATGAGCTCTACTCTTCTGGGAAGCTTTCCACTAGATGTTGGAGCGTGGCTGTGGGGATTTGCGTTCATTCAGCTACAAGAGCATTAGTGAGATCAGGCGCTGATGTTGGGATGTCGAGGAGGTCTGGGGTGCAGTCGGTGTTCCAGTTCATCCCAAAGGTGTTCAGTGGGGTTGAGGTCAGGGCTCTGTGCAGGACACTCGAGTTCTTCCACTCCAACCTTCACACACCATGTCTTCATGGAGCTCGCTTTGTGCATAGGAGCATCGTCATGCTGGAACAGGGTTGGGCCTCTTAGTTCCAGTGAAGGGAAATTGTAATGCTACAGCATACAAAGGCATCCTATACAAGTGTGTGCTTCCAACTTTGTGGCAACAGTTTGGGGAAGAACTACATATGGATGTGATGGTCAGGTGTCCACAAACTTTTTTTTATATTGTATCATGACCTATCAGTGTTGTTGACAGCATCTCCAAAGCCTGGCGTGTCCACAATGGTGAGCTTGAGTTTCACGCCTTTCTCCTCGATGCCAGTGGTGTGTTTGGTGATTTCCACTGTTTTGCTGATCCTTTCTGTATGCAGGGAAAACAGAGTGGCAAATACACAATATTTCTTAATTCTGATTGTGGTGCTCCAACATTTTAAAGGTTTATTACACAGAGAACACACATGTATCAGTACACAAGTGGTAGAATACAGGGAGACTGTGTCTTCCTCTTCAAAAGAATTGTTTTTGTATTCACTATAACGGAATACAGTACCACTACACATACACAAGAGATTATTAATGAGTTATTTTTACAGATCAGTGGAAATTATGGCTCACTGATAAGATAAGATGAGATATCTTACTGATCATGTGGTTGTTTATCTTTTTCCCTAGCTCGTTTCATCTCCTTATCTTGCTGTACTAACTGCATGCTTTTTATTTAATAATATGTTAAAAGTGAAATGAACTGTGTTGCTTCATGAATGCTTTGCTTGTGCTCCCAATTATGTGTGTATTTCCTCTGTAAAACATGACAGGACATGCTGTTACAGAAAAACGATCAACAACAGGGTGGTGAAGTTTGTTTGTTCTTGTTCAGCAAAGTCACGTCATTCTTTTTTTTTATCTGTTTACTGATACATTTCATCTGCAAAACAATGCAGTTCATGTTACGTTAAAACAGCTATAAACTGTCATTCCCTCACCGGCCTCTCTTTTTTTGCCTCTCTCTTGACGTTAATAAGACAAAACAAGCACTCTGTCCTGAAGTGTGTGGAAACTTTGAGAAACAGCTTTAACTCTGACAATTACAAAAGCGCTGACACTGGAGACTCCTTCCCAAGAGGTGAAATAAATGTATTCTTACAGAAAACTTCACCATATCAGTGACTGCACAAGTTTATAAATCCATTATGCGAAGTGTCTGCCATTTAAGTCCCTGTGAATAAGCTATTACGCTCGAAACAATAACGTATTAGTACAAGTGCACTAATATATAAACTATGCTCAGAGATGTACTGTTATAGAAGATTAATCAGTTTAACTAATCAACCCTCTGAGCACTATGGTATAAGCCGTTTTATCATATGCATTTTTTGTCACTGTACCCTGCTGCATGTATTTGTATTATTGTGTGTGTGCGTTATTGTCTTATGACAGTGTTAGTTTGTACTTTTAAGTGCCAGCTATTTTACAGTGTGTTATACCATCTGGCCAGAGACAAGAGATAAAAATGATCTTTTGGGATAACTCTGGTTCATCCACTGTTTACTGATGATATTGTTTAATGATGCATTAATACATAAAAATGTATCTCTTATACATCTTACATACTCCAAAATATTTTTATTTGTTGAAATAATAAATAGAATATCTAACAGATATAATAGACGTATGAAACTGTGTACTGCTTGCATTTTGCTCAGTAGTTCCACATATGAAACCTTCCTGACTTACCTTCTGCATTCAGCAGTGTCCTGCCCGTATAGAGATCTGTTAGGAACAGGCTGTTGACCAGCGTGGACTTTCCTAAACCAGACTCCCCTAGAGAGGTTTTGTAAAACAATTACAAAGAAGTATGGCGTTAATAAAACAACTTTTTAACTGTGACCTTTCTTCTCACTTAATATTAACTCTGAGATGCTGTGAACTCACCAGCTACCATCAGCGTAAAGGCAAAGCCTTTTTTCACAGATTTCCTGTGTACTTGGTTGGGAAGTGTTGCAAATCCCACGTATTCCTTATCTTGATCCTTAAAGCAATTACAGAGACTAATTACAGACTAACAGACATATCACAAGGGTGACGCAGACCTTGACATAGACCATGTTTGAATTTTTGTGCTCATCACACAGAACACAAGACATCTCAAACTCCCTCTTGAAGATTTCCAACATTACCTCAGGAGAATCATAAGGATCTGGTCTACTCCATGGGCTCTTAGATCGGGAAGGACTAAGCGGAGGCTCGAGAGAGCTGGTGGAACTGAAGTGACAGCGGTGCAGCAGGTCTGGTTCTGAGCCCTGCAGGTTCTTTCCCACTCGACGCATGAAAGTGGGTGTGCCAGGGGTGTGAGGACGGGTTCTGCCAGCCGGGTCCCTGTCCATCACATGTGTCTCTCGGCTAGGAAACGTGTGTCCTGCTCTGGGGGGCAGATCTCTCATGGTATACACCAGCTCTGCATCCTCTGGACCCTCTATTGATAAACTGGACAACTGATCAACGCACACAGAAAGTTTTTTTTGAGATTGAGGACATTCGTATTTTTGAGGGTGTATTTCTATTTTGCAGTCCACTTTCCACTAAGAAGACTAATTCTAATAACAGCTGTAATTTTCTCTCAAACAATATCTTGCAAAATTATTCACACCCCTAAGTAATACTTAAAATAAATGCGGTCTGAAAGATCATAAAGTTCTGTATAGAGCAGGATCCAAGTTCCCCCCAACCTCATTAGAAATTACAGTATTGCTTTGTTATTGCTTCTAAAACACACTTTATCAATTTTTTTTATTGACTGTTATATTTATTGTTTTAAAAAATACGATTCAGCTGTAGTGTCTTGCCTTAAATCTGACACTGTGAGTTTATGATACAATACAGTAAGGGGAAATACGTATTCAGACACTTTTGTTTTTGTTATTTAACATAAGCCAGCAGTGACTGGAAAAGAGTTGCAGGATGACCTGAAAGCAGCAGGAACAACAGTTACGCAGTGAACAACAAGCAATCAACAGCACCGCAGTCATCTGTTTCTACACCCCACGCTAATCTCCTATTCGAAAAGAGATGCACGTCTAAAATTTGCACATTTAACATTCGGACAAATCAGAGCTCTGCTTGAACAATATACTCTGGTCAGACGAGACAAAAACAGAACTCTTTGGCAATAGTTGAAAGAAAATTGTGTGTATGATCCCATGTTTTTTAAACATATCTTTATGCTTATGAATACATATTGTCTGTTCGTACTTACAATTACAAAGTCAAAAGACATTGTGTGTGTAAATTTGAAGTGGAGAAATGCACTAGAGGTACATTAAATAACAAAACCAACAGTGGATTCCCGTCATAGGCTGCTCGTCGAAATCCGATTTGCTCTGAAAATGCAGCATGTTACTACTCTTAGCTCTTAGTCCTGTAAGCAGTGCGTATTCATTCTGTCACTTCTGATTAGCGAGCAGCCGCTGTAGCGGGATTAAATCCTCACACTGATTCCCTGAGCTGCATTAAGACATTGGAGACAGGTTTCAGTAGGCAGGCTCTTTTTATTTGCTCACATCTAGGGCAGAACATATTAAGATTTCTTTTTTAGACTTAATTCGCTGCTTCCATACCTCAGGTTCTAGTCCGAGTTCATGTGTAAGCATGGAAAAAAAAAAGAGGGACAACATAACCATTCAAGCACGAAAGCACTGTGATTCGAAAGACTGTGTAAGTCCAAGTAGCGTGCACCACCAAGAGTGACGTATTGTTTTTAGATCCTGTGTATTTACTACATTTTAAATTTTTGCCAGCTAGAATTGTGTTAAAATGATTGTCTGACAATGAAATCTCGATTACAACAGGCAAATGTGTAGAATCTTTCTTGAATGAACGTTAACGTTTAAAAAAAGACTAAACATGAATAAGATTGGACACAATAAAGAAACGATTATTTCTCACCATGTTGTTTGAACATTGCCCTGATGATGCGATCAGTGCTCGGTCTTGGATAATCCATTTGTCCTGAAAACCTAATGGAGCCCAAATGCGTCGGCGTCTTCTTTCTGCTTGTCGATGCCGCTGTCTTCCTTAGCGTGCTTGCTCTCCGTGGGATTAAACGACCTTCTGAGATTTTCTGTACAGTTTTCACGTCTTATACACTGCATGCCCTGTCATGTTTTATGTCCTAAATATTATTTTCAATTTGACCTTTTTTTTTTTTTTTCTTTCAATCTTACTATCACTTAAGATTTGACATCTTTTTGCTACATTTTCTAAATTTCTTTTGGATGCCATATACAAGGAGGGAACCCAAAAACTCTGTTCACTGTGTTATTGCATTTAATGCTTTCAGTCAATGAGAATACTTCTGATAAATTATTAATGGAGAAATGTGTATCATTTGCAGAAATTTATTCATCACTGACTGAATCAAAACAGAGGATACTGCATGGTGAAGGATAAATAGTAACATCACAAATTTCCATGTGAGCATGTTTAGCATCGACTCAAGCATTAAAATTCAAAACAAAGAAGACTTGTAAAAGAGTCTTTGCATTTCTGTACAGTTTCTTTCCATTACATTTCATTTCCTGAAAGTTTACTTTTTCTTGCAATATTCCCAGCAGTGCATCTTCTTCCTTCAATATCATCCTGAAAAAACACACTCCTAAATGGACCAAAAAAAAAAAAAGAAGTTAAATTAACTATTTATACACTTTATAATGTACCAAAAGCTGAAGGCAGCTTCAGAGAGCATTGTTTGCTACCGGATTAGCAGGTTCTTGGTTCTGGCACAAGATCTGAGTACGGTAGTTCTCGTACAGTGTGTCCTCGGTCATGTCTTTCAGGTCCTGCATGTGTGTACGTACCAGCATGCTCCTCAGATGCACAAAGTCACAGTGAGCAGGGTTCTCCACTGCGAGAAGACATGTGATGAAGAGAAATGGAAAGCAGTTTAGTTGAGAAAGAAATATATACTATGAGAGATGATTTACAACACGACTAACTCGCAACTTCAGCATTCGGAGCAGATTTAAATGTGATTTAAAGGTTTATTCTGTTTCAGTCAAACACTGGTGTGTTCCCACCTATGCGTGGTTCGTTTAGACAGGTGAGAACACAGAAATCACACTCGGGTGCGGAAGAAAACTCTAGTGAGAAAGCGATTCAGCCCTGAATTGCGGGAATTGAACCAAACATGTCCTGTGTTATGATAAGCAGGCAGCATTTTTTGTGGAGGCAAGCTGCTCAACTGAGCCGCAGGATACAAACTGAGCCAAACTCTGAATGTGTGAATGTGCGCACAAAACATTTTAAATTAGTTATTTATATAATCATCTGTTCCTGTATTTGGCGATTTTCCTGATTTCTACACACACTTGGCAAAGGTTTGTTTAGGTTTTTCCATTGCTGTATTTCTTACCAATGAATGAACAAGTTTTATAAGTACATTTTAAACCCTACATGCGTCACATTCACAGTTTTGTTTTCTGCTTTTTGGTTCATTTACTATGAATCCAAACCAAACCAAATATCAAACTCATCAAATGCAACAAATTCTTTCTGATTCAGACTCGACAAATGGGCTAATTGGTGTGAATGCACCCTAAATGTGGTTTTACGTATAATCACGTAGCTGATCCATCCAGTACCACATACCTTCCACAACACCCCATGGATAAATACGAGCTCGAACTTTCCTGCCGTTGCTCTCCACGGTAGTGTTGCTCCCAATTACTGCGAAAGGTATGCTTTTCTAAAACAGCGCAATGAGAATTAGAAACTACGTATGGCCCTTTGGGAGCATCATATGTACATTACAATGTGCAAGAGGTACACTGCACAAGCAAGATGTATATTATAATGCATGTATGCAAACATAGGATATAACAGAAACCTACAAAAGAAGTCTATTATCCCATCACCTTCAGGACAGAGTTGTGCTTTCTTAGGAGCTCGTCGTCATCTGAGTCACATTCTGGGAAGTCATAGATCTTGATCTCGTGTCTATCAATCTCATCCAAAATCTGAAGGGAGAAAAGGCAAACCATACTATTAATCATTAAACCTCTTCCTTATTAACATCCTAGCATCTGCCTTTCTTTGCTAAGAGGAACGCGAAATTTCTCTCACCCTGGTTTTCATATAATGAGTCTCTGAGCGAGTGAGGCAGTCTGCTTTAGCCAGCACAGGCACTATGTTGACCTTCTTATGGAGTGCCTTCATGAACTCTACATCAATCAGTCTGAGGCTGCCACAACAGAGGAACACCAAGATCTCATTAATATTTTTCCTCTAATCGTGCTGACAAACAAGTGCAAAAGGTTCTAAGTGCATGGGTGCATGTAGAAATCATGCATGTCCTGGAAAAAAAGGTCAGTGCCATTGTTGAATGGATGCACATTTTCAAAGGCTAGTTCACACTACCCTAACAGTTACCAAAAATACCCAATGGTTACTGGGTTCAGACGCGTGGACGTGCTGAGGTTTCCCTTGTTTCCCTGAATGAACATGGTCAAATAGGAAAATGTGTGCGTCATAGTCACAGGTCATTTATTAACACTGTTTTTCTGCACAGTTTGTGAACCTGTGGTAAGGCATGTAAAGAGTCAATGCTGTTAAATCAAATGCCGTATTATGCTAATTGAGACAAGTTAGATAATTGCACAGGTATACGTTATTATGGTTATTATGTTACTTAGGGCTGGTGATGTTTCTATTACATTTGTAATCAATCTTATATCTAAATTAAGGTACAAAACAAAATTGTGACCACCTTTTGTGATTTTTGAGACTACTAAGTCCACTAAGTCCATTTCTGAGTCCACAAAGGAAAAAAAACACCACATGAAGATATTCTGAAATTCAGGATTATTACCCGTGTCCGCTAGGCGAGATGAAATACAGGCAGCAATGCACCCGATTGTCTTGAACGTTCTTACGGTTTAGACAGATCTCGGCCTGTCGGTACTGCTCAAACTGCTGGTCAATGTAATCTACCACAGGTTTCCAGCTATGGGCACAACCACACAACTTTAGTTACATTGCTTTCCTGTATTATTTCTGTGTACGTAAGATTAACAGTTAAATTAATGCACATTTCTTAAAATAAGCAGCATTTGAAAAAACTTCCTCTGCTCCTAATGCCATTTTTTCATATTTTTTCACTTTTTTTTTTTATGCCATAAGTGGTTTAATAGAGAGCAAACACCACACTACTTCTTACAGTTGTACGTAATTGCTCTTTAGTATTTGGGCGTTAAAGTCTAAACTACCTGTTAGTGTTGTCGAGAGCATCTCCAAAACCTGGAGTATCCACAATGTTGAGCCGTAGCTTAACTCCCTTTTCAACAACTTCTACACTCTTCTTGGTAATGGCTACAGTCTTATTTATCCTTTCTGTGCACATACAAAATGTCTTTCTGATCAGTCTTGTTAAACTGCAGCGAAGTTACACACAAATTATCATTCTGATTAACCCCACCTTGAGCATCATAAAGAGTCCGGTCCTTGTACAGATCTGTGAGAAAGAGGCTGTTGATAAGAGTGGACTTGCCCAAGCCAGACTCGCCTGCAACCATGAAAGATATTCTCATTATTGTTTTACATACACACATTATATATCTATATATCTATATGTAATCTTTATAGTAATCATTGTAATCCTACATGGGAGTGGGCTTCTCTTATATAGGCTAAAGCACTGGCCTATATAAACTGCTAGCTGTGGAAAAAATTCTCTTTAATGAATAAGAGTATAGCGCTAATCAGTAAACCACATGTACATACTGAAACCCATTATTCATAGTAGTTAATATTTGACCTAAGGCTAAATAGTAAGAAATCAGAATGTTGGTTTTGTTGTGAGCTGTGATTTATTGGTACGTTCATCTTCTCTAACTGCTTTATCCGGGGCAGGGTCATCACCTGGTCTTTTTCCAATATTCACCTGTCCAGGTTTGGTGATCCTGTAGCCTCAGATTCCTGTTCCTGGCTGACAGGAGTGGAACCTGATGTTTCCTTCTGCTGTTGCAGCCCATCTGCCTCAAAGTCTGACCTCAATATTGTGCGTTCTGGGATGCTTTTCTGCTCACCATGGTTGTAAAGAGTAGCTATTTGAGACGTCCTGTCAGCTCGAACCAGTATGGCCATTCTCCTCAGACCTCCCTCATCCACAAGGCATTTCTGCCTGCAGATTTGGTGCCCATTAGATGTTTTTTGTTGTTGTTGTTGTTGTTGTTTTTCTGTGTAGAGACTGCTGTGTGTGTGAAAATCATTTTCTGAAATACTTAAACCGGCTCGTCTGGCCTCAACATTCAAGCCATGGTCACTGAAATCACATATTTTCTTCATTCTGAGGTTGGATGTGAACATTAACATAAGCTCTTGACCAGTATCTACATGATTTTATGAACTGTGCTGCAGCAAACATAATTGGTTGATGAGCAGGTGTACAGGTGTTCCTATTAAACCGAATATACAGTTTGAAGCCTTTCACTAGCTGCAACTACTGATGTACATCTTTGAGAGCTCTGGCAGATGCTGACTGTAACATATCGCCAGTGCGAGTGTTATGAAAGAAGCGGAAATGAAGGAGCAGTTCTAAGAAGAATGCAGAAGTGTTTGTGAAATAAGCCTGAGTCTGCCAGCCTGTTTTTGCGACACGGACCCAGACGAAACTGCACACAGACAGTAACCCGAGCTCAGGATCGAACTGGGGACCCTGGAGCTTTGAGGCGCCCCACAATGTTTTTAGTATATAGTAATATATTTTAATTTATTCTTACCTACTACCATCAGTGTGAACTCAAATCCCTTTTTCACTGCTTTTCGACGGACTTGGCACAGCAGCGTAGCAAAACCGACATAGTCCTTCCCTTGGTCCTTGGAGCAGAATAGTGAGATGAATAATAAAACACTTAAAAACTATTGCCAGAATGCACACTGTGAGATCTGGAAGTGACCAATACCCTGTTACAATTTCTCATTCATTAAATTGTGTCATTTCTGCATTTTTTTTTGGAAAAAGCTGACCATTGTTTGTGTACTGGTACCTCTAAGGGTTTATATGGATTGGTGTATCCACAGGGGCTACATGGATTGTGTAACAACGAAACAGTGCTTTCATCAGTCGGATCCACCAGATTGACCCACTTGTGCATAGGCAAGGGGGATGAATAGCGAAGTATGCCCTTGGAGCGCGTCTCCACATCGCTCTCTGTGTCCTGTCTGGTATCATCAGCAGAAGAGTCTCTGAAGCTGCTTTCTAATTGACCTTCGCTCCTGTCTTGTAATGGCGAGCTGGTACACTGGAACGAAAGTATTTAGCGTTTAGGTTAAAACAAGCCGGTGAAGTTGATAAGGTAATGTATAAGGGTGTATGAATTCTCCTAAACTCACCAAGAACTTATGTCCTGCCTCAGCATCTACACAGGGGTAACAATGACAAGAACCTAATGAGCTCTTCAGCAGTATGAACTTAAGATCACAACATTTAGGAGCATTTATCCTAAAGTGACACACAGTAATGGGTGTGTTTATAAAGATTTTAATTTTAAAATGCTTGGACCACCTGTACTGTTCAGCATGTAGCTGCAACCTTCAAGATCTGCCTCTTCATCCTGTGTGTCTAAAAAGCAGTAACACACAAAGAAATGCTCTCTTATGCCGAATATAAAATAATTATCTTAATGTCTGTATGCTGGTAATGTTAGGACAACGTTTTCCTAGCGTTGCTAGGTATTTAACTTGATATTTAGCAATGTAAACTACAGCTAGGTCCTAGCTAGCTACTCACTTTTGCTATATGCTGGATCCATATTAGCATACTAGCTGGATTAGCCTTGTCCAGTGATTCCGTTGGTCCGAGCTTCTCGAATCATTTATAGATTCGTTATGATTTGAGTTTGAATCGAGTTCTTGCAACGAGTCATTGCAATATTTTACGGCAAGGTCCATCATAATTAGCTTTTTTTCTGTAATCACATCAGAATGAAACGTAACTTGTTCTAAGCATACATCAGTAAAAGACTTGTTTGTATTACAATTTTTAAAAAAAATGTAATACCAGTAGTGATGTTACGTTCCTGAAAGAGTCGGTTCTATGAACCGGCTCTTTTAGTTGAACGTTGAGAGCCGACTCGCATGTGTGAGCTAGTTTTTGAAGATTTTTTTTTATTATTATATGGATGTGTAGGCAATGACGTTACTCCTGCAGTGTAATTTAATCAGAATGCTCTCCGGATAACCTCAGACATCTGAGCTGCTTGTTCGTTTGTCCTCTTCGTTTAGATATAACGCTGAAACCTGTGAATCATTTTTAGGACAAAATGACAACCCGTTTGGAAGCTTAAAGAGTCGACTCTTACTGACTCTTCTGACTCTTACTGAGCTGAGCCAGAGGATCTGATCCATCACTAACTGTATAAGTGAGTATATAATGCGATTTAACTCATTTCCCCTTTTTTTTTGTGATAACACACCTAATGATCAGACTTTCACATACCACTTTAGCAAAGTTTTGTTATTTAATAATTAAATAAATAATTAATTAATTAAAAAACAAACAAAAAAACAGTGCATAGGTTAATAGTTTTATGCATAGTTTGCATAGCTTTATGGACTATTAGGAAAAAGACCAATGGATCAGTGTGTGAAATGATGGAAAATGGCCAATAAACAAGAAGAAATTGTTTTTTTCTGGAGATTTGAAAAGGGGTTTTATTTCAGGATCTTATAATCTATGAAGACCTTATCCACAGTAGAAAGTTTAGGGCAAAAAATTACCACACATTGTTTATATAAATAAATTATGTATAGATATTAACTAACTTTAAAAAAGAAAGTTAAAACTATACAACATTAGCCAGTTTGTACCTGGTTTTATACAATGATTCACATTTTTATAAGCTAACTAGTACATTAGCTAGACAAAAATCCTGTTAACTTCCAGTATTTGCCTCAATTTGATCAGTATTTCTTAGCCTTATTAATTGCCTTCCATGCCACTATAGCTACAGGCTCCCTTATTATTAATGCTATATTCAATTGCTACAGTAAAAATAGCCATTAAAAGGGACCCCTGATTGTCCTGAAATGACCACATCCATGAACGAATTGTCCCTTCACAGTTTGTTCTTAGCTTGTCCACAGGTTCTTCAAACACAGTGATGAATAATACACTGAGCATCACTCCTGATTTGACACTCGCCTCTCTTTTTGTTCAGACTGGAAACCATTTTCATGCTGAAGTTCGCTGTGGTTTTCCCAAAATGCTCTCTGCACCTTATCCAGTTCTGAGATTAGAGGAAGTTTGATGTCCAGATGCATCAGCAAGCTCTCTAGCCATTCTTCTAGCTTTGCAAAGGAGGGCCTAGAACAGAAAGTGAAAAAAGAAAAAGGTTTTACTGCCTGGTTATCTGTGCATCCGTATTTTGCAGAAGCGAAAGAGATTTTAAACTTACCGTTTTTCAGCATCCGTGTCACAACAAAGAGCTGCTAGAGGAAAGAAAGCTGATGGACATTCTGTTGGACAGTAGCATTTTAGAAATTCCTTGACACCTAGTCCAAATTCCATAGTGCGGGGGAGATAGTCCGGATCAGCATACACTCTGCCAATAATCTGGCGCAAAGAAACGAATGTATGTTCACATTGCATGTTTTAAAAATTTTTTATATCTAATTAATATTTAAGTATTGGTTACCTCACAAAGAATGATTCCAAAGGAAAAGATATCAACACGTTCGTCATAGCTAATACCTTAAAGATAAGAAGAAGATGAAGAAGAAGAAAAAACACATAGAGCTCATGACCATGAAGCATCTGTGGATGTTTTGGTCTGTTTGGTTCATTGCAGTGGCTCACCTCGGATCATCTCGGGCGCCATCCAATATGGGTTCCCCACCACTGTATATCTTTTTTTCCTATGCGGCTTAGCCAGCTTTGATGCTTGCTCAGGAGAAGAATAATTTGTCTGAGATTTATCCTCCTTCAGGAGTCGGGCCAACCCGAAGTCCGCCACCACAACAGAATGGTTCTGTAAATATAAACGAAGACTATAATGTTCGTAGGAATTACACAAAGTTGGGAATTCTCACACCTGGCATTCCCAGGACTGGATCCAAATCCACTGCAGCCCTGACCAGGATAAAATGGTTACTGAAGCTGTATGAATGAATGAACATTTTTTTGATGAAATGAATTCACACAGTAAGCTAAAGGGACAATATTCAGGGTATTCTGTACATTCTATATAATGTCTTAAGTGAAATGTTTTTATTGGTTTAAATCCTGGTGCGTTTATACAGAATTAAATTATTGAGATGAGGTCACAGGTGTGGCTGCGTGGCTCAGCCAATCAGATTTTTACTTTGATGCACTGAAACAATCCATTTTAGAAAAAGAGTTTAAATTAAGGTGCAGAAGAAGCATCATGATTGTTATGCATCCTCACCTGTCTAACAAGGCAGTTGTGTGAGTTCAGATCTCGATGGATCACATTCATGGAATGTAGGTAGGCCTAGATGAAGAAAACAAGATGATCTGCACTGATAATGCTGTTTTTTTGTTTGTTTGGTTTTTTTTTTCCCCAAAAGTTGGCCAGGGAAAACCCTTCACATGGTGAATATTTCATGTTCTACTTTATAGTATAGTTCGAAAAAACTACATTCATTCCTGGACTGGAATTTATTTCTCTTTTGACTGTATCTCAACCAGAAGTAATGTTGAAGCATTTTAAAATCTGGCTAAAATGAAAAGGATGAAAATTTTTATTAAAAATTTTGATACCACTTTCACGTTGTGGGCATTTGATAGCTGGTATGATTACAAACTGCACTGATTTGGCTTATGTTCATTTCTCTATGGCATACATCTTTGCAGGAAAACAGCCTAGACTCAGTTAATTAAAGTTCAAATTCATTAATTGTTTTAATGAATTAAAACATTTAAATGTCATTTTTATGAAACATATTGATTGTTTCTTAATGTCGAGGTGTCAAAATATGTTATGAGGAGAAAAAAAAACTCCCTATAAAATGTTTCTTTGTCAGCTTGCCAGAATTCATCCTCAGTGACTTCCCAAACTGCCACATTTATTGCACATATTTGCATTATACTGTCGCAGTCTGAAATAAATACAAGCACAGGAATCTATGTTTGTCACAGTAAGTGCTTACCATTCCGGCAGAAATGTCCTTTGCATAGCTTACTCTTAGTTTCCATGGATGATCGCTGCCCTGTTGGATAGTTGATAAAAAGTATATTGTTTAGTTGGCATTACACCACACACTTTTTTTGGCTTAAAAAGTACAATATATGATTGAAATAAAGAAATCATGGATCAGAAATACGGTTAAACCATTTTTTGTATGGTTTCCCTCAGAGTCCCTCCTGGCACATACTCCGAGATGAAGTTTACTCGCTTGTCTTTGTAAAGAACTCCAATAAACTTCAGGACATTTGGGTGATCCAGACAGCGCATCACTTTTACCTGGAATGACAGTAAATCAAGTTACACTGAGTTGAAACCCGGTTGAGAAATGAGTTATCCAGTAAATGAACATAATACAATGGTCCCAAACCTCCTTGAGAAATGTTGTCTGGGTCTCTTCATCAAAACGAAGAAGTTCCTTCATCACCATGACCTCGCCTGTTTGCCGATGTGTCACCTGAGAAGCAGAGGTAGAAATTGCATATAACTTAACTTTTTGTTGTAAGTAAGCGGAACTGGTTCTTCTTTACCTTGATGGCTTGTCCGAAGCAGCCCTTGCCAAGAACCTCCCCGTATATGAGGTCGGAGGGACGGAAGATGCGCTGTGTTTTGTCAACTGGATCGACACGCAAAGACTCGGAGCGATTAATGTTTCTTCTGTGAGAGAGCAGCGGCAAGTGGCTTTGTGAGCATGGGCTTTTTTCAATGCTGCAACTGCGCCTACACAGGAACGAAATGACCTCAAAGTTGGTAAGAGTGTTCCAGTCACTTAATTCCGTAAACACAACATCGTCATGTAATAAATTATCATATGTTTGACAGTTTGACTGTATAAATTCCTACATAACGTGTTTGGAGCGGTGGCGGACACTGTGGTTGTGAGGAGGGAAGAAGTCTAATTTCCCTGGTTGGTCTGCTTCCTCGTCCAACAGACAAGATTGATCCTCCTGACTAGAAAGGCCATCGGGGTTGTGTTCAACAGTGAGTTTCAGGCAGTGCTCAATGTCATGGATCATCGAGTCAATCTGTTAAAGATTAAAATGTCATGTATTACCATGTCTAAGGAATAAAACAAGACGAGGTGTGATGTTATAGAAAAAGAATCATTGAGAGGCAGGTCTTATTTTCCAATAACTCCAAATCCTGAGGTGTTGTATGTGTTGTCCTCGTATGTTTTATTTGTTTATAGTTACACTTAATATTGTGGAACATCAGCGAAATAACCTCCATTTATCACTTACGTTATAGCAGCCATAAACATTTGTTCTCTCACCAGCTTCTGTTTTTACTCTTTCTTGAAGTTAATAAGACAACAAAACAAAACAAAACGCAGCTTGTCATGTTACCGAGAAACTGCAAGCACTCTGTCCTGAAGACTTTTATGCTTCAGAAGTTTGAAGCGTTACTTCTGCTTGTTACAGATAGAGAAAACCTCACCATATCAACAACTGCACACATTTTTAAACATGTTTGTATCCGACCATATAAATATTTGAACAAGCACGTTAATATAATTTGCCTTGTGGCTGGAACTACAGTCCAAGCCATCCTGTAATAGGAACATAATCACCTTTTGACCAATCAGAATCGAGAATTTCAACAGCACTGGGGTATAAAATATATTAAGTATGTATATAATATCTTACCTCATTGAGTGGAATGTTTTGGACCGAGATTCCATTGATTTCAAGGACAGTGTCTCCAACGTGAATCATTTCCTTAATTTCAGGACTGGTTTTGGACGTATCTAACCTGGAAAGGGTGGATGATGCACAATAAGCCAAGAGGGCGGGTGATAATTGCTAAAAGCTGGTGCTATGTTATATGCAGACTCACTGAGAAACTTTGATAATGGGGCTGTTTTCACTGACAGGGCACTGATCCACAGCAAACGAGAGACCTCTTCTGCTCTCTGCAGAAGGAGGAAATGACACCAGCGCCACAGTGTGAGGAAGCCTGGAACATCCTGCCCCTGAGTGCCTCACTGATGCACGTTGATAGTAACAGTGCTCACTAAAGACAAGGTAAAGAAAGACAGTCACTGGACAGATCCTGGTAAATATTACAATTTCTGAAATTACTATAAACAGTGAATCTGTCTTTGTTCTTTATATTAAAAAGGTTTATGAACAGCATTCACCCATACACACATTGCACTAAATTAATTTCTCTATAATGTGTCTTAATTCCAAACAAACCAGTATAATTTGGAATGCTCCACTAAAGTGTATGAATCCCCATCTCCAATGAACATGCTGCACTGTTCACAGATGAAACATTCTGAATGATACTTCCGCTCTCCTGCCACCTACAGAGGAAGGAAACAGATAAAAAAAAAAAAAAACCTCAAAGCAAGACACAATGAAAGAGAGGATGTAGAGGTTAAGCATTAGGGAAGGGCGGTGTTGACATCAGCACTAGAAATATGAGCTGGTTCTGTTCAGTGAATGAAAGGAAGCAAGAATGAAAGGTTTGTGTGTCGTTTGAGATCAGTTAGGGCATTAAATGAATAACGAACAATAAGATTATAGGATCATGATGAATGTGTTCTATACAGTCATTAGTAAACTAATTCAAGTCTCACCATATGTCTTGAGTAATCTTGTGAGAGTATTCATTGGACTTTTGCATCTTAAATATATGATGTTCTTACCATAATGACACCAGTGGTGATGATCTCTGAGCATCCACAACACTGTTCTCCAAAGCGAGCCCAGTAGTCCTTTTTGCAGAAATACTGTCCATCTCTTTCATAGTACCAGTGAGAGAGTGCAGAGTCACACTCGCAGCACCTTCATGTGGCAGGAAGACAAGGAGCGAATTAGCGGCGGCTCGTGACCTTAGATTTTGATGTTGCAGGATGGCATTAATAACGACATAACCGTAAACAAAATGAAGTCGAGAGGCTATCCCACTTGACTTATGCTATAGACTACTATCTATGTAAAGTGCTTTATAAATAAAATGTATTATTATTATTACTATCTGGTGAATTTTTAGAGTAACAGGCGGTTGAGAATCGACATCATACATTCATCCAGTGTACAGCCTAGCAGCTTGTTTTGAGTGGTTTTAGACAGACCTTTGCACTTGTGTTTCATAAAGCAGGTGGATATCCTGTTACCAGAGTATTAATATCATTATCCAGAGTTGCTAGGGTTCAGCAAAATGTCAAGCCCAGCTACATCTAAAAAACCACAGAAAAACCTGAATCTAGCGCAAATAAATTTGGGCACTGGAAAACAAGGTCACTGTGGTGCGCACAGTCATCAATATACATCAGTAGACATACTGTTTGCACCTACACTTTGCTTTTGTCTGAGGAAATGTATTAGATTTAATTCTGGTTATTTGCTATAAAACAAGAGGCCTCTAAGTATTTTTAAATACAGTGACCTTGGCTACCCTGTCATTAATTGTCCTTTTCCCTGCTCCTCCACCACTAAAAATGTTCACAGAGTGAGCACAGGGCACTGTGATTCCTGTCCCAGTGGGCCTCTATTAGTGTTTGTTGCAGTTCCCATTTTTGAGCACTGCAATAATTACTTTATGGAGCTAAATGAGGCAGCGAGCACGCTGCAACACAGTTGTTCAACATCTAGAAAGGTGAGAAAATCGATGGAACATTGCCTCATATTTGTCAAATAGCATCGTTGGTCACTCAAAAGTGGTAATTAGCATTTCCACAGAATTTGAAATGTATGGAGTTGTGAGCTGGGCTATTGTTACTATGCTACTATTGATGAAGAAGCTCCAGACAAGTTTAAGTTCTAGCTCACATCATATTTTGCATATATGATGATCACTGATCATTTAGTGGTGGTGTTACAAAAAGAACTGCTGAAAGCACCGGGGGAGGTTTACCAAACTCTGCAACATCTGTACAGGAAAATTCCCCTTCCTGGAGATGTTGCTTTCTTCTTTTGTTTCATCTCTCTAGCAAACAGAAACTATCGCAGCATGACAGACTCTTTCATGAACTCTTTAGCGATTCTATGTGCTTCCGCTCACAGCAGATTGAAAACAGGCTGCAGTCTTTCTTTTTTGTTTTAATCTCGGGCTAAATGTCATCTGACTCCTCCCATTTGTACTTCTCTCACATAAACATCTCTCTGAATTTCCGTTTTCAAAAAAAAGCAAAGTTTTCAAGCAAACTAAAATTACCCACCAGCCCAGCATACGATTAGATGCTGTCTCTGATTTGTCATGTTTTGGCATTGCAGCAGGAGTTTTTGGGAAAAGAGGTGGAGAGACAACAGTAAAAGCTGGATCTGATTAATGTGCGTGATCCGTTTGAACTACACAAACATGTGAAAGAAAAATGTAAAATCTCTTAAGCAAGGTGTTTAGGTCACAGTTTAGGAGTTACAGTTATAATGTACAGGATGTGACTTGAAGAACTGAAAGAACTGTAGAATTGTAAACCGTTTCCTGCTACACAACATTCATTTAACTGTAAAAACACAAACATCAGAATTAGATCATCCCTCATTTGACTGATTTCAGACAGATTTTGACAGAGTTCTGAGTTAGCCTACCTTGCGCTTATTCTTCTCATGTAACGCTCGTCCTGTTGAGACATGTGTTTCAGTTGTACGAACTGGTTGGTATGCTTTCTCTCTCTCTCTCTCTCTCTTTTTTTCTCTCTCATTCACACTACATGGAAGGGGAAGTAGAGTAAGTGGGAGGAGAAGAAACAGCAGCTGTACGGAAATACTCTCTCTACTCTTCCAAATGCATCTGAATACAGTACTATGGAGTATCTGTCTTTCTTTACGAAGCTGCAAACCAGATGAGATTTAATGTTCTTGTGTATACAAGGAGAACGTAAGCTGTGCACACAGTGACCATGTCGCTGTGTCTGTCCCTAACTTTAGCCGACCCTGTATGTCAGATTGCTCTGGTCAGCAGTTAAAGGGGGGATAAGGTTACACCCCCACCTGATAGCTGATATCCTACAGAGAGCAGGAGCATGTAGAGACCTGCTCATAAATCACCAGACTCCCTCCTTCTGTGTGTCAGGGAGGAGGAAATTAACAGGAATTCCACTCCAGCTGGAACATGTTTAACCCCCAACCCTACCCAAGTCATTAGCATGCAAACAATTTAATAAGAATACATACAGTACAGCCTTTAAGTGCATGCGCAGTACTTTGCCGATCTCTTTTTTTTTTCCACCTACAACCTCTAAAGCGATATAGTTTTCCCCCTTTAGTACTTTCAACTACAGTTACGCCATTTCACAGACATCCAGTTTTTTTTTTTACTTTTTTGACCACACCAATACGTCTGAATTTTTAGATCCACTGAATGTAAATGAAGGTTGAGGTTTTCTAAATTTATTAAAAATTGTATTTTTGATGTAGAATTTAGTGCTCTTAAAATTTAGTGACCACGCATATTTGCCTTCCTGAACACAGGCGTGTGGTGCTTTAAGATGTAAGAAAGTCATTTTTGCCAGACAGATATATGTCCAATAAGCATGTTAAGATATTTTTTTTAGGTTTATAAGAAGAAATATTAACTAGAAATTCCACTTAGTCCACTCGAATTATGACATGCAGTATGGAAGAATTTCACTGAAGTTTATCAGTTTAAATCATGTATAAGTAAGGGTTAGCGTGACTTTTTTTTTTTTTTTTTGCTATTTGGGAAATGATATAAAATTAACCTAAACTTTAGAAAATGTGTTTCTCTGATTAAACTACCTGTCAAAAAGCGTCTTAAGACGTATTTTTTTATTCAGGCTTTTTTATAATAAGTTTTATTGAGCCTTTGCTGTATTTTATTTGTATATCCTGAGTGTTTGTTGTGTGCTTTTGTCTTGTGTAGTGATTTGTATTTTTATCTTTTATTTTTGCCTGCTTGGGAGGTGACCTTGGGTGTTTTGAAAGGCGCCATTAAATAAAAGTATTATTATTATTATTATTATTATAATTTCATTTTCGATTAAGTTCTCATCAAAATTTTAGTTCCTCTAGAGATGATGATGGGATTTTTAATTGATTTTTATGACATTTTCTAGTTAGGCAGGACTATGCTGAAAAAAAAAAGTTGACGTCATTGTATTCATATTTAAGAATTTATCATCTACACTCTCTACCTATAGTGTATTCTTTTTTTTTTATTCATCTAATCATCCATTATCAAAATGACATCTAGCTGGCATTTTCACAATTTTGTATTCAAATCTTGCAGTTTGTGTGAATCCTTTGAGGGAATCAGTTTGAGTGAGCATGTTGGTCAAACTGAAAATATCAGTGCAGGATTTTTGCCAACTTCTTATTTATTTATTTTTTAGGAACAGAGGAGCTGAAAATCTCCGAAAATATGGGTTAGTACTGAACACGTGCTGACAGGCAGGTCTTACTATGTGATGAAAGAGAAGCCCGTTTTCAATTTGCATAATCTTTTCTTCTTGATGAGGGCTAAAGTGTAGGTGCTTCTCTGTCTGTTGTTGTTGTGTAATGACCACCGCCATCAAGTAATTTATTATATGGTGTAGAAAAAAGATTATGGTGTTCAAAAGAACACTTTGGGTCACGTTATGATATTGCTTTTATGAAATAATGCAATTGCTATTTGTTTAACTGCTAACAAACAAAGTCCAAAGTCACACTGTGGAACGATTTCCACAATTAAATTTCCTGTCCGTAATATCCTTTATTTCGTTATTTAGGTAAAGGCAAAAAAAAAAAAAAAAGATATAAAATGCATCACATGAAAAGAGTTTTATATGATTTTCAAGGTTTGTGAAAATCAAAAGGTAAACATTGCAAACCTGCTGGTAATGAATAAGATTCACTGACTGAACCGTCATTCCCATTATCTCAGGTTTCTTTTCCAAATACCGATACATGATTCACAAATGTAAAAAACAAACAAACAAAAAAAAAAGAACCAAACACATACAGTGAGAAATCACACAGTAAGAAAATCGAACTCACACATTGCTAATGTTAAATGCATAAGGAACACAAAATAGATTTAATTTAATGAAAGTGAAAGGAAGAAAATTCAGATCTCACTATATCAAAAACTAGATGAGAACTACCTAAAATCCTGAGGTGTCATGAACTTGTATTCCTCAGTACTTTGATAATATACTTCCTACAGCAGAAAGTACTGTTGGTTCAATAAAATGTTAATACATATGGGAAACACATTGACGTGAAGCACATCTATGTTTCAAGAACAGCATTGTGCACTCATGAGGAGGTCGGTTTAAGCTCCCCTTAATACAAAAAAAAATATATGGCACCATCAAAAGAGAGAAAAGCAAGTGTTAAGTGTGTGATGAGGTGGTCTGAACCACTTAGCTTAATGACAACTTGATATTACTATCACAGTTTGTCTATTACAGTACATAGCAGCAACAATTCCCCATACAGCATGATTAAATATGCAGTTATGGAAGTGAAAGTGAAGGCAGACAGACTGAGACTGAGTTAAACACATCAGAAATCCCGGTGTTTAGTGTTGGTTGGTAACACTTTTAGCTAATTTATGGTGAGGTTACAGTGAAAATTAAGTAGTAACATGGTGAACATGGTGAACCCTTGGGTGCTGTAATAAAGCCTGTCCTTTAAGTAGTAACCGATGTGTGTGAATTAAACTTGGGGTTTACATTGTGCCACGAGTGCATAAGTGCACACTGCATACATCCTTGAATCAAATCTATGTACAAAGTAACATTTGAACACTGAGCGTCTGTCGCGTGTTACGAGGTGCACTTTGAGTGGGAATACTTTTACTTTTCTCTCACAAGAAACCAAAAAGTACATTCGAGATTATGCAGTAGCACCACTTGTTCATGAGGTCACTTCTCGTTGCAGGGCTCTCATTTCCTCCTCCTCCCACAGTATTTGCCTTGGCACCCAGCACCTCCTGCGGCCAAAGAATCAGACAAAGTGACCACTTTCTTTAGGTGTCTAATGGTTTAGAAACTCATCATGCATGGTAAATGCATAATATGCAAAAATATTTTATTATACATTTGGAAATATTTAGTGATTAAAAAGGCTCAACCTTCAATCAGATGGTACATGCATTAGGGATGTAATCAAATACCCAGTTAACAATTTGAGGTGGCAGTATTTGAATACTGAAATCACTGTTCAGGCAATTGTTATGACTTTTGTCCATTTTAAGTCAGTGAAAAAAAATTATGAAAGGGAAAAGCCATGTCTGGCAGGATTTGTCATGCTGAGCATGTTAGAGGTGTCTAACATTGGGACTACTCTCATATTTACTCATGTCATCTCAGAGTTGTTTTCCCCCCTCTCTTAACGGTTAAATATCCATTAGTTAAATCATGTGAATATTTGAATATCACAATTTGATAGAAGGCACATCCCAAACATGCATATATACTAAATGTGCACTATACTATACCTCTGTAGCCTCCAAGACCTAGAGCACTCTGGAGAGCTGCATATTTGGCTGCTTTAGCTGTAATAATAATAAAACATTTGCATTAAAGCTTTTGGTTTAGTAAAGTATGAAGTACGGACCCAACACAGCCAGAATGACTGATGCTCCATTCACTGGCAGTGCAAACACTTTTACATGTACTTTCCATACATCTGGTCCAAACTGGATACCTTTTCTGTGTGTCCATCGCATCATTAAATCATAGCAAAGATGCTACAAATCTAAAACATTATTAAACGTTTAAAAAATTGTTTACTATAACTATACTATACATAGATTTTTTTTTTACTATTCTTTTACTATATTTTTAAAACGATGTCATTGACTCATCCTATATGACCAGTTATCTTGCACAAAATCTGCATTAGTTATACGAATGCCTCAGGTGAAACTGAGAAGTGGCCTACATTGTTGAGGTGTAAGTGGTGCACTTCCAGCTCCTCCTGGTCCAGCTCCACCATAGCCTAGTCCAAAAGAAAATGAATGCATTTATGTATGCCTGTAATTTTCTTTTTCAATTTGGTCATTTGCCAATTACCACCCACTAACTATCATATCTATCTTAACTATCATATAACAACTACCGACAGGAAGGGTGAAGGCAAACATGTGCCTCCTCTGAGGCACATAAAGCCAGCCCATTGCATCTTTTCAAACTGCTGCACATGCTGTGTCACAGGGCAGGGTAACACACTCAGACAAAGGCACTATCTGCCCTCTTCTGCATACATGAGCTCCCACAATTGGCTAGTGTCTCTATGATTGACAGGGCAGAGAGGGTGTGCAACCCAGAGAGCAGAGAGTCTTGCGCTCTTGACTCCCGGCCACAGCATCATCAGTAATTGAATTAGACATCTCCCGACAACAGGGGGAACACTTTTCTGTTTCGCCACTCAGGAAGATGTTTGTTTTTAAATGGTGGTAATGGAGAGAGTTTGCCATTGCTTTCGTACAGCTGCTTTCCAGAAGTCAAACAGTTATTCATTACCTGGGAGTGGCTGCTGGTAGCTGCCCGCACCACCACCACCACCGTATCCTGGCACTCCACTACCTGCAGGAGTAGAAGGCTCATTCAATTGTACTTTATTACTATCCTTATGTATTATTTTGGCATATTTATTCTTTACTTGAGTATTGAAATTGAATATTGTACCTTTACATAATTCCAAGAAAAAAAAAATACTTTTTACTCCTTACACTGTTATTTAGACCTAAAGTACAGTCTCATCCAGCCAATGCGTCTATGCTATAAGGCTCAGTTTAGCATCAAATCAAGACAACAGTGTAGAAAGAACTATCAAGAATTGCGACAGTTCTTCATCTGTGTCAACCTTCTCATGCTACACAATGTAGGATAGCTATCTGTTTGCATTTGACCTCAATAAAATGTTTCAGTATGCTGAAGTAAACAAAGACTCATATAAAATGAAGCATCTCCTTTGCCTCCCTAGAAGGCATGAAGGCCATCTAAAAAAAGCATTGAAAATTTACTAACATTAACTAGCTACAGTATATTTAACTACGATAGCCTGTTTTCTTTGCTAATGCCAGGTTAGACTAGCATCGATTTCAGTAGCTAACATAATTGGCTAGGCAGCAAGTCACATTTTAGCTAATGGCAAATATTGGTTATTTACAGGGCATTTTACTTCTAATTAATTCATTAGCAAACTAAATAGCTTTACTCGTGCATATGGGCTGCAGACTTACAGAGATTGAATGTTCCAATGCAAAATGGCATAGCTGCTTTAAAATAAAAATAATCTTCACAGTTTTAGTAATAAAGATACTTTTCACGTGAAAACATGATGTTAATTTTGCCAGTTCAAAACATATATTTTTTACTTCAGTACATTTGAAAGTGGCTTCTTTTTTTTTTTTTTTTTTTTTTTTTTTTTTTTTTTTTTTTTTTTTTTTTTTTTTTTTTTTTTTTTTTTTTTTTTTTTTTTTTTTTTTTTTTTTTTTTTTTTTTTTTTTTTTTTTTTTTTTTTTTTTTTTTTTTTTTTTTACTTCCCCTGAGTATATTTTTGGCTGGATACTTCCACTTTTAACTGGAAGTTACTTTCACTTTCACTTAAAAATAATTTCTCGTATTTATTTTTTTTTTTTACCCCTGATGAGAGAACACACTCATATGCCCTCTATAGCTTGGATGAGAAGAACGTAAGAATGCTGCCCTACCTGGCTGGTAACCTTGACCCCCCAAGGCACCTGTGCCATACCCTGTAACAAAGGAGAGAAGAAGCAAAATACATGAACAGAGAAAGGGTTGATCAGTGTGA
Organism: Pangasius djambal; assembly: GCA_022985145.1. Taxonomy (NCBI): domain Eukaryota; kingdom Metazoa; phylum Chordata; class Actinopteri; order Siluriformes; family Pangasiidae; genus Pangasius; species Pangasius djambal. The sequence goes on along the minus strand of CM040989.1, from coordinate 2,684,758 downwards.
TTTCAGAAAAAATAAGGCTTAAATTGTATCTAAAATTTGACCATTGATATTGTAATTAATTATTTTGGGGCACCTGATTTTCCAGGCTTCCCAACTCCAGCTCCCAGTCCAGCACCGCCTGGGTAGATGTAACCTAAAAACAAAAAATTGTGATGGCTTGTACTTTAAAATGGTGGTTTTACTGATTTTAGGCCTGAACAGTTCTTGAAGCTATATAATATACTGCCACCAACTCCACCTGGGCCACCAGGTCCTCCTCCTACGCCTCCTAGCCCTCCACCTACACCACCGGGACCTCCTCCTAAAGCCCCACCTGTACCTCCAAGTCCTAGGCCTCCTGCTCCACCCAAACTGCCAAATCCTACAAACACAGGAACATGTTACTGAGCACGTAATAATGATGATTATGATATTTTAGCTAAGAAGTGACATTTTGAATGATCCATTGTATTTATTTTGTTCTTTATGTAGGTCAAAATGTGAAGCATTTACACATAAATAGGCAAAAGTTATGTATAACAAAAATAACAAAAGTTATGTAATTGGATTCATGTTTACACTGACAACAGTAAAAAATACCCAGGATTTTTTTTTAGAGTATTTCCTTTAGATTGAGTCTTGAATTGACTGTAAAAAAAAACTGTCTTGCTATCTGTAAGTGGTTGGTTTATATGCATCAAGTAATTCAGTGTAATCAGATCTAAACCTAATCTTAATATAATGTAGTACCTCAGATTTTTAATACCATTTCCATGTGTCTAAAATTGACCTTTATAAAGACCTATTTGTAGCATTTAGTATTTAGAAGATGTGTAATAGTAAGTTAGTCATGTAAGTGTGTCATTTTCTTCCATGTAACATGCATGTAGAGGTGTCACACATCAAGCATATAAGGAACACCAAGCTACCTTTAATTGTAAAGTTCCACTTTAATTCATCCATATTCAAATTCATACAGCAAATTGTTTCAGAGTAAATATATTATTGACCACAGACAAAGTTGAATCACCATCACAATTGTATGGCTATTCAAACAAGCAGCACCTGATTTCCCAGGTTTCCCAGCTCTTAGTCCTGCTCCACCTGGGTAGCCCAAACCTGAAAATAAAAATACCGAGCTCTTCTACTGCAGATCTGACAATATGAATAGTAAGTTAGCAGGATTAGAAGGTAGAAATGAAAGCTACAACTTGTTTAGACTTGGTAAATCATTAATTAGTTGCATCATGCAAGGTATATTAAGGGGGAATATTTAAAAAAAAAAAATCCTTAGAACTGAGATTAGGAACTACTCATCTCCTGGGCCTTGTTGATACATAATAAAATACACCCAATGATCACTTTATTAGGAACATTTATGCAATTATCTAGTCAGCCGCTAATGGCAGCAGCACAATGCGTAAAATCATGCAGATACATGCAGCTGATGTTCACATCAAACATCAAAATGGGGAAAAAATGTGATCTCAGTGACTTTGACCATTGCATGATCGTTGGTTCCAGATGGGCTGGTCTGAGTATCTTAGAAACTGCGGATCTCTTGAGATTTTCCTGAACAACAGTCTCTAGAGTTTACACAGAATGATGTAAAAAAAAACAAAAAACATCCAGTCAACAGCAGTTCTGCGGGCAAAAATATCTTGTTGATGAGAAAGGTCAGAGGAGAATGGCCAGACGGGTCTGAGCTGAAAGGAAGGCTATGGTCACTCGAATAACCACTCTTTACAACCGTGGTGAGCAGAAAAGCATTTTACAATGCACAGCATGGTGAACCTTGAGGTGGATGGGCTACAACAGCAGAAGACCAAATTAGGTTCCACTCCTGTCAACCAACAAGAAGAATCTGAGGCTACAGTGGGCACAGGCTGGACAATTGGAAAAGGACCAGATGGGATTTTTTTTTTATAATCTTCAGCTTCCTTAAATAAATTAGTAAACTCTAGAGAGTGTTGTGCATGAAAATCCCAGGAGATTGGCAGTTTCCGAAATATTCAAACAGCCTGTCAGGCACCAACAACCATACCATGATCAAAGTGACTGAGATCACAATGTTTCCCCATTTTGATGTTTGATGTGAACATTAACTGAGGCTCTTGCCCTATATCTGCATGATTTTATGCACTGCCAGTTGCCACACAATGTTGATGGGATAATTACATGAATGAGCAGGGGTACAGATGGCTGGTGAGTGTAGGC
>CM040989.1:2612502-2682462 GCA_022985145.1 Pangasius djambal | reverse complement strand
TGGCTGGCTTTCCCGTTCCAGGGCCATATCCAGGACCTGTGAAGAAAAAAAAAAAAAAAAAAAGACTATTGTCATTGGCTGCATGACAGATTGTTATACACTGTATATTGAATTTTAAGATGTTGTTTTACTTGATCACTGTCTAAAACTACCTAATGGACTTATTTAATAATAGTTTAACCAGGTTCAACTTAGCTGAATTGTCACCTGCACAGAGCTAACTGCCTACAAGATCACCAAAGTCCAACAGTAACCTCTACCCAACCCCAGTAAGTCTGCCTAGTGCTCCATAAGATGAGGTCATGGTCAGAATACACATTATATGAAAACATTTCCAATTTCTAAATAATAAAATGATGGCTATATTTTCTAAATATTTATTATTGAATTGAGGAGATAAAAACAGCAAACCTTTGCTACCCACAGCAGCTCCACTTGGGAACCTTATTCCTGGAAAATATGAGATTATTTCACAGGAGGCTTTTTTTTTTTCAGATGACTAGATAGCTTCTTTTGAGATTTAATTAAATCAATTTATGAAGAAGTAATCATTTTTTCGATTTTTTAACAAATCATGAACATACCATTTACTGGAAGAAGGCTACTGGTACCTAAACCTCCAACCACACCATAACCTAGAATCAGCAAAATTGCTTTTAAAACAGAATCCTGCAAACAAAACTGGCCAGAATATAGACTGACAAGCTAAATCAAGGGTGTCAAACATGTGGCCCACAGGCTAGAACTGGCCTGATAATGGTTCAGATTCAGCCCACCAAATTAAAATCATCTTGCAAGCTAACTTATATTTTATTATATAATCTTTCTAATGCATTGCAGTCTGTTTTTCTTTTTTGTAGGTTTCAGTTTTATTCCTTTATGGTATGTGTAGTTTTGCCAGCATTCTGACCTCCAGTTCCTGCTCCTGTACCTCCTGGCAGGAGACTGCTACTTCCAGGCAAAAAGCCAGTTCCTGTTGTCAGTCCAGGCCCTATTACTCCACCTGGGCCTCCAGTGCCACCAAGGAGTCCTCCACCTGTACTAATGTAGCCTGAAGCAGGACCATTTTATGTAGACATGAAAAGGCATTACTTGCCATGTGTATGTGTATATATATATATATATTGGGGGTTTTTTTTGTTTGTTTTTTGTTTAAAAGGAGCTTAGAGAATTATGCATGAATACCTTTGGGGGGTTTAACTGTTCCACCTACAGGGCTGGTACTAACTCCACCTGGTTCTCTTGTGACTGTACCTGGCCCCCCTCCAACTCCACCTGGTCCTCCTCCAACTCCACCTGGACCTCCTCCAACTCCACCTGGCCCTCCTCCAACTCCTCCTGGCCCTCCTCCAACTCCACCTGGACCTCCTCCAACTCCTCCTGGCCCTCCTCCAACTCCACCTGGTTCGCCTTCAACTCTACCCAGTCCAATGCCAGTTGCGCTCAGCTCTTCGCCAATTCCACCTGGAGTATCGCCACGTCCAGGTATGACACCACCTCCAGGAAATACAAACTCAATAACGTTACAATTCTGGTATCACTAGGACAAGAAGTTCGTGAGCATCCATGTTAAGGGGAATTGGGAATACCTGGAGGTTTCAAAGGTTTGGCTCCTGGTAGACCATCACCTATTCCACCTGCACAAGAACACATCCAACCACACCTTATAAGATTGTCCTGAACACACACAACCAGATTTTTAAATATTTTTTAACAAAATGATAGCTCTGTATAGCTGTGTGTACTGGTCACTGGGACATTGTGTAATTTGCTATATAATTCACTTTGTATTGATGTTTTGCAAAACTGCTCACTGTGCAAACCTTTTGCCATCGTCACATTTCTGACACTTAATGACATGTTTACATAACATGATAGATAACACTGTTACTATAATTTCACTATATTTATTGTTATTGTCTATGACAATTGTTATTGTCTATGACAATAACAATGACACAATCAGAAATATATATGTTTTCAAATGAATAATCTTATAGCTAAATTAATACAATCACCTGCACTTGGTTTTTGCGATTTTCCACTGATACCGACACCAATACCGATACCAACACCAGCACCTTGTGAAAAGATTGATCAACTTTTAAAACTTTAATCAGACTTTTGTTTAGATTGATACAGGTTGTCCATGGTTAGTTTATGAGTAGTTCTGTTAAGGTGATTTTTGTAAGGTGTAGCTGAATCAAGTTAAATCAAGTTACAATAATGTTTCAAAGCTGTCAGCTTAACAGCAGCTAAAATATTTAGTTAGTTTTTTGTTTTATTTCCATTTTAGATCAGTTGTTTAGGTGCTAGTGGAATACGTTTTACAATTTGTTACAAAGAATAGGAGCTGAAATGAATTAATCGGGTATCACTTCTGTTTTTTATGCAGTAAACTGGTTAAAAAGATAGTTTCTTGCCTAAATGTTATTATTGTTTGACATTCAAAGGGAACCTAGAGAAGACTCAAGGAGGCTAAATTCAGGTTTGTCTTTGTATTAGCATGGCATATTAGTAGAACCATGCAGCAATGCAGACCCACTCCATTCTTAGGCAGGCTTTTTTGTACGCCATGAGAATTAGTAAAGGACTGTTACTCCATTAAGTTTCAACAGTTACTCATTACAGTACCTGCTCCTGCCTCAGCTGTTGGGCTTGGGGATTTAACAGATCCAACACCAATACCAATACCGAGACCTGTTCCAGAGCCACCAATACCAATACCAATGCCAATACCTCTGGCAACATTTACACTAGTGCTGCCACCAAAACCAAGACCAATCCCCAAACCAAATCCTGATAAAGAGACCAAAAGGTAATGTGATTTGAGTTAAACATTTACTTTTTACTGGAGCTTTTGACTGTACTGAAAAAGCAGTACATACCACCTGATGGCTGACCTTGACCAACACCACCTGGAAACAAGTTGGTAAAAAAGTTGTGATTCCTAGTAATAAATGCTTTGATTATCTTATGAAAAATAAATGTAAAATGGAGTGTAGAACTGCATGCATTTCATTCACTGTATCTCCAGAGGGAGACACAGGAACATCTGAGGTTTTTTCCCACTCCTACTCACCAACTCTTGTTCCAGCTATTAAAACACAAGGAAAAACATAAAATCAATATACAAAGAAAACATATACTTGTACAAAGTCAAGATAACAAAAATATTTAATGTTTACCTGAGGCTCCATATGATTACAAAAAGTACAATTATTTTATGATTATTTTAAAAAAGGAATTCCAACACGTACCACTGGGTCGAATTTTTTACACACAAGGATTACTTTATGTGATTGCACTTAAAATATTTTTGAGCCATCAAGTGTGATAATATCATTAACTTTTCCTTTTTTTTAGATGAAAGAAAGCCTTACTTTCTGGTATCTGCCCTCCTCTTCCACCTGAAAAGAAATAAAAGAAACAGAAAAAAGTGAGAATGAGAAAATATTGATTATAATTACTGATTATTAAAAAAGGTTCTATAACATACCTGGAACTGAACCGGCTACATCTGAAATATGGAAAAACAGAAGAAAATACATGATTATACTGTATCTATCTATCTATCTATCTATCTATCTATCTAACAATCACAATATGATAATAGGTAACTGGATCTAGTATCATATATAAGGTTCTTCCAATGTAAGCATGGGGATAAATTATTACAGGACTACAATAACTTACAAACAGATTCTTTTTTTTTGCATGTGAGCAATTATCAATGAAAACTAGTCATGAATGAGGACAGTGATGTGTTAAACATCCGAATTCAAAGTAATACCTGGTTTACCGCCAGCTAGGATGGGTATTCCAGTCCCAGTAACTCCATCAAGTCCATCCCCATCAATAGGACCACCACTAACTCCTTTAATTAAAAAAAGTAATCTACACAACTTCATATGGAAATCCAAACTTTAAATATGATTAGAAAACACAAGCTGCTTTCAAACCTCACAATATAAGCAAATCTTAAATTTTAGGATTTACCTTCACCTGGACCACCACCAATAGAATTTCCTGATCCCTCTATCACTCCACCTGGTTCCCCTGAGTAATGTAAGTGAGGCATTTCAAATCAAGTTTATATTGGGTATAAGGAGAAAGTTGATAGAACAGACATTGGGGAAAAGCACTTACCCAACCTAGGGGCCTTAGTAGCACCTAAGTTCAAAATAAAGACAAATTTATTAAATTTGTAAAGAGCCAGTTGGGCTGAAGTCACAATTTAACTTGATATTTCACACACACATGAGACCTCTAACAAGCACCAAATCTGTATCCTGGATGTTTGTTACTAACCTGGTCCTTCTGTAGTGTCATTACCAGTCGTAATAGCTGATCCATCAGGATTTAGGGGAAAAAAACAGTAAAGAAAGAGTTACAGCATTTTGCATATCATTGTATTATTTTTGTCTTGCTTCTTGCACTTCCTTTCTTACTTACTGACTTTCTTACTTAATTACATTCTTACTTCATTTCTTTCCTACTCATGTACTTACTTCTTTTCATACTTTCATATTTTCTTTCTTTCTTTCTCTCTTACTTACTTACTTACAAACATTCTTTCTTGCTTGCTTACTTACTTTCTTTCTTATTTATGTACTTACTTTCTTACATACTTTATTCCTTCCTTCCTTATTTGCTTTCATTAAACATATTACCTCCATCAACTCCTGTTTTGGTTCTCTGATCTGTCGATTCTGTTGGTATACTGCCTGGGACTCCTGTTCCTCCTATGATGCCTGGAACTCCTATGGTCAGATTTAGAACATATTCCTAGTTGGTTTCCTGGTCAGTCAATAAAATGGTGTATGTCGATCAACCCGACAAACAGGAGGGAACACCAACGCACCATATTTGCCTGTCTTGCTTCCAATGACTGGTACCCCTCCTGCTCCACCAACAGTGCCTGAAAATATAGCATTTTGTAAAAATACAACCCTTTATTAATTGTCTAACAATTTTCTAATGGTTGATCATCACCTGCACCAGTTGCAATTCCAGTCTCTATTCCTGTGGTTGTGGTTCCAGCTCCAACAACACCAGGTACTGACCCTGCTCCACCTAACACAGTCCCAGTTCCACCACTAGGTTGACCTATTAAGATGGTGAGTTATAATTAATAGTTCAGTTATCAGAGATAAATTAATGCAATAAGACTGTATCCCTGTAATCATTCCTTTAAACCACATTAGAGGTCCTGTCAAAAGGGGTCCCTACCATATTTTGGTGGCTTTCCCCCTGGTCCATATCCTGCATATTGTGATAGAGAAAAACATTATAAAAACATGAACACCATCACTATTGGTTTGTTAACAGAAACTTGCCTCCATAGCTTCCAAGACCAGTGCCTGGTCCACTGCCAGGAACTCCACCAAGAGCAGATCCAGAGCCAAGAGCACCTCCAAAGCCCCCAGGCACTGCTCAGTGGGTCAAAAGAAAAATGCTGTCTAGATTACACAGTTACCTTTATAACAGTGCTAACATGCTACATTTGCTCTGCTACATTATCCTGAATTCACAAAACATTTTTATTTAATCCCTTTGAAAAAATAAATTGTAGTATTCATATTGGGCATACTGTGAAAGCTGTCACTGCATTTTTTAAGAAGACTTGGTTACTTAGAAGCCTACGTTTACATTTACATGATTTGACTTATGCTTTTATCTAAAGCAACTTACAGTTGAGACAGGATAGAAATGAGCAGTTGATGTTTAATGAGAAAATAAAACTTATATAGTCTTTTCACAAGATATTTTCTTATTCGTAGGAAAGTAATTATGTGTATTACTTCTAGTTTTATATCATTATTTTGTTTCACTGAGGGTTTTGGATTCTATACCCATCTCTGATTGTTTTCAACATAAACATGTTTTAGTGTGAACAAAATGTGGAAACTGGAAGATGTTTTGCTCACCAGCCTGTCCAGTGCTCGCTACGCCTCCTGTTCCAGTGCCAAGTATGGCTCCTGCTCCTAATTGTCCTGTTGCCCCTGGTATACCCAAGGAAGAATAAAACAGTAAGTTTTTTCTACTGCTTTAACAGAATGTGCCAACATTTGTGAACATGTAACGCTATTCTTAATGCTATTTTCTAGCACTGAAAAGTGGAACTTGAGTATAAAATCTGAAATATACTCATCACCAAACCATGCCTCAAAAAATAATTCTTTCATGCAAATCTCTAAACTGTTCAGACAAACAACATCAGTGTACATGAATGCAAAATTTCCTTAAGTTCTTAAGTTGCTCAAGTATACTAGACATGGTCAGTCTCACCAGCATTTCAGTTCAGTTCATTTGAAAAAATTTATTTTCAGAAGCGTACCATATTTAGCAGCTTTCGAACCTGGTCCATATCCTATAAGAAACAAAACATGTTACCTTCAATAGAAAATGTCTGGAGAAACAATTAACATACATCTAAACCAATTACACTGTTCTGGTGAAGCCTTTTCAAGCTTGCAATTACCTCCAGCACCTGTAGGCCCTCCTCTGACTCCTGTTCCTCCAGGTACGCTGCCTGCTCCAAGTCCATATCCAGCCCCAGGACTCAATCCAGTTCCCTGGCCATATCCTTGAGGTCCTGCTCCAGGTCCATATCCTTGAGCAGGACCTGTGCCTATTCCAAATGGTCCTACACCAGATGGAGCAACATTGGATTTACAAAACATTCACCATATTTAAGTGCCTTTGATCCACTTGGATATGCTACAATTAGGACACAAGATACAAACAATATATGAAATTGCCAATCTAATAAACAAGAATGTTTAACAATTGATGCTTTACCTCCAGTACCTGGACCAAAGCCCCTAGGTACTCCACCAGGACCATATCCCCCAGGTACTCCACCAGGTCCATAGCCTCCAGCTGGTACACCTCCAGTTCCTACTCCACCTCCTGGTGCCACTCCAGCACCAAGACCACCAGCTGGTATTCCTGGTCCTAATCCACCACCAAGTACCCCTCCTAATCCTCCAGGCAATCCTGTTCCAGGAGTCCCACCTGTTCCACTTGGGAATCCTTTTTTTGCAGCAGTAGATCAAACATGCATTACATTTCAACAAGAGGATTCAGTTAGAGGATTCTAACTAGATTTACACGTAATTTAATGTGCCTTACCATATTTGCGAGCTTTGGTTGCAGCATATCCTGAAAAGATTGTGATGCAAAAATGCAGCACATAGAACACAAAGACTGGGATTACATATTTATAACATTTACAAAACAAAGTAAATGTTTATGGATATTTATAACATTTACAAAACAAAGTAAATGTTTGTGGACATTTTAATGTTTTTCATGATCCTAAACTGAGGAACAATTACTTAATTTTGACTTCTCTTGGGTGCTATTATTAAATGTTTTGCACGATATCCAGATGCATTTACATTTACATTTATAGCATTTGGCAGACACCCTTTTCCAGAGTGACTTACAGAAGCTTTGAAGTCTCTATCAATAAGTACATCCTCATACTGGTTCACTAGGTCAGGGACTAAGAGTACTATCAGTCTAACAAGCCTACTCTCAGATGCAAAATTTAGACCGCAATCCCACAAGCACTGAGGAGTCCCTCAACTCAGCACTTTCTAGATCTATGTATCCATAGAATATTCTTTAACGATATATTGTGCATATGTAGAAAAACAGCTATGCAACAATATATTTTTATAACTGATAGAATGAATGTCCAGCATACTGAAATATTTCAACATATTCTTGTTTACCTCCGGGTCCAAGACTGCCACCAGGTACTCCTCCAGGTCCAAAGCCAACCCCTGGCACACTTCCAGGTCCAAGGCCACCACCTGCCACACCTCCAGGACCAAGGCCACCACCAGGTACACCACCAGGTCCAAGGCCACCACCGGGCACACTACCTGGTCCACCACCAATTGTCCCTCCCGGTCTCAGTCCACTTCCAGGCTGACTTCCAACTCCGCCAATTCCACCAACTGTCCCTCCTGGTACAACTCCGGAACCAGGTCCACCTAGGGCACCACCAGCACCTCCTATTATGCCTAAAATAGGATTAGAAAGTTAATTATGATAATTAATAAAATGATAAATAATTATATTTAGTAATTATTTTTGAGAATTAAACTTTACTAAATTAAATGTCTTACCATATTTTCGGGCTTTTGCATCAGTTCCATATCCTGTGGAATTTTAATCAGAAAATAAAGTTGTTAGCCTTTTCTATAGTAAGTTATACCTGATCTCCATATACTCCACCCACTGTGAAGGAGTACATGTACATTCTATTGACTGTTTCCGTTATAGCACTTACAAAACTTCGTAGTATGTGCTAATATATATGACATAACAGTTGAAATTTAAAAAAATCACAAATTAAAATAGTAAATTGAATACTTATTTAAATATAACATGAAGTAATACCCCCAGTTCCAGTAGCAGGTCTGAGCCCTCCACCAGGCAGCCCTCCAACACCTCCAGGTACACCACCAATTCCTCCAACTCCCCCAGCAGGCAACAGAGCAGCTCCAAGTCCACTGCTGGCTAGACCACCAGTCGCAGCTCCCCCTGGTAACCCCCCTGGTAATCCTCCTGGAAGTCCTCCTGGCAATCCTCCAGCACCTAAAGTGCCACCAGGACCTCCAAGCTGAGCTACACAACAAAATAATAGTATAAAAAAAGTTTTTCTACTGGAAAAATTTCTTGTAGTGAAAGTAAGGGCTAAAATAAAAATGTTAAGTATCATTGGTTAAATAAGCATTGCGCTTTAATCCTATAAATAATAAACTAACCATAAATGGATTCATGTTATTAATATAAGTCTTACCATATTTTCGTGCTTTGGCCGCAGCATATCCTGAAATTTATAAAAGAAAACATGTCTTATTATTCAGAAACAAAAATAACCCATTTTAGTTTATATTATGCAATAATATTCACATTTCATTTAACAAGTTACCTCCAGGACCAACTCCAACACCAAAGCCAGGAAGTCCACCAGCTCCGAGTCCAGAGCCAGGAAGTCCACCAGCTCCGAGTCCAGAGCCAGGAAGTCCACCGGCTCCAAATCCAGAACCAGGAAGTCCAGAGCCAGGAAGCCCACCAGCTCCAAGTCCAGAGCCAGGAAGTCCAGAGCCAGGAAGCCCACCAGCTCCAAGTCCAGAGCCAGGAAGCCTACCAGCTCCAAGTCCAGAGCCAGGAAGCCCACCAGTTCCAAGTCCAGAGCCAGGAAGTCCAGAGCCAGGAAGCCCACCAGTTCCAAGTCCTCCTGGCAATCCTCCAGCACCTAAAGCCCCACCAGGACCTCCAAGCTGAGCTACAGAATCATTGATAGTAGAAACAATACATGAAATTTTTATTGAACAACCTTGTAAATTTCCTTGTGGCTCAAGTGAAATTAAAGACTTCAGTAAATGTGTTAGGGAGTATTGTTTAAATAAGCACTATGCTTTGTAAGGTGTGAATATGACCATCTTGACTTTTGGACATTACATTTAATCATTACAGAACCTACATGGATTCATGTACATTATTAATGTGACTTTTACCATATTTTCGTGCTTTGGCCGCAGCATATCCTGAAATTTATAAAAGAAAACATGTCTCATTATTCAGAAACAAAAATAACCCATTTTAGTTTATATTATGCAATAATATTCACATTTCATTTAACAAGTTACCTCCAGGACCAACTCCAACACCAAAGCCAGGAAGTCCACCAGCTCCAAGTCCAGAGCCAGGAAGCCCACCAGCTCCAATACCAGAGCCAGGAAGTCCACCAGCTCCAAGCCCAGCGCCAGGAAGCCCACCAGCTCCAAGCCCAGTGCCAGGAAGCCCACCAGCTCCAAGCCCAGTGCCAGGAAGCCCACCAGTTCCAAGTCCAGAGCCAGGAAGCCCACCAGTTCCAAGTCCTCCTGGCAATCCTCCAGCACCTAAAGCCCCACCAGGACCTCCAAGCTGAGCTACAGAAACATTGTTAGTAGAAACAATACATGAAAATTTTATTGAACAACCTTGTAAATTTCCTTGTGGCTCAAGTGAAATTAAGGACTTCAGCAAATGTGTTAGGGATTATTGGTTAAATAAGCACTATGCTTTATAAGGTGTGAATATGACCATCTTGACTTTTGGACATTACATTTAATCATTACAGAACCTACATGGATTCATGTACATTATTAATGTGACTTTTACCATATTTTCGTGCTTTGGCTCCAGCATAACCTGAAATTTGTAAAAGAAAACATGCATCACTACTCTGAAACAGAAAAATAATATATTTAATTATACATAATGCAACAATATTCACATTTCATTTAACAAGTTACCTCCAGGACCAACTCCAGCACCAAAGCCAGGAAGTCCAACAGCTCCAAGTCCAGAGCCAGGAAGTCCACCAGCTCCAAGTCCAGATCCAGGAAGTCCACTAGTTCCAAGCCCAGTGCCAGGAAGTCCACCAGCTCCAAGCCCAGTGCCAGGAAGCCCACCAGCTCCAAGTCCAGAGCCAGGAAGCCCACCAGTTCCAAGTCCAGACCCAGGAAGTCCACCAGCTCCAAGTCCAGAGCCAGGAAGTCCACCAGCTCCAAGTCCAGAGCCAGGAAGCCCACCAGTTCCAAGTCCTCCTGGCAATCCTCCAGCGCCTAAAGCCCCACCAGGACCTCCAAGCTGAGCTACAGAAACATCGATAGTAGAAACAATACATGAAAATTTTATTGAACAACTTTGTAAATTTCCTTGTGGCTCAAGTGAAATTAAGGACAGAACGTACATGGATTCATGTACATTATTAATGTGAATTTTACCATATTTTCGTGCTTTGGCTCCAGCATAACCTGAAATTTGTAAAAGAAAACTTGTATCACTACTCTGAAACAAAAATAATATATTTTAGTATATATAATGCAACAATATTCACATTTCATTTAACAAGTTACCTCCAGGACCAACTCCAACACCAGAGCCAGGAAGTCCACCAGCTCCAAGTCCAGAGCCAGGAAGTCCACCAACTCCAAGTCCAGATCCAGGAAGTCCACTAGTTCCAAGTCCAGATCCAGGAAGTCCACCAGCTCCAAGACCAGAGCCAGGAAGTGTACCAGCTCCAAGTCCAGAACCTATAAGACCACCAGTTCCAAGTCCAGAGCCAGGAAACCCACCAGTTCCAAGTCCTCCTGGCAATCCTCCAGCACCTAAAGCCCCACCAGGACCTCCAAGCTGAGCTACAGAAACATTGATAGTAGAAACAATACATGAAAGTTTTACTGAACAACCTTGTAAATTTCCTTGTGGCCCAAGTGAAATTAAGGACTTCAGTAAATGTGTTAGGGAGTATTGGTTAAATAAGCACTATGCTTTGTAAGGTGTGAATATGACCATCTTGACTTTTGGACATTACATTTAATCATTACAGAACCTACATGGATTCATGTACATTATTAATGTGACTTTTACCATATTTTCGTGCTTTGGCTCCAGCATAACCTGAAATTTGTAAAAGAAAACATGCATCACTACTCTGAAACAAAAATAATATATTTTAATATATATAATGCAACAATATTCACATTTCATTTAGAAGTTACCTCCAGGACCAACTCCAGCACCAGAGCTAGGAAGTCCACCAAATCCAAGTCCAGAGCCTGGAAGTCCACCAGCTCCAATACCAGAGCCAGGAAGTCCACCAGGTCCAAGACCAGACCCAGGAAGTCCACCAGTTCCCACACCAGACACAGGGAGTCCACCAGCTCCAAGACCGGACCCAGGAAGTCCACCAGTTCCAAGTCCAGACCCAGGAAGTCCACCAGCTCCTAGACCAGAGCCTGGAAGTCCACCAATTCCAACTCCAGATCCAGGAACAGCACCAGCACCAAGCCCACCAGTTCCAAGTCCAGGTAGCCCACCCACACCAATGCCTGAGGCTTAAAAATATAATAACTCTATTGTAAAATAAGATGGTCCACTGAAATGTCTAGTGAAAGAACATCTTTAAAAAAAAGTCTTCATCTTTTAATAAACAATATCCACTTTGGAATTGTCATTAAAATAGTTTCACCCTCATCTGCAGCTTTGTTTTTGGACTTTAGGCAAATTTTGGGTTTGGACTTTCATGGAAAATTATCCACCATATTACTTACATATTTTTTTTTTATATTTTCCTTACCATACTTCCGTGCTTTGGCTCCTGCTCCTGGTGAGGGTAAAAACAAGACATTCAATATCACAGACAATGGTACTTCAAGACAATGTCTGATATCATGAAATCAAACCACAAGCACACTTAGCTTACCTCCCGGATAGGTACCAATACCACTGGGATACAAGCCTCCAGGACCTCCAAAACCAGGTACACCACCTGCTCCAGGTATAGCACCAACACCAGGTACACCACCTGCTCCAGGCACAGCTCCAGGTACACCACCTGCTCCAGGACCAACACCAAAGCCAGGTACACCACCTGCTCCAGGCACAGCACCAGGTACAGCACCAGGTACACCTCCAGGTACACCTCCTGCTCCAGGTACAACACCAGGTACACCTCCTGCTCCAGGTATAGCACCAGCACCAGGTACACCTCCTGCTCCAGGTACAGCACCAGGTACACCTCCTGCTCCAGGTACAGCACCAGGTACACCTCCTGCTCCAGGTACAGCACCACCACCAGGTACACCACCTGCTCCAGGAACAGCACCAGGTACACCACCTACTCCAGTTCCTACACCAAGTCCCGCTGCTGTTAGGGACATTAACATAAATATGAGTATTCTCGATATTTCTACATATTCATTAATCAGGTTATTACACTATACGGCCAAAAGTATATGGACACCTGACCATCATACCCAAATGTGGGTCTTCCTCAAACTACAAAGTTGGAACTCCAAATGTGTGCCATGCCTTCTTGCCCAACATCAGAGCCTTCCCTCAGTAATACTCTTGTGCTTAAGTGGGCAAATCTCCACTGCCATATTCCATAATCTAGTGGCAAGCCTTCTCAAAAGAGTGGAGGCTGTTATAGCAGCAAAGGGGGACTAAGGCCATATGCCCAGGGTTTTGGAATGGGATGTTCAAGGACAGATAAGGGTGTGATGGTCAGATGTCCACAAACCTTTGGCCTTAGTGTGTGATTCATCTTCAGTTTTCTTCAGATTGAAGATCTTAACTTACCATATTTAGCAGCTTTAGCCTGAGACTTAGCTGAGCCAGGTCCTGAAGGAATAAAGAATAGAAATTATAGAACAGAAATTATTTATAAATTATACAAAACATGCATGTGGTATTTACATAGCTGTGGTGTGGAACACAGAATCACAGGGCAGCCAGGGCAGTGGTAGCTCAGTAGTTAAGATGTTGGACTACTGATCGGAAGGTCATGAGTTAAATCCCCAGCACTACCAAGTTGCCACTGCTGGGCCCTTGAGCAAGGCCCTTAACCCTCCACTGCTTAGTTGTATAAAAAATGAGATAAATGTAAGTTGCTCTGGATAAGGGCGTCTGCCAAATGCCGTAAATGTAAAAGGGTGTGACTAAAGTGTCGAAGCTAATGAATTTTTTTTTTGTGATTTTTCCAGTGCAGAGCCTATGCCACAAACACTGCATCCACTATGAACATGACCAGGATAAACCGCTTATTGAAGTGGATTTTCTTGAATTGGAGTCAGTATGCGATTGAAAGAAAAGAGATTTCATGTAGCATAAAAAATTCAATTAACTTAAACAATGTGTACCTTTTGGCACATTTTTGCTTGTAAGTTCAGATTGATTAATTTTGCTTTATGTAACATAAAACAGCAGTTATCTCAAGAAGAGTTGCTACTTTTCCTATGCATAGTAATACCTCCAGACTTTGGTGAAATCAGAGGATATCCACGAAACACTCCTGGTAACTGTTGTCCAGCAAAGCTCCCACGACCGCCTATTAAAAAAAATTGTCTTGTGACATGGAAAGTCTCATATATACTCGATCTCTCTCTCTCTCTCTCTCTCTCTCTCTCTCTATATATATATATATATATATATATATATATATATATATATATATATAATGTTGTTGTACTCACCATTGGCCCCAAGTCCACCTTGACCAAGCTGAGCTATAAAATGAGAAAATAGGGGAAAATGAGAGCTTGATACAGAAACAGATGATTGATCCTATTATTCAGTCAGTTTAAAGCTCACCAGTCTGAGATCCTGTAGCTACACCTGGCAGAACTCCTTGGCCACCAAAACCTGCATGCAGAAAATTTCTGATGTTAATGAAAGGAAAGTTCCTAGATGTCATTAGGTGCTTCAGCAGTGTATTTACCTTGTCCAGGAACAATACCACCCTGGTACAACCCAGGAACACTAATACCTAATTTAAGATAAAAAAAATAATTTTTTTTAACAGAGATAGTCTTGCATTTGTAACTTCTAATATGATGCCAATGAATAAGCAGTAGAACCACATTACCTGGTACTGGTGCCTTCCCTGTCTTGCCAACTTTGCGCCCAGGGCCTGTTCCACTACCTGGTAATCCGGTTTGTGGCAAAGTAGGTGCTAAAGAGACAAAAATAACAGGGAGACAGTCAATGTATAGGTATCTATTTTCCAAACAACAAAATATCACAAGAACAATGATTTTTGGAAAATACCTCCTCCAGGGCCAACTCCAGCTCCACCAGGACCAACTCCAGCTCCACCAGGGCCAACTCCAGCTCCACCAGGACCAAATCCAGCTCCACCAGGACCAAATCCAGCTCCACCAGGACCAAATCCAGCTCCACCAGGGCCAACTCCAGCTCCACCAGGACCAACTCCAGCTCCACCTGGACCAACTCCAGCTCCACCAGGGCCAACTCCAACTCCACCCGGACCAACTCCAGTTCCACCAGGGCCAACACCAGCTCCACCAGGGCCGAAACCTGCACCACTAGGACCGACTCCAGCTCCACCAAGACCTATTCCAACAGGTCATGTTGTGGATTTTATGAATAGGATAAGTTATAAATGTTGTCTGCGATGGCTACGTAAAACTACAGTATACATTTTGTAACTGTAACATGCCTCAAACCTTTAAATGTTTAATGTCTCAAATTGATCACTTACCTGTTTTTGGTGGTTTCTGTCCAGCACCAGGATAGAGACCTCCAGCACTGCCATATAGTCCATATATGCCTAAAAAGACATAGCTTATAATATAGATAGGAAATCATACCAAATAACTGGATTTTCAGATACTATATGAGAACACGATGCAATGGCACTGGGTAATGTTTGAATTTTTCTGTTCAATTCAACAATATATTTGACTGTGCTTATGGATTGTAGTGTCCCTTACTATCTTCTTGTTGTACACAACTGTAGAATTGATTTTCATCTGCTGATGTGGCTACCCAAACCCTCTCTAAAGCCATTCATAAGAAATTTGAGAAGGGCCACATTAACCCACATATTTCAATTCAGCAGCAGGTTCTATTCTAAATATTTGTTTGACTTTGTCTGGGGACTTTAATAAGGCAGAATGTTAAAACACGTCCTTTTTTTCACAATATACATTGTATGTCCTCCAATAAATAATACTGGTATAGTACTGACATGGTTTTGTATACTACCATTAATTTATATTCAGATTAGATCTAATTGGCACCCATCACTGTATATCCAATGGCATTTTTAGCAACCCCATTATTTCTTTTTAATATTATAATCTTACCTGATTTCCTGGGTTTTCCACCAGCTCCTATGGGAAGGTATAATATGTTCATGTATTTAATTAAGATTGTATTTGCAAATGTATCTCAAATTAATTATCATTTTCTACATGATTTATATATATATATATAAACTAAAATCTGTATATGTTTATACACCTAATGTTTGCAGCTTACAACATAAAAAAACAGAAAGTGTCTTAATAAGGTGTTGGGCCAAAATGAATCACTAGAATACCTTCAGTGCACCTTGGCATAGATTATACAAGTCTCTGGAACTGTACTAGAGGGATGGAACACTGTGATTCCAAATGATATTCCCTAAATTGGTGTTTGGATGATGGTGGTGGAGAGATCTAACATGTAGGTCCAAAATTTCCCAGAGGTGTTCAATTGGATTAAGATCTGGTGACTGTGAAGGACATAGCATATGAGCCCTGTGGTTCAAGGCATTGTCATCCTGGAAGAGACCACTCTCATCAGGATTATAGAAATAAAAGTGAATCTTCCCTTTAACATAAAAACATGCCAGCAAAATGCCCCACAACAAAGCAGAGGCCCCCTTTTTCCCTTTAATGTGTCACCTGTCTGTAAATTTGAAAAAGTAAATTAAGGTTCCTTACCTACTCCCACTCCACCAGGACCATAACCTAGGCCAACTCCACCAGGACCAACTCCTCCTGGTCCGACTCCTGGGCCAACTCCTCCTGGTCTGACTCCTCCTGGACCGAATCCTCCTAGACCAGTGCCACCTGGACCAACTCTTCCTGGTCCAACTCCTCCTGGACCAACTCCTCCTGGACCTACTCCTCCTGGAACAATTCCTCCTGGACCAACTCCTCCTGGTCCGACTCCTAGACCGACTCCTAGACCAGCTCCTCCAGGACCAACTCCTCCAGGTCCAAAACTCCCAACACTCTGTCCAGTGCCAAGTCCACCTAAGCCTCCTATAGAAGAAATTTGGCAAATGTATTTGGACCAGAAAGTTTATCCCTTCACATATTGTATTTTCTCTTGAACAAAAATCACAATACTAAGTCAGTTTAAAAAGTACTGACCCAGTTTTGGAGGTTTCCCACTGATGCCTATTGAAAGAAACCAAATGAATATGGTATTTTGCTAGGAACATGCTTTAAAATGCATATATTAATATTCTGCAACAACAATAGCAGAGGTAAAAACATTAAAACAATATTGCATAATATCATCCCAAGACTTTACATTAACAATACATCAACTAAAACCAATTAATTGTTTTTCTTTACTTTTACAGAATTCTATTAACTATTCTTAAAGTGGACACTTAGCATTCACTCTATTTATGGGCTAAGTACTTTGTCATTATGTCTAACCTCGTCCAAGTCCACCAGGGCCAACACCAGCAGTTCCTAGTCCACCAGGGCCAACACCAGCAGTTCCAAGTCCACCAGGGCCAACACCAGCAGTTCCTAGTCCACCAGGGCCAACACCAGCAGTTCCAAGTCCACCAGGGCCAACACCAGCAGTTCCAAGTCCACCAGGGCCAACACCAGCAGCTCCAAGACCACCTGGACCAATCCCTCCAGGTCCAACTCCTGCTCCAAGAGTACCAGGCACTCCAACACCAAGGCCTAGTCCTCCAGCACCTAATCCAGTACCAAGCCCAACATCCCTCCCTCCATAACCTGGCAAATAAGGTGCCAAATATTCTCTTAAGTTTTGCTATGGAAAACTAATGACATTCAACTCACCAGGCCCTGCAACTCCAGGCACAAGTCCTCCTAGTCCACCACCTCCAAGAGCACCAGTTCCAAGTCCCTGAGCACCATATCCTGCCCCTGGAAAGTATACATTTATTAATTACACATTTACTATATTAAAACTGTTATTTATATATATATATATATATATTAGTAATTACATGGAAATATTATCCATATAATTACTATAGAATGGCTGACTCCAATCTCACCTGTTTTTGGAGGCTTGCCAGCAGCTCCTGGTTTAAAAAATAAAGATTGAGCAATTAAACAACTGTAGCAATGAGCAATGAAAATATTGAAGAAAAAATAATGTGTGTAGTGTGATAATAAGAATAATTGGCTTGGTCTGAAAATTATTAGAGTTTTTACACCTAACCAGGTATCAACACAAGAAACACAAAGTACAACAACTAATACAGTAGTTGGAGAGAGCAAAAGTTTTAGAGTTATACACGGCTGAAGTCAGCAACATTAGCAGCCTTACTAATTTGTGACCTACTCAGATTGCATTGCATTATAGCCTACAAACAAATGTCAGAGATTTGCAAATAACAATGCAACAATTTACCTTAGATAAAATGATTTTTGAAATTGCGTATAGCCAACATATCATTCAATTACATTATTAGCATCTAGCTACTATTCATGATTTTTCTCAACACACATTCTCTTTGATTAAAAAAAATATTAAAAAATTTGTTGAAGTGCTTACTATAAAGTCAATGTATATGTTATTTGTATGCTGGTAAAAGTTAAACTTAAAGCATATGCTGTTTATGCAGTGCTTTGTAAGATCCACAGTAAAATTGTTACTGCTGTTTTTTCATGGGATCTGACTCAATCTGCTCTGACTTGATCTAATCTGAGCCCTCTGGTATAGGCCATTGTCAATGCCTTCAGGTTTGACACCTCTGAGAACAGGACTTCCAGGACCAGTAGCTCCTGATCCAGTGCTCCCTGGACCAAAACTACAAGATCCAGAGCCACTACACACACTACTAGGCCCACCATATCATGTAATTTAGTATGTTATCCTCAACACATGCAGGTGTTTGGGGGAATTTACTTGTCTAACATAATTTCCTCAAACCTGCTCCAAGTCCTCCAGTTCCCAAGCCACCAACACCTATTCCACCAGTTCCAAGACCTCCAGTGACTGGTCCACCTGTTCCAGGACCTGTACCATAACCACCTGGTCCTACACCTCCTGTACCAGTACCAGGAACAAATGCTCCAGTTCCGAGTCCTGGCCCACCAGTACCAGTACCAAATGCAGTCCCTGCTGTGCCAGGACCTATATAAAAAAAATCAAACAAACAAACAACAAAAATATGTGTCCTGTTTTTTTTTTTTGTTTTTTTTTTATAACTTCTGTATATTGCCTTTAAAAAATTCTATATTAAAAATAATGTATGGCCATTACAGTTAAGTATAAAGAATGTAGGGGGTCACTCACCAGCTGTCTTCCCTGGCTTGTAACCAAGAAACCTCCCTGGTACTAAAATACATTGAAATGGAAGAAACCATAATATTCAGTTTTAAATATATGACTTTGTATGTATTTTTGTGTTTATCATTGAACATGACATGGCTACCAATGTAAAAATGTTAGAATTATTTTTAAAATTACATACAGTATATGCCTAAGACTTAAACAAGACTTCTGATCAAAATTTGTGTGCCAACAATAATTTTCTAAATTAATTGTGCTAGAAAACTAATACTAGCATATCTTGAGTTTATTAAAAGGAACTATCTAACACCTCCTGCTCCAGGACTGATGCCAAATCCTGGTCCAGTTCCTAGTGCACCTCCAGGACCGGCACCAACACCACTCCCTGGAAGGACTCCGGTCCCTATGCCTCCAGGACCAAGTCCTGTGCCTACGCCTACCCCAGGACTAATTCCAGTACCAAATCCAGCTCCAAGACCCCCTACTGGACCAGCTCCAGCACCTTGTCCAATTCCAGGACCGATGCCAGCCCCTAATCCAGGCCCAGCCCCTCCTCCTCCTGCAGCTGGTATGTAGACTCCTGCAACAGAGGACAGTTACTAAATTGGGATAGTTACTAAATTATTTGGAGTGATGAATGAATGAGAACAGGAAATGCAGGGAATGTATACATGTCAAATGTATGCATTTAAAAAAAAAAACATCTAGAACATATGAGTTACCATTATTATCATTACACATGTTTACAGTATAGGGTTTTTTGCATATCCCAGAAGGATGCTGGGGTCAGACCGCAGGGTGATCTTGCTCAAGGGCCCATAATTAGTAGCTTACATTTAGTAACCCATTATTCCAGTTACCTGCTAACCCTCTACCATTCCATCAGTTACCTGCTGACCCACTATTACTCGAATAACAAGACCAGTTCTTAGAATTTACACCTGTCATAAGGGTACTACCCTCCTCCAGGTTCATATAACTTTAATCACTCAATGTTGCATGTACTTTTTAAAAAAGAGTGTCTGGTAATTAAAATTTTAATGATTAATCTTTATGAAACTATGAATATTATAGCCTACATCTAGGTGTCTCTCAAGTTGGAATTTACCATCTATGTGAATATGTCTTCTCATCTACTGTACAGTTTTAGAAAAAAAAACTCTTTCTAGAGTTTCTCACTGGTTCCATGGATAGTTAAGGGTCTATAGCTTTCGGAGAGGATTGAAATTGGTATATTCTCTGAGTGAGAAACACCAAGAATTTTTCAGGATCACTCCTCCAGTGGGACAACTGAAGAACCCTTAAGGGTATGTAAACCTTTTCATTTTCTAGTACTGTATAATACCATGAGAACAGTGCATACCTGTAGTTTGTTACTAGATAACAATTACGTCTCTTCATTTATAAGCACAGGTAGTGGAATAACTCATTTTAGAAATGAAAAAGGTGAATGAATGAACTCTTATTGAAATCTGATTTAGATACACAATGTACTGTATGAAATCTCTAAACTGCATCAAATCATGCACCTGTAAATAAATGATTAATGGTGCCTTCAGTACTAGTTCAGTGGGCTTACAAGTCTTTTAAGAGCCTTGAGTCTAGTTTGTAGAAATGCACTAAAATAATGGTCAAAAACCCTGGAAAAATAAATGAATTTGAAAATGATTTAGGTGGTGCATTCATAATCTAGAATGTGATTACTGGGAAAGATGATTTTTGTATTTATTTCCTCCAACTCTGTGACTTGAATGTCATCTCAATTAAAAGTTTAGTTTTAAAGTTCGTTTTTCTTATGTTAACATACTTTATTATACTTAAGCTCAGTCTATGACTATTGGTTGAATCTAAAAAGACAAAAGCAATGCAGAATAAATTTGAAAGTCCCCAAGAACTTTACCCCAAGAACCTATGAAACTGAGCTAGATTACATCAGTTTCTACCTGCTGCTATACACACACACACACACAATCTAATTATAAACACTGGATCACTGTCTATAATAATGATTGGAGGGTGTTGTATTTTAGAGCATCTGGAAGATTTCATACAGAGAAAGCCTGTATCAGAAAGCAGGAGACATCTTACCTCCTTGAAGTGAGGGTCTACACAGAGCCAGCAGGACAAATCCATGGAAGAGCAGCAGAGCTTTGCCCATCGCCATCCTGCTCTGTAATACCCCTTTTCGTTAGCAACCTAGGGGTTTTATTCCCCCCAAAACCTCATAGATGTACACCCATGCCTTGAAAAAGGAGGGAAATTGGAGTGGGATGTCCATCTGTGTGTGTGTGTGTGTTTGTGTATGTGTGTATATTCAAGATGGGGGGTTGGACAAAGGTAAGGGTATGATTCACTAAGTAATTACTACACCCAACACTGTGTCTATGTACATTTCACTTTTTTTCTCTTTACTCCACCTCTGAGGCCCCCAAAATGATTTGTGCTTGGGAAACACACTGCCGAACAGAAAGAAATGAGACACAGAGAGAAGAGAGATAGAGAGTTTAAAGATAGTAAGATCTCTTATCCTGTATGCCAGATATTTTCACAAATTTCATAAATATGCACATTTTCTTTACTTCATTGCTCCAGAGATGTACCAAGACATTATTTGATAAGAAATTATCAACAGATCTAGACATGCTTATGCTGATTTACTGAGGGTACTGTAATAGATGTGCTCAAATACTTCAGTTCTATGCAATGTATCGTAAATTTTCTGAAATCATAAAATCTTCTGGTATGACAGGGTTAGTGCCGTTTGCAGTGACTCTAAGGGGTTTCCTGGAAAAGTATCACATTCTCTTTTTTTACTCCTTTAGTTAAGTTAAATTTTTTTTGGTGATCTAGCTCTCCTTCTTTGGGTTGGGAACCTTCTGCCAGAACACAAGCTGTGTTTTTAGGCTGTTGGCAAGAATAAAGATTAGGTCATTCCTGCACTGACAGACATTTTGAAATTGAACGTAAAACCGCATATATGCAGAGAGAGAGAGAGAGATAGAGAGAGAGCATGTATCTTGGTGGGGACATTTGGCTGGTCTCTACAAGGAAAACTAAAAAAAAAAAAAAAAAACTTTCCTTTTGGTTACTAAGGTTAGGGTTATATTTGGTTGTAGGCATACCATTAATTAGCTGCATTAATAATTATGTCAATAAAACATCTTCACAAGGACAAACATCTTAGAGAAACACCTTGTTACACAAACGACATGCAACACAGAAACCATTAAGCATGTTCTGCATTACAGAGCCTAATGTACAACAAAAATAAACTAACCAGGGCTGTGATGATGTAACCAATTACAAGTCAGTCACAAGGAGCTTTTGTCACAAGACATTTTTTGTTCTGTGGTCCAAAGCAAACCTTATTGAATCTTTCTTCCTTCCAAAAAAAAAAAAAAAAAAAAAATCAACATACCATGTGAGCACCACATAGTGTAATTACAGATGTGCGAATGTGCATAAATTCACAAAGATGACTCTATTCACTTCAGTTGACTAGTTGCATTGGTAATATGCAAAGCAACAATACGCTGCATTTGGTAAAAGAAAAGCGATCATACAAAACTATATATGACAATTCTTATCTTTGCATACAGACTTCAAAAAACACACTGACATCCAAATCTGGACAGTTTTAAAAAAAGATGTCTGGCTCATGTGAGAACTGATAAGTTAAGTCAGTTAGTTATTGGCCATTGACTGATGTAATTTCGCCAATGTCTAATGTGCCTTTAATAAAGCAGTGGATTTGCAATGGAGTAGGGCTGAGGCTTGCACAATGCTGTAATTCCTTAACGCAAAACAGTGTAATACCTTAATTGGACACAAAAGCTGCTTTTATTGCCTTGCGTGAAACATGATTGAAACCATTTTTACGTACAGTTTGATGGAGCAGCATAGTTATGTGATGAAATAATTGTAGAATAAAAACAACTGGGGAAAAGGGTCTACAGAGGAGATATACATTTCTCTCCCAGGCTGATAAGCTGCAGTGATTATGTAGCAAAAAAGAAAAAAAAACAGAAAAAGGAAGGTTTGAACATGAAGAAAAAGCTGTGGAACCACCATGATATTATTATAAATTTGGTTAAAAGTGCAATATGTTTACGAACTCAGTTATTATGTTGTGTCCAGCAATGAAACGGGATAAAGACATAGTGAGATTTATTCTAATTATTACGCCCCAATATCTAGCCTATAGTTTAATTATAATAATCTTACATGCTGTCAAACCCCCATTCAACATGGAGAAAGCTGTAGTTTTCCTCATGGGGACCAGCCAACTGTCCCCACATGGTCACTCTCAGATATTCCAGATATTGCATGTGGAGATATTTGGTCCCCACTAAGATATATAAACATGCCCCCTCATACACACACACACACACACACACACACACACACACACTTCAGCGTTGTGTGCCCAGTGGCCTGCTCTCTTTGCCAGCTCAGAGAGGCATATCAGAGTTATGAATAAAACTGTTGATTGAAATGCGCTTATTTTCAGTTTACCTAATGTCTACCTTACGTTTTCCTAATGTCTGCTGTCTATATAAGGATCTGCATGCTGCCTGCTTACACTCCCACAGACTACTCTCACCATTTAACAAGGCTAGGGGAATGTGGATTGTTTTTCAACAGGATATCAGAATTTGGTCTCGGGGCCCCTTTAGATAAGTTGGCATAAATGTAACATTTCTCAGGTCACATCTAATGCAAATTTCAGACAGAAATCAATAACACACATGTGAAAGAGATATGCAGGTGTCATAAATATGAGGCGGTCTGGGAAAACCAATCAGTGAATTCTGCAAACAGCCAAAAACGATGAAAAATCCTTGTTTGACTAAAAATCGCCTTTTCTGCCTTACAGCTTAAATGATGATAAAATTGGTGATGAATGGAGAATGCAATGTCTACAGCGGTGTCCGGCAGGTTCAACTCCAACCTTGGTAGCCTTGGAAAACGAGTCTGAATCGCTATTTTGAGTCACTGATTTGACACAAAACTAGCTGAGTGGGATCTCGTGTACACCTCTCCACTTTCCTGCAAGGTGTTAATAGTCTATTAAAGCAAAATAAAGTTTCAGAAAAAAGATGTTTCGCAGCATAGTGTACAATTGACCATAGAGTTGGCTTCATCATGAACTATTTTCAGTCCAAGTACAAGGCAAATCCCATTCAATTAATATCCTCTCGATTAGACATGGCTGATATGACAAAAGAAATATCATATTGATTCACAAAGACATTTCTACAGTATTTAATCTGCACTCTACAAAACTCCTCCCATGGCGAAACAGAAACGCGTTCACCATATTGTCCGGAGATTGCAAGTTTGAATCCTGACAATGCTGCAGGATTTGCAAGAAAGCAAATAGTTTTAAAATATTAAATAAAAATTTTAAAGTCAAATCAGTCAGTTTATAATTGTTTTTAAAAAATTCTAAAACGGGGGGCATGGTGGCTTAGTGGTTAGCACTGTGTCGTTGTTCTGACTATTGTGGGACAAGGCAATAAGGAAAAACTTTTCACTAAATCACATGTATGTAATATGTAAGTGACAAATGAAGAGCCTTGAACCCTGAACCTTGATGTCTCGCACCTCCAGGGTTGTGGGTTAGAATCCCGTGCACTCCCTGTGTGTGCAGAGTTTGCGTGTTTTCCCCGTACTTCGGGGGTCTAGTCTGGGTACTCCGGTTTCCTTCCCCAGTCCAAAGACATGTGTTGTAGGCTGACTGACATTTCCAAGCTTGTCCGTAGTATGTGAGTGTGTGTATGCGATTGTGCCCTGTGATAGACTGGCACCCCACCCAGGGTGTCCCCCACTTTGTGCACTGAGTTCCCTGAGATAGGATATGTAAACTATCATATCAAAATTTTATCAATGATATCGATATCATTATATCGCCCAGCCAAAGACTAATACATGACTCCCGGAAACCTGCTGAGTAATACCTTCATGAGTTCAACAGAATGTCCTAGAGACAGCTTCACTAATTCACTGAAGTTTTTTTTTTATGACATTCTGAAAACAGAATATAGAGGGAAAGCTGAAACTGAGAAAATATACAGCTACTGTATCTTCAATTAAAACCACAATCCATAGCTTCCTGAAATAATACAGAAATAAAGGCAGGGCAGGCTAAAAGAGTGTTGTTTGGCAAATTAATCCCAAAGACAGGAGAACGGGACTAGACATTATTTGATTTATTTGGTCTGCGCAAACATATTTTGTGAGTTCTATGATGTAAGAGTTGTAGGACTCAAAGAAAAAAACAAATGTAACTGAGAACATTACAGAATACTGTGCACCTCCTGTAGTTCCACACGTAGTGTGAATGATGTGTGAATATATTATGATGGGGCAAGCAAACATGCAGTAAGAATCTAAATGCTAGCCTTTGCAGTTCCAGCCTGGTTTCAATTGTGTATAAAGTAAGCCGGAGCTTAGGCTTTCATGAGATCTGTAAAATAAAATTTATGTAAGTAGGCCTTTATTGAATGAATGCGAAAATACATTTATATTCACAAAAAAAACATACTAACTGCCTTTGTGTAAGGAGTGTGTTCTTCATTATAAACACACTGAAGGGATTGTCGCACAGCTTTAAAAACAACATTAAGCAGTCTGACGTCACGTGAGTTATGTCATGTGATGTCATCTGCTACGAGCCCCCTTCCCATGACTCACTAGCCTTGACTAGCTGGTGGGGGTTGAAGCATTAACACAATAATAGTGTCCTGAACACGTACAGGAGAGTAGCAGAGCTAATCAAAATGTCAAGTAAAACAAGGATGACAAAGGGCAAGAGCTACAGCAATCATTGTCTTTACTTCATCTAATCCTAGGTTACAAAAACATATTTTTATTTCTTCTTGATTGTTCCCTGATGTATGGAAAGCTATACATTTTTCCACCTCAGTCCAGATCACAAATCATGATTTGTGTTTCGTCTCCTAGTCTCCCAGTGTTCAAATTATGAATTCAATGTTTTGTTCTAGTCAACATCTTGATGAACACATCATACAGATATTTGACTTATAATCACTATACGCCTCAGAGAAAGTTGTCGGACCCATTTTCAAATATTGTAATAGCATACGCATGCTGCAGCAGCTTGTGACATAGACTGTGGTGAGGCAGAACGACATTAATAACAACATAACCCCTATCACTTTGTAAATCTGTCACATTTGACTTATTCTGTAGGCTACCGTCTAGTGAATGTAGGCTACCATCTACCATCTTAGCGTTAGCCCATAATAGCCAATTGAGAGTCGAGCGGTCCTTTTTCTCAGATTTTGTGTGGGAAACAAGGTCACTGTGGTGCACACGCATTTTGATGTACACATATTATCAACTCAATAATCCCTCTTTCCCTCTCACAATCTTTGCAATAACGCTTACAATAGAAATGGTTCTGTACATCATAGACACGCCGTCAGCTCTTTGCTATAAAGCAAGATCTTGGTGGCTGCAGAGAATTTTTAAGCTAGCTCAGTTTGGCATAAAAGAAAAAAAAGGTGGCCAGGCACAACCTTGTTTTTAATTGTCCTGTACACTGCTCCTCCACTGAGCAGCGGGGCGGTGAGCATGTTGCACCACAATTGCATTACATCTAGAAAGCTGAGCAAATCAATGAAACATTGGTATATATCTGTCCAATTGTAACATTTTTTGATCGTTGGTCACTTAAAAGTGGTCATTAGTACTTCAACAAAATTTCAAATGTATGGAGTTGTGTATTAAGACTTTATGAAGATAACATTTGTTGAATGGCTGATATACATGGTTGGGCTCTGCCCCACCTGCCCCTATGGACAAGCCGCCACTGTCCATATGGATACTAGTAATGCTTGGGGGAAAGTAGGTGACTTGGCTTTCAAATGAGACCTTTCTACCTTTGCAATGCCATATTATTGTTTTTATAGGAACTCATCTTTTAACTGGAAAATTGTTTGGTCTTGTTGCCATCCTCCAATCCTGAGCCCAATTCTTTGAGTAATAAGCACACACACTGACTGAGATATTTGTAGACATAATGTGGAGTGCCCTAATTCTGTGAACCATTAAATTAATTTGATCTGAAACGAATGTTTCAGCTATTAGTACAGGGTCAGCTGGAAACAGTCACTGACCTATACAAACATAAAGTTTCCAACACCAACAGGAAGTAAGAAAAAGAAATCAGCAAAGATCTGAGGTTTGTCCATGCCAGCTTGCTCTTGTAATTTAATACTTCACTGAATCACAAATGTTTTGCATTCCGTGTTCCTGAAGACAACGGTTGTAAAAGGATGATGTCAGGTCTGTCTCGACTGAGACTTCGTGGGGAGGAAAGAGGGCAGGGTGAGAATAGAAAGAGGAATCAGGGGAACACAGGCGCATGTGAGATAACCCTCTGCCAGGAGTTGTCTCTGCCAGTAAAAACAAGGTCATCCAAGTCAAGACACGAGCCTCTGTAAAAATAATAGTGTATACAAGATCTTCTAAGCACTCTTATGTTGTGCTTTTAAAATAGTACACCACATTTGAAACTTTAATTCTTATTTAATATTAGACATTAGATTTCATGTGCATGTCACATGTGTGGGCCCAGGTGGAGAGTGGTGCAGGGTCCCTGGTTCCTGTAGCTCCAGGGTCCCTGGTTCCTGTAGCTCCAGGGTCCCTGGTTCAGTCCTGTTTTGTGATTATTCTGATCTATGCATGTTTTCCTCATGGGTTTTCTCCACATTCTCTGGTTTCCCCCAACCTCCCAGAAACATGCCAGTAGTTGGCCTGGATATTGGATACGATAGGTGTGAATGAGTTTATGAATGTGTTTGTGCATTGTTCCCTACAATGGACTGGGTAAACTGGCCAGGATAAAGGTGAATGATTGTGTAGGCCCATGTCCTAGAGTTAGACTTTTGTCCCTGCTCTTCAGATCTGTACTGATTTCAATCCAATATGTTGTACGTTCTCTATAAACTGGCCTTGCTGGATGTGTTCTTGGTTTGGAATACCCCTAAGATGTTTCCAATTAATAAATAAGTATGATAAGGATATCTAATGTAAAACGTTATCTATATCTCAAACAAAAAAGTGATTCTGGCTTTGGTTGTCATTTGGAGAAGATGAGAGAAACCACGTGTCCTTGCTATTGGCACATATAAGGGCTCAGTTTATTGGATGCATTTGCAAAGGTCAGTGTAAAGTGGGTCAAAGTTGAATTTGAGTGAACTTTGAGTGCAGCGCCAATGTGTCAAATCCAAGTGCTGCATGCTGCCTAGAGAGACAAATTGTAGGCAAATTGGCACTGCTCTCTCCATAGGGAAACAATGGCTTGGCCGTCACCAAGTGGTTTTCATCAAGCACTGGTCATCTATAGGAGGCCTAAAGGCATTTTGTGATTCTTCTCTGGAAACCAAAAGGTACAGTTAAGAATGTTGGTTTAACCCCTGATGCCCTGATTCCCATGTAAGTAATATATCAAATATAACAATTATTTTACATATTCTTATGACTTCTTATAACCCGTAGATTTCCGTATACAGTATAGACTATAGTATTTGCATACACTCAATTCAGATATACAAAGGCAGGTGAAGCATGGGGTAAAACCAAACATGGTTGTAAAAACATACAAATTAAACCTTCATCCTAACTTTCAATTTTGCATTATTAAGTGACTTTTGAATGTATTCTCATTACTAAACTACCAGAATTTCAACTGACTTTGACTTCAGTTGACTAAGTCAATATCCAACCAACACAGTGATTACAATGGTCTTGATCATGATATCGATCATCGAAGCAGTCCAGCATTCAACAAAGCAAAGAAACGCACATATAAGCAATGGATGTCATGATATAAATCATACATATCACCATGGTGTCGAATATGAGCATGTGGTAAATATTTCTCATGCCATGGTCATGAGAACACTTTGTATCTATAGTGTTAGAGCTTGCAGAATCACTGAGTAAACATTGGAAATTTAATCAGGAGGGGGGGAAAAAAATCATTCAAGTCTCTGGGCAATAACTGTGCTCTCTGAGGTTTTACCATACATAGAATTAGCTTTTATCAGAGATGGCAGGGGATATAAATAGTGAATTTAGGGTGTCTCGTTTACTTAGAACCAATATCTCGATGGTTCAACTTTGGCAGAACATTATGTTAGCTATCATTGTTCATTTTCAATTTGATTAAACTTTGATACTGTGGCATTGGTGAGGAAAGAAGCTTGACTAGGAAGCATTGTAAAAACATGCAGCTGGTGAACACACACTTACAACACACAACAGTAGCCTTGGTGGCAGGGATGGAAAATATTTCAGTAATAGCACTTCATTAATTACTAGTACTTAAATAGGCCTACTATTTTGAAAGCTTTTTTCTATAATAATAAATATCATTCAAACTGAATAATACTTACTCAAGCTCTTGCTCAAGTGCATTTACAAGAGAAAAAACATGCTTTTTACTCATTATATTTTAATTTTGACCTTCAGTGCACTCGTTATAATGCCATGAGATATTTTTGTCCCGTTGTTATACCAGTGAATGTTTTTTAAAGACATGCAATCAAACTCAGGGTTAGGGTTAGGGTTAGGAATATGAACATGACTGCACTTATGGCTGTGTTTTAATACACAAACCAAGTACTGAACCAATTTGTGAACCATTACTTTAAACCACAGGGTCCCTCACCCTGACTCCTCAGCCAAGCCAGCGTATATACCAGTGTGCACTATCCAACTTATCCCATAGCATATAACAAAGACTTTCAGACAGATTGCATTTGATGCTTTACAGCTGTTCAGACACTTCTCTGCAAACATCGATAGTGCTAATTTTTGTCACAGTAACAATTACCCAATATGTTTTTTAAATATCCACTTTGTCATTAATTCAGTCCAGCATTCGCCTTCCCATGCTAAGTCAAGATATGGCTTAGCCTCAGCTGTGTTATCTACTGTTTGGACCTGGCCATTAGGATGACTTCACTGGTCTGAACCAAAATTGTCCATGGTATTTGAATGTGATATTTGTTTAACTTGGCTCGAGAACAGACAACACATACAGTACATATATACATATACAAGGAATGACACAAAGGAAACATCTGAACAGTACAGAACAAGTTTAATACATATAGTATTACATAAAGCAAATTGGTTGAGATAATGAAAAGATTTGGAGGTCAGGGCTGGTCAGGGAACAATGCCTACAATTACCAATGAGATCACTATGGAAGGTAAATGAAAGTGTGGAAGGTCTACACCAGAGACAATAGGTGGTTTACTCCTTAAATCATATGCATCCATGTTTTAAAGCTTATACTTTGCAAGGACGTCATGCACAGACCACATGGACACAGGAGTCAGGATGTACCCACAGAGTATCTCTAGCCAGATGTGTCCAGATTGCAATTCATAGAATTCTAGCGAAGGCTTAAGCATTTCGGGAACTTAAAATTACACATCTGTAATTTTTAAAAATAGTTTTGTTTTGTTTTTTGACAGAATGGTTATGCATTTTGCACTTAATTTCTGCAATTACTGTAGTAATATTCACATTCTATTCTTCAGTTGTGATGTCTAAAAAGAGAGCCAAGCTAGCTCACGCATTGGTTAAGAAGCTTGCTGACCTTTCCTGACTTTTTCAATCTTCACCTGTCTGGTTTGGGTGAATTTCTGCCCACTGTAGTCTCAGATTCCTGTTGTAGCCCATCTGGCTTAAAGTTTGATGTATTGTGTGATCTGACATGCTTTTCTGGTCACCACAGTTGTAAAAAGTGCTTATTTGAGTTACCCTAGCTTTCCTGTAAACCTCTCTCATGAACAAGATGTTTTTGTTTGTTTTTTGCACCATTCTGTGTAAACTCTAGAGACTGCTGTTTGTATAAAAACCGAGGAAATCGCCAGTTTCTGAAATACTCAGACCAGCCCATCTGGCACCAACAACCATCAAAATTTTCTCCTTTCTGATGTTCGATGTGAACATTAACTGAAGCTCTTGACCTGTATCTAGATGACTTGCATATGCATTGCACTGCTGCCACATGATTGGCTGATTGTATAATAACATGAGTGAGAATGTGTACAGATGTTCTTATTATAGTGGTCAGCAAATGTATGTTTGGTCACCTTATGAAAACCTTATTCAGTGAATTAACCACCAACATAGCTAACTAATCAACTGATCAGGTTTGATTTCTCCACAACTTTCAGGTGGCCAATGTGTCAGTGATTGCAACCATGGCCACAGCTGTGGTCCACCAGCTGAGTGGGATTTTTTAATGGCCAGGCTGTTGTTAGCAGCTGTTTTATTTTAAGAGAGTTGGAAATGAAGTCCCTCAAATACCTGATCTGTTTACACTAGATGCACTGAGACTAAGAACTTAAAGAATTTATGACAACTAAGAAATTAGGAAACTAAAATAAAAAACTAGAGTATAGGAAAATATGGTTTTAATATAGAATAGGACTAATGAGTTACAATAGCAAATTATTGATCCAGAGATGTGAACAGGGAGGAGCTGGAGCAGAATTGATGCAAGAAATAAGAATTACTGTAAAGCAGCATGTGAAAAATACAAAAGCAAGGGCCAAGACCAAGCCTGGGAATAGCTCAGTGACAAGGACTGAACCTCACTCAAGGTAAAGCGTTGAGACAGGGACGAGATCTGGTCAAAGACTGGAATGGACAATGGAACTAGAAAATAAGACAAAATAGGACTAAATAGGGGGCAGTCGTGGCCTAATGGTTCGAGAGTCGGACTTGTAACCTGAAGGTGAACGCGAAGGTCGTGGGTCCGAGTCTCGGGTCCGGCAGGGATTGTAGGTGGGGGGAGTGAATGACCAGCGCTCTCTGCCACCCTCAATACCACGACTGAGGTGAGACCCTTGAGCAAGGCACCGAACCCCCAACTGCTCCCCGGGCGCCGCAGCTAAAATGGCTGCCCACTGCTCCGGGTGTGTGTTCACGGGTGTGTGTGTTCACTACTGTGTGTGTGCGCACTTGGATGGGTTAAATGCAGAGCACAAATTCCGAGTATGGGTCACCATACTTGGCCACAAGTCACTTCACTATCACTATCACTAAAAAACTACTATGACAACAAGTAAACTAGAGTAAATATATCATGTAAGACTTCACACAACACACAAACACAGTGGTACGTACACTATATATACTGTATACTTGCTAACAAGACATTACTGAGATTAACAATAAGGGACAGATGCAAAAATCAGGGTTATGTTCAAGACAGAGCTAGAGCAGAAGTGGGACAGGAAACAGGGACTGTGGAAAACCAGGAAATAGCAAACAGGAAGTAAAACAGGAGGCCTGTGTGACAAGGCCTATATTTGTAATTTAACAAACCTCAGTCTGCGGAGCAATAGATTGGCAACCTCATTTAAGAAAAGTCCAAAAAAAAAAGCAACACAAAAATCTTCAAAGATTCTTTGTAGCTTCAGCACAGACATTCCAGATTTTAGCTGTACGTAGCAGACTATCTAATAATCTAACCATTCTGTGCCAGAGGACAAAATGATTCCCTCATTGCACACATGCATAATTCATTCTTTGAATGATCTCACTCTGTTTTCTCACTGAGC
This sequence comes from Pangasius djambal, assembly GCA_022985145.1. Taxonomy (NCBI): domain Eukaryota; kingdom Metazoa; phylum Chordata; class Actinopteri; order Siluriformes; family Pangasiidae; genus Pangasius; species Pangasius djambal. The sequence goes on along the minus strand of CM040989.1, from coordinate 2,649,969 downwards.
CCATATTGACCTTCATCTATGACGAAGATCACCCAAATGAAATAAAGCGACAAATAAGAAATGGCCCACTAGAGAGGAAAAGTTCTCCCTGCTGCATTTCAGATGAAAACATGCTGACAGAAAATATGTTGTAAAGACAGACTAATGACAGAATGAACCAATTATTTACATTCTTTTGTTTTTATAGCCAGGACTCTGCAAGAGAGCACTAATTGCAAGAGTGTTTGCATATCGTGGCTTGAAACATAGTGTAGATGGAATATTTGGGAAGCAATAACAATTCTGCTATCATGGCTATTGAAACGATGAAACATAATTTCGTATGTTCCCTCTCTATTTATAAAACACAAGAATACGTGAGGTGGTTGGAATTAGGTTAGAAGTAGCTAGAGCTGAATGCTGGAAAAGAGCCAAAGATAAAAATGGGGTTTTAACAAAAAAAATTTTTTCTGCCGATAATATACAGTACATATACAATAATAAACCTCTCTAGTTTAAGAAAGCATGCAAATATGTTACCAAAATAATGTGGAAATGTTTCCTTTTATTGAGGCTACTTTCTAACCTTGCCTTAGCGTCACATTTTTTTAACAAACACAGGGTCAGTCTGCCTAAAGATGTCTAAAACTGTGTAAGCCAAGTGTGATTTCCTCATTATTTGATCAGGTTTTGGCTTGAATAGTTACAAGCCAAGTCAATTCAGTTTATGATCTGATACCGGATGTCGAAATGTCAGCAATGTTCCTGCACTGTCAGGTCATCATCAAAAACAGAGAAGAGTGCTTAAACACTCTATACACAAGATACAGCAAATAAAGTCTTCAAATGATTAAATGACCTAATAAAAACAATACAAAGAAGCCAACAAAAATACTGAATGAACCAGTGATTGTTTCCCCACCAATGTACAGTAATCATGAGCAGAGATCACCTGAGTGACTTTTACCTCAGGTGATGAAACAGACAGTGAAGTGGAGGATGCTAATTATTAAAGCGGTATAAGTGATCAGCATTTCCCATTGTAAACTTAATGATAAATAATAATTTAAAATGCTGTAACTTTACTGGTGATTGAGATGCATGCAAAAGACAAACAAAGCAGTGTTGTGGACATTTGAATCAGACTTAACTTGGACTTGTGACCTCACTTGGACTTGAGCCCACTGTCTTGGAAAGACTTGATACATTCTCAAAAGCAAAGATTTAAAAGTGTGCAGTGAAACTATTCTTTTTCCCAACAATTAATTTTCAGCAAATCAGCATCAGTCTTCATTTCCAAGGTCCACATTCAACCAGACAGCCAACCAACATGCACTAGACAACGACAAAGTTGAAACCTCACTGATGACAGAGGCTCTTTTGCAGTAGCCATGCTCCCGAAGATAGTAGCCTTTACCTACAAAGATTATTTTGCTTGAAACAACAAAATGGTTGCAACGTGTAGAATCTGCAGTTCAAGAATATCAGAGGCAGAAGCAATAACTTCAAGTTTCTTTTTTCATTTGAAGTTGCACAAAGTAAATCCCAAGGCAAAGCCAAGTTGAAGTGCGATAGATGAGTTAAATAGTAGTGAAAATAGTCTACACCTCATCTCATGTGAAATATTCACTTTTTATAGTCATAGTTATGCAGTTATGCGTCTCTCAAATATCCATATATTTCCATTGAGTTATCTAAAAAGTGATGAGCAATCATTTTAAACACTGTAAATGTACTACAGTAATTATTACTCTGGTCCTAAATTTGGTAAAGAGCATATTACCACGTGTAGAACTTGAAATCTAAAGTTTTGTCGTGTTCTTGAGTTTATTGAGCCCCAACACTTTAAAAAATGTATTCAAGTTTTAATGTTTATCCTGTTTTGAGTTACTATAGAAGGATTCCTCTTCCACTCCTCAGCCAATGGATGAAATAAAATGTCATTTTTGTGTGTGTGTGTGTTTTTTTTTTTATTACACCTGAAGCATAGTATACTTTCAGATTAAAAATCACTGAAATGAACATATTGTTTACACATTTTAGCCTTTTAAGCTGGGGTTAGTTTTGAAGAAACATCAAGTCAAGTGACTGGCGAAGTCATTGGTGGGTAAATGGTATCCCTGTCAGCAGCCACGTCGAATGAAACCGCTCTGGCACAACAGTCTGATTCTTTTAATACACCTTACAAAGTGTCAGCTTTGCTTTCTTGTATCATAGCAAATTTTGGAAACATGACAAGAACCGTTTGAGGGGGATAACAATAATGTTCATGCCCATAATATGCTCCTATGGGAGGGGAAGATTATTTATACAGCATTTTCTACATTTAAATGTCAGTCTGATGTTTAATTGATGTTAATTTGGATTTTAATATTTATCCTGTTTTGAGCTACTATAAAAGGATTTCTATTCAGCTGTTCACCAAGAAGGGTGACACACAGTTAAATGGCAGGGTCCTGACCCAATTTTTTTTTTTACAGCTCTACAGGCAAGTCCAAGTAGTCTGAAGATTATGCTTTCAGAGGGAGGTCCATAGAGTAGGGTTTCTGATGGAAACACCCTGTTGCTACACTTCAAGGTCACAGATATCGGCCAACAAGGATGACATCAATACTCTCAAAATAACAGTGTTTCATTTATATTTTACTGACCACAATATACCTCTAAACTCTTGTTGATGTAATTGTAAAAAAGAAATTGAAAAGAAATTGAAATTCAATGCCATGGAAAAAAGTTAAAAAAGTTTTTAAAAAACGAAAGGTTATAAATGTTAGTGTTAGGCGTATGGTGTCCGGTATTTTTCAGTTGACAAATTATTTTTCATAAATCTGTATGACGTAATTGTTTGTGAGCATGAGCACAGAACCTTTTAGACTAAATACACACACTCCTGTGGTTACAGAAATTCTCTTTTCAGACTGAGGAGCTTCATTGCTTAGGATCAGTGGCGTACTGAAAACTGGGACTTTACGCTTGTGTAAACACGATGTGAAATGGACTGTAGAGGAAGCCACAGAGGAAAGACGGCCACTCTGAGATATGTCCTCGCAACACGCCTCACTGCCTCCCAGCCAGCCTACTCCCCTTGTAACATATGTTATGCATGCGTCAGTGTGTACCTTTCGGTACGCTCGTCTCCATACGTTGTTTCAAGTACTACACCATTCCCTTCCAAGATAGCAAAACTGTGAGTTCTTCATTCTTGGCAGAATGTGTAATTTCTCATGTTTGACATATTGCACACAGTGTAGCCTTGTTCTGGTCACGTAAGCATGCTGAGGCCAGATGTAGCATTCATAATTGTATAGGATGAAGTGTGTATGTATGTTTGTGTCACCTTGCTGGAATACAGCAGGGCCTGTTGTTGTAAAGAGTGACATATGAGGAAACCTTTATAAATCATGACCCACATGGTGAGTAAGTTCACTAAATAATATTTTGGTGAGAAAAATATTATTCAAGTAATTAAGAAATGATTTATGCTCTTCTGCGTGGTGATTTGTGTTTCCCAACTGACCTCATGTTGTTCTGGGCAGTCTGTGACATCACCTTATAAAAGACACCTGGTGGGGCCGACACAAACACGGCTCACAAATGAACGGATTATTTCTTAACATCCTTTTAATGCCATGTAATGGTGGACGCAAATCCATCATACAAGATTTATTTGTTCATCTTAATAGAAACTTTGCTACAAATCCCCTGTGCAAGAAACTGCCCTAAAGAGAGCATTCCACCTTAAACCTGTAATCTGTCTACCCTTTCTAATCTTCCTGTGCTATCTGCATAAACTGACTGGCATTAAGCACATGGAAACGATCTAGCTCTTCGTTAATCATCTGCATTACTCTTTGTTTTATAACATAGAAGAATACGTTCTGTTCAAAATGTCTGGTAAAGGAGTAAATGATGGCAGTATGTCCACCACATACAAGTCATGTCACCTAGTTCAATGGGTTTTTACCGTTTGTTGAGAAAAAAATATTCATAGATGGAAAATAATCAAATAATGGAGTATACTATAGTTGTAATCTTAATTACATTTCCAAGAAAAAAAATACTTTTTACTCCTCACATTTTTATTTAGACAGTCAAAGCACTTTTTTTTTTTTAAATTACAAATTACAAATCTCTTCGTTTTGTCATCCAGCCAGTGACTGTGCAGTATACATCAATCAGTTAGGACCTCATGCATGTCATTTACATTTCTGTTCAAAGCATCCAATCAAGTGCATCTATATAAAAAAAAAAATAACTATCACGAATCATGTCAATTCGTCATCTGTAGTGCTGTTCTCCTGCTACACAATGTAATTAGCATTAAAGCTATCCATGTGCGTCTGAAGACAGATAAACCACCAGACTGCAGTGTGGATTTTGAGGATGAGTGCCCCTGGCCCTACCTCAGTAAATGTTTCAATATGCTGGAGTAAGCAAAGACTCGTATAAAATGAGGTGAATACTTTGTCTCCCTAAAAGGCATGAAATCCATCTATTTTGAAAGAACATGTTGAGATAAGGTTCACTAATTTGCTAACATTGTTAACACTGGCTATATTTAATTTTAATTTAACCTGTTTTCTTTGCTAATTCCAGGTTATATTAGCATCAATTCCAGTAGCTTATGTAAATTGGCTAGGCAGAAAGTCAAAGTCTAGCTAATGGTAAATATTGGCTATTTACAGGATATTTTATTTCTGATTAATTCACTAGTAAACTATATAGCGTTAATCATGCACAGAGATTGAATAATGTTTTCAGGCAAAACCATGTAGCCGCTTTAAAATGAAAATCATCTTCTTCGTAATAAAAGGTAGATTTCACATGAAAACATGACACTAACTTGATTTCTTCAGTTAAAAACATTTACATTTTACTTTTTTAATACTTGACTATATTTAAAAGTAGCAAAATTTTACTTTCACTTGAGTACATTTTTAGCTGGATACTTCCACCATACTGTTAATTAATTAAGATTTTGACACATTATCCATACTTTCATTTAGGTGCAGGTTCTCAGTACTTTTGACAACCCTGGGTATATATAGCTACCTTTTTCAAAGCAACGTATATTGGGCTGGCTAAACTCTCCCTTTCCTTATCCTGCTTTTGCTGTCTTATCATCCATTTGCCTCCCTGCTTCACTCCTGCTGAAAGAACAACAGTCTGGTCAGATTGGATTGACGGCCATATGGGAGTGTTAAAAGTTATTTGAAGACATTAGCTAAAGAGAATTAATGAGAAACAAACACAACCAAATCTTTTATGGCCAGAGCCAGCCTTAAGTGAAAATGGGTCCCAGCAGCATCTTTTTACTCTTACTCAACAAAATCTGTCCTTACACAAGAACAACTATATCATATGTGCATGTGTGATAAGTTTCTTTCTTTCCTCTATTTTTATTACTTAGCACTACAGAGTTGGTTTACAACATGCATATGGAATGCAAGTAAATGCAATTTAGTTTTAAAAAAAGGGGGGGGGGGGGTAGAATAAGAGAACATGTGTGCACGTCATGTTAATTCCTCATAAACTACAATAAATAAAGTTCACAACATTAATATATGCATTCATATGTTGTAATACATGAATGCATTATACATGCGGATGATTTCAGAATGCATTTGGCTTTATAGTGACAAACAAGACGCTTATTTCATCAGAATGTAGAGAAATGTGGCAGGCAAGCTACCTAATTGACTAAATTAAGAGTTAGACAGAAACCACAAACAACTAGCTAATCTAATAAGAACAGCATCATTATATTGACAGATATAAAACAACATTGCTATGGTTTATACAACGACATCAAGCCACCAATCAATAACGAGCTCACAGATATGACCGATGCATTTGCCCTATCAGTCTCAATTGGGATGCTTACATTATAAAGTTACATTTTTTATGGTATAAAATGTTAGAATGTGTTTACATGATGCCAGACTCGAGTGTTACAGTCATCCCCAGAATTAAAGATGGGAAAGACGGGTTAAAAAAAAAATAAAAAGAAAACTTGTCTTTGTATAGTTTAATAGCACACTGAAAATATGAGACAAATCTAACCTTTGTGTTTATTTGTGTGACGTGCCACACAGGCTAAATTCCTTTAGTCATTTATAAACATGGGGATTAGCGAATACACCAGTGCAATGAGAAAAAAAGTGTGTTGACCTTCATTAAATCAGGCAAATTTAAAAGGTTGTAAAAACATCTACACTTCTGAAAACGCCCATATCCAATTACTGCTTGCTAGGGCAATAATTAAGAAGTTTAAAACAACCGGAGCTGTAATAAATTTGCCGGGAGGAGGACGCAAGTGTATTTTGCCCCCATGTACTTTTCCCATTGCCTGTCGGCAAACTTACAAGAGTATCGAGTTTACTAACAGCCTTAAACGAATCTCGTAAAACTGTTAAAGATGGAATGACATGAGCTAGTTTCTAATCTAGTGATATCTTGCTTCAAACAGTCAACTATAGTCAAGCAGCATCCCAAGCCTCTTAAGCTTGTAGCCAGACGAGCGCACAATAAACATCAGATGTTCCGAGGGCCACAGGACATTCAACTAACAGCGGACCCAAAGTTCCTAAGTTGCTCGTAGCCGGCTATCCTGCTTTAACCCTACACGTACAAAACTACAGATGCTGATTTTGTGATTCAGACACAAGTTTGCATTCATAGGCATTTATAGGTATCACAGTAGGTAATGCTAAGTAGTGCTAGGTTAGCTTTAGGTTAGCTTGCTCGGTTCCCTTATTCGTTATATAGCGCAATATTTGTGGTGTAGCCATTTTGCACTGTACAGTTTACTATATTATTAGTAATAGTGTACAGTTTTAACATGTGTTCAGGAAACATATTCATAAATATTGGTTGCCATTGGAAATATACCAGGTTATACAGTATGCAGGGTTAGAATACTTGTGCTATTGACTATACTTAAGTATTATTTTGGTGTGTTTATACTTTACTTGAGTATTATTAAAATTGAGTATTTGTACATTTCCAAGAAAAAACATACTTTAGATTTAACTAACGAATGTGTCTGTGTTGATTGATCTTAAGTAAATCCTATCATAAACTCCATAAATTAAAAATAGTGAAGTGATATTTAATTTACGGTTGACTGTGTAAGCGGCCATGTTGACATGGCATTATTTACTGAACCCAACTTTCTGAGTAGAAATTCCAACTTTCCCGGGGCGTTTTCTTTGTTTTTTCCAAGTCAGAGTTTGGAAATTAAATAAGAAAATAGAAAAAAAAAAAATAGTAAAGCTAGCCTAATGTTGGATATCTACCATGATTAAGCTAATTAGCAATCCAGATAGCATACCATTAGTTATATTTAATATGTTACATTGATAAGTTAAAGTTGTATTTAACAGTCATATTATGCTTTTGGTTAATATTTTTGTTTCTGTTTTGGTGAGAAACTTTTTAAATCCTTTTGGTAAACACTCAAGTGAAATAAAAAGTCTCATCAATGCTAAGCCTTACATAATTAAAACATTTTTGGATTTTTGTTGTATTTTTTCCACATGTATTATTTTCACTATATGTTTATTTAATTTGATATTAATATGTGAAAAAAACACAAGAATAGATACTGTCTGGGACAAATCTTTAAGCACGAGAATGCTGATTTATCTGTTCATTTTATTTGCATTTTTCTTACATATTTACATTTTATTGCTTTTCAGTAATAAAATAATTGTAAAAAAAAAAATGCATGGGTATGCCCATGCATGATCTATAAAAAAAGTTTCCAGAGGTTTTCCATAAATAGTATACCTAATGTTAGCTCAGTTCCGTGTCCTGTAGAGAGAACTGTTTTTATGTAGTGATTTGGAAAACACAAGATGGCACACACAAAAAAAGAATTCTACAAATGCTTCACCTGTCGCACTAAATCGTATTTCTGACTAATGGTACAGCCATTTTTATCGTGTAATAATAAGCTTTAATATAGTTCATTCTGCAGTAGAGACTCGATTCAGGGGTGCAGATTCTAACATATGATTTCATCCTGCACAAATGCCTACAAATAATGTCATCTATCCATTACTGATTGGTTGTATATGATGCTCATAAAGAAGAAGACGGATTTGAAATGGATGGAGAAATAACCATGTTATAACTACACCGCTGCACTGCCTTAAATGGGAATAGCTTAGCAACAGGCCATGTTTTCTGTGAGTTTCTGATTAATACCAGATTGTGCTGCTTTGGCTCTTGTCCAATTCCCATTCAGGGATTACTTATTCTTGCCATGTTGAGCAGACATTAGAGTACGGTATGACCTGTTGCTTTATTTTAGACACGTCTCTCCGTTTTTACGAAGACCAAATCCCTCTTGACTTTACGCCAGTTACAAATGCATGCCAGAAAGTTTAAGCGAGACCTGGAACATTTACAGAGAAAAGAGCTTTGCTTAGATATAATTTTGTCCTGTGGTTAAACTTAAGACTAAATACTATTAACAAATTGCCCAGTTTAATTTAAATCAAAATCTGTCTCTCTCTCAAGTTACAGGCATTGTTCGTACATACATCATTGTTACCAGTCTAATTAATGTTCAGGAACAAATATCTTTCAACTACAGACACACACGCACGCACACACACACACACACAAAGTTGGCTTTATCTGTAAACTACCTTTGATACTAGGGAAGAAGTGGGTAAAATGAGGACTTTTTGTCTTTTTCTTTAAGGTCGTTTTCACACTTGCGATGTTTTCCGGACTTCAGAATTCGGTATGAATGGTGAAATGTGAAAGCTGTTTTGGAGCCCGGGAAATTGATCCCTGGTTCTCTTGAAAAAAAGTTGTCTGGGGCAATCCATGGTGTGGTCCGAGTAATGTTATTGGTTCAACTTGGTATGGTTAGCAGAGGAGATGGAACACGTTACTGACTCTCATTGGACTGGAGCTCTGCAATTATCTCACCTTTGTGGCGTGAGTGCTTGCACTGAGAACATCGTGAGAATGCATGTCTCTGTCATTCATGCAATTATCCAAACAGCCAATCAAATGGCAGCAGTGCAATGCATAAAATCATGCAGATACAGGTCAAAAGCGTGGCCTGGTTATGGGTGCCAGGCGGGCTGGTTTGAGTCTTTCAGAAACTGCACTCCTTCTCACGGATAACAGTCTCTAAATCTTAGACAGAATGGTGCAAAAAACATCAATGGTACAAAAAACATCCTGTAAGCATCAGTTGTGTGGGTGGAAACACCTTGTTCATGAGAGAGGTCAGAGGAGAATGGACAGACTGGTTCAAGCTGACAGGAAGGCAACTCATAAAAGCATCTGAGATCGCACCACACGCATAACAGAATGCCGCACCTTGACTCACATGGGTTACAACAGCATAGACAGCATCAGGTTCCACTCCTGTCAGCCAAGAACAGGAATCTGAAGGTACAATGGGCACAAACTCATCCGAACTGGACAGTTGAAGATTGCAGCAACTCGTTAATAGCATTGTTTTATTCATGGAACTATTCATCAGTTCACATAACCACTGTATCATAAATACAAACTGTAACATTAAATAAAAACTGGTTGATGTACACTTTTAGTACCAAAAGTGCCTACACTAAAATGATCAACTGTTCAATATACGAACTTATTGTATTTTTATGTCAAGGAGAAAAAATTCAAAACAGCTATAATATTAAAAACAAAACATAACAGGGATTTAGAATATAAGTAACAGTTTTAAATGTACACGTTTAACAATCATCAGATATCACAAACTTAATCTGTGAGCTCTTCTATGTACTTCCAAGTTCTTCTATGTACTTTTTTGTCTTAAGCCGGAATCATCTTTTGTTTAGAGACTGTGGCTCTTCCATGAGGCATATGATCTCATGATCATTAGTGTACTGGACGCATCAGATGCATCAGTTATACCAGTTGTAGTACATGCTGTTTATACAGTATGTACTGAATATGTACAAATATCAATAATTAGTAATAAACTTACATAATGGAATGAGCAAAGCATTATAGTTCTTACATTCGCTACACAGATGTCCACCCTGTTAGAGACTCTGAGCTAACAGGGTGGAGGACCAGTGGGCCCCTTTGAAAACCATGAGATGGGGCCCTTTCAGGCATGGAGCCAGGACAAAATTGTCAGGGGCTTTTGGAAGGCAGGGTGGGGGGGCTTATTTTCAGCAAATCTCATGTCACGTAACTGAAGTATGAATGATGTAGCCTAAGCCTAAATCAGCCAGACTAGTGGTATGTGCAATCACATTAATTTTCCTCCATTTCCGAGCATGGATCAAGCCACAGTTCAATTCAATGCTATTCAGTTTTATTTATATAGGGCTTTTAACAATAAACATTGTCACAAAGCAGCTTTACAGAAAACCAGATGTAGATTTAGATCCCTAATGAGCAAGCCAGGGGCAACCCATGCTCTTCTGGGTGACACCGGATAGTGGGATTATAAATCATTACTCTTCCGCAAGCATACAATATAAAGTCAATCAGTGCTGAAAGGATGCTCAGTATGAGCTTATTAGTCTTTATGATTAGAGCAGCAGTTCTTACGGCCAAGTCTACAGTATCCATGTGAGATTATCTACATTGCGGACAAAGATGCGTCTTCTGTCGGCAGATGGGTTGTGACCCCCAACTGTTGGCAGATACTTTGCCTAAATTGAGGTAGTAATATATTAGTGTATTCACAAGACAGCAACAAAAACTGTAATTTTTAAAACTTATTTTAAGAGAGAATTATTTTCGATGCTTGGAAGGACCTCGAAATGGTCGAAAATAGGCTTAAGGAGGAGGCCTGCTGCAGTGAAATGGTACATTTGGTTTCCTCAAATACCATTTTCTATGATCACAAGTTTATTACATTCTCCATTACAATTTGTTGCTGTCTTGTGAATACACTAATATATTACTACTTCAATTTAGGCAAAGTAAAGTTGGCCTATGTTGGGATATGCTGGTCTGCAGAGCAGTCATAGGTACAGCGTGTTCATATGCGATGAGACCATAGAAGGGGAAAAAATCAAAAGTTTGAATTTAACTGTAAAGGCCAAATTACAGAATATATTGTGACTATGAAATATACAATTTTTGTGTTTCTGATTATACTAGAAAATAAATGCCTAGCTAGTTAACTTAATCTAACTTCTAACTTGATCTTAACTTCTGTTCCCAGGCTAGTTTAAAGGCTCCACCTGTGGCTCAACCAGGCTAGACATTTTTTACAGCTGATATTTTAGCTTGTCATATAGCCCTTTTTGACCTAAAGGTTCCAGGAATTATGGAACCAGATGAACTAATGTCAGGAACTAAACTAGGAACTAAAAGTCCCTTTTGTGCATTCCTGTTTCTGTTTCTACCGCATCTGAAGAAGTAGATTAGGCAAATTACAAAAACAAAAGGTTTTTACATGTGAGGAAAAAACACTGAGTCATCATGTTGTTAGGAGTTTGTTAGAACATAAATATGAAAATATAAATTATTTCACTCATTCACTCACTGTTCTCTCAATGCCATTCATTTAATCTCAGGCTCTAGCTCAATCAACTGCAGCTCTCTCATCGTTTCATTCAGTCATGCTCTCAGTTCACTCTCTCTCTCTCTCTCTCTCTCTCTGCCAACAGCAAAGCCTAAATTTTTTTTAACATAAAAAGCAACACCTGGAACTATCCTCCAGGAACTCAAATTAATCTCAGGTTCCTCCAGTAACTCAGAAGATTCTTGGTGCTCTGGGAAACTTCCTGAGGTTGAAATGGAAAGGGAAAACACAAGTGTATACTTTGCACTAGGACAACTCTTGTTTTGTTTTTTTACATTTACATTTCAATCATTGTATTCTTTCTCACTTAGATGCTGTGACGAAAAGCAGCCAGGCCACAGCGTCCGAAGCGGAAGCTTCAGTGCTAGAGATTGAGATGGGGAAAGGAGCAGAAGGACTAGAAGATAGATAGCAGATATCCACTGGTGCCCCAGCGGGGATTGATTCATGCTTATAGTGTTCTAATGTGGTTCTATGTTTGTTCTGTTTTATAAAATGTGGTTGTTATGTGGTTCTGTTTAATTAAAAAAACATCCAGTATTCAATCCACATGCTCAGTTTTTTACTCAATTTTCTATATTTTCTTCATTTTTTCTTTTAATGTGCCCACAGGATAAAAAAAAAAGGCATATGTGGCCCAGGTGGGACCCCATTGGGACAACCCATACCCAGCCCAGAGTGGTCTGTGGGCATGTTGTGGGGCCACAATGGGTCCGACTGGGGGCCCATTCTACTCGGTGTGGGCAGCACGTGCCTGCATTTCACACCAGTAACGGGGCCCATAGTGGGCTTTCCACTGTGGGCTCAATTTTCTGTCTGCAGTGGCCCCACCCGGGGCCATGTATGCTGTGTCCTTACAGAAAACTTCACCATATTAATGAATACAAGTTTTTCTTTCTTAAATAACACATTTTAAAATCCTTTTATTATTAGATTACATGGTGCTTCCACCATACATGTCCCTGTGAATGAGCTGTTATTATAGAAACCTATAGAAATCATTGAATTACGGCTTGAACTATTGTCAGAGGTGCTGTTATAGTAAATTAAGCAACACCCTCTGACCAATCAGATTTGAGAATTCACCAACGCTGTGGTATAATGACTTAAAATATATTTGTCTAAGAAATTTACAAAGAATTAACTGAAGGAAATTGGGACATTTTATTTACGTATTTAAAGAATGATTTAGATTTATTCATTTGGCATTTTTAAGGCATAAAATGGTGAACAAGTATTTTATGTTGTTGAGGATTGGCTCCTCCTCTAAATGGTCGCCTGTAATATACGTCATTAGCGTGCGCCGCTTACTTTGACATTCACCGTGCAGTATCCATGCGGAATGTTTTGAAGTTTACTGTAGTTATTTACATCACTGTGGTAAGCTTTCACGGTTTTCGATAATTAATAAAAAAAAGTATTAATATAATGTTCTTGAAATTACAAGGTTTTTCTAGTTGTCGAATGTTTTAAAGAGTGACGTAAACAGCTCGTATTGTGTTAGCTCCGTGGGGTCTAAGGTTATTTCTGCACACTGCTGGATTTTTAATACGAATATAATCTGATTAACACAAAACCGTGAATTTCAGGGTACAGGAAGTAAAGATGTCCGTGAAACAAGCCTCGATACATGCTAAATGGATTATTGGGCGAGTCATTGGAACCAAGATGAGGAAGACAGCAAAAGTCCGCGTCACTAGACTGGTGTTAGACCCCTATTTACTCAAGGTACCAAACATCTGTATTCATTAAGAAGGTGCTGAGAAATAATGTCTCTGCAGATGATAGAAATAACCAGATTTATTTATTTATTTATTTATTTATTTATTTTCCCAATGGGTGAAACTTGCTTCAGAGGAATATAGTCGGCTCCAGAATTATTGGCACATTATTGGTTTTAAAAAAAACATTATGGCAAATGTCTTGGTGTAGTTTCATCTCTCACTGAGATATAAAAGAAATCTAACTCTTAACTGAAGTCAATTTATTTCTAAGTGAAAAAAAAATCTAAAATATTTTTAAACAAAACCACATCACCGTTATTGCCACCCATAGAAATTTTTATGAATAAAATGTATCCGAAGCAGGTTAAATTCATCTGAGTGTTTAGGAAGTCTTAAGTGGTCATCCATCCATCCATCCATCCATTCATCCATGACTTTCTGTTTCACTGGGAGGTAAAATACGAGGTGAGGTAGATGCCGATTTCACTTCACATGGAGAAGATAGTTACACACCCGAAAGTCTCCAAATCTCCAATTATACACCACCTTCATGCCAATAAACTGTTTGGACTGAGCGCCAAAAGAAAGGCTTTTCTTTTATCTAACCACAAATGTAAACAACTAGAGTTTGCTAGAGACTACTGAAGCTTAGACTGGAACTGGAACGTGACAAAAGTAGAGCCGATTGGCAACAAACAGTGAAGGTGGGTTTGGGTGTAAAAAGAAGATAGTAATACAGAAAAAGAACCTAATCCCCACTTTTAAGTCTGGTGGAGGATCTGTGATGATGTAGACCTGTTTTTCCCTTCAAAGGCCATGGGAACCTTATAATGTCATCATTGACTCCATGAAGTACCATGACCACCTCTGCCAGGAAGTTATAATTGGGTCATGTTGGATATTCAAGCAGGACATTGATCCAAAACATACACAAAAATAGTTCAGTGACCACAGAATCAAGTTTTTGGTATGGCCATCCCAGTCCCTTGACCTAAACCCTGTTGAAAACCTGTGAAGTGAGCTGAAGAGGTGAGTCCACAAGAGAGAACCGAGGATCTGTCGAGTTTTTCTGTATTGAGGAGTGATTTCGGATTCCTCGTAAAGCATTACAGAGGCCAGTCCTCATATTTCAGTGTGAGATTATGTTAATTAACCACAAAGGCATTTTTACCCACCTTTACCAAGGGTGCCAATAATTCTTGAACTGACTGTGCAGCCAAAATAGATGTAGCACAAATCCCAACCAGTTCTTTGATTACTCTCACCATTACTGTAATATTTATTGCAGTGTCTTAGTATTTGTAACATCTTCATGATTTTTCTACTTCTTCACTGACAGTTTTACAACAAAAGGAAGACATACTTCGCCCATGACGCCTTGGAGCAGTGCACCATTGGGGACATTGTTTTGTTGAAGGCTTTACCTGAAAGGCGAACCAAACATGTCAGGCATGAACTGGCGGAGATTGTGTTTAAGGTCGGGGCAGTGGTTGATCCCCTGACAGGCAAGAAGGTTGCAGGGCCGCAGTATCTGGAGCCTCTCACTGTGTCCACAGAAAACCCAGAGGCGTCTTTAACAGAAAAATTACAGCAGCTGAACATTTCTGCAGCTCCTTCACCCCCCAGTTCTGCCTCTTAACTTTGTATTTTTGTATTAATGTATAAATATGAATGTGTGTACTTGTTGATTTGTCATGTAGATTAAAAAAAAAAAATAGAGTCGGTTACGTATGTGTGGTAATGTGGGCTAGTATTTAGAGTTGGTGTGTAATGTGTATGATACACTCATCAGATAACGGCGGGAAAGTTCCAAAGTGACAATTTCATCTTGACTACATTAGAGAGCACTGGTGCACTTGATGTAAAAAATATTGCACACAGATAATCACGAAAACCATCTCTTTCACAGCTGTTTATTTTAAAGATAAGCAGTTACATATTTATGTAAAAAAAAAAAAAAAAAAAAAAACTGTTGTAGTGTTCTATAGGCTATATTACATGGCCAAGGTCTCTAGTGACTCCAGTCTTATCAAACCTGCCAGCATTTTGCATAGGAGCTCCACAATTTAACATCGGAGTACATTGGTATGAATTATTACTCAGAATTAAGCCAAAACAGCATTTTTTTCCCCACAATAAAATATGAGATGAGCCAACTGACATCTAAAATGATTTGTGAAGGTGTATTAAACTCCCTGATGTTAACTGACATCACCCGAAAGCACGCCCACTTCCCCGAATCTCGCACGATCTCGACTGGACTCATGGGGCGGCCTTGTTTTGTGTCACAATAAATGGAGAATGTTAATTAATATAAAATGAAATCTATCAATGTATGTTTGACTTAGCTAACATTAGACTTGTATGTAGTTGTTAACATCAGTTAGCTATATTCATTAGGGATGACACCAGGAAAAAAAAAAAAGGTCAAAAACTGACACTTTTGGCTTTTGTCTGAAAGAACAAAAAGAAGAAAATAAAAGAACTTACAATGAAGTGTCAAATCTAACACTTTACAAATAATCTTAATGGTGGTGATAATTTGAAAGTGATTAAATACACAGGTTTTATGCATGTAAACACTTTTAGCAGCAGATCAGCAGTGTAAATGTTGGCCATGTGGATTATAAGGATTATATTGAAAATGTTTTTTACAGCACATTATTGCAGAATCACATAAAAATCCACCTTCCAGCTGAGTTTTCACGATTGCCACTGCCAGCAAGCAGTTCCTGACTCCACAGTACTATTATTACCGCCTCCCTTAGTCTCCTTAAACCTGAAATGGTGGAAATACTTATTTTCCAGTACTTAGGCTATTGGTTCTAGAACATTGTTTAATTACAATTTTTTCTTAAATAGTATATCATAAGCAGGGAAGATCTATAAGTCTAGTATGCTATAATCCCTGCTAATGCTTTTAGAAAAAAGAGCCCCTTCTAGTTTTTAAAGGTGTTCTATTTATAATCTTTTTTTTTTTTTTTTTTACAAGAGACTATTGTAGGGCTGCACATAGAAACTTTCTGAGTTCCTCCAGACCAATAAATTAAAAAAAAAAATGCTGTAAGGAGCTAGACAGAACCTTTTTTTTTTTTCCTTAAAAGTGTTTTAAAAGTGTGGTATCATAATCTCAAAATGTTATTAGTATGAAATCAGATAAAAAGCAAAGTAGAAGTCCATATTTTCTGAGAATGAGATCACACTACATAATACCACATGCAGAACCTAATTTTATTCTTTGTGTGTAGTCTCCAAATACTACTATACCCGAGATAGCGTCTTTGAACCAACACCACAGCAGTACAGAACCTCAACATGAGGAATGTTGCACATCTTATCCTTAGATCACAACACATACCAATTACTTGAGCGCTTAAATAAGAGGTTACATGGCATATTTCTTTAAAAGCTACAATTCTTGTATTTATTACAACTCTAAACACATTAAGGTCAAAACAATACTGATAATTTCTTTATCAATGTGATTATAATTGTTTGCAAAAACCCAAAAAAAAGTTTTAGGGTTAACAGCTGATGCTGCATAAAGCTTCTAAATTGTCAGATTTATGAATAAGACAAAATGATATCCTGTTAGGAGTAATCACATGGAAGAGCATTAACATTTTTGAAAATCAGAAAAATCCCCAATTATATTTTGTTGGTAAAATTACCAATAAAAATCCATTCTGTGTTTCATGTTACTCCATACAGTACATCAAAAGTATGTACTGCATTTACGATCTGTCGTACGTGGTATTGTTCCTTATTATTATCTAAACTCCTACTTGGCACAGGAGAGTGTTGAGTGGTTATCGGTGACTCGAGTCTGCCGTCCTTTGAATGTGAGATACCTCTAGTACTGGCATTAACAGCTGGAACGCATCCTGGATATACGAAGCACTGTTAGAGGCCTAGGAATAAAAAGTAGAAGAAAACCGTAACCATTTAATTAAACAATGCACAAACATCCAAACACTAAAAATAAACGCTTTCTTAACATGTTTATAGGTAAATGTCTGAGGAGAGTATCTTGGTTTAGGTTTGCGAACTCATCTGGGGTTTTGTGTGGCAGCCTGGAAAATCCCTTCACGTGGTGAAACACATCCACTCACTGGCCACTTTAATAGGAACACGCAAATATCTAACTGCATGAATTAGCAAGGGTAGCTGTGTTCCTAATAAAGTGGACGGTGAGTGTATTTCTGACAACGACAAGTTTCCTGAACTGGAGTGTGTTTCTCTTTCGCATGTGTCTCAACCAAAAATAAAGTTTTAAAATCATTTTATATCTGGTTAGCCCCAAAAAGGAATGGGAGAAAATTCAATTTAAAGATTCTGACTATGGAACAGGAGCATCATGGACATTACATGATTACAAACTGAATTCCCTGAAGGCTTATGTTCAATCTGCAGGTAGTTATATAACAAATTGATCAAAATGTGACATTCCGTATGTCAGCAAATCACACTTATCGAGGTTTTAGACATCTTTAGGCAGACCTATTTCTGTATTTGTTACACTGGCTCCTTATGCAACGTGATATTTGCAGAAAGCATTCACAATTCATGACCAATAATCTTTATTAAGTCCATTTCAGTTCAGTTTTTTTTTTTTTAAATTTAATTTGCACCTACACTAATATTATGGACTATATTGTGTAAATTCATGATATATAATCCCAATTAAGCAAAATTCATTCGTTTATCTGTTGCTGATGTGTTATTGGTCTACTAAAGCTTTTTTTTTTTTTACTCTAGCCCCCAATGTGTAATGTGGCCTGTTATCTAAAATGAATTTAATTCCCATTCATGAAATGTAATCTGATGAAACAAACCTCCAGGAAAACTCCAGTGATTAAAGGATTCAGTACTTCTCCTTTTTCATTTGACTGCGAAGGAAAGAACATTTCCTTGTTTACAATTTGTCATGAGTCAGAATGAAGATTTCTAAGAACACAGGTGAACTATCTGTTAACTTTAGAGTACTAATGAATTTATGAGCATATATACACAGACGAGAGGAAGGGACTGTGCTCTGTCTTACCCCAATTGTAGCTAAACAAGCTGTGAATTTTTTCGACAGCACTGATATCTCCTTGCAGAGAATAATTGTGATTCTGAAAGAGAAAAAAAACCACCAGTCATATTGTTAGTTTAATGACATTTTTATAGATACCCACTCACGGTCCTATGTGTTAGGAGAAAACGGACTTACTGTGCCAGGACTTTGGCTTGGTCCAGAGCAGTGACCCCCTCAGTGCTGGAATGAAGAAGCATTTCTGCCACCTTGTGGAACTGCTCAATGGACCTGGCTGTGAGCTCTGCCAAGCTTGTGATAGCAGATAAGTGAGAATCCTACAGGGGGCAGACAAACAGCATAAGGTGGAACCACACAATAGGGGGGAAAAAAGAAAAAAAAACAGTTCACACTGCGAAGAAATTAAAATAACAGAGATCAGTCACACCTCAACAGTGCACTTGGTCACCGCGGCCTCCTGCTCACTGCCCTCTTCTTGCTGCTGCTTTGCTTCAGTTGGAATCTTCATGTCCATAATACGGTCAAATGCATTCTTCCTAGCCTGAATGAGTAAAATAAATGCTTCTTTAAAAAATATTCAAGCTAATAATAATCTTGATCATCCATACCTTATTAAAAAATAAATCTTACCTTGCCAAGCTTCTCTGCTGTTGTGGATACGTGAAGCTTTTTAAGAGCATCTGTCAGTTCCTTAACAAAATTTTCTCCGTCATCGACTAAGAGAGAAAAATAATCACAATTTCTTTTAACTTCATTTACAAAATTAAAAGTAGAGGGCTCACTGAATAGTTTGTATAAATTAAGAGTGGAATACAAAGCCACTATCTGTATTTGTACCTAAATCCTTTTAGTGCTACAAATATTTGTATGTGAATTCTGGCTCTGACAGTTCTGATTTAGAGACAGTGGCACTGAGGAAGAGACAGGAGTCAGAGCTAGAGGTAGCAGAGCTGAAGATGTTGAGGTTCTCTTTGGGAGTGACGAGGTTGGACAGGATTAGGAACGAGTACATCAGAGAGACAGCTCATGTTGGACGTTTGGGGGACAAAGTTAGGGAGGCCAGATTAAGATGGTTTGGACATGTTCAGAGGAGGGAGAGTGAGTATATTGGTAGGAGAATGTTGGACATGGAGCTGCCAGGCAGGAGGCGAAGAGGAAGGCCAAAGAGGAGGTATATGGACGTAATAAATGAGGATGTGAAGCTAGTGGGTGCAAGTGTTGAGGATGCAGAAGATAGGTATAGGTGGAGAGTGATGATTCGCTGTGGCGACCCCTGAAGGGAAAAGCCGAAAGAAGAAGAAGAAGACGACAGTTCCTCATTCTCAGCTACATCACTCCAGTTCATAATTGGTCTCAACTAGAGATGGTTTTAAATATTATTTTTGTGTGTCTCTACGCATGATATTTTCTAATGAATTTAGTTGGTCCTATTTCCCAAAATATGAATCAATCAGTGAATAAACGAACTAGTAGCCTAAACCACCATGTGACCTAGACTAGGCACTTACTGAGAATGAATGAATGAATGAATAAATGAAAGCTATAAAGCTATAAAGCTATAAATACATCACACAGTGGCTAACATTCACGTTAATGAACGTGCTTTTTCTTTGTCCTGTTTGTTTCCTATTTGAGCATGCGCTCGCATGAAAGTAAAAACCTCTCACTCACATGACTTTTAGTTGTGTTCTACGAGATCCCAGTCCCAGTTCATACCCCTTGTCTCAACCCGGTTTCTTGCAAAAATTGCATGTCCTAATCCTATCTATATTTGTACATGTTTAGAACACATTCTGGTTACATCCCTAGTATAGACTAATTAACAGTTTTGTCATCTGTAGTGTAATTAGTCAATCTATTTATTTAGTTTTTTCACCTTGTGGGTCGTCTACCTCCTCATCATCAAACTCCATCAGGGAGAAGGACTCCTTGATCTGCTCCAGATCCTCTCTCAGAGCGGTCAGCTCCTCGCCCGATAACGTGGTCAGCACTGATCTCACCTGCACACATCATCATCACACCTCCTTCAGTAAACAAAAGCTGATAAAAGGTACAGACCGACACCAGGGAGTGTTTTCTTTTAAAAGCATTTTCAACCACAAACATAATCTCAAAGCAGCTTTACAGAAATCCAGGTCTAGACCCCTGACGAGAAATACAAAGTCTTGAGATGGAACATTGGATGACACTGGATAAGATTTTTATTGGATTGGATTTTTACATTGATCTCTTAATGAACTATAATGTAATCTTGTTGTTAAACTATATGATATTGCTTTTGAGGTTCTGAGGCTCTGAGGTTCTGAGGTTCATTCATTCAGTCATGGTCGGGGTCACTGTGGATCCGGAGCCTATCCCGGGAAAACTGGGCATGAGGCGGGAATACACCCTGGATGGGATGCGAGTCCATTGCAGGGGATCATGCACACACACATTCACACCTAGGGCAGCCAATCCACTACTGTCATGTTTTTGGATAGTGGGAGGAAACCAGAGAACCCAGAGGAAACCCATGAGAAGGGGAGAACACGGAGAACACTGTATTTAGGTGTTAAACATTTTATACATATGTTGTTTCGGGAATAATTACGTGACCTCTCTGTTTTATGATTTATACGTCCAGGTTTCATTCAATATTCTCAGGTTTTCATATTAAATTTCTATATTATGTATAGATGCTTAGGCAAACACTACAAATACGGATACATATATTTTGATTGAAAAAAAATAATAATAATAAAATAAAAACAATACATAAATGACACTAGGTAAATCGATACATGATTCAAGTTTCTTTAGAAAATATTATAATGCACTACAAGTGTTTTAAAAGACATTCTGTAATATTTCTCAGGCATATTGCTGAGAAACATATCAGTCTCTGCATCAAAGGTTAGATTATTAGAATGTTAGATTTATTTTGTTTAACATGATCGTTCATTTTTGGCATTTAAAATCTATTTTTGTGCAATGCAAATAATTTTAAATACTAATTCATTTCTTTTAAGATCAAAGCATGGAGCTGGTTATCAGTATTATAAAGAGCAGACGCTTTCCCTTATTTCCAATTTAATGCTAAACTACTGTAATGATTCGTCATTACCTTCACTTCACTCTCTCTGGACAGGATCTCCAAAGCTTCTAGATGTGACAGGCCCTGGAACTCGTCAAACAGCATCCCATAATGAGCCTTCTTCTCTTTTTCCGAGGTGACGTTCTCAGCAGTCTGCTGTTCCTCTCGTTCCTTTGCCTCCCTTAAAACCTTGACAGAGAAGCAGGAAACACAATTAAGTAATCTTTACACGATATCAAGGAGTCAAGATTACGAAACCTACATGCACCAGGTCTCAACCGTGCCAGTCTACAGGATTACTTCTGTCCACTGTTTAACGATGTCCATCCGTCTCTAACACACCTGTGACAAGGTGGACGTTCTGTTCATCAGGCCTTTTGTTTTTTTGAAGCCGGGGTCTCCTTCTGCTATCACATCCATTGTCTTCTTACCAATAAACTCCAAAGCATCCAGTCCACCACTTATGACCGTTTTACTCTGGCCGACAAAGAACAGGGCAGACAAAAAGACCAAGACTTATTTTACTAAGTACAGAAAGAAAAAGGAAAATAAAACAGTACCATAAAGATCAGCAAAGACATAAAATATTTTTTACGGACGAATACTTAGAAATGGAAAAAACTCTTACTGTACTCTGCACCACGCTGGACAGAGAGGACAGCATTCCCATACTGCTGGAGGACAGCATTCCCATAGCACTTCCCAACACGGTACCATCTCCTTCTTCCATGTTTCCTTCACTGGGGCTGGAAGGAGCTGAGGTGAGACAAGATTCCCCAACAGGTTCAACACAATATCTTAAAAGAATACTTCAGAGGTTTAATATCTAGCTACTACATCTTAATGTGTGTGATTAGGTTCGAGGGCTGGGTGGTATGATGGTGTAATATCAAAATCTTGATCAATTATATCAGAGTATGTTTTTGTGAGATATCATAGACATCGCAGATATGGAAGAATATAAAAACAATTGTATTTTTGTGGACATTATAGAAATCATCGAACAGTTTTTTAATGCAACACTACTGTTTGTTTTGCAGTTTGTGAGCATACCCATATATGGTGATGCATATCATGTACGGAGAAGTGCTCTTAAGGATCGTGATATGATATTTTTGTCATAGGACCCACCCCAACTTACTTCTGATAATAATCAGAGATGTCCCAATCCCACCATTTGCATACTGATATCTGAGTTCTGCTACTAGCTGGTACCTGATACTGATTCAGATTCAGATTTATAGTCGCGTCACAGATTACGCACTTACTAAGTAAAGTATAAAGAATAATACTGTCAATACTGTCATTCTTTAATTTCCGAGTCTTTTTATATAAACTGTTGCGTTTTATATATAAAGAATAAGACAATGCCTTTAGACTTCCTTTATAAGCGAGTTTCGAGTGTCCTTTATGTCTTCAGCTGGGGAAAGATGTCAAATATTTCTGAAGATATCAATAAATCCCTAAAGCACTAGCAGTGTACAGTACCATCTGCTTTCTCTTCCTTTTCCATTTGGGCAGTGAGCTCCGTAGGACTGGGAATTCCCAAAGACGTCTCTGCCTTCTCGATGACCTGAGACAGTCCATGGCCTTAAATCAGAGAACAAACACGCTATCATGTCTTGTTCATTAATAAGCTCCATAAACTCCATGTTTTGTAAACAAAATAATTGATTTTTTTTTAATTAGGTGATTGGTTGTTCTTAGTTTGATTGATAACAGCACAAACACCGGTAATTATGATGGAACTTGCCTACGGTTGCAACAGTGGCTGTGGCTGTAGTAAGCAGAGACTTCCCCCAGCTTCCCCAGCTACCCCAACCACCCTGAGTTACAGCTGTCTGTGTAGAAGCCTGAACAGAGGGTAAAAAAAACAAAAACAACTGCAGCAAATGGGTGCATTTGAATTTTTGCTTTTAATGATAATGGAGTTCTACTAATAGGGCAGAACAATAACATGATATAATACCAATATCATGATAAACTACGTCACAATATGTTTTTGTGAGATATATTGGATATGCTGATATCCTTTCAAAATTTGTCTTCTTTAATGAAGTTCAACAGAAACCTTCTGGAAGTGGCCAATGCAGTGTTAACATTTTTTCCTTAATATTTAAAATTGCAAAATGTTAAAATATTTAGAGATTTTATTTTTTTTCTCCTTATCAGTGTTAAATATGTATCTATCTATCTATCTATCTATCTATCTATGTATTTATCTATCTATTATAAAATAAATATTATTTTCTTTTTATATGAAAGATATAAAATCTTGTTAGGCAGGCATTAAATAAAGGATCACAGAACAGTTTTTTAAATGCAACTTTACTGTACTACAGGCAGTTTTTGCCAAACACGCGCTATAGAAACTTTCCACAGGATAAATCTTGATGTACCTTCGATGCATTTTCTGCCACACTGGCTGTCTCCGGACTTTGCTGGACTTCGGGAGGTGGTTTATTTTCCGGTCTCTTCCTCGTCTTTTGAGTCGAGGCTACTCCAGCGGAGCTGTCACCCTGTGCGTCACGTGAGGAATCACCGTGTGGTGGTGGCTCACTGGGGGTGTGTTCTTCCATGTTCTCCTGTAGGTCAGTGGCTGGGTGTTCACTGGCCGACATCTTATAGCATAGTCCTGTAATGGACAGATAAATGACATAGCGATTTCTTTGTCTAGTGTGCATCACAAAATCACTTCCCTGACCTGGACGACAGTTCTAAATTCATTCAGCTCAATACACTGTGTACAGCATGGTGCTAAAAATCTCAAAAACACACTCATTAGCTAGTGAATAGACTACTTGCATTCAGTACTATGAGGCATGTCTGTTTTAAAATAGTGCGGCTCTTGTGTTTACATTCGTCAGTACAGTGAAACAGCAACTTATATTTATATAAGGCATTTATATGATATATATATATGTGTGTGTGTGTGTGTGTGTGTATGTATATATCTATATATCTATATCTATATATATACACTTTACTTATGCATGACAAAGCATACAGTTTGAAGCCTTTGATAAGCAATTTCAATAAAAAGAAATGTCTAATAACTACACGCTATGGATTTGGATGTACATGGGCATTTAATTAGTAATATTATACCCTATCTTTATATAACACTGAATGACTCCATTGTTGATCATTGCAGCAAACAGTTACAATTTATTTTTTTTTTCTTCTAGTCATTGTTAAAACATTGTTTTTATTATTTACAAGGTTATGTCTTCGAATACATGAACTACCCTTCTCTGAAGACTTAGTTCAATATCTATCTATCCATCTACCTATCTATATGCCCTGATTAGCCTCGGATCATTAAGGTCACATCTGGGAACAGCTGTATGGGATCAATAAGCAGCTGTGGCCTTCTGTGCATGGATCCACATGACATGATGCTGTAATCCCTCAGGTATGTAATGTTCTACTGATTAAAGTCTAGTTACTAAAAAGACATCCTGTAAAACCAGAAGAAAATATCTGCATGTCAAAGAGCTCTCTATTGTACATGTAGTGCACTATAAGGGTTAGATAATCCATTATTTTTACACCATTTTGGCAAAAGGAAGGTTTTTGTAATCCAGAGCTAACCTGTATAGAGAGGTAATTATCTGTTTACTGTTACGATCATCATACAAAGATAACACTGGCTTCAACAGCAAAGAAATTGGAAAACAAACCTATTAATTGTTGTGTGTATTTCAGCTCAGGTGATCCTCTGCAGGCCACGTCACTGGACTTTCTGTCCCGATTTGTTTTTCCTAGTTGATCTTTTCTTCAGCGATCAACCTAGAAAGTTTGTTATGTTATATCTCCATGGCGCCATCTGGTGGTTCGGAGCGCCATTACACCAAAAGCCTGCATCCAAACTAACGTGAAGTGATGTGTAGCCAAGTATGTTGGTCCATACTCGGAATTTATGCTCTGCATTTAACCCATCCAAGTGCAGGACCAAGGTGCTACACAGGACAAACACAGAACAACACAGAACTACAAGGGACTACATCAATTTATACATAAAGTGCACAAGTGCAAACATGTGCAGACAGCACAAGACAGTACAATGACTACTGAGAGACAATGGACACAGCAAGTCCCAGTACACAGTTCTATTAGAAAGTGGATCCAGTGACAATAGTGCAAAAATAGTACAATATAAGTTGCTGTAGGTGTAAACATAAGAAGTAGCAGCCTAGTACAGAGTATAAGATACTGTATGTACGGTATAATAAATATTTGTAGCAGCATAATGTAATGTGGGGATGTGCAAAGAATTGCAAAGAGGATGGAGGATGTACAGTTTTGTGTGTGTGTGTGTGTGTGTGTTGTTTCAGTCCTGTTTCTGAGTGTTAAGGAGTCTGATGGCTTGGGGGAAGAAACTGTTGCACAGTCTGGTCTTGAGGGCCCGAATGCTTCGGTACCATTTGCCAGATGGCAGGAGGGTGAAGAGTGTGTGTGAGGGGTGTGTGGGGTCATCCACAAATGCAAATAGCAATAAATATGACAAGTTAAATAAAAGTATTTACAGTAGAAGTAAGGTGCAAGATTATGGACAGCAGTAGTAAACTGTAACAGTTATGCAGAAAAGTGCAATAGCAGTAAGTAGTCCTTGTGCAAATAGAGCAAGATTGTTTGTTGTTGTTGTTTGTTTTTGGGTGGATTAATACATATGCGTCTACATGTCACTAGTGGTTTTAATAAAACCACTTTAGTCGCCATTTGGTTGAATACAACATGCCTGGCGTTCTTAACAACATACTTTTTACTTAGAAAAGTAACTTCCACACACCTCAATCCGCCCTAAATCAAGTAAATTCACAAACTTTAAATATGTTAATATGTAAAAGACGAAGGAGAATCTTCCTGGCAGCTGATTGGCTAATCCGGAACAGTCGCGTGTGGAACCGCTTCTCTGATTGGTCGTCTGAGAAGCTCACGCTCGCTACGCTTCGTTTTGCTCTCTCACGCAGAGAGTCAGAAACAAAAATGGCGGAAGAGGCAAGCGAGCAAACTTCTGCTGGGGTTCTTGAAGAAATTTTCACGTCGCCTCTAAACCTGAGTTTGTTGTGCCTTTGTTTGTTTCTGTTGTACAAGATATTTCGCGGAGACAAGCCTGCGGAAGTGGCTGAAGTTGAGGAGCCGTTACCCAAGCTGAAGAAGAGGGACTTGACTCTGGAGGAGCTGAAGCAGTATGACGGAGTGACAAACCCGAGGATCCTCATGGCTGTCAGAGGCAAAGTGTTTGATGTGACAAGAGGAAAGAAGTTCTACGGGCCTGGTAACACACTGAGTAGTTTGGAAAAAAGAAAAAAAGAAAAGAAAAAAAAAGGGGGACGGACGGACATAGTCTTTCTTAGTGCATGTGTTTTTAATTTGTTTGTTTATGAATGCAATAAATAATTGAGAAGCAAGTGTTTGTTACTTAAATATCTTCCATGTTTTCCCTCTTTTCAGTTTTGCAAATGTTTTATTTTGCACTTCTACTCTCACTGCACTTTGTTTCACTTGAGTCACACCCCTTATTTCCTTCCTTGGCCACTGGAACATTCGGAAAACCTCTAACCTACTGACCAAGTTGAAATGCCAAGGGATAGGTTTAGACTGTGTAATAAACTTTTTAATATTTCTGTTTTTTCTATTTTTTTTTTTTTAGCTGATGATGTAGGCACTGTAATAATTAGATTATATTTCATGCTCATACTGTGTACGCTTTGTAGATAGGAGGCAATAGGGCTGTTTGAAGCTTGTGAATGAGTAATGAGATGAAGAGAAGGACAAAGATCAGGGTCTAATCAAACATTTCAGTCGCCCCCCCCCTTCGGGACTTTACGCAATTAGGTGAAATGTCGATTACTTCCAGTGCATGGGAGTGTGATGTGATTCAACTTCTCCAAACACAACCATTATCGCAGAAATGATGTAACAACCAGAAACTGTTATCATAAGAATAAACATGATGAACAGACCATATTAATTCCAGTGCTTTGTATTTCCAGATGGCCCTTATGGAGTCTTTGCAGGCAGAGATGCTTCCAGAGGATTGGCTACGTTCTGTCTAGAGAAGGAGGCCTTGAAGGACACACACGACGATCTTTCAGACCTCACTGCAGAGCAGCAGGAGAGCCTGGGCGAGTGGGAGACGCAGTTCACCTGTGAGTCAAAGCACTTTCACAGCCTGTTTTTACACTGCATATTTGTGTCGGGCTTCATCTAGCAAGTATTCTGGCTTTTTCCTGACAGACAAATACGATTATATCGGCAAACTCTTGAAGCCTGGTGAGGAGCCGACAGAGTACACGGACGACGAGGAAGTGAAGGACAAAAAGAAGGACTAGGTCATGAGAGGCACCCAAACATAGTTCCTCTCAGCTATGCCTAATGTACTTGCAATCATCGATGTGTCCTGATAATTCGGGTTCACTGTGACTGTTTGGTCTGGACCACCATGCCTTCACGTTTCAGCATGCCATAATTAATCTGTGCTAAGATGATTTCAATCAGCATTTTTCTTAAAAGAGCTACCTGACAGCAGCAGCAGGAGCAAATGTCATTCTTATACTTAGGTGCAACATACTCAAGTAACGCGGACCACAATGTTATTATCGTGATGCTTTGTTAAGGCATTTCATCTAACAGTAATATTTAAAATGCAAGTAATTATGATACACTACATATACATTTTTTTTAATGAGATTTCAAAATAATACATGAGGAAAGCAGGAATGTGACGTATAATTCTACAAATGTAGACAAAATCTAACATTCCATGACTGGGACCTTAATAACAATAAGAGTCTATGAAGCACTTGTACCTGAAAATACTTATTAAAACAAATTTTCATATTAACTTGGCCACGTTCTTATTTGCCAGCTAGTTAAAACTCTAATGATTCTACTTTAATGTGAGTTTAATGCCAATTTCTAATAACCAGAACCAAGTCTTGAATCTCAAATACATGCTGTGACATACACACTGTAAAAACCGCAATGTCATGTTTCTGTTTTAATCGCTGGACAGTTCATACAGTCCGTCTGTGTGTGTGTGTGTGTGTGTGTGTGTGTGTGTGTGTGTGTGTGTGTGTGTGTGAGTGAGACAGAGACTGTTGTGCTTTGCATAACATTTTGAATACAACATGGCATTGGTTTCTAACTGATACAGAATCTTAGAGTGTAATTTATAAAACTCTCCATAGAGTCCATACTTATGATGTATTAATAAAAGTGATAAATTGCATATAGCAACACAGGTGAAAACCATTTAATCAATTTATCATCTGTGTTCACTGTTTCTATTATAAACATGTAACGGTTCACATTTCTGTAGAGATGCATGCATTTCCCAGTCAGGTTTGAGGTTCAGATGTAAATATTCATAACTGAGAGTCCAAAATTGGGAAACAATGTAGTAATATATGTAGTATAGTAGTGCTGGTATTTGATAGGGTTATCTTTACTATTAACATTAAAAGCAGCAAGTTATATAATTATTTGCACCAAATGTGAATTTGGCCAGGATGCTCTTGGTCAGAGGTGATTTATTTATTTATTTTCTCAAAGTTTGTGTCACTCTGAACTTAATGACCAAATCAGTTTGACATAAAACCAGTAGCACAAGTAGTGGCTGTATATACTATACTCTCATCGGCCACTTCATTAGAAACGCACATACAACTGCTCATTGATGGGGAAACTGAATTTCATTGTGCTTGTACAATGACAATAGAGGTATTTGTATTCGTATTTCCTCTAACAGTATTGGTGTACTATGTCAAATCTCAATCATAGTTGTGTTGGTGTAGTGCACACTCTTTTTTTCTGTTTGAGTGTTCTGTTATTATTTGCTTCTCAAATACACAGCAAAAACAGGTAACATACAATTTGACTATAAGACATTCTGCTCAGACAATGAGCAGGTGGAAGAAAGGATACAAAAACAAGCGGCGAAAAAAGGCTTCAACTTCAAGAACATGACTGGGAAAAATAAATAAAGTGTTTAAACTCAACTCAAATAAGACTGTTAGACTGAACTTTATATCAAGGAGATTGACACCACATAATTTCAAAGAAGGCACAGAAAATTATGGGCAAAAATCACAGTCCGGAACCAAAGGACTTGTTTGTGAAAATTTGACAACTTCAAGAGGAATTTCTGAAAAATTATAATCACATTTGACCAGAAACTCAAGACCACTAATCATTTTTAAAATATGTACCATCGATAAACAGTACCTGCTATAAAGATTGTGATTTGTGTTATAAATATGAATGAAGTCATTAAATGTGTAAAGAAATTTCTATAACATGGACTGTCACCAGAGTGCACAATATTTCAATTCAATTTTATTTGTATAGTGCTTTTAACAGTGGACATTGTCACAAAGCAGCTTTATAGAAATAAATACATTCAAAATACATCAAATCAAAATAAATTGTAAATGTGTGAATTTATCCCTAATGAGCAAGCCAGAGGCGACAGTGGCAAGGAAAAACTCCCTGAGACCACATGAGGAAGAAACCTTGAGAGGAACCAGACTCAGAAGGGAACCCATCCTCACCTGGGTGATAATGGATAGTGTTATTATAAATATATCCCTTCTATAATTGTGTACTACATGGACAAATAGTACAATTGTGCAACCAGTAAATTCATTACAGTTTTCACATGAAGTTCATCTACTGTCTACTGATGGAGACCTGAGTGCAAAACTGCTCACAGCAACCGCAGCCCCCAAAGCCACCACAGTCCCAAGCTACCTCAAGCAATGACTGATCATTAGAAATATTTTTTTGAACTATTTGCATTGAGTGGGGAAGAAAAGTAATGTGTCAGAAGTGGGATTCGAACCCACGCCTCCATTCGGAGACCAGAATACCCGGTAGTGCGGAAGGGAGGAACCCTTGAGTCTGGCGCCTTAGACCACTCGGCCATCCTGACACGGGTGTAAAATTTTCACACAGTACAGCTTTTAAATATTATATAAGTAGTCGGTATTTCCTCTAAATCGAGATATAGCGTCTTGTGTGTTGGCTGGCTGGATTCTAAAGCAGCTGTATCATGTCACACAATGTTATGTTAGCTAGCTAAGTTAGCTCGGGTTGCGAAAGGAAACCTATTTATTGTTTACTTTTTTAAGTTTAAAGCACTGTACAGTATTCGCTCCCGTACTCGCGAATTTTGATAGTGAAATGATCAAATTAAATTATTTTTACAGCGCAGAAAATCACAAAATACCTATTCGCTAATATGCGCAACACCCTGTGTGAAATTCGCACAGTGCCCCCTAGCGGTTTTACGTATTTCCGGTGTGCGACATCCGCCATCCGCCATCTTGTTTTCCGCCGTTCAAGGGTATCGTGTACAGAGTCAACCTCAGCCTCAGCTGACAAGCATGTACCGCTTCGCCAAAGCTGCTCTAAACCTCAGTGGTAAGGCTGAAGATGTGCTTACGTTTGTTTTTTCTTATCTTGTCATTTCATTTACGTGAAACTGTGTGGAGCTGGAAATTAAAACTGGATAGAAATTCAATGGTACTAACAAGCTAGCTTAGCTAATGTGCACAACTTCCTAACCAACCAATACTAGACAAAGAAGGTAGTTAACTAACTAACCTAACATAAAGCTAGTTATATAAATGGACAATTAATTGATTATTTTATATGCTTTTCCTAATTCCTGTAGGTTTACGTCTATCATTTAATATCTTCCGGGAAGTAGGCTAGCTGGCTGTCGTAATGTCACACAATGTTATGTAAGGACGTTTGCAGCAGTTTACAACAGTTTACAACGTTTTGCGGCAGTACAATATATATACATATATTAAAGTGTAATATTCACAAAATGGAGGTCTAACTGGTAGTCAGTGCTTTACCTGGTGTAGCTGTGTCGTCTTTACTGTTGCGTTTATCACAAGACTGAATTGAAGCAAAGGGGTTTGATAAATACCTCTAAATTTTAGTATAAAAATGTCACCTGATGTAATAGTACTGTGTTCCATACACTCTGACGTCATTTTAGTGGATAGTGGAAAAATGTCTGATTTCATTCAGGTTGTAATGAAACAAGATGAATATTTATTAGAAGAGTATTCCTTTTTCTTAGTAGAATTGACCTAATAGACCTAATTCCTTTACAGGGAATCTTTCTGATCAGTATTTGGTGCAGCGCTCATCTAATATAATATGATGCTACGTTCCTTATAGAAAAACATTTTATTTAATTAGGCATGGCATGATACCGTCTTCATGGCATTAGCGTTTCCAACACTTCCCCACAAGCTATTTTCGTGTCATATAGGTCGACTGTCAATGTCGGAAGAGATTTTGAGAGAGATCACAGCATGGGTGGCGATATAAACAGTTTTGATGGAAAGCGGAGCAAATACTGATAATACAAGTTAACATTTATCACGTGACAGATTGGTGTATTTTAATATTTTACTGTTGTATTGGCAGAAAAAGGGTCACGTGTACAGAATTCTGTGCCCTTAACTCGTGTTTACTAGTCCTAGCCCTGACAAAATGAACACATAATATAATGGTCAGTGTGCTGTTTTTCCCCCTCTCAGGACAAGCCAGCCGCCAGGTTGCTGTGCGACATGCTTCTTCAGGCGCATCCCGGGAGTTCCATGCGAAGTACGGCCTGCCACTGCTGATTAGTGGAGCAACGTTTTGCACTGCAATCTGGGCCTACGTAGGTGTCCATAATGTCTCCGTGTTGTCTCCACATTCCACCCAAATTATACATTTATGCATTTATAACCATGCATCTTTTGCTGTGTTTAATGGTTGCAGGTGATCACATCAACTGGCATCGCATGGAATCTGTCTCCCATTGGCAAGGTCCAACCTAAGGAATGGAGGGAGTAATGGGAACACCACATTTAGGAATATCCTGAAATTTTGTGAACTTTTCCATTTTGTTAATGGATATGCTTTACACTTAAACCCTGTTGGTCTGATGTGTCTGTAAAAATTTAATAAATTAAATATAAATACAGTGCTTTGTGGTGTTTTGTGATGTTTTATTTATTTATTTATTTGTTTGTTTGTTTGTTTGTTTGTGATATTGGGCCCATAAGCTTATATTAAGGTTGCTTTATTCGTAGGTCAACTTACATAGGTTACATAGGTCAAAATAGACCACAGGATGCTGTTTCCTGGAGATTTTTGTCAGTGGCCTATTCTAAGCCTTGGAATGACCTTGATGTATTTACAAAAAAAAAAAGCTGTAATGCTGCTGGGCCTGATACTCTCACTAGCACCACACACAATGCCATTACCATTTCAGTGTCAGTGCTGTGCTCACAATGATCAAGCATTCAAATCATATCAAGTAATACGATGGTTATGTAGCACTGATGTATGAGGAAGTAGTGAGATGCTAGTCAGTAACTGTGCACCTATATGGCAGGTAATTCTGTTTAAATGATTAAAGAGGGGGTGGTGGATCAGTGGTGAGGGTTTTGGGCTACTGATCAGAAAGCTGTAAGTTCAAATCCCAAATCTGTTCAGCTCAAGTGTCTGTCACTTGCTTTGGGTAAATGCATCTGTCAAATGAGTGTAGACAGAAGGTAAAGATACCTGTTAAGCTGATGATGGGGTGTACACTATAAGGCCAAAAGTTTGTTGACACTTGACCATCTCACACGTGATTTTTTATTATTATTTTTTTAAAATCCCATTACAGATTTATTCCCCCTTTTGCAATTATAATGAGCTCTACTCTTCTGAGAAAGCTTTCCACTAGATTTTGGAGCATGGATGTGGGAATTTGTGTTCATTCAGCTACAAGAGCATTAGTGAGATCAGGCGCTGATGTTGGGATGTCGAGGAGGTCTGGGGTGCAGTCGGTGTTTCAGTTCATCCCAAAGGTGTTCGGTGGGGTTGAGGTCAGGGCTCTGGGCAGGACACTCGAGTTCTTCCACACCAACCTTCACACACCATGTCTTCATGGAGCTCGCTTTGTGCACAGGGGCATCGTCATGCTGGAACAGATTTGGGCCTCTTAGTTCCAGTGAAGGGAAATTGTAATGCTACAGCATACAGAGACACTCTAGACAATTGTGTGATTTGTGGCAACAGTTTTTTGGAAGAAACACATATGAGCATGATGGTCATCTTTTCACAAACTTTTGGCCATATGAGCATATCTATGTGTTATATAAGTTTGTATGAAAGCTGTTTGTGTTGCATTTTCTTTAGTTCTGTGGGATGCATTCGATTTGTCATTAGTTATTGATGTTACTTTGAATGGATGCTGAATATATATATTTTTTCACTTTATGGTTGTGTATAGCTGCTTCCAGAAAAAAAAAAAAAACAAAGATAACACTACAGTACAGGTTCTGAATGTGTGCTTCTGTTCTTTTCAGTTGTGTTTTGTTGTATCTTGTTCTTCTTCCCGTTTAACATCGTTCTGAATAATGAATCTATAAACGTCCACAAGATGTCGCTATTGTGTCTTTTCCATCGAGAACGAATCTCTATAGAAACCATTGCGTACGTGACGTATGACACTAACGTCAAAACCACAAACGGCTTTTTTTTTTTTTTCGTTATGCATATATTTTTTTTTAAATTGAAGTGACATTTTCATCCAGTGTTTAATTACTAGTTATCCTACTCCAAGATAATTTGTTTTCAGTCGCCAAATAAAAGGATAGAGTGACGTTGCGGTGAGTTGTTTGATAGACAGCAAGCGCAGCCAATAACTGAATAAGCAGTTATACTAGCTCCGCCCCCTCTCTCTTGACATCAACCAATAAGCACAGGATTCTCCTAAACATGCCCGCCCACTCCGTGTGCGTGCGCTTGAAGCTAAGGTCACTCTCATTCGCGAAGGAACAGCTCTCAGCCCACAGGAGCCTGCGGCATACCAGAGAGTAACGACTGAAAAGAGTAGCTTTCCAAGATGTCTCTGTCAAACAAGCTCACCCTGGACAAAGTGGATGTCAAGGGAAAGCGTGTAGTTATGAGGTGAGGTTTTATAACAGTAAAGTCTGAATGAATGGCGACGGTTTAGGTGCCTTCTTGCTCAGGAAGTGGCCATGTCACGTAGCCTGGTTTGCGTTACTGTTACTCTTATTTTAACATCACCCGGTTTATTAAAATGCTCAAACAGCCGGTCATTGGGGCTCTTAAGAATCTTTATCTCTAACTATCTTTCATTTTTTGCATATGGAAAATTCAACTTTAACATCTACTGAGCAAGAAGGAGCTCCACTTTGCTACATGTGCTATAAACAGTAATCAGTAATGTCAGATTAATTCAAAATGACTGTCCTCTTTTTGCAGACTGCAGTTTTTAAAGTGCATTTATGCTACAAACGAGCACGATGAGGCAGCAGAATAAACCCATTCCGTTTGAGGCCTATAATATAGCTCCTGTATCAGTACACTCATTCATTTCTCATGCATACTGTATTCAATATGCAATAATAACCCATGATGATGATGATGATCAGTGTGCATGTGGAGCAGATGGAAAGAAAAAAAAAAAGTCTGCTCATGTCTGTCAAACTCAAACACACAAGTGTCAAGTGCCTTCAAGTCCTTCTTGAATAGTTTTCCTTTTCCTGCAATACCAAAGAAGGAGATTTAGTCCAATAATAATGATCCTGATCCTCATATGGAACTGGATTGTTGTAGAAATGTAATGAAGTGATCCTCTTTCCAATGCCACATCATCATCATCATCATCACTCCAGCGACGTGCACGAGACTGATGGAGGAACGTGGACAGGATGGGGGGTAAGGGGGTTGGTGAGAACATGCTGTGATGTGTATGCACGTGTGGGTTTGTAGGAACTCCTTCTGACGCATATAACAGCCAGAGAAACTTTCGTCCTGACACGTCGCCTTAGTGCTGTTCCACATTTGTTATTCCTTGAACCAGTTCGAATGCTGGTGCTACATTTTGCGTTCGCCAACTGAAAATCTGAATCACATCTGAATAAAATCCTAATGTTGTAAGCCTGGTACAGCAGTGAGTCAGTTCAGAACGCAGTCACACTATGTTGAGTCACGATCACCTTCTGAGTAAGTGCATGAAGATGAGAAATTTTGAAAGGCAGCTAGTAGTTGCTCATGTTAATTAATAACTGCCTGATAACGAGTAGAGCTTTGAGGTACTCTCCTGTTGGAGAGAGGGGGGAAAAAAACTACTAAAAAAGGTTTGGGGTGTTTTTTAAGTGGTTGCTGGGGGCATTAAAATCACTGTAAAATCTGCTGCGGGAAATGTGTGTGGAATTGTGATCAGGATTGCCGTTTTCTTTAACAAATGAAAAATGGTTTCAAGAGTACCTTCATTGGCTTTTCATAGACATCCACGGGCACTTGGTGAACAGAAAAGGAAGTAATATTACATTCATCGCTATTGTAATGCAGGGGATTATTCACTTATTCATTTCAGATTGCTAGTTCTCGTCTCAGTGTAGGTAATGTGCAATAAGACACTTGCGTAAAAAAAAATAAAATGATTTCTCTCACACAGGGTCGATTTCAACGTGCCTATGAAGGACAAGGCCATCACAAACAACCAGAGGTAAAATGCTGTATAATCTTTCTACCATCTGATTGTTCATCGTCTTGTTTTAGTTCTCGGTATTGAATAAATGTTAATCGAAACATGACGGCGTAATCCTCGTTACAGGATCAAGGCCGCGCTTCCATCCATCCAGCACTGTTTAAACAATGGAGCCAAATCAGTGGTGCTGATGAGCCACTTGGGCCGGCCCGATGGCACCCCCATGCCTGACAAGTACTCTCTGGAGCCTGTGGCTGCAGAACTCAAGAAGCTGCTGGGAAAGTAAGCGAGGCGTTCCGACTGTTACAGTACATCACGGAGATCAGAGTCACTTTTAAATATACGACTCTAATGCATGCTAGTGAATAATGAAAGGGATTATGTGAGCAGAAATTAGTCGATCTTAGTGATTTTTGTTGCTGTTACAGAGATGTTACGTTCCTGAAAGACTGCGTCGGTGCCGAAGTGGAGAGCGCCTGCGCTGATCCTCCTGCAGGTTCCGTCATCCTTCTGGAGAACCTGCGCTTCCACGTGGCTGAAGAGGGCAAGGGCAAAGATGCCGCAGGAAACAAGGTGAGTGTCTCTGAGATCAAAATTGTTTCTTAGTGTTATAGACACCAATATGATTATATATGTGGGGGGAAAAAAATACAAAACTAGTTTTTAGAGAGATTCTCCTTTCAATTTTGTAGTACCAGGAAAACAATATATATATATATATATATATATATATATATATATATATATATATATATATATAATGTATGTGTGTGTGTATATGTATGTGTGTGTGTGTGTCCCGCCCACGGAGGCGGGTCTTGCTCCACTGTAGCAGCTTGTTAGCAGGAAACATTGTTTGTTGTGTGTGTTTTTTGGCTCCGTCTTCAGAAAGTCTTCACTTTTCTAACCATTGCTTAGTCTGGGGAAAATGTTTCGAGTTGTACGTTTTGAAGAGGTTAGAATTTGTATAAGGTCATAGACATGAGACAGGCGCTTTTTGGAGGTGTTTTACCAACTTGGCTCTTCAGTGCTGGAATATGTCTCTTCCTCAGACTGAACAAAAACAAGATTTCATCTTTATACACGGTCGGGACTCCTCCATCGGAAATCTTGTTGCTGTTCTCCATATTTTGCTACTGTCATGTCTGCTACTGTCGTGTTGCGTATCCCGAACGCTATCGGCTGGTGTAAGTCAGTCAGGCAGTTCAACACGTCATCACTTTCTGTTTCAGATGGAAATATGTCAACATACGGAATCAAATCACAGCTAAGAAAGGAGAAGTGTCATTTCATTGAGACTTTAAGAGCTGTAGTGAGTAGACAGGGTCTTTGTGTAAGATCAGACTGAGCACGATGACACTACACTCTGTTCAGGTATCTAAAAATGTACACTGCCCTCCAAAAGTTTGGAAACGCCTGAACAAAATAGGGTTTTTGGGCAATATCAGCATAAATCCTCTTTAGTTAGTGACCATTTTGCATTGATAATAAGGGACAACACAAACTATGAAAACATATTTTATTAAATAAAAAGTTTATGAACATAAACATGAACATAACATAGAAAAATACTCAAAT
>CM040989.1:2584273-2595324 GCA_022985145.1 Pangasius djambal | reverse complement strand
TGATCCAAAGTATACCACATCATGTGTCAAACATGGTGGAGGCAGTGTTATGGCATGGGCATGTATGGCTGCCAATGGAACGGGCTCACTGGTGTTTATTGATGATGTGACTGCTGACAGAAGTAGCAGGATGAATTCTGAGGTGTATAGGGCTCTACTCTCTGCTCACATTCAGCCAAATGCTACAAAACTGATAGGAGGCCGCTTCACAGTGCAGGTGGATAACGACCCTAAACATACTGCGAAAGCAACTCAAGACTTTTTGAAGGCAAAGAATTGGGATATTCTTCAATGGCCAAGTCAGTCGCCTGATCTCAACCCAATAGAGCTGCTTTTCACTTACTGAAGACAAGACTGAAGGCCGAAAGACCCACAAACAAGCAGCAACTGAAGGTGGCTGCAGTGAAGGCCTGGCAAAGCATCTCCAGGGAGGAAACTCAGAATTTGAGTTTTGAGAACATGGGCTCCAGACTTCAGGCAGTCATTGGCTGCAAAGGATTTTCATCCAAGTATTAAAATTATGGTTATATTTACAATTATGTCACTTTGTCCAGATACCTTTGAGCCCCTGAAAATGGAGGTACTTTGTTGAAAATGGCTGTAATTCCTAAATGGTAAATGCCATATTTTTGTGGAACCTCTTAAAATATAGCTGAAAGTCTACACTTTGATCACATCTTGATTGTTTTATTTCAAATCCATTGTGGTGGTGTATAAAGGCAAAATCACAAAAACTGTCATTTGTCCAAATACTTCCGGACCTAACTGTGTGTGTATGTATATGATCTGATATATGTTTTGTACTACAAATAAAAAATTGTAATGTATGATTATTACAGAGTAATTTATCATTTGCATCATGTACCACACTGCAGGAATAATTCTTGTTTTTTCATGTTTATCGGTACTATATAGAGTAACCTAAACACAAGGGATCCTTCTTTGCAACCTAACACTATTTAAAATGCTTGTCACGCTTGATTTATCGTCATGGGTTTTCCAGAGGAAGTAGCATGGCTGTTGTTCCCTTGCCTTTTGGACTTGTCTGGCAGAACGTGTCCCAAGATTTGGCACCCGTCTAGAGCTGCTGGCTCTCCATCATTCCCTCTGCCTGTGTGGCCCTTTCTCTTCTGATCGGTTGAGCGTAGGCCAGTGCTGGCTAACACCTGTCGCCAGCGACCGCATTGTTGTTCGCTCTGCCAAGTAGCTCCTTGATGTGAATGAGCAAGGCCAGTTAATGAGAATATGAATTTGGAGAGACTCCTGGGTGTTTAAGAAGCAAGCCAGGTGCTTGTGGCTCTTATCTGAGCTCTTATCTGAGCTCTCCATCTGTGTCACCTGCTTTTAGATTTGCCTATCTCCCATTTTCAGCAGGTGAATTGAACTTGGATGGCTGGAGGTGGGGGGGCTTTGTTTGTTTTAGAGGGCATTAGGATATTGTGAGAACCTGTACACTTTTTTTTTTTTTTTTTTAGGAAACTATAAAATAAATTGGTTATTGCCATTTAATACAAATTGACTTCATTCCTCTTGTTTTTTTGTTTTTTTTAATTAAATTTGCATGTAAATGTTTTTGTAAGCCGAACCGAATTGAATATTTCCACTGTGTCAACTTTCTGTGACACTGATTTTCTGCATATTCACATGCATATGTTGATGAATGCCAAAGTGCAAAGCACATGCACGCCACAACTTATTTGCATTTAGTGACGCCCACAAAACTCCATAAAAGGTAAAGCTCATAGTGAGATGAATACACAAAATAAGGACAAAAAGAAAAGGAATTTCTCAGAGGTGTAATTGGACATGTATGTCAATAAAAAAAAAAAAAACATTGAGCAGCATAACGGAAGCTGAAAAGGCTAAATTCTAGAGACAAATTACAGAAAAGGTGGATTCGCTATGAATTAGGTAAGGTTAAAAAGAAAAGAAAAAAAAAACGATATCTACACTGTAGCCAGGTGATCATGGCCACCGATCACATCACACAGGGAAACTGCTAGGTTTAACTGTATTAAGTGTCTCATCGACATTCAGCCAGAAGTCTCTCACTTCAGCCTCTTGCATACTGCACCCTTCCCAATGCCGTGCTGGAATGAGTCGGAAGGAAACATGATATATTCGGAATGCCCGATGATGGCATGCAAGCACATACCAGATCGGTCACTTATCGGTCACTCAGTCATGGCTCTAAAGTGTTGCTCCGCATTAAAAGAAGATGCTGTGGCAAATGAAACCAGCTTATATGCCAACAGAGCCATTGCAGCATGTTCTTTTTTTATACAGAGACATTACTTTTGTCTTACTTATTTGTCTTAATTTATGGATTCAAGTTTGTTTGATTTCTTTAAGATTTTTATGCATATTTAATATTTCTTTAATTAGTACCACTAACATAAAATTCCTGGATTTCAGGAAATTTAAATTATATTGGTGTGTGTAACTGAAATGAAGAAGCCATTTTAACTTTGTGTAATCAGTCTATGAAATTGCAATAACTTTGCCAATTATGTGATTTGAAGCTGACCAATTTACATTAGTTAGTCTCCTTACATATAGATTTACACGAACTCAGGCGCTCTC
This sequence comes from Pangasius djambal, assembly GCA_022985145.1. Taxonomy (NCBI): domain Eukaryota; kingdom Metazoa; phylum Chordata; class Actinopteri; order Siluriformes; family Pangasiidae; genus Pangasius; species Pangasius djambal. Next base: position 2,592,741 of record CM040989.1, on the reverse strand, counting down.
GTAAGATACAAACAGTTTCCCCACATTAACAGGAATATTCACGGAATATCAAATTTCTTGTGAAATGCTCTGAATAAATTCATTCATATCCAGCTTGATAAATGAGGCCCAACTGTGTGTGAGCTGCTTCTACAAAGTACTTCTATCCATTAGGTGTAAACACCTAACAGAAATAATTAGGATCTCCCTGGCACAACCCTGGAATTATTTCAAGTACACCTCAGTTATGAATTTTCGGTTAAATAAATTCCAGCGGAACCACCCAATAATTTGGGCATACGTCATACCATGCTCTTCACACCCGGTGTATGAGGTGAAGTGAGTGGAGAGACTAAGAATGGAAGCAGTTACACCAGCAGGTTATGAGGGTGTGTAGAGTGTGCTGGCTGAGCTCCAGACTCACCTGTCCGCACGCCACACCTAAAGGAATGCGGCAGGTAGCACAGGAAACGGCCATCAGCATAACGGCATCTGAACGTGTGAAGAGAAGAGTGCGTTTATCCAGGGTACGGAGCACAGCGCAGGACTCCTTAATCGAAGGTGTTAAGGATTTAAGGCATCTTTGGTGAGAGGAATACTGATTATTTGTGAGTGCTTTCTCTCTATTTTCCCTGTGATGATTTTTTTTTCAAGGGATTATAATTTTGACAGTTCACTCTGAGAGAAAAGAATAATAAACCAATTGATCTGGAATTAATCCATGAATTAAATATAATACCTTGAACATATCCTAGTGTTGATTTATTAAAGCATGTATCAAAAAATATTTGTCTTGTATAAAGTGTTAGAATCCTTGGTTAAAGCCATAATAGAAATGATCATCCTGCATTCTTTGAAACTACCTTTGCAAACAGTTTTAACCTGTGGAAGAATCTTTGGAGATATCTATAACCATTGGCAGCAGGTTGGTGGGGTACCTGTCTAAACAGTTCATAGCCAGAAGGGTAAACATTTCCCCATTTCTGTCGTTCTCCAGGCTGAGGCTGACACACTCCATGCCTGTAAAGTGTCACTGACATAACCATGGTAAGGCTCTGGGGTCAGAGCCTTTGGAAATGCACACAGCCAGAGACCTATCTGTGGACTCCGTGGAATGCTGGATTCCACTAATTCACTCTGGCTGCGAATAAACAGTTTATCTGAATCAGTCAAGGAACTTCAAGTTCCAGCGTCAGCCGTCAGGGGTGTGGGGAGATGAGCCATCTGGGTGTCATTTCTCCCCAGTTTTGGGGGATGATTAGTTGTAGTCGTACTACCCGAAACCTTCTTGTGTGATGTGGGTGTTCGTGTGCCATTAAATAAGCTGTTGTGGTACTTGAGTAAGGAAAGGAGGGACGTCTTGTCCCTGATTGTGTGGTTAGGCCTCAGAGATCCATTTCGGAGGTCCTGTACCTGTTCTGTACCTTCACTGTGTCATCAGAGATTTACTGTAGGAACTTGGGAATGGTTGCTGTTCTCCACATGCAGTCCAAAACACAAGACGAAAAAGATACGTATTCAATTAGGGGTTGTTTTTGGAATCAGATGTATCATGTGAAACAATAGTTTTAAGGAAAGAAGCATATTTTCTGTAATGTGTAAATTGTGAGTAAACCGAAAATGATTCCTACTAAAATGTTTGAAGGATAGTTTGAACAGCTGAGTTCCCATAGTGATTGTGTTATTTTTGCCTAGAGCGGCTCAGATCCCCTTGAGTAATCCTCTTTAAAACTATGCACATCCTCACATCCTGTGTTTGAATTTAGCTTTTCTCAGACTGACTGCTTTCTCTTTCTACCAACTGATCTGTAGCCAGCCTGACTTACTCAGGCTCTAGTCTTAACTACGACTATGTTACTGGCCTTGGTTTAGATGCTGCCCAGTCACACAGCTGCAAGGGAAAAAACAAGGGTACTTCTTTTTTAGTTGTCACAGCCAGGAAACGAGTGTCCCGCAAGCGCCCTATATTCCACATTCCTGACCCCCCACCCTCTTCAATATTCTGAGAGCTCCCTCTGCTTGTCTATGGACCCCACCCCCATTGTTCTAGCTGGTGAGAGTGCCTTCCTGTTGTAGAGTTGCTGGGCGTTCAGGAGCTCGCGTTCAGGAGCCTGTGCATTTTGGAGCACCTTGAAGAGCTTGTGGTGAGCAGCGAGCCGGTCCAGAATCAGCGCCATGAGCGGCCAGTAGTGAATCAAGACACCAGCTTCAGCAGCCACACAGGTAGGTGACCTGATCTGACGTCAGAACAGGAGGGCTGTAAATGGAGGACAGGAAATGGGTAGAAAAGACAGGACCATATTTATGTTTAAATGTTAAAAGATGCACAATGCATGTATCTGTTTGTGACATCTCCAAAATCCTAATTTCATAATCAGTATCTGCTGGTAATGACTACTATACAATAGCCATTAAAAGTAGTTGAATGTTTTTACTTTTACTTTTTCTCTGACTATCAGCTGTTAGGTGGGTGCAGTGTTGTAGATATCGCTTGTCATTACTACAAAAAAGAATGATCATGTTTTTCATTGCTTGTCTGAGTATATTTGTTTTGTTTTTTTTAACACTTCCATATGCTCATCAAAATTGCCAACAATGCTTCTGTCATTTTTCAAGTTCTTTTCACTGTCATCATCATCATCATCATTGCCATCTCTGTAATAGTCCTGAGGAGGGAGAGGCAGTGAGGGCACAGGAGGGGGGAATGAAAACTTGTGGGAAGAGCAACAGGAAATGGAAGTTACAGTATGTTTTTTTGGGGTGGGTGCAGAGGAAAGGAATGCCATTGTGAAATGCAATTTTTTTCTCCCTCTGTCACTTTTTGCCTGCCTCTCTCTCTCTCTCTCTCTCTCTCTCTCTCTCTCACTCTCTCTCTCTCTCTCTGTCTCGTTGGAGAGCAGCAGTACATCGATGGGCCCGATTCTTGACTTGATGTACATTTATTTATTTACCACAGATGTTTCGGAAAAAAGCTTCATCCTCCTTGAGAATGCGGAGAATATCAGAAAGTAATAGATGTATTAAATTCTCCTTCACTACTTTTGTACATGGTTCATTAACCACTGCAAAGCTGCATGCAAGGCCAACAGATGAAACCATTCTATCTTAAGGACAATGTAAAAATTAAGCAGCAGAATCACACACTTTTGTAATTTGGTATATTGAGCCTACACAGAATTGTCTTTCAATCGATTATGTTATTAAGTAGTATTAAGCAATAGATCTGGCACAGTTTAGACTAATAGAATGGTTTCTTCCTAATGGCTTTGTATGCTTTAACACTTCACTATAACTTTAAAATCACAATATGTAACAGTCTGTGATGTCCTGGGCTGACAAATTCTAGGTTGGACCAGTTTTTTTTTTTCTTCTTTTTTTTTTTCTCCCCCCAAAGCTTTGGATTTGAAGATAATGTTGATGATCAGCTATCTGCTCTGCACTGCATGTTTTAAACAATAGGAATTGCTCTGTGCTGTTTTGGTGGTGTTCGGGCCTGCTGGGTGGATGTCAGTGCTTTGACTCTGGGTATATAACATTATCAAACCCAAAAATAGAATCTAATTTCACAAAGAAAGTGCATTAATGAATTTTGTCCATTTAAAAAAAAAAAAAGAAAAGAAAAAACAATGGCTTATTTTGGCCTCTCGTCACCCAGCTGTCAATGCATGAAAACTTCTGGGTAGTTTGGGGTATTTTTTGTTTTTGGGCTTTTTTTTTTGTTTGTTTGTTTTTTGTTGTTTTTTTGTTTTTTGTGAGCATTCTGCTCCTCATGGACTTTTAGGATTACTTGAAGATTACTGCAAACTTTCTGAGCTCATTAAATTTCATTTCCTTTCACAATCATTGTTGGCTACATGTAACATGGAATTGTTATTATGCTGCTGCTTCTTCTTCAACTTTGCTTTTGATCAATATCTTGCCCTCTGTTTCATTTCTAGGGGGCGTAGACCGCGGCCGAAGCTCCTCCTTCCATGAGGTGGGTGGCTTGCGAGAGCTGGAAATGAGGGGGGCAGCCTCCGTTTCCGAAGAAACCTCGAACACTGGTGCAAGCGGCGGAGGCCACACCGTCCTGCAGCGACTCCTGCAGGAGCAGATGCGCTATGGCGAAGGCAGAAACTACCTTGCCTTGCAGCAGCAGCAGCTGCAGCAGCAACAGCAGCAGCTGCAGCAGCAACAACAGTCACAGCCTCAGCAGCAGCAACAGCAGCAGCTCCTGGGCCCAGGAGACGAACACTCCATGGTCCCTCACATTGCCCGACAGGAGCCACAGGGCCAAGAGCTGCAGGCAGACAGCGGCATGGAGAAGCAGCTGAACCCCCGAGGCGGAGGAGGCAGTGGAGGAGCCGGATCCCAGGGCCAGAACCCTGAGGACTTGCCTTCGTACGAGGAAGCCAAGGTGCAGTCACAGTATTTCCGTGGCCACCAGCCACAGCCTCAGCTTGGCCCAACGGTGGGCGCTGCCTTCTACGTCACCGGTGTCACCAACGCAAAGGTACGTCCTCCGGAGGGCCGTCCCGCGGTACAGCGGCTTGGCGCGGCCAAAGTGCACCAGGATGATGGGTTAAAGGACCTCAAGCAGGGTCATGTGCGCTCACTCAGTGAGAGGCTTATGCAGCTTTCTCTGGCCACCAGCGGCGTCAAAGCCCATGCACCCGTGACCAGTGCGCCACTCTCACCCCAGCTGCCTCAACCGCCAGGACCGCCAGGGGACTACTACAAACCGGTGGGACCTCACCGCGGCCCGCCCCCAGACTATCCCTATAAAGGTCTACCCTCTCTACCCAAACAGCAGCAGCACCACCATCCACAGCACCAAGATCCAGGACACTACTATTCAGACCACCGCGGCTCGGCTCAGCAGTCCAGAGCTGATGTCCCTCATGTGCGCTACCAGCCACCACCCGAGTATGGCTCTTTCCGGTGAGTAATTTTTTTTCATTTTAGGGACATTCTTTGGGCATGGTTTCTCTCATTTCTGGAGAAAAAGGTGTTGCTTGTGGTTTAGGTTAGAGGGAAATGAATGCTAAATTTGATTTCTGTATAGTTATTAAAAATCATTTAATTAGACGAATGTTATTTCAAGGTGGGGTTTTTTTTTTTTGATAATTTATTAAGTTGGCTGAGCATTTGTCATGTTTTAGGTTACCATTTCCTTATCATCATCCTGGGTTACTCCTCACTTGAACATATTAGGTGTTTTACAAGTTTGTACATATTCAAGACCTAGATTGCACATTGCTCAACAGAAGCAAGTCTCCATTATGTATCACAGGCATGTTAGCAGGATCAGGAAGCACTTTAGGCTATTTAGGCTATTAAATTTGTAATTTGTTTTTTCCTTAAATATGGCTGTCATGGTGGTGCAGTGGCTAGCGCTGCTGACTCACAGATCCATGGTCACCAACCTGAGTTACTGTCCCATGTTCTCCCCCATTCAGCATTGGGTTCTCCGGTTTCCTCCCACCTCCCAAACCATACCAGGGAAATTGGTAACCCTAACTCCACCACTCCAATTATATAAATAAATAAAGCGGTTACTGAAGACAAATGAATTGTCGAATTTACTCAGACAGTTTGTCAGTTTGATGCTATTGTTGTCAAATTGTTTTAGAGGATGCAGAGGGCATCATTATGAGAAGTATGTCAGTCACAGGAAGCAGATGGTTGATGAAAAATAAGTGGCTTTTTTTTAAGAGGTTTTCGCGAGAAAAAATGAAGCATAAATGTTGAATGTAGCTAATTATCATACGAGTTATCAACAGGTAAATGTTGTGCAGAGCCTTGAAGTGGGAACAGATTGAATTTCCCTTTGAATGGCCCTTCCCTGAAGTGCTGGAACATGCTACCAGGCGTTGTAGGAAAAGCCAGTTTTGCCTGTTTTCCTTTAATTCATCTATCTCAAAGCCAGTGTGGCGTACTGCAAAAGAATGCCATCCCAGTTGTAGTAATCACCTACTGCAAGTTACAGCCTGACTGTTTGTCTTTAAGTTCTATAGAAACTGGATTGTTAATGTGAAAAATATTTTCAGTGAGGCACCTGCTGTGTCACATGTGCGGTAAGAATCAGCCAACTATTTATCATACACTTAGTCATTAAGCACGCTAGACATGTCAGCTATAACCCGTCAGTGACAGTTGCTCACAATAAGTTAAGAAAATGTTGATAATATGCTAAATGATTACTCATGATGCTCTGTTCTGTGTTCTCAGCTCCAATAAAGAGAGCTCAGGACACTCCCAGAGGGCCATCCATCAGCACAGCCCCACGTCCTCTGTCACCTCGGTGGGTTCACTGTCCCGTGCTCAGTCCTCCACCCTCAGCAACATCATGGCTTCTTCCCATTCTTCTCCACCAATGGCCCACCAGGTAGAACCACCTTTTACAGTGGGGCCACGGAGTCCACAGGGGCCGGGCTCCCATCAGGGTGAGCCATATGGCCCGGCTTACCCAACGCCTCATCAACGGCCCCATGGCTTCCCTCACGACCCCTATGGCTCGGCACCCAGGGGCCTCCATCTGCACCAGCACCAGTTCCATCCACAGGGGCAGCAGCAGCCTGGTCCAGGGCAGCACTACCCACACCCCCACTCACTCCAGGGTGACCCCTATGCCATGTTGGCACGTGCCCAGCAGATGGTGGACATGCTGACTGAGGAGAACCGGCAACTCAAGCAGGAGATGGAGGTGTGTGGGGAGAAGGTGTCCAAGCTGCAGAAGGTAAGCGTTCCGGTTTGCAGCAGTTATGGTTAAATGAAAAGCATGCAGCTATATTGATAGAAATGTAAGCTTTTCTCCTCTGTAGCTAGAGACTGAGATCCAGATGGTGTCCGAGGCCTATGAGAACCTGGCCAAGTCCTCGTCCAAGAGGGAAGCCCTTGAGAAGACCATGAGGAACAAGCTGGAGCTGGAAGTGCGCAGGCTGCACGACTTCAACAGGGATCTAAGAGGTGAGCACCAGGAGAGCTTGCTCTGATTGTAGCTGGGTTTAAGAGGTCATGGTGGAGTCATGGTCCTATTGGGCAGCTTGGTAAACTACACTGGTGCTTTAATATCTGATAAGAAAACACTGAATGGTGCACTGTCAAGTTCTCCTACAATATGATGCATGTTTTCCTGGCCTTTTGTTGCCCCTAATGCTTTTCTTCAGATTTTGTGATTATGTAATCTGGCCTACAATATTTTTCTTTAGTATTAGAGATACAGATCCTAGTGCCTGTTTGTGAGCTTGGAACTTTACCGCGATGTATGGCTGGTAGCTCCACAAGAGATTATGGGCAATTCCACGCAAATGTCAACCTTACCCTGGAAAAATGAAGTCGTGCGCACAGGAACATACCTACTTTTAAAATATTTACTCACGTCTTTCACACATACAGTATATTTATACGTATAATGGCATTTCAGTAACTAATAGAGCCAATAGAACATACTCTGCATGATTAAACTGATTACAGTCTCAGTTGGAATTAGTTACATGTCTTATCACTATTAATGTAATTAAACAATAACTTTAAAATATTTAAAAGATGTGAAAATTAGCTTATGCTATAAATGCCCTGCATTTCTTCAGAGGCCTTTTCCTACATCAAGTGACTCACGGGCAAAAAAGATTAAGAAATTTTAATAGATTCACACTGTACTTAGGTTAAGTAGAACATGGGGTCTTTAATATTCAGATGTGAAATTGTTTTGCCTTAGAATATGCACGTTATAAAAATGTATTCTGACCACCCGAGTAGACAGTAAAGCGCCCAGTTAACTGATCACTGATGTATTTTTCTTTCAAAAAGTTGTTGCTTTCAAGCACAATATTTTCTTGCATTCTTAATCAAGGTCACCTCCACCATTCTGCCTCGTAGTGTTCTTTAGAGCAGCAGAGAACAGAGAAAACCCTGATTTATGGCACTGAGCCCGGACTCGGTCCACAGGGAGCCCCAAGAGTTTTACAGCAAAATCGGAGGTTTTCCCCCCCTCCCTTCTTTCTTTCTCTCACTCTTGCCCTAATTTCTTCCTCCCCATGTTCCTCATTCTTTCTGCTGTACAGTTCCAACACACACGGGGGGGAAGGAAGAGCCCCTGCCTCTTCAGGACAAATCTAAATTTCCATTGGAACTGGGATGTTAAGGAGCAGGGCATTTGTTTCTGGAATACTCATCATTTAGTGTGGTCGACTAAACATGGGGGAAATATTGTTTTAACGTTTGGCCTGCTTCCTCAAGGAACGTTTTGCAATTGAGAAAAACCGGCAACCCCCACGGTATAATGGCTCTTTTGTTGAAGCCATCTTTTTTTTTTTGGAATGACTTGCCACTCTATGGCAGTCAGGTTGAGTTTTGGTGGTGTTTTAATTATATTTAAAGAAAGTGCTGTCATGTTTAAGAAAACGAAAGCCTATAAACTATACGATACGTATTTAATATCTCTGTCGTTTTCAGAATTTGAATATGCAACAGCCCAAGCCTTTTTTTTTTCTTTTTTTTTTTTTTTT
>CM040989.1:2567602-2584173 GCA_022985145.1 Pangasius djambal | reverse complement strand
AAAATCAGATATAAAATATCTTTGAGGTTTTTTGCACCACATGTTCTGGTTTTTCATTTCTACAACTGTCCTCCTTCCAATCCTAGAACGTATGGAAACAGCCAACAAGCAGCTAGCAGCCAAAGAATGTGAGGGCACGGAGGACAACCGCAAAACCATCTCTCAGCTTCTGGTTCAGAGTGAGTACCCCTTCCAGAAATTTCCTCAAAGTTGAAAAAAAGTGTGCATTGTGGCTCATAGCCGTCCTGAGGCTCCCAAACGCTATTAGCTCTACAGTTTGTTTGCAATAGCCTGAAATCTGAATTGAGCCGATTTCCTTCCACTGTTTGCCTGCTCCGTAGACAAAGAGACCCAGCGGGAAAAGGAGAAACTTGAGATAGAGCTTAACGCGCTGCGCTCCACCAACGAGGACCAGCGCAGGCACATTGAGATCCGCGACCAGGCCCTGAACAACGCTCAGGCTAAAGTAGTCAAACTGGAGGAGGAGGTGAGCTCACTGCTTTTCAGCTGTGGCCTGTTCAGCATGTTTCCGTTGCATATGAGGATACTGAGCTGCATGTTTTCAGTCACGTCTGGGATTAATTATCGAGTGCCTTCAAGGTCTCTGTCAGTGTGTGTTTGTGTGGGCCCTCTTGTGGACACTTTTCACCCTCTAGCCCTAGGCTGCAATATCTGTTTCTGTTTAAAGCTTAAGGAACATCTCAGAGGACCGCTGTGGAATTTAGGGTTTTTTTCTTTATTGCTCTGAGTGTGCTGAGTCATTAAGCTATGCACAAGAGAATGCTTTGTTTCCTGCTGTTCATACTGAGAGAAGCAGTCTTAAATTTTAGGTTATTCCTTCACTTTATAAGTTGTAAATATTTTACCATTCTGAATATGCTATGTATTAGATCATTGAAATTGCAACAACACATTCTTTTAATGCTTTACTGAAAGCTTCCTTGAATGAACTTTTATTTACCTAAGTCAGCGATAACCCACTCTAGCCGATAGCCATCCAATTTTCAACAATCAGCAAAAAGACAGTGACTTTACAGCCCTTCCCATCAACTTCAGTGCTGCAGCTAGGATCTTCAGGCTCAAGTGAACCACTAGCCATGACCATCAGCCAATCCAAACAGCCTCCGCTAGGACATTTTAGCGAGAAAGAAAGAGAGAGAAACCTCCAAACCGATGGAGCGCAAGAATAACAAGGAGTGCAAGTGTGGTTTTTCACTCTAATGAGCTTGAAGTCTCTGGACATGTTTGGAGAATGTGCCTTGGCTCGACTGGCTCGGCTTCAGATGGCCTTTTGGCCAGCGCTGAACAGGCCGCGCAAGCCACAATCCCAGAACGCGCCGGCCTGTTCCACTTTCCTCCGGCCCTGTCACAAACAGCCGCTTGTTCCACCAAACAAAGCCTCTTGAGTTGTCTGCCATGAAAGAACTTGAAGATGGCCGAATTCTTAATCCCCCCCACCCACTCATCCAGCCAGCCCTGTCTAAATAAATGGAAACTGCATACTTGTCCTCTTTCTCTGCTTCTTCTGTGTCGCAGAGCCCCCAGAGCTAAATCGGGCCATTCATTTGGGCCACAATTATAGCTGCTGGTGGATTCGAAAGTAGATTTTTGTGAGGGGGAGGGGTCTGGAGGACACAAGAGGGTTATTGTAAGGTAGATTTTCAGTTAAGGGAGGCTCACCTGTGTGCTAGGGGTGTAAAGTAAAACCGGAAAACCAGTCCAGCTGTCTCAGATAAGGCCACACCGGTTTACAAGCCTGGATCAGGTTCAGGTTGAAAAAGTAAACAGGTAAAAACTCATTCTGTTGCCAAAAGTCGATGCAAACTCCTCAGTTCACCTACCAAGAGGGTCAAAGAGAGAGAGTGAGAGAGAGTGAGAGGAGGACATGCTCCCCATAGCATTACAGAAAATGTCGGATTTGGACACGATAGCTATGCTGGAACCCTGATACACATGCTGATAAAAATCTAAGCAAATGAAAATATCTTGAATATGGGCAAATTTGTCTAATATTTATTATTATGTGATTATTATAATTCAAACAAAAGATTATTCAGCCTGTTCTATCTGCAGATATAAATAATAGAGATAAACGCTTAATATCAAATTATTTCAAGCTTCTTATAATTGGAGCTTACTAGAAAAATGTGACTATATTCACGATATTTTCATTTGGTGAGACGTCATGTTTTGTAGTGCAAATTGACTTGGCAGCATTTTAGTAAAACGAAGAAATGTTTTGAAATTGATGTTCCTTTACAGAGTCAAACCTAGGATACATCAGTATGTGTTCAGTTTAACCGAACTGAATCCTGTTGAATCATACCTGAATCGAATCGACCCGAATCATTACTGTGTCATTTTTGTGTTGTATGGTATACTACGTATTGAGATGTGCACCTTATCATCTGAAAGAGGGAGATTCACACCCCTGCTGCCGCCTCTGCGCGTGTGTGTGTGTGTGTAGCTTAAGAAGAAGCAGGTCTACGTGGAGAAGGTGGAGCGGATGCAGCAGGCTCTGGCTCAGCTGCAGGCTGCCTGTGAGAAGAGAGAGCAGTTGGAGCACAGATTACGCACACGGCTGGAGAGAGAGCTGGAGTCACTCAGGATGCAACAGGTACAACATACACACACACACACACACACACACACACACGCGCGCGCGCGCGTTAAGCAGTCTAGCAGACGTAGCCTTGGCTCAGGTGCAGTCAGCAGGAGCTGATTCTCCCACAGGTTTCTCAAGTTCCACGCCATTCCTCCTGCATGTCCAATCCAAACGTCCACTGTTCCTTTTACATGACCCTTACTGAGGATCTGGGGGAAAGGTTGCAGCTCAGCTGCTGTGTTTGTGTGTGTGTGTGTGTGTGTGTGTGTGTGTGTGTGTGTGTGTGTGTGAGAAAGTAAGAGAGAAAAGAGGAACAGCAAACAGCTGCAGTTCTTATTAGAGGCCCAGATACAAGACCTAACCTTGGAGCAGTGTGCTCTTATTCAAGCAACTGAGTGATATGTATGAAACATTCAGCTATGCTAGCTCAGTAGTCCAGTGCAATTTAAGGAAATATGTCTCTATACACTGAATTATGAACATGAATGCATATTGGAATGTGTTTTATAAAACGGAAAAAGAAGCTACGCTATGCACTTTTTAGATTAAACTACATTTCTCTGTTAATGGTGACGTTCTACTGCAAATCCTTCAGGACTCTAAAGTCCTTTTCCGATTGGACTAGTTTTACATGGGGAAGTGGGGTAATCAATGCACTTATTATTGGAGTATCTCTGGGATTTTAGTCTCTTCCGAATCAGCCATGTTAATCATTTTTCCCAGAGTATGGGTGCATGTGTCTGGAAAGATTACACTGCATTGTATGGCCACAAAACCTACAGCAAACGCTGATAATAAAGGTCAAAGCAATCAGTTTGTATTAAAATGAGGTGTGTGTGTGTGTGTGTGTGTGTGTGTGTGTAATTGTTAGTGTAATAAGCATGTGTAAATCCTCTGTGATTTATACACAGATCACATGTCCAGTGTGAACCCATCATTATCATTACAAGCCGCCTCGACAACATGACTTAACAGACATCTGTCCTGAAATCTCATCCTGTCCAAATAGTACTTAAGTGGCTTGACTCTAATCCCGAACTTTGACCAAATCGATGTTTTCTTCTCTCTTTGTTCTGCACAGAGATCGGGAGGCTCGCAGAACCCCACGGGTCCCGAGTACAGCACGACGGCCCTGATGGAGCACCTGCGCGAGAAGGAGGAGAGGATTTTGGCTTTGGAAGCTGACATGACCAAATGGGAGCAGAAGTACTTAGAGGAGAGTGTCATGAGACAGTTCGCCCTGGACGCAGCTGCATCTGTTGCCACGCAAAGGTACACACACAGATGTGTGGAATGGCTTGTTCTCACGTACGTTCGCATCGTGGTTCACTTTCATTAAGGTCTGCCTGAGCAGCTGAACATGCAGAGACAACATTACTGTTACTACTTGGCTTGCCGAGGTGGAAATCAAATGTTTTTCTAACAATTATAACAGTTCAGGCAAAAAGTCTCAAGACGTAAAGTACAGGTGATTAATCAGTATTATAATAATAGTACTGTTAATGTTGGCATCTTAAAGATAATCAGCACTGGCAAAGTTAGGAATTTTGCCTGGGAAAAATTATGACTAAAAACTTGATGCTTTGTTCATTTCTGGATGGTTAAAATGACAAATTGTACTTTAGGGAGATTAGCAGTTTATAGAAATGTTACTCTAGAATTAGTGCTACAGCACCTATGCTTCCTGGTCAGAATGAACCCTTAAGTGACATACGAGACCTGAGAAACACGAAAAACGTTCCTTCTTGCGTTTGAGTTTCTAATAATCTGTTTAAATATGACTTCCTCCTGCAGGGACACTTCATCAGCTATGATCAGCCACTCACCCAGCAGTAGCTACGACACCTCGGTGGAGGCGCGCATTCAGAAGGAAGAGGAGGAGATTCTCATGGCCAATCGCCGCTGCCTGGACATGGAGAGCCGCATCAAGAACCTCCACGCACAGATCATCGAGAAGGACGCCATGATTAAGGTGCTGCACCAACGTTCGCGCAAGGAGCCAGGCAGCAAAGCTGACGGCCCGTCCACCATGCGTCCCTCCAAGTCCCTCATGTCCATAGCCACGGGCTCGAGCGGATTGGGCAGCTCAGGCCTGCTCTCTCACTCACTGGGGCTCAGCGGCAGCAGCCCGATTACAGAGGAACGCAAGGAGGACCGAAGCTGGAAGGGCAGTCTGGGTAAGAAAGGACACTGCTCTACTTAACCTGCTACAAGTTTGAGTAATGGATGGAAATAGGGACAGGTCAGGGATAGAATCTTGCGCTCAGACTCACAAGTCACTTTAATAGGAACAAGGGTGGTACCCCTGCACATTCAAGCATATTTAATACAGTTTAATTTAAAAATGTGATCTAAGTGACCATGGCCTTGTTGTTGGTGCCAGATAGGCTGGTTCGAGTATTTCAGAAAGTGTTGATCTCCTTGGATTTTCATACAAAACAATCTATACAGAATGGTGCAGAAAAGAAAACATCCAGTTGAGCTGACAGAAAGGCTGCGGTAACTCGGATAACCACTCTTTACAAACGTGGTGAGCTGAAAAGCATCTCAGAACACACAACAACTCGAACCTTGAGGCAGATGCGAGTCTGAAACTACAGTGGGCACAGGCTCACTGAAACTAGACAGTTGAACATTAGAAAAAGACCAGGCGATGTTTTTCCAATCTTCAACTCTCCAGTTCAGTTGTGTGGTATTTGTGCAGGTTGTGAAATAAATCGGCGCAAATCATCTTGACGGCTTAGTCAGCAAACACGCAGCCGATTGTGTTGTTGATTTGGTGTGACTGCTGACGTGTCATAACATGAAAGGATTCTTTTCTCTGGAACCTCTGATTTCTTCACAGCACATGCATGTTTGTATGTTGAATAGAACGTTTGCGAAGGCTGGTGGCACACGTCCTCAAAACCAAAGAAAGCCTTGTTTTCCTGCGTGCAGCAAAATATTGTTTGAAATGTATCTTGTTCTGTTAAAACCTATTGTGTCATTTTAGTCTAAAAGTAATCATTGTAACACCAGTAAAGGCTGACTAAACTTTCAAACACATTTTTGTTTACAGGTGTGCTATTGGGGCCAGAGTTCAGAGGTGACTCTTTGAGGACCGAATCCATTTCGTCTTCTCCGTCTCCAGTGCTGCCGTCCACCCCGATGCCAGCTGCTGCCCACTCGAAGACGGGCAGCCGGGACAGCTGTACACAGACAGACAAGAGTCAGGAGTCAAGCAAACCCAGCACCCCGGCGCTGCAGAGCGTAGCAGCCAACAACCGCATCAGCAGCCCCAGTCCTGTCTATATCCCCGACCGTATCGCAGGTAACACACACACACACACACAATTTTACACGTGAACTACTCAGCTGTGTCAGCTAGTGCTGTAAGTGTGTTCTGTGTCTCTGTTTTTGTATAATTTGCACTTTAATTGGACAATGTATGTTTAATCTGTCTACTCTGTTTCTTCGACAGACATGATAAAGTAAATAATCTACATTTTCCACATTTATTATACCCATGACTGTATTTCACATGCGCCTTCTCCATCATTGCTGATGACATGTTATGGATGTGTGTGAAAAAAAATAATCAGCACAAATAATGATCAGATCTTAGGGATGTTCTGCTCTATGTAATCACCGGACATGACTGTGACTGAATCTACAGTCTGGGCTAAAAGGAAATCAGCCCCAGCCTCGCTTTTTGCTTCTTCATACCATTCTGTGTTTGCGCCTTATGACTGTTGTTAGTGCTGTTGTGCTTCATTCCACAAAAATCCAAAATAAGACATTCGTTAATCTGTTCTGGCTGCCAAAAAATGAAACCGATGTCCTTTGTGCTAGTGCATTTACACTAGTCGGCCCCGGCGACTTCCACTGCCAGTGACGTTTTTATATTTTTACATTACGACCAGGTGAATTGGTTCTAATCAGAGTTTTTGTTTTCATCAGACGTTCCAGTGTTCCACAGCAGTACTCTGGAGAGGAGAGCGCCAGTGCAGTCTCATCCTCAACAGCCGCAGCCACAATCACAGCCACAGCCACAGCCACAAAAACAGGAGGATGTAGATAACGAGATGGTGGAAATACTCATCTGAACCATGTAACACACACACACACACACACACACAAAACAGGTGAAGGATTCCTTTTTCTACGTCATGCGCTTGTGTTAGTACTTTGGGGACACTCACGGTGTATTGAAATGCACTACGTTTTTATGCCTTGTATAGAACAATACACCATATCAGTTATGATTAACGTTTTGTACAGTATTCTGTGGTGGCATTTTGACTCTTGAGTTTAGGACCAAATGTATTGGCAACCTTTTTTTTTTTTTTTTTTTTTTTTTTTTTTTTTTTTTTTTTTTTTTTTTTTTTTTTTTTTTTTTTTTTTTTTTTTTTTTTTTTTTTTTTTTTTTTTTTTTTTTTTTTTTTTTTTTTTTTTTTTTTTTTTTTTTTTTTTTTTTTTTTCCTTTAAGCTTTCGATATTATTTGAACTAGATAGTGCACATATACCAATGTTATCAATTTTTGGCACTTGAGTTATACGATGGTATTGTAACTAGTGAAACAGTCGATGCATGTAAATACTGTATCTAAATACTGTAAGACCACATGTAAGATAGGAGAAGTGAATGTGTACGGCCCTGTGAACTTTAAAGGCACTGCCAGAGTGTTGAAGAGTACTGACCTCACAGAATTGCGTGGTCTGTGGTTTTGCTGTGTATGCAAAAAAAAAAAAAAAAAAGAAACCCAACTGGTTTTGGGTTTGTGTAAGCGTGTAATGTGAGTGAATCTGGGGTTTTTTTTTGGGGGGGGGTTTGGACCAGCAAGTGTCCTTCTTTCCACATGAGCTGCGGCCGCGTCACTGTGCATAAAGCACCACGCCTCGTGATGTGGTGAACACAAGCAGTCATTTCATACATCACGGTCTGCCAAGTCTCTATCCATTTCAGACTTTTTTTTTTTTTTTTTTTACATGATGGTTACTATAATTACATTGTCTGTTATATATATAGTATGACGTGTTGCGTATGAGAAATTCCAGGGAATTCACAATATACATTTCGCTTTTGACCAAAGGATACAGAGAGAATGCACAACTTGTATATGTGTCATAAAAAAATGGGTTAACGAATTCTGTTTCACTGGGCAAAAACAGCTGGATTGAAAAATGGTTGGTCAGCTAAATTAAGCCAATTAATGTCATATACTCTCTCTATATTCACTTTTTTTTGCTCAGTGGGTTCTTGACGTTGTCTTAAAATCTGAATATCATCTAAACAGTTCATATCATTTCTTTTTTTTTTTTCCAGGAATGTTCAAAATTTGGTCAACAACATATGTTTATCTCTAGGCACTGAAAATATACCATCAGTGTATTATTGTATTTTTGTAATTGTTGTATTAAATTAAATGTTACAATGACTCCATGAAAGAGAAATACCTCTGACTGTCTATAGTTATGAGTATATTTTTTTTGGACAAATCTGGGCTGTGCCTTAAATTTCCATGAGCATCATGCTGCATTCCTGAACAGGTGGGAAATGGGAAGTTTCTGCCTTTCTAGTAGGAAAGGTCCGTTTGAACGGCTCTCCAACTTGTAATTCCTAGTTGGAAAGTCTGTGTTTTTTTTTCAAGAGCTTCACATCACTTCAGCATGGCGGCACTCACAGTGAAAAGACAGAACAAGAAACAAGTGGTGTTTATTTTTTTAAGCAGTCTTTTGAGTTCCTCTTTATATTTGAAATCGATAAATACTGGGTTAGACTTTGATCATTGAAACGTTAATTCGCTCTGTCACGTATCATAACATTTTTTGGCGCTGTTAACAGTGAATTATCACATCCACTTTGAAATTCTTTGGAGTTTAATGCATGTCTATTTCCGAGTTCACGTGACCGCCCTAATGTGGGAAGTAGGAGGTTCCAAGTTGGAAAATTCCCGAGTTCCCAGTTATCGTGAATGCAGCGTAAGAATGTTCATCTTATTAGTGTTAAAAAAGTGCATCCTGATAGTGAGGTTACGTTCTAGCTGAATACATGATTACCCAGTTGTAATCATATTACAATACAACAGTGTGTCCTGAACAGAGGTGCCAACATTGCTAACAACAAAATCCTAGCAGGCAGAGAGGAGAAAAAAAAACTCACAAACACAAGTCACAAACGACCTGTTTATCGACACAAAGAAAAAAAGGTCCCTTTTTTCTGCTGGCTCTATGAGTCTGATTTCACAGATCAAAGTTCGCTGAGATAAAGTCAGCGCAAATCCCAAATCCTTTCCCTTTCAATGATGGCATTTTGGTGGAGTACATTTTTATTTGCATTTTTTTTTTTTGTAGCAAAGGATTAAAAAAAAAAAAAAAAAAAGGAAATGCTGGCACCTCTGCGTAAACATCCGTTCAAACTGGAATTCGTGAGCTAGTCAGATGACCTCGCACTTAATACAAATCATTTGTATTAAGTCATTACGTTATGATTACATCCAAAGAAAGCAGTAATTGGTCGAGCCAAAAAAAACCCCAAAACCCACAAACTATAAGAAGTGTGCTCTTACATTCTTGCGCATGACAGATGCATTTCTACATTATTACTTTTAAAGAGCAAAGTGGATATTTTGTGTGTGTGTGTGTGTGTTTGTGGGGATAAAGGTCTTCAGCATGAAACATCTGAGTAATACCTGCTCTGTATTATTTAAAACCGGTACTTGACATTTCCTGCACAGATTTTTATCCGTACGTTTACTCAGTCAGTTGAGCCACGTGTATACGTTCTCTCTTAATGAGGATATAAAGAAAATCATTCCAGCACGATTATACCAACCACTGTCAAAATGTGCCTTGTACACTAAAACATTTCCAGTAATTCTGTACAACACCTCTAGCTATGTCTAGGCACGGACAATGGACCTAAGGACCTGTTGGATTGAGCTTTGGGTGGGATCCGTGTCCGTGGCCGTCGTTTGGAAGTGCACGTACAGTGCGCAAAAAAAAAAAAAACGTTTCAGGAAAATCGGAATCGGACCAATGTTCACTTCTTAAACAGTGCCTTATTTTAGGACAAACTCGAGACTTTCATGACATCGTTGTTTAAACCGTACATCCAACATGCCTGTGCATGTGGATTATGTAACCTTTAGATCAGCTGCTAGCACTTTAAATGGCGGAGGTCAAAATGGAAACGTGCACCGATCATTCGTGTCACTGCACCATTTCCTGACGGTCCCACCTAAAGTTCAGTCATTGTTCTATCCGTCTTTATGGTCTTGCTACTTTTTTTTTTTAAATGAAAACAAAACAAGAATGTGTTGTAGTCCAGCTCAGGACAATCTACGAAACGTTTTGTCTCGAGTTATGCACAGTATCTCCCACTTTGGGCCAGTGATGGATAGTCTTCTCCCCTCCTCCAAGCGAGGAACATTTGTCTTTGAATTCCTGAGTATTGGTTTTGTCACAAAGTGTGTACCCTAGTTGCTGCTTGACAACATTGTATTACTGTACAATCATTCGTTTGTAACTGAATTGTATTCTCTTTAATCAGATACTTTTTGTTTTTACAAAATTCATCTCATACAGTTTCATTTGCAGTTTTGACCTTCTATTATTTGGTTTATACTCCAGAACATGTTCCAAATAACATTTTTACACTTTCTTTTTCTTAATGAAATTTAATTTAATTTTTTCAATAAATAACTATACTGAGCAATCCGTTGTTTTTCTTTTGTTTGAAACATCAGTTGCATGTGACGCATCTGATACACGAGCATAGTGGTTTTCCTTCTTTTAAATAACGTTCACATGGTCAACTATATCATTACAATTCATGCATTAGAGATATAAAAGCACAAGTGCATATCCAAAGAGTGAAAAGTGTCTGCTGTTTGCTCAAAAGTTTACATTTTTACAAAAAAAAAAAAAAAAATCCTATCAAACCCCAGAGCATATCTTGGTTAGTAGAGGGTGTTACGGTTTGAAATTGTCACGCTATGATATTTTGTAGACTAGATTGTCACGGTATTAATCGATCATTTAAAGACACGCAAGCTGATGGTGAAAATTAAAGCACAGGTTTAATAACGAAATTGTGTGTGTGAATGTCTCTTTGCACATCCTTTTCTATATTAAAAAAAAAAAAGCAAATGAGAGAAAGGAAAGACGAAATCCTATAGTTGTTCTGTCTTCGAAAGAAATTTTTACATTGTCAGAATTTACCACGTTGTAAGCTGAAAGACAGAGAGTGGCATCAAGGAAAGATGGTGGAATCGGTATAACTGGTATGATAATAATATAGGGCAAGACTATATGGAGGAAACGGGTTGTCATGTTTTTGGGGCGTCGTAGTCGGGCACAAAAAGGATAAGAACCAACCACTGGGTAAAGAAATTTTAATGGGAATGGATGGAAATGTTTTAATTTTGAAAAGGTCAGCAATGAGGTGAACACCCGAACGTACGCCGTGACTAGCCATGACTAACCGTGACACCCCGCAACACCCCCAATGATTACACGCTAATGATTAGGTTGAAATTAATACGGAATATCTAATGTGATCAGCTGCACTTTAGAATCTCTAAATCTAAATCAGAATCTCCAAAGTAAACTATAAACTAAAACTAAAGCACTCGCTATATTCACTGTCTGAGATAGGAACACAACAGGAGACACTGGTCCAGAGCTTCCCATCTGCACGCATTTCCCCTCCCACTCTCATCGCAGTGGTGTGGTGTTGTGGGAATTCACGTGACCTTCCTCAAATTCCTCAAACTCTCACGCTGAGCTCGCTCTTGTACTACACCCCTGATTCGAACCTAGCTCACGTCACAGTGAGCTCCTAAGCTGAGTGCTGTACTAAGTGCACGGTTAAGTAGCAGGTGATAGTGTTGCTGGAGAGGACAGGGGAGAATTGAACTGATCTCCCAGAGGGCTTTGCAGGTTCATTTACTTGCGCATCCAGAGCCAGCCGTTGATCAGACAGGCAGAAAGCAGCAGGGAGAAGAACACCAGTTCGCTCTGCTTGCGTTCAGCGTTCTGTTTCTCCAGATTTGCTATCCGCCTGTTCATCTTCATCATCTGCAAGAACAAAGTGAGAGAAAAGACTTACAGATGTGTTGGGACGGATCTAATCCCACTGTAACGGGCTTTTAGGACATGTGACCAGGGTGAGTTAATTCTCTGGCTACCGCCTTTTTAAAATCGCGATCGGGTGGAATCTGGCGCCCTCTTCTAGTCATTTAGCAAATTACATGGCCAGAATTTAGACCGTCTCCTAACTTTACGTACGTGATGAGATGTGAGCAAGTCACAGGAAATGTTAGCGTGCAAAGGCAAACTGGAGTAATCATCTTAACACTAGACAGGTTTCAATCCAATGGCCTGAAACATTAATATTCGATTCCATTCCTATTTTAGATTGACTAAACACTTTACAAATAACAGCGCCACATCTTTCTGTTTAACTTGCAGATAAATTTGTTGATGTTTTTATTCCCTGTTTCCTTCCCAATTTGCTCACTTGTCAATTCCCACCCACTAGCCAGCTCTCCTCTATCATACAACAGTTAGCAACTGGGAGAGGGTGAAAGCTAACACGTGCTTCCTGTGAGACACGTGAACTGTATCTTTTCAAACTTGTTGCTCACGCTGCATCACAGAGCAGCGTAACACACTCTGAGGAGCGCGCTATCTGCCCTCTTCTGCATACATGAGCTCACAGATGCCCACGATTGGCTAGTGTCACTGTGATTGACAGGGGAAAGGGTACGCCCTTCCCCTTCTCCTAGTCAGAGAGCACGGCCAGTTTTGCTCCTTTGTGTCCAGGCCACAGATGGTTGTGCCTTCGTCAAGATTCAGACTCGTGATCTTTCATGGTAAAAAATGTTTTTGAACAGAAAAAAAACTGCAATTATGTATAAATTTAAGGTCATGTGAAAGGATTTTTTATCATCTGCCCCTCCTAAAACAAACCAAAACAAACCAGCAGGACAGCAGCAGTGGAGTACAGCTGATCTGGTGAGAGGATGAGGCCATTTTTTGTCCTTGTATTATTAGAATTTGAACTTTTAAAAGTAAATCTCACATGACAGTGACCTTTCTATTAGTCTTATGAACTGCGAATGCAACCCACCGTAAACCCTGGAACAGATCAACTAAGAATGAAAAGCACCTCAATTTCCACATACTGTACAAAGTGCAATAGATCAGCACAAGTCCAAGATTAAAAAAACCACATTACAGATATTATTTTTTAAACTAACCTGTCGGCGAAGCACTATTAATTCGACTGTAGTTCCGCTCTCCTCCTCAGGACTGCGCCAGAACTCCTGTGTGCTGCTACTAGATGAGCAGAGGACAGCAGATTTTAGCTCCGATCAAATCTTCACTACAAGCTTGCTACGGTGTTATTTAAAAAAATATATATATAAAAACAAAAAAACATGACAAGTGTAGGAAACGGTAGAAAAAACAGCAAAGACGGCTTACAAGTCACTGAAACTGTCTGGCACTTAAATTCATTTTGGTCTTTTTAAAAAAAAAAAAAAACAGAACAACAGTCTCGGTCACCTTTTCAAGGCCTGATCAGCGTGATCCTCAAGTGGTTGAGGTGGAGGGTTTTCTGGGAAACCAAACCTTCAGACAGAAGGAAGAGACCCACAGGTCCACAGGAATGGACAGGTATTCAACTCACAATGAACTCAGGCTATTTTTAAAAAGGTCAGAAGCTTCAGCGAGCAAGGCAGAGAGTTAGCTCTCTCAATAAATGACTTGTTAGTGGGATAAGTAGTGAAGACTGAAGCAAGCGGAAACTTAACGGGATTATCAAAGAATCCAAATTCAGAAGAACTGTGTCAGAAGTAGCACTTGTTAGTAGCGAGCCGTGACGCAAGCGGCATGAATTCACAATGCCTAGTCGATTTTTCAATACGTTACGGTTGCTCAAGCTTGACTATTCAAGCAAGGAACCTGTTAGTAAGCGAGGCAGGAGGTGGAGGCATGTCACCTGGAGGAGTATTTCTGAGTGACAGTCTGGAGGATTCTGTACGAGGCCTGCTTGCCCAGCTTCCTGGCGGCCTGCAGAACGCTCTGGGGTGTCAGGAGGACGGGGCCGATAGCACCGAGCCCCTGGGGAACAGTCAGGGGCGAGTCTGTGGGTGCAGCGGGCATGGATCCAGCACAGTGCCTGCTGAGGACAGGCCAACATGGAGGTGCCAAAGACATGACACACAAAAGTGTTACCAGTGTTACTTACTTAAAGGCATCTACAAATGCAGGGATACAGGAAATGGAGGTAATAAATGAGCTACAGAAGCCCCTACTTGCAGGATTGTACAATCTCATATCCTTATCTTTCATGGCTGGGAGCAGATCAGTGAATTTAAACGATGCATTTCTTCCAGGGAAACTCAATGAATTTATAAATCTGTTTAAAATGTGGAAGCTCAACTGGCTGAATTGAAATTGAGCTGACCAAGGAACCGATTTCTCAAAGATAGACATTTTCTGTGGCCTCAGATTTAAGCATTTTCCGCCAAATTCAACGCCAATATGCTAATGCTTTGCTCATCACATTTGTCTTTATACTGACATGTACACATCAATATTTACCAGACGAAGCCAAACTTCATGACCCGACAAAAGATCATTTCTGATTTGTTAAACCGCCCTGTCATACTCAAATCATCATACTTCTAGACAATCTAGACAAGCTTTTAAAAATCACCAGACACTTTTTACCTGTATGTGTACATTGTTTTCTTTAGTCTTTTCTTCAGGATGAACAGATTCCTGCATAGCTTATTCTCTTAACATATTCCCAGTGTGTGAAGCTTTAGGGGTTGCTCTAAAATGTTTACAATGTAGTGTGTGTACTTTTTGAACTCATTTCTTTAAACCTATAACATTTTGCCTGTAGATGCTTCATCACTCACTTGCTTAAACCTGCACTGTATTGTCTCTATGTATTATAACAATTACAGTATCAATATTCTCTCTCCACTAGTCATGGTTTTCTGTTCCATAGAATTATTTTAATTATTTAATAGAAACAATATTTGACTGTAGAGAAAAAAAAAAGTACAACATTGCAGTATACTGTTGTGGGTTTGCTCTGAAAATTGAAATCACGCAGAATTTAAAACATCTTCCTGCATTACTGAATAAATCTTCCTCCCTAATCTGGCCATGTTGCGATACTTGGAACTAATTCTTTACAAATTCCCAGTAATATTTATTATTTTTTAGTTTTATATAGACAAGCTTGGTTGGATTATACTTGTTCAAGTTCCATATTTCCAAATCCATATCCAAAAACTGAGCTGAAGGTTCTTGACTCCAGTCCTGCAAACCCAGTGTCCTACAGAATTTTCCCTACTGCCAACAGACTAACAGATGAAGGTTTATCATCTTTCTTATTTATTATCTGCTGATCAGATTAGTCCGCTTTAATCTCGGGGGCTTCCCAGGACTGGAGTGAAGTACCCCCTGATATAACGTACAAAACGCTGACTCTCACCCTCTGCTGGTAACTTTATAAATGACAGAGACTCAGCAATTACATCAGGAACGTCGTCCTCTTGGTCCCTATTTCACACCTTCATGTATCATCATGTGTGTGTGTGTGTGTTTTTTTTGTTTTTTTTTGGTAACCCGATAATGATAGCGTTTGATCCGACTCGCGGTGTCATCGGATCTCAGGCAGGCGTAAATCTTTACAGTGCGCTCGCATCAGCATCAGCTTGCCATTAAGGGGGAAACCACCAGGATCCCATTTGGGTTGCGCAAAGATGAGCCTACCATAATGCATAATGTTTTATCAACAGTGATACATTCAGAACTCACTACTGTGTTTTATACGAAAAAGCTCTCAGGCTCTCGTTGATAACAAGAAGGGATATTTATTTATAAGGCGATATTAGCTAGTTTACCCTTTTATCTACTGTCTATAATCATAGTAAACACAGTGATACATTATAAACTCAGGACTACACACTTTTCTATACTCCCCAAGTCATGATTTACATTTTATGCTCCTTTCAAATAGAATAGTCCTGAAACTCAATATTTATCTACGTTAATTATTTTACATCCAGAAATGTCTAACGTTTATCTTAGTAATGATGTTTATACGTGTTCTGTTTGATCTTGTAACTCTAAACCTTCCCGGATTTCATTTCTTAGTGACGTTTTATACCCGTCACGTCTGTTTTATTCTAACAGCGCTCTCTGTAAAACTAAAATCTCAGTAAGACGACCTGTATAAATACTTAAAGGAACTACTGGCTGTACGATAAAATACCCTCTGCTCTTCCTAGTCTTGTCATGTTGACAGCTATCTGACTTCCGCTTGTTAGTTTGCACACTGCACTGGAGAAATGAGATCCAGGTATAAAGCACAAAGAACACAAAGAACGCACGCAAACAGGGGACGATCAGATCGTTCGTTACCCAGGTAAAGAACGCCTGTTAATGCAAGGTGTAAATAGTGCTGCGTTTGACTTACGCTCAGAATTAAGGCATCCGTGTGTTCATGTTACAAAGCGGAGGAAAAAAAATTTAAAAACACATGTACGCCACCATGTTTGTCTTTTTTTTCCCTAGCGAAACCCTAGCAAGCTAACTGTGATGAGCGATGTACATTTACCTCCTCAAAACAGCAAACTGTATATCACTGTTTCAAACTTCAACATTATACACTATAACTCATATAAAATTAAAAACAAGTGCTTTGTTTACTTGTTTGTTTTGTTACTTCGTTTGACATCACTTGCTGAACTCAGGGTTAAAGAGACCTTTCGAGTAGGAATCCCTGGTTTTGGCAGGGGGGAGGTTTTTTTTTTTTTTTAGTAAACAGTAAATCTACTCTAACACTAATTCAATTGTATCTTAGAGCAACAAAAAATGAGTGCATTCATTGCTAGAATGACACAATGTGCTTTTCACTTACGCTGATGGAGAGTGTTTGGAGTGTGTTGGCGTCCCA
>CM040989.1:2557602-2562602 GCA_022985145.1 Pangasius djambal | reverse complement strand
ATTAAATTCTGGCACTTAGAAACACATCGTTATGCCAGAGTACAATAGAATGGGGGTAAATTCCATGTTAAATAATAATAATAATAATAATAATAATAATAATAATAATAATAATAATAAAATGAAGTAGAGATGTATTTACACCACCATCCAAGGTGAAAATATCAGCATTAACCCCAACTATCTGTGCACATGGAGTCCATTGATTATCTTTAAAATTAATTACGGTTCAGGATGGAAAAAAAAACAAAAAACGTATACAACATTTTCACTGAATTCTGATTAAGTTGATCAGCCAAGACTTCTTCAGTTTAGGAACCTCAACACTATGTAGATATACAAGTAATAAAAGCTTATGTGTAACAATACGGTGCAAAACCATCGCGAAACTGTAAAACGTCTTTAGTTCTATAGATAACGAAATACCATTAGCAATAAAACAGATGAAAATACATTATAGCTGAACACAACATGTGGAACTTGTGACAGAAACCATGTATCAGCTATCTTTAACCCATACTCATATAGCATTTCACATATAGACTTGTGAAATGGAAGGCTATTTGCCAAAAAGTTGTTTTGCTTGGTGGTAATTCGGCGTCATAAGCTTCTGTTATTTGTTAGCTACATTAGCCTCAAAGCTCCACTTCATAACTAAATTTTTAAAAAATATATTCACAGTTGATCAACTACATTTCTGGTGAGTGATTCTATATATGTGTGTCTATATGTGTGTGTGTAATTATTCCATGAAACATGTCTTTAAAATTGTTATGAAAAGATGTAAACCATGTCATCAAGGTACATTTTGTAATACTAAAGCAAAGTTCTAATATTTTGGAGATTTAATTGTCAAACATAAGGGTCAACTCAAAGGGCGTTCACAAGCTACTGTAACAAATGTATCTGAAAAAGGTGAACGGAAAAACCCAAAATGCAGTACATAACAAGTGCTTTGCATTTTTTTTTTTACATAAGCTTGATAACTGTACAGCATTTAAGACCGGACTGACATACATATGAGCATATTTCTTACAGCTTGGATTACATTGATTGTGATATCCGTTTTTAGGCCAGTGTGACTGGAAGCTCTATAAAGATGTAAACTTGAGCAAAATACTGTATATATACTTTTGGCAGGGGGAAGACCAACGAATTTCTGTTGTTATTCAAGAAACCAAAAAACAAGCACAAACCATATATCATGGGAATCATCTTCATTTTCTTCATGTAGCCTGTTTATGAAGAAGCTAACATTAGGAAAAAAAGAATATATATATATATATATATATATATATATATATATATATATATATATAATGTGCACATGCACCAATGGCCGGCGGCCACTTTGATTGGAACACTTGACATTCACGCAATTATCCAATCAGCCAATCGTGTTGCAGGAGCACAACGCAGTTTCAGGTCAAGAACTTCAGTTAATGCTCCCAATCAATGCGGAACAATGCAGAACATGGACAGCTGAAATTTGGAAAAACACCACGTGATGTTTTCTGCTGTTGTAGTTTATCCAGCTCAAGCTACGGCTTTCGAGGAGATGATTTTCTGCTCACCACGGTTGTAAAGAGTGGTTATTTGAGTTACCGTACCCTCAAACCAGTGTGGCCAATCCGCAGAACTGCTGCTCGCTGGATGTCTTTTTTTTTTCCGCACCATTCTTTGTAAACTCTAGAGACTGTTGTGTGTGTGAAAATCCCAGGAGATCAGCAGTTCACTGAAGCTCTTGACCTGCATCTACGTGACTTTATGTTTTTACACTGCTGCCACATGATTGGCTGATAACTGGATGCATAATTGCATGAATGAACAGGTATACAGGTGTTTCTATTAAAGTGGCCGGTGAGTGTATGTGAGTGTATACGTTAAAAATAGTACGTCTAAGTAGAATGGGGAAGGTGAAAATATGCCAGGAGATATGTTTTACATGTTTTATACACTTTCACACATACACGGATGTATAATTTGATCATATCACATAAACAGGTATTACAATTTCAACAGCGCTCATGTTGATTAAAAAAAAAAACACCAAAAAAAAAGTTTAAATAGGTGTAACCAGCACATAAATGTACAATATATATCTAGAGACTTAGGAAAAAAGATAGACATAATTTCAAGTCTTAAAAAATAAGACATTAGTTTGAATGAAATAAAAGAAGCATCATGCAGTTAAGCTGAGCAGGAGAACGAAGGTGCACATAAATTCACACGACACGCCACATGTAAACAAATCACGTGGCTCTGGTGGCACGCTGTAGGTAGCTAACTGGGAATAAAAAGACACACACACAAGGACATTCAATCCCACACTTTCTTCCATTCTCTAACAAACACAAGTGGTCTCATTAGAAACTGATAAAACTGTGCGCTACTTTACTCACAACCCATAACAAAACACTTGAGCCTTAATGTTTCTTTTAAATGATCCACACGTATGGAGGTTAGAAGCTGACAAAAGTATCTGAATTTCATATATTTGAATTATATACATATCACATTAAATGAAATTTTTGTCTTTTCCATGGTGTATTTATTTTAAGTTAATGTTTGTAAATGTTAACGTTTGAAATCATATCATTTAAAATTACAGGATATGGTTTTGAGATAAAAAAAAAAAATCAGAACCCTATATACAAATCTCCAGAATATCGATTTTATGTAAATTAGGACCAAGGCGATGCGCCTCGGGTTCCCAGTGAAAAGTAGACGCTGTAAGAGTGACCAGATTCAGTGTTTAGCCAATCACAGTCGTCTGCCACTCTTACGTCCATGAAGCGACGTGGAGTAGAGATACTGGAGTGGACTCAAAATGGATGCTATGAACATTAATAAGGAACCACATCTAAAGTTTTTATGTTGTGCAGAAATAAACAAATTGCTATTAAAGCTAATGTTAGCATAGCCTAACTAACTGGCAATAACGTTATCTACATAGTTAGTGTTTAGCGTCACTTTAGGAAACTAGCTATTTGAGTAGAACATATATACGTAATTCATATTCAAATACTTTTTTCAGCTTCCAAGCTTCGTATCTCTGCCTATTCACCCGTCAAGCTTTAAACAGCTAAATCACAAACTGATCTCAGATCAGATCCAGGTCCAACCTTCACTACACTCAATGCAGTCACTAGGGCTTGGTGTAAAATTTCATTCAGTCAGTTCAGAAGCTCACGTGACACGACTGGAGGTTTAATCAAATTCAGAAAGGCTTTTATAAAGCTGATCACCACCTCTACTGTGCTCAAAAATGAGAAAGGAGACGGAATGGTCATTTAAGCTCCGCCTCAAACGTCACAGTCTGAATTTTATATTTCCTTACACATACAGTATAAGTCTTGTGCATTTAACCCATTATAGCCACTTTCCTATACTTGTCCTGTTCAGCTTTGTAATCTGGATTTGTTGGTCTAGATTTGCTTCCAAGTTCAAATCCCAGGATAGCCATTGTGGGGATCCAAAACAGAAGGTAAACAGAAAGCCTGAGCTCAACTGGCCAGCGTACGTTGCGTTCATCGTTGCGTTTTTCATTTCGAATTGAAAAAAAAGGAAACAAGATGTTCAAAATGAGATGTTTTCTGGATTTTAAAATAACAAATATCATCATGGGGCTAAAAATAATGATCTTGAATGACCACCATGATGTGTAGTAGCAATTACTGGAGGCTGTGATTTAAAAAAAAAAAAATCAGCAGGACTTTTTTAATTTTAAAAAAAAATTTAATCATGCAAACAAAGTAAGTACACATAGTACCCATCGTAGCCAAAGAAAAGAGCATACAGAATGTCCAACTTGTACTTCCAGGTTGACTCTGGGCATTTTTTAAAAGTCGACCCGGACTTTTTGGTACAAGTTGGATTCATGAATATTTGACTTTTGGGTGAAACAAGTAAAAACCATTGATGAGTCTTTATTTTATTTGTTAAAAATAACTTTATGGGCTCCCAAGTGGCACATCAGAACAGTTCTGGCAAGTTTGAATCCTGACAATGCCATAGCCATCCGTGGCCAGGAGTGAGCAAAGAGAGAGCAAATTTGGGCATGCTCTCTGGGTGGGATGGGCATACTCTCTCTCCCCTGTCAATCACAGTGACACAAGCCAATCATCTAGCCAGACATCTATGAGCTCATGCATGTGGAAGAGGGCAGATAGCACTTTCCTCTGAGTGTGTTACATGAGCAGCAGTTCGAAAAGATGTGATTGTCTCAGAGGAGGCACATGTTAGCCTTCACCCTCCCCAGTTGGTAGCTGCTGTATGGTGGGGAGAGCTGGCTGATAGATGGACAGGTAACCAAGTTGGGGAGAAAATGCAAAAAAAAAAAAAAAAAAAAAAGTTGAATTAATTCCCTATTTTAGTGCGTGCCAAGAAAAAAACAAAACAAAAATTTTAAACTGTTTCCTTGCTTTCAAAATGAAAAACGACGAAACGCAACATACACAGACCTCTACACTCAAAAAAAAGCTCGGATAAGTTGCTCTGGATAAAAGCGTCAGCCAACTGCAGTTTTCTTACTACAGAGAGTGTACACCAAAGGCTTCTTTCTCAAAGTCTTCAGACTGGATGTCCTGCCAACGCACCTGAACGACAGCTGGCCATCAAGCTACGGCTTGACATACAGCGATTAACATGACACTACATCATCTGAAAGTAGCTGTGCTAAACTGTACTTAAAACTGTTATGAGACTCCTTTTCATGCGATAACACATTGTGCACAATCATTAGGTTTGGTACTGGCAGTGAAAAAGTATTTCATATATATATATATATATATACATACATATACATATACATATACATATATATATACATACACACACAATATTTCCTGCAAAGGTGGCAGTTGATTGGCTTAAACCTGAGCTGGAAAAAAAAAAAATTACCATTTCAGTCAGGCAGTTTAGCGACTCGTTAAGACTCCGAGCCGAGAGTCGTAAATAGTTTTGTGAGGAATGAAACGACATGAAGACAAGCAGCATTA
>CM040989.1:2542159-2557502 GCA_022985145.1 Pangasius djambal | reverse complement strand
ATACATATACATATACATATATATATACATACACACACAATATTTCCTGCAAAGGTGGCAGTTGATTGGCTTAAACCTGAGCTGGAAAAAAAAAAAATTACCATTTCAGTCAGGCAGTTTAGCGACTCGTTAAGACTCCGAGCCGAGAGTCGTAAATAGTTTTGTGAGGAATGAAACGACATGAAGACAAGCAGCATTATACAAAATACTACAGTATAGCACTTGGTGAAGTCAAAGCAACGTAATGCTTTTTTTTTTTTTTTTTTTTTTTTTTTTAAACAAATTTCACACAGTTTGTTTATGCCGTTATATAAAAAAGAGTAACAAAAGCTGTAAACAGTCAGAGAGCAGAGAGAGGAAAAGGGGGAAGAATCTTTAGGGATCTGGAATGTTACGTTATCCAGTAATTGTGCTATCTGTACATTACGCGTTTGTTTTTTTTTTTATATTCGCAGCAGCGGCTCGTGACCATAGATTTAGGTGTGGCAGAACGACATTAATAACGACACAATCTCAAACAATAGCATAATGACTCGTGTTATTGACTTATGCTATAAGTTACTATCTAGTGAAGGTTTAGAGGAACTCCTTAATAGGCAGCTGAGTATCGGCATATGTTTATCCAGCGTACAGTCTAGCAGCTTGTTTTGAGTGGTTTTAGACATAACTGTGTTTGATTCAGCAGGTGTGTTTCCCATGATAGTGTATGAGGCTCACACACAAAAGCTTTAACCGGGGTTTCCGCACTATTTCCAGCCCAAGTACATCTCACAAACCGCTCAAAAGGCCTGAAACTAGGGGGAAAAAAATTGGGCACAGGAAAAAGGGAGACACATTTTCCTTCTTTGTCTCAGCCTGGTTTCCTGAACGGGAAACAAGGTCGCTGTGGTGCACACGCGTTTCTGATGTACAGACATTATCCACTCCATAATCCCCCTTTTCCTCTCGTAATATTTGCAATATACACACGGCCCGGCCAAAACAAAAGTCGCTGTTTAGATTTTAATAGGCAAATACATAAGAGTCTATGAATGGATCATTATTAGAGTGATTATAATGTTTCTAGCATGTTATATGTTTCGCAACAGTTCTTTTAATCTTAAAAGATGAAGTGTGTGGCTTTTTAGTTCTTTAATAACCATGTAGAAAGGCGTATCATGGCCGTATTCCAGGACGACACTGCCGAGATTCATCAGGGTTAAAATTGTGAAAGAATGGCTCAGAGAGCATGAAGAGTCATTTTCACACATGAAGTGGCTCCTCTGAGTCCTGACCTTAACCTCAGTGAAAGTCTTTGGGATGTGCTGGAGGAGACTTTAAACAGTGCTCATCTCTTGCATTGTCAGTACAAGATCCTGACCAAAAATTGATGCACCTCTTGATGCAAATAACATCACAACATTTATTGCTCTCGGAACCACTCTTTCACAATTTTAACTCTGATGAATCTTGGCAGTGTCGTCCTGGAATACGGCCATGATACGTCTTTCTACATGGTTATTAAAGAACTAAAAAGCTACACGCTTCATCTTTTAAGATTAAAAGAAGTGATGCCAAACATATAACACGCTAGAAACATTATAATCACTCTAATAACGATCCATTCATAGACTCTTATGTATTTGCCTATTAAAATCTAAACAGTGACTTTTTTTTGGCCGGGCAGTGTATCTTACAGTAGAAATGGTTCTGTACATCGCAGACACACTGTCGGTGCTGACACTTTGCCTAGATTTTGCTATGAAATGGGATCCTGGCGGCCACCAAGTATTTTACCCCAATCTGGCGTAAAAACCGCGCCCCTGGCAACCCCATCATTTACTGTGCTGTCTGCTGCTCCTCCTCTACTGAAAATGTTCATTGATTGAGCAAGGGGCAGCATCATTCCTGCCCCAATGGACCTCTATTAGCGATTGTTGCAGTTCTCATTTTTGACCACTAGCTGCAATAATAACTCTATGGAGCTAAATGGGGCATCAAGAAAGGCGAGCAAATCAACGGAACATCTGCGTTTATCTGTCAGACAGCAACAGTTTTTCAAATCGTTGGTCACTCGAAAAAGGTAATTAGTACCTTCAATGCAATTTAAAATGTAGACGTGGACTTTATGAAGATTAACATTTGCTGAATAGCTGATATATACACTGTACGTTGCCGCTCTGCCCTACCCGCCCCTATAGACGAGCCGCCACTACATATTCGGTGCAGACAAGTAGTGTCTTGGGATTGTGTGCATGTGTGTGTGTGTGTGTGTGTGTGTGTGTGTGTGAGCACAGTACTGAGAGTAAACCCTCATTATATTGGTGAAATCACTGGCAGCTAGTTAACCGCAGAACAGACCGACCGATTGACTTTTAATCCCACGTGTTTAAGGCGTGTGTTGATTTTGGTTCGCAGATTGGGAGAGTTCGATGTGCATGCACTTCTAGCCAAGAACAATTCACAAACAGTGGCAAATCTTTCTAATGCTGTCATGTGTCTTATTATTTGCATATTGTTTTAAAGTCACCTGCTCTTTTCCCTTTCTGATGCAATATTGTAGTCATTTTACATATATTCGTAGAGCAGGTTTATAAGAATGTTGGCATTGGCAACACTTCCTAGTTAATCACTCTAGTAGCAACATACATCTGGAATATGGCACACACACACATTTGATTACATTTGATTCAACACTAGATTCTCCATTTTGTCCAAAAAAAAAAAAAAAAAAAAAAAAAAGTCAACAGGTTGTCTCTTTGTACGAATGCTCGTTAGCTTTTTGCAGCTCCACCTCATTTTGTACAAAGTAAACAAGATGGAAAAAAACACCTCGTCTCTTTTTCTCACTTCATTTAATAACAGTGGAGGCTCGATTCATTAAAAGCACTGAGCATGATGAAAGACACTGACGATTTCATGAGGTGTAGCCATGCGGTGAGCAGCTGGTTGTGGTTCCGGAAGAGTGCGAAAAAAATACAAATCAAGGCGTCCCACAGGCGTCCCATCCACAAAAGCGAGTTCAGAAGATTCAACTCCAGGGAGAAAAAAAAAAATTTGAGGACTACAATAATTTGGTAGTGCACCTCGTGCACACCCTCAGGAACTTTGGGTGGCAATTTGGGATCCAATACACACTCAGGTCTGATAGAGACCATTGTAACAAGTTCTTTCCTATGCACGTACCTCACACACGCCCTCACTTTCCTTTAACGATCTCCTCATACTTGGGTGGCGGGTCGCTGTAAGGGGTGGTGGTCTCGTCGCTGCTGCTCTCCAAGTGGCCCGTCACTTCTTCGTAAGATGGAGGAGGTGTGGCCCCTGACAGACGTGATGCCACGGACATAGACGAGTCCTGCACATAGAGTCCACGCCCATTCGGAGGTTGCAACGAGCAGTCCAGGGTCCCTGAGGTTACGCCGCCTCTTTCCCTTTCCCCTCCGCTGAGCACCATGCTGGGCCTCTCATTGGAGTGCGAGTTGTCCGAATGTGAAGGGGTGTCACGGTGCACAAGGATTCTGGGAAGGCTGCGGGTGTTGCGATTGGCCAGGTAGCGGTTCTGCGTGTACGCCGGGCGCCGGCGCGTGGCCTTCTGCAGCTGGCAGCGCCATATGAGGAAGAGCGCAATGATGATGAGGAGGGCTACACCCAGCAGCGGTACCACCATGTACACGGTGTCGGCACGCCCTGAACGTGTTTCCCCGTTGCTGTTCACGTGGTACAAATTACGCGTCTTCCAGAACTCCATCTAAGAAAGATGGAAGAGATGCGTTAAGTGTGTATCAGATTATATTATTAATTACAGTAATTACAGCAGAGATTTGTACATCATTACTAATCAGTTACATAAGATACTACAGAAACATCTGTGGATTCATATACATCACTAATCAAATACTTGGTTAACTGTACATGCCCTATCTTTAATACTGTAATCGCTAATTGCACATTCAATACATTGCATCATAGAAAGCAAAAAAAAGGGGAATGTCAAAAAGGAAAAATCACATCCTGCAGTATTTCTACGCAGTGATAGCAATGCTGGACTGGTGGGCAAGTTATGCAACACTAAACATCTTCACAGTAGCTCAATGAGCTCAACACTGACTCATTTCCGACTGAGAGGGCTTATACAATCGCTTGATCACTCTTTGGCAGAACAACGGCTGACACAAACACTGATAACGGCATTTACTGAAAATGTGGTCCAGGATATCGATATTAGAACTAAGTTAGTACCAGTCAGTATCGACCTGTTCAAACATTTTGAGCAGCAGATCAACAGTGAAAATGTCAACCATGTGGACTGATTTGTTGACAACCAATTGTAAAAGAGTTATATCGAAAATGTACTGTTATTTTTATATATATTTTTTTTTTACTGTTTATTGCACATTACTGCAGAATCACCTAAACATCCAGCGTCCAGCTAAGTTTTCGTGACTGGCTCTGCCGGCAAGCAGTTCCCGACTGCACAGCTGGTAATATTATTACACCCTCTCTAACTCACTTTAAAAACCAAAATGACAGAAATGCTCCTTTTTCTTGTTTTTTAGGCTAGGCTATCCTGGATGACGAAATCATTAATCGCAATTTTTTTAACAGGGAATTACAAGCAGGAAAACAAAATCGATATTGCGCAAGCCTAACGCTAACTTATTTGAGATTTTCTTAATTGAAACCCGTAGTCTGATATAGGAGAAGCGCTTACTGTTTTTTCCTTGTTCTCAAACACCTCGTTGGCCTCCTCGAAGCTGCAGCTCTCCTCCACACACTCCCTCTCGATGTTGCCCTGCCGAAACTCCTCCAGGAACCCATTAGCTCGTGGAAAACGCTTGAGGAGAGAGTTTGCATCCTTCCCATTTAGGAATGCTATATAAGAGAGAGCAAGAGTGAGTGAGTGAGTGAGTGAGTGTGAAAGTTAGAAAGAGAAAGAAAGAGAGGTAGAAACATGGGTGCTGAGGGCAAAAGGGATGTCACAGCATCAGACAAGCCAATGGAAATGCTTGGTGCCAGTCAGAACTCTCAAGATGTCACCGTGTCTGTGTCTACATTCGTTTAAATGATTCCTTTTCGAAACTTGTGACACATTCTCGGTAAGCACAATGAATAAACAATTTCTTATCATTTGTCATTCCATTCCTAATGAATGTCCATCCCGTTATTTCGTGAAATTAAACAGGTCCTGCCAAAATCTGTGGGACTCTCTTAAAAACAATGTACTGCTGCAGAACATTTTAAAGCCTTCTCTTGACATGTATCCTAAAAGAAACACTCCAGAGTTTTTCAACCTCATCTATATCTTCTGCATCTGTAGTGTACGTGTGATTACCGCAGACACGAATTACCACATTTATCTGTGTGACATCCCATTTTTCTACTCAGGTTTACTCAATATCTCGCTATTATTGGGCAGTTACTGGAACAGTCAAAAAAAAAAAATTAAGATTTATGTGGTTCACGTATTTTTACAGAATACTATTATAAATTCTTCAAAATTATTTTTAAATTAAGCTCTGAATTTGAATAATTCAGACTTTCAAAAGGTGGGACTACTTTTTCAGAGGAAGGAATTTCTGGCTGTGTGTCTGACGGTACAGAGTTTAGACGTTTCTAGTTAACACATATTCTTACATTTACGTCATTTTTTTCCCCAGTAATTTCAAAACTCATCATTTCTGGTTTGTGGGCCTTTCCCCATTCAAGCAGATAGATTCAAGTAGATATGGTCTTGTATGACTGAAAATATCCGCCCGGGAGCGGGGCCAAGATGGCCGCAAGTGAACACATTCTACTATAAGATCTTTGCTTACTACTATGGAGCAGTTTCCTTTCAGTTCATTCACCCTGTCTAACACACATACTCCTCTCTCCTGTCTGTCTAATACTGATGTATTATAATGTGTAATAGTTTAATTTGTGTTACATAGTTAGACTCTGTTATGGACAGAATGCAACAACTGCCCTTAGATTTTCTTTAAAGAAAAAAAAAAGAAGAGAGAGAGATTTAAGGTCCACATGAAATGAAATGATTTGATTCTGTATGTTGATGTATTTCCTTCTGAAACAGGAAGTCACAGTGACATTGAATTGAAATGTTGGAGAATAGTGTTCGAATAGTGTACCAAGCCTGAATGAAGCTTAGAGA
This sequence comes from Pangasius djambal, assembly GCA_022985145.1. Taxonomy (NCBI): domain Eukaryota; kingdom Metazoa; phylum Chordata; class Actinopteri; order Siluriformes; family Pangasiidae; genus Pangasius; species Pangasius djambal. Next base: position 2,551,375 of record CM040989.1, on the reverse strand, counting down.
GCTAGCGTAACATGGAGAACAGAGAAGAGATTAACGAGAGCTTTTTGCAAACTCTGGAAGCGACAAATTCTAGCAATGAAAAGCCTCAAGTTGGCAAAACACAACCACCAGCTTGTACAAATTCCATTTTTTCTCAACCAAGTGATGAATGGAAACGGGAATGGTGTGCAGGAAGAGGCACGGAAAAAAACATCCATGAACAAGCACATAGATGAAACCGCTAAAGAGCTACTACTGTAGAGCAAGACCCGCTTCGGGGGGCGGGACATATGGCTCTAGAGAGGATTTAATTGGATGAGTTGCACATATAGGAATCATTTAAAAGTTTTGACCAATTTCCCAGAAGTGAGAACTATAAAATTAAAATAGAAAATTAAGAATATCACCAAAGGCTGTTTGGAGTTTCATTACTTTAACAATTGTTTCAAAATGTGCTGTTGCTTGAATATTAAAGTGAATGAAAACTGGACAGAATTGTTTTGATTGAGTGAAATAGTGTGTGTGTGTGTGTGTGTGTGTGTGTGTGTGTGTGTGTGTGTGTGTGTGAGATAATCTTTATCTAATCTAATGCTAATTGCTCACCTGCTGCCATGCTACCACCAGCGAACTTAATGCAGAGTATTCTGTACTGAAGGAAAAAAAATACATTAACAGAAATTCATGAGGCAGTGTCACATTTGTTCCTTTTTAACATTTGAAACATATGCTTGAAGCAACACACACACACACACATTTACTTCTCGTGAAGAAAGGGACTAAATCCAGGCCACGTAAAGAAATAGATTTATCATAGTGCCGTTGCCTGAGTCGGTTTGTAACACGACTGAGACCATAAAAAAAATTACTGGAAAAAATACTGGGGAACGTCTTCTAAGCCGCCTTCTATGGAAAAGGTTCTGTTCCAGATTGAAAAAACCTGAAATGCAATATACATGGAACTGTTTTTCAATAATGACATGTGAAAAACATGCTATACTGAAAGGCAAAACCTTCACTACAGTCAAATAAACAGCCTTCGAATGCAAAATGACAGCCTTTTTGATGTACATATAATATAAAGTTGCTTTTCAGAGTTTGCACAATGTGATCAACTGCAGATAGACGCTACGGGGGAATATACACATGCATCCGTTACATATACAACATAAAACTAAAACATTTATACAGATAAGAAACTAACCCAAGAGCATCAGGATAACCGCTCAATCCTGGAACGATGTTGTCAGAAACACGGAATGAATTTAATTACGTGATCCCGTACTCCTGACGGACAGGAAGTTGAAGTAGTTTGAAGCACTAGGTGCTACTCTGAGTGGAGGATTTTTAGTCATATGAACATTTTCAATGCAGAAGGTGCATATTTGTTTTGGTTTTTACTGTAAATAGGTGTCAAAAAAGTGTATCTTTTTTCTACACGATCTCCATTTCGTTCAGTTCAAGCCTTCCTGAATTTAACAAGTGTCTGAATTCGATTCAATTCTAATTTATGTTGCACTTTTAAGGTTTTTATTTGTCTCACCCTTGTATAAAAGGCGGTCCTTTCCTTTCTATGGATGGTAAATACCTCGAACGCCTTTATATTTACCTTTTCACAGCCACACCTGGGAGTACGGCTTAGTGCTGTGACTGAACAGTGATTGCATTTCAGTGTGGCACGGTTCCTACACGCTGATGGAAGTGAACTATAATGCAGCCGAGTGAATTGCGTTCAAGTCACACGGCTTCAGAGTTTAAATCTTAAAAAGCAATAACCTGCTCATGTAGCAACATAAGAGCAATGCGGTGCCGGTTTTGCTTTTCAGTGCGCCACGTTTTTTGCAGTGCCGTTCGTGTTTTGGATTCCGTGTTTTTGTTGTGATTGGTTATCAATCTGGCACAAGTACCCCTTATTACAGAGTTGGATCTGATCTAGCTCCTTTACCTGGGAGGAGTCGAGCCAAAAGTCCAGAGGTTGGAAACAGCTAGGTGTGTATCAGACTGGAAAAGTGTGTTAAAAGTGTGTTGTTTTTGATGAGTTAGGGTTAGGCTAAGGAGGAGGAGTTGGATTAGATCCAGATCCAGATCCAGCACCAGCACCCTGGACTTTTGGTTCTCATCTGGCACCAAATCTTCCACATACTGCACCTCTCACTCTTCAGTGAAGTTCTGATTTATGGAGTCATCGGTCTGCCTTTTATAGGCGAGCGAGGGGGCGGGGCAAGGGTGGAGGTTTCCATAGAAACGGGCCGGGGTAGACGTGCCATTAGCGTCCGCCATTTAAATGCATTTAGCCCCGGTGTAGAGCTCACTGTAGCACTAATCCACTATTTTACTTACATTTCAGACTTTGTAGGCTAGTAAATACGGGCTTTAGAGGTTTACAGGTTTAACAAAGACTTTGCAATCTTTCCTCCACACAGCTATCAAATAAGAAAATGAAGACTCGAGAAAATACTACTACTATTATTACTACTATTATTATTATTATTATTATTATCCTTCACCACTTTGCTCTACAGTGCTAGTAATGAACACTGGCTGTCAATATGCAGCATATCGACGTCTCATACATACTAAAACATTCCTCCTGCCTTTAAAAAATAGCCATTAATATATTAATCGAGTCCCATAACCAGGCAACCAGCTTCAAATTCAACCACACGGTCAAGAAGCTGAAAACTCCTCGCACTGCTTCATACAAAGCCCTGCGTCTCTTCTTCTATGATTCCTCTCGCAACATTAAAGCAGAGCTAGCAGAAGCTTACGCGTGTATCGTGGCGTGTATTTGAAGCGTAACGTGGACGCACAGTTAAAAAGAAAGCCCTACCTTCCGCTCCGTTATCACTGCTGATCCCTTCCATCCCTGTTTCCTCCAAAGGAGCACCCACATGAGTCACGCAGGACGGATGACTGACGTCCGCGCCGACCAATAGGAATCCAGCGCTGCCTGTGCCTGACCAATGGAAACGCTTCTTGGTATTCTGGACGCACACTGTCATGCCTCTGGAATGAAAATAAAATAAATAAGCTGGGTATTGTAGTCTAGGCACAGGCAAATGTCTGCCATATTGTGGCAAATGGCTGCCTGCTTAGATTATAGCTTTTGTTTTATTCCTTACTAGTATTGATATAGTGGAAAAAAACAAATTGTTCCATTTATTTAATGCAATATGAAATGTCTTGGGGTCTCTTCCTATGCCACACCTTATATTAAAAGACTACATTTCCCTGCATCCGGGCATCGTCACAGTCTGATTTATTAGGTCAGTGATGGAGCTTGTCCATGACACACATTTGTGTGTGTGTGTGTGTGTGTGTGTGTGTGTGTGTCACATGTAGTGGAAATGATTTGTTGCTGGAGTCCTAGTTTATCCCACTATGCACCAGAAATAACCTGCTATTAAAAGAGGTCTGTTGATATAGCTTTGTGTGCCATGGAGCAAAAAAAGAACATGCAAAGTTAGACTCTGTGGCTTGTAATCCCTGAAAAGGATTACAGTAAATCTCTACTTTTGCACTGAAGGAAAAAAGAAAAAAGAAAACATTAAAGCAAAGTGCATTAAACATTTTGTTCCTTTGTAGCCGTTTGTGCATCATATGCATGTGCATGATACAACAGCATGGATATCCCGTGACCCGTGACCCGTGACTAAACCAAATCTTTAACCTCTGACATTCTCAGCGGTCACTTTTCCTCATCGGGTCACCCACACTTAAAACCCAGGCAGACGCAAAGCAGACGCACCAACGTCAAAGAAAGAATCGTGATACCAAAGATTAAGAGAAGTGCTTCGATGAAACATGATTTTAAAAATAAACAACCCAGAACACACACTTTCATTCTTATATATAGGTTTATTGTGCAATTTACACCAAAGTAGAAAAATAGGACATAAATATATATAGATGTAGATGTATATACAACATAAATTAGGGACAGGGAAATAAAATAAAGGTTGAGGAATCTTGCATACAAAAAAGCAGAGACCCTGAGTCATCCTGGAAACATTCATCCCAATGTGGGATCATTTGATTGCCGTTATACATTTCCCAGAGGAAATTACAGGTCAGAAAACCATCCAGTTCTGAAGATGTTCTCTTGTCCTTTTGGAATTGGGTTTTGTGATAATACAGAGAACTATGCAGGCTGTGGTTGGTTGGGATGCTTTCTCAGTGATTAGACAGTCCTGACAGAATGGCTGATGTTCCTTGAGTGTATTTGTTACAAAGTTCGATCGCAATTCAGTTATAGTTGCAAAAATGGCGCTGAGGTTTGAGGCACTCTTTGCCGTCATCGTCTTCGTCGTCTTCCCAGTCATCCTGTTCCTCCTCCTCCTCCTCATCCTCACTGTCAGACTCGTCATAGAAGCAGATGGTTGCCTGGACTGGGAAGTTTCTCAGCAGAGCTTCTCCATCGCTGTAGAGGTAGTCATATGACTTGGATTTTGGCCAGAACAGTCTGTGGTAGAAAAACATAATGGAATAAATATTTAGAACAGTGTTGTCTGGGATTGACAAAAGGATTTACAGTCTCACTTTTGAGTTGTCTGCTGATTACAGGTTTACAGGCCAATACATGACCCGTGCAATGTGTTGCTCAATCAAAACAAAACAGCGCTGACCTGACAGGGTGCTGGAAAGGCTGAGTTTTGCCATCTGCCATGGTGTTGCTTGGCACCGTTGGTCGGGAATAAGGCTGTAAAGAGAGAAGAAAGAGGTGTAAGGATACATTTACAAACGAAAACATCCACCACAAGCTTCCTGCCCGGTATTTATGGGGTGATATCAGCACTAGCTACAAAGCAGCTGTATAGCACCTTGGGCTATATAGGATATAGTAGCTGTGACTTGGTAGGTGTCAGGCTAAAAGACTGGGAATCTAACCCAAACATTCCCCAGACGTGTCTACTAGTCTTGGCAGGCATGTGCTAGCATGCTGGAAGCTGTTCTCTCTACACCTCGATGCTGGGCGCCAATTCTGAGCGCTCACCCTGGCTCAGACAGCGGTGCCATATGGCAGAGTGTCTCAGCGCTCCAGTTGGTCCTTCTGCCTTTGCACGGAGTTGGCTTGGTGTCAGCAAAACAGCTTGACAGTCACACCTTCTGCTCTGCCATACTGTTGCTAATGCACTCCACATGCATATGTGTTGGCCCCTGGGGTTTCATTTGCTTCTTAAATGCATTACTGTGCGTGTTTAATATCTTAACGCTTCTGCCCTACATTTCCACACAAGTCAAATCCCTGTATGTTTTGAATGGTGAGCGTATTGGTATAACTGAGAGGAAAACTTACACAGATGAGCTTGCTCCTCCGGCTCACGGTATGCGAGTCCTGATCGGTCACGAGCCACGGTCTCCACAGGACAGGCCTGCTGTGGACAAGACGCAAGTCACATGATCAGTGTCAATTAAAACAACAGCAGCAACAACAACAACATACAATGTGTGCATGCGTTACATGATCATTAAAGGGTTCAAGATAGGATTCACTTGTTTTTACTTTTAAAACTCATTTAAAGAGCACCTTTAGGAGGTCACATTGAGGTTAACTTTACATTTTAATAACTGATAACAATCCAAAGCTCAACAACAACAACAAAAAGAACTACTATTGTTATTTTACTCGCTCAAGGCAATGAGAGCGTTTTTTTTTTAATACCACCCCAGAGACACCTATACACCTCCGTACTGCTCACCTGCTGAGGAGGGGCTGCTCCATCCTGACCTCCGGGGCTGAGCTCAGAGCCGGAGCGCCGGACAAATGCGCCTGAGTGGCGACGAGACAAGCAGCTTTCATCCTTCTGAGGAGGTTCGGTAGTCCAAAACAGCGAAATAAACCAGTCAAGTCTTCAGGTCGACGTGTTCACAAAAGCGTTGAGCGGAATGAATGAAGCTGAAGTCGGAGACCGGAGGGTTTATATAAGGCTGAGCTGAAGAAGGAGGCGGGGCGTAGCGGCGCTGGGGGGCGTGGTCCAGACCGTTGTCTTAGCAACAGAAGTTGCGCACACACACACACACACACAGATAGAGAGAGAGAGAGATGAGTCCCTCCATCTGCCAAAACGAGGAGCATTTTGTTGTGAATGCTTCCCCAGTTGTGTAAACAGACCACCACCACAGCGTGAGGGTGAGAAATCTGGTACCGAGAGGTGACTACAAAAACACACAGGGGCAAATCCAGACACCATCTGTGAGAAGGCAGACACAGGGGGGCAATACAGACAGAGGGGTCATATATAACAATTACTTAACCTGTATAATGGTCCTGATCTGGGGCTGATCTGCCTTCTGCCTTCTGCCTTCTGCTGTATGTTGCATTTAGTTTTATAGATTTATGAGAGAAAGATGAATAAACACACTTGGACTTACAGTTACTAACACACAGAGTTCGAGTTACTACCAATCAGTAACGTGTGGACACACAAAACCCCCAAAACTATTAGCAATAGTATAACATCAACACATACGGTACACAGTACAACATATGTACATAAGAGCAGCTGTAATTCTTGCCTTTAGATCATAAAAGATGGGAGATGTCAGAACTTTGCATTCAGAAAAACCCAGTGCTTGTCTGTAAAATGGACGATTTCTACACCTCCTGGTTGAATATTTATATTAGATAAAATTTGTAAAGATCATTTGGCATACACAAATACAGTATAAGCCTGAGATTTAAAACATTCACATGGGCTAGGTGCGTAGAGTAATACTGTAGCAGGTCTATTTCTCGATTTGTGGGCGATTGTGCACTGACTGATCTGTGATCAGCTCTTCACCTGACCTGCACAACATATCCACATATCTACTGATCTGAGGTCAGGTTTTCTGCTCCGCGCGCTCCTGGGTTTGGGTTTTGGTTTTGTTTTGGGTTGGTTTGTCCACCGAAGCACGCGCTCACACTTCTGCCCGTTAAGCTGGGTGCAAAATATCTCACTACGCCAACTTAATGAGCCCCTAATGGGGTCTTGATAGACTTCGTGGCTCCATTTGGGAAAAGCAAATTTGCAGGGCAGCAGCGTGTTGCCCCCCTGCAGGGCCAGCAAACTGACACGAGAAGGCAAAAGGCACAAATGGACAAAGCACCAAGCCAGGTAATGCAGCAGCATATTGTTAATGCTATTGCACACAGACGCCCCTGCTGAAAAACAACAACAGAAACCATCACAGAAATTCTAATGGTTTCCACCTCAAATGCCATTACAAACCACCAGATAACCATTAAAAGTATTACCATTATCATTACTGGTCTTTAATGGTATCCACTAGACATAACATGGCACCAGTAGAAGGCCACAAATTCTATTTATGCATATCCATACTCATACATCTCATTCCTCTAAAATCTGCTAAACGTTTTTTCACATAGTTTACCAGATTTTTTAAAAAAATTTATTTTATTATATTCTGTTTTTATTATGTATCATTATTGCAGTGTGGGACGAGGCACGAAGGAAAAACATTTCACTACGTTACATCACATGTATGTAATATGTATGTGACAAATAAAGAACCTTGAACCTTGAACCTTGAACACAGGGACCATTACAGTTTCCATTAAAATCAATCCAATTTCCATTATAACCATTAATACCATTACAAATTCTATCACAGTTTGTACTGTTTTTTTTCCCCAGCAATTTAAAAAAATTCAATTTCAGCATCTTTTTAATAGATGATCGATTAAAACGGCTTATAATCATGCAACCTTCAGGGTATTATGGCTGCTGATTGGCTTATTATGTTTGTATCATAGTATAAATAAATAAAAAAAAAAGCATTATAAAAATATTAAGATGGTTAAAATAAGAAAAAACTTGGATTATGAATAACTGTAAATATCTTGAGTTGTTTCTTTCTCAGACTTTATATATTAAAACAACTGAAAAGTCATCTTGGGGCCGCCATTTTGATGGATCTATGAATCATCACGAAACAGTGCAAAGAAATAATAATAGCAATCAGAGCATTATAAAAATGTTAAGATTGTTCAAATAAAGAAAAGTCATGGCTCATGTTTGACTGTAAATATCTTGCATTGTTTCTTTCTCCGACTTTATAACATCGAAACAACTGAAAAGTCGCCTCAGAGCCGCCATTTTGCGAATCTTTCTGTTTAAAAAAAACATCAGCGAAAAGTGCAAAGAAATAATAATAATACTAATAAAAAAATGTATATAAGGTTTTTAATTGAGACATTTTAGTTCATTATCTTTTAGTTTGGTAGCTCAGTGGTTAAGACGTTGGACTTCTGATTGGAAGGTTGAGACTTCAAATCCCAGCGCCGCCAAGCTGCCACTGCTGGGCCCTTGAGCAAGGCCCTTAACCCTCAACTGCTCAGCTGTATAAAAAAAATGAGATAATTGTAAGTCGCTCTGGATAAGGGCATCTGCCAAATGCCATAGATGTAAATTTAGAGGTAGAAATTGATTGTCTTTTTCACGTTTTTAAACTGGGAATATGGATGGCTTTACAGTATCCAATTAGCATAAATGGCGCGTACTCAGTGCTTGACTTTCCAGTCTTTTTTTTTTTTCATCCAAGCTAGAAAACTCTCGAGCACTCTCCAGCACAGCTTTCTTCTTCCCCACATTGTGCAGAAATGAAAAGAAAAGCTGATGTTTAGAATGGCTCATTAACATCTAGTCTAGGTTGCTAAATTAGCATGTCGTGTAGCTCCGCCGAGTTTAGCGTTTAGTCTACGCTTCAGCAGAGCCCTCAGTGGATGCTTATCTCCACCAAATGTCTAATCTCCAAAATTAGATCTAAAGAAAACAAAAGAAGACCAAGTTGTTTATTCTGTTCATTTGCGAGTGGGCTGTAGGGGGGTGTAGTTGAGATGAACCGTCGTGTGTTTTCACATTTGCTGAGCTTTGGAAACCCCCTGCCATTAACACCACCTTCTTCTCCAAAGCTCCAAAGCACTTCTCCCCCGTAGTTAGGAATTTCAGTAATCACTAACCCGCTGCTCTCTGTGTGTCTTCTTTAAAATGAGTCAACAGCAATCCTTAATTTAAAACAACACTCCCTGTGAGCGTAATTCAGCGAATCACATCATAAAAGATGTTGTAGAGACTAAACTTGTATACAGGCTAAACAATGTGCTCTGTTTTGTTCTTAGTCTTTCTTCCATTCTTTCTCTCCATTTAGCACAGATTAGCAACTTTTCATTGTTCCAAAAAAAAAAAAAAAAAAAAAAAAAAAAAAAAAAAAAAAAAAAAAAAAAAAAAAAAAAAA
>CM040989.1:2514685-2542059 GCA_022985145.1 Pangasius djambal | reverse complement strand
CACACACACACACACACACACACACACACACACACACACACACACACACACTAAGATAGATTAATCAAAGATTAATTAGATTACAGAATTATGGCATTCATACTGTAGCTGGATTCATTGCCTAAGAGGAAATTCCTGTAATTTTTTCCTTATGTCTGTCCCACATGCATGGGAAGCTTCTCAAAATAAAAACGCGTCACTCTAAAGATCTGATGACATATTGATAGAACTAGATTTTTGTGCTGTGTGGACCACAATACCTCTGACAGTTTGCTCGAAATAAGAAAAATGTGAAACCAGAAGATAAAACCAGTGAATATTTTCTCCTTATATGGCTAATATAAGTTCCAGCGTGTGAAAATCTTGTCGCTTTTTTTTTGTTGTTGTTCTAATTCTATGTAATAGGACCATTCGACCTTTTCAGAGTGATTAAATGCTGAGTTTATTGCTTTAGGGCCAGATTGTCTGGGCAAATCGAATTTCTTAATTTCCTAACGTTGATCTGTTGACACTTCATTCATTAGGGATGAAGTGTTGATTCAATTAACAGTAGATTAGTGGATTGTGTCATATGTGATGGGTATGGAGATAGACGAGTCTAGGAGATTCATTTGCAGAAACGTGTCTGTAGGTGATTGGTCAAGTGTGTAGTGTCAGTCAGGCGTGTTGTGTATGTTGTCTTTCTGCTTTCAGTAAGTCAATTTGACTTTGTTTGCCTGCCGGTAATAGAACATGTAATATGTTGAAATGTAGGATACTTAATAATAAGTATATATTTTTCATCTTTAAAATTATGTTTACTCTTTTATACTTTAGAATTTAATATATTCTGTAGTACAGATTATAAAGTATAAGAATTTCTCTTGATTCCTATTCGCACATAATAAAAACGGACAAAACATTAATCAGTTTAAAATCTTGGCATCAATATTTAATCCTGTCATACATAAATTATTTCAGAACATATCGAGATTCTTTCAGTTTTTTTTAGTACTTAAAATTACGTCATATGAATCTTGACTTTTTTCTAAACATCGCTTGTATTAAGAAGTGAACGCATCACCATGTGAGTAAATAAAAGGATCAAATATTATAACTGAAATGGCTATAAAAAACTTCCAACGTGTTAAAATTAGTTAGCATTCAGGTTTAAACTATTTAATGTTTATGACCAAAATTATAGAAAAGATATAATAATAATAATAATAATAATAATAATAATAATAATAATAATAATAATAATAATTTCTGACTGGATTCTTGGATTCTGATTCTGATTGCGGCTGATTTCATGGGTAAAATATCTATCTTCAGTTTAAAATAAATAAATAAATAGATAGATAAAATCTGTCACTTTTTAAACATAATGCGGGATTTTGTGTAGAAAGTTTTAAATAGTCTACAGAGAGACAGAAATCAGCATAATGACTTGTATTAACTTACAGTCATGGTCTCAAGTGATCTTATATTTTCCTAAAACAGCAGTAAATTAACTCATAAGTATGAATGTTATACACGAAAGCGCTAAATCCTCACAGTACTTTGACCAACTGTCAGTCTGAACCCGGGCATGTTGATCTCATTCCTCTTCGCCGCTTCTGCTCTCATTTGGGGAGGTGTAGAAACAACACCAGGCCTCACACCTTCAGAGACACACTTCTGTCTCCCTCTCTGCTGCTCTAAATGCTCCTAACGCATGTGTTTTAAAATGACAGCATGATTATTTTATACCGTTCCACCCTTAGTACTACTTGAATAGTTGTCAGAAATCGTGTTATCCAAGAACTGATTCAAAAATTTATGACAAGTCCTTAAAAGCTGTATCCACAAGGGGGCAGGTCGGGGCAGAAACAGCAAGTTTCTATGTCAGGCTGTAAGAGGTTCGCAATTTCGAAGTAACTGCTATACGTAGCTAGGGATGTCAAAGCAAAATATCAAAAAATTTGACTTCAAAACCAGTGTTGTTATTCTCGATGCCAAAGCTAAACTTTGTGAATAAATAAATAATTAAATGAAGGAGTTGGGGACGTCACCACGCAAGTTATTAATACCCAAAATTCTCTGTTTTGACCACCGATATTTTATCACGCTACTTCAAAACAAGGCTGCGTAAAAATCAGGTGATCAGTTTGTGATGGCGATCATAAAGAAGCCTAATCTAGGCGAAGGTCGTAATGTTTATCGGCCAGATTTCTCGCCATGTGGCTTGTGCTGGCTGCTTTGCTGTGAATGGATTTATAACATCTGTTGAATATTGGATTTGTTATATCTCTTGGCTGCCTGTTTTTGTTGGAAAGATAAGAAAATAATCTCGCTCTTTCAGCCTTTCTTTTCCAGGTGAGGCGCTTATGTGCATCGTGGACATTTTAACAGCCGCTACCTGATTTCGAACTGAACTGGTTAGGCGTATGTTCACTTTGCGATGGCATGTAGCTTTCCTACGACTTAATCAAAGCCTGATATTCACTGTGCGTGTGTCTCACGCAATGTTTTAGACATTTGGCTTGTTATCTGGAATGATCTGTGCAGGAATGCTGCCAAAGCAAGGTTATAAACGTAATCTTAAATCTTAAAAAATACTATACTTGTGTTTTTTTAATGTAGAGATGTCAACATGAAAACAAGAAAAACTCAACTTCGGTTAAAACCCAATTTTTGGGTGACAATTTTTGTCATTTCCTCTAAAGGTAATGCGCCAGCTACTCGCCATCCGTATTTGCACTCTGGAATCTGTCAAATCCCGCCTTCATCAGTGTCCTCTATACTGTGTCACAGCTGTCCAGACAAATACCTTAAGAACCACACAGAGTTTATAATTCTAGCTCGGTTCAGTGGACAGAACACATTCAAAGCATATGTTGAGGGCAGAGGTCAGTGGCAGGGTGTGTAGGCGGTGATGTGGGAAAGGTAGTCCTGCCTCTGGTACTGCAGTGACCTGATCGTGGTGCCACTGAAGACTGTGTGTGTGTGTGTGTGTGTGTGTGCATGTGGAGGGGGTGGGTGAGGCCTGGTGTCACCTCAGTACTCCTTCAGTTTAGAAGCGAGGTGTGAAGGGTAGCGGGAGTGGCTGTAGCTTCTAGTGTGTGTCTGAGTACCTAAAACACAAATGATCATTTATACAGATGATGAGGGAGACACTTAATTAAAGTTTCAACAAATTTAATCTGTCTGAAAGAAGACAACTTTCTCAAGAAAAAAAAAATCGGTATTGTCTGAATCTGATCAGTTCAATACAACCACTATTTTGCCATAGTGTTACCCAGGGTCAGGGATAGAAAATACTAACTGAGTAACTGAGTTTGTTACCTAAGTACCATTTTGGAAGATTTGTACTTTACTCAAGTATTTCTGAAACTGAATACTTGTACACTTACTTTCAGTCCTTAAATTTTCAATTTCACCTTCAAAGTACTCGCTAAAAATCTGTGATTTTTCTTCTATTTTTCAGTATGAAAATGTTAAATATTAGCCTTTAAAATTCACCATCACATCTAAAAAGTATGCCATTTGTTATACTAACTAGCTAGTTAAGTTTTGTAAATTTGCTTGTTAAAGTAGCTAGCTAGTTATGTTTTTCTTTTATTATTAGTTTGTTAAATTAGGTTTTTTTTCATTGCTAATGTGCTAATATGTAATTACATGTTAGCTAACCAGTAAGCTAAGTTCAGGATTTGTCTGGCTTGTGGTCAGCTCTTTTCATCAGTTAAAAACTTTTGACTCTTGATTACTTGATGATTACTTAAGCGTAGATTTTTGCCTTCATAATTCTAATATTTCTTTTAATTGAGGAAGATTTTTACCCATATGTTGCTTAAGTACAGTTTCTCAGTACATTTCCCACTCGAGCCAAGAGAATAAAAGAAGCCAAAGCTTATTGCAGTGATCCAATTTGACACGTTTGTGTGAAAGGTTTGTGTATTAGAGTCCAAAATGAAAGGAAACTTTATAAACGCTGGCCTCTGCTGAATATAAAGACACATTTTGGAAACATTTTTAGCCTGCAGGTTTGGTTTGGTAGTGAAATGAAGCAAACAGTGAAAGATCGGTCAAGTCTGAATTTGGTACAATGTATTCTCGTGTATGCCAATGACATGTAAAATTGTTAGGTACTCCGTGCTCTCATTATGAGTAGTGTTATGATTAGCTGATTGGAGGAATATAGAATATTCACACATCACTCTCTACCCAAAGAATACAGAGTGACTGCTATGATAGACAGACAAATTGGAAATGAATTTAAAATGAGGTAGCAGCTACAAATAGGTGATATGTGGTCAATCTGAGGTCAGTGAGTGTGTCTCATAAACTATTGGTGTATGCACAGGTCAGTATGGGGTCAGTGTTGGTGTCCAGGTCAGTGTTGGTGTCCAGGTCAGAGTGTGTGTAGGTGCTGGGTTGGGAACAGATCCGCAGACTCTGCTACATGTACTGTGTAGAAGCGGGTGAAGTTAGAGAGCCTTGTGGAACAGAGAGGGTGAGAGAAGTGTGCCGATGGAGGTGTGAGGGATGGTGTCATCTCTACACCTTCCCAAATGAGAACAGAGGTGTGAAGCCTGGCGACGGGGAATGACATCATCAGGGTCATGACACAGAGGAGCACTGGACCAAGCCTAGAGAGTTCCTGTCTTTTATAATGTAGCCTGTAAATCAATTAAGATAAGAAAGGAATCAAACACAACAGAGCATGCCCAAAGTTGATTTATTCTCTAAAATCAGCATAACCTGAATTATTTTATTCCTTTTATACCACAGCAATTTACCAACAATTATGAGTTAAACAATGACATGTTATATATGTTGTGGAAAGTCCACATTCAGTTACATTCTAGAAGCTATAAATGGTCATGTCCTCACCAGAGTCTCATTTTTTTTCTCTCTTTTGAATTTAATAAGACGAAAAACGCAGCTTGTCATGTTATTGAGAAACAACAAAGCGTAAATTCCTCCATCCTGAAGACTTTCCTGCGTTGGAAGACTTGACGATACAGCTTTAACTCCGACTGAAACAAAGTGCTGACACCGGAGACTCCTTCCATAAATGTTAAATAAAGATCTCCTCACAGAAAATCCATATCAATGATTACACAAATGTGGTTTTGTGGAGCGTCTGCCGTACAAGTACCGTTGTAAGTTGTTACTAGAGAAGCAATAAAGTATTAGGACGAGATCATTAATATAAACCAGGCAGGTGGAACTACTTTCTGAGTCATGCTTTTATAGAAATCTATCAGTGCCTTGTGACCAATAAGATTCTTGCTTTCCAAAGTGTTGTGGTATAAATACTATTAATTAATACAAATGCAAATCTTTTAGCTTTAAATCTCAGTTATATTGTCTCAAATGCAGTGGCTTGGACACAAGCATAGAAAGTACACATATAGTACATTTACCACCAACATAATTTAATATACCTTCATACACAGTGTGAACTTTTACATTAAAAAATAGAACACTATACTGTATATTTCCAAAATATGTAACAATATTTTATACATTTACTAATAATGTACAAACATGATCTGCATGGTAGAGTCATCAGAAGGAAACCATACCTGTGACCTCATCACAAACATCAACGTCCGAAGGATGCAAAACGATATCTAGATAGGCTAGAGGCATTTTGGAAATAAATAGTGGACTGATCAACTAAAAATGGAACTCTCTGGCCGCAATCACCGAAGAAGCAGCAATTACTAATAATTTACTAATTAATTAGTTTCATTTACCAGTTATTGGTAATATAAAGTCATGATCCATTATCGAACCATTTTTGTGACTCCTTTATCATCAGTTAACATGTAATTGTGGAAATTCACGTAAGGTCAGTATCTATAATTGTGTTCAGAACAGCTCAGGATGAGGTCAGTGTTTGTGTCCAGGTCAGAGTGTGTAGGTGCTGGGGTGGGAACAGTACTGCAGACTCTGCTTTGTGTACTGTGCCAGTAAAGGTAACAAAGTGTGTAGGCTAGTGCCATCTCGTACACCTTGTCATATAGAGCAGAAGTGTGAGGCCCGGTGAAGAGGAATAGCGTCAGTGGGGTCAGAGATCAACACTGAGGTCACAGTGCGTATTGAGGTTAGACAAGTAAACATCATTTCATTAAATTATTGATGAAATAAGATATATTCCGAACAGGTTACTTACATCATTGTTTTGGCAATCAGGTTTAAATCTCAGTCTATGAACAAGGTTATGGAGTAAGCCATGTTTTCTTTACTCACAAGATTAATAATAACCTATTAATACATGCGCATGGTCACATGGTCACATGGTCACATGGTCAAGGATGAATAGTGCATACACTTTGAGGAAAAAAGGGTTCTACACTAAAAGCTTCTTTTGTACTTTTACGTGGAAATGTGAAAATATTGTACCTTTAAGCACCATGGAATGGTATAATTTTGTACCCTTTTTTGAGAGTGTATGTGGTTTGTATGCAGTGAGAAACATATTACAACAAAAATTTCGTGTAACCACATTGGAACTTAAAGGTGGAGGGAGACCTTTTAAAAATGGCTTAGCTGACAATTCAGTAATATTTCAAGAAATATTTTTCAGTGCCACTGATTCACTGAGCAAAGACAGTATTGCTTCTTTGCTTTCAATCCATGTGTACTGGAAATGTACACAAACTCAGTCACTATTCAACACAGGTCAGTATGAGGTCATTGTCTGTGTCCAGGTCAGAGCGTGCAGGCGCTGGGGTGGGAACAGTCCTGCAGACTCTGGCTGAGAGAAGTGTGCCGATGAAGGTGTGACGCCTGGTGTCACTTCTACACCTCCACAAATGAGAGCTGAAGTGTGAGGCCTGGTGAAATTTGGACACAAGACAGAGCAACACTGGACACTGCGGCCCTGAGGTCACATGGGGATCAAGGTAGAGGAGAAACATGGATATGTTGAGATGGATATGGATATGAAATTCGATTTGAATGTTATATATAAATATATTATATCATCTCCATCATCATCTAACCTTGTTCATAGATTGAGATTCAAGCCTGATTGCCAAAACTATGATTTAAGTCCATCTGACCTCAGAGTCACAGTGTTAAATGTACACATTAGTTAATACGTTCATTAAGTAAGTTAAAAAAGTCCGCCCATATTCAAGATATTTTCATCATTTTTTGCAGTGCATTGGAAAAAAATTGCAAGCGTGATTACGTTGAAAAAGTGAGAGGTCTAGTGCATGACCAGTTGCTCATGATTCCATTAGGAGAAAATGAAGAAACTGCAATAAAAACAGTTAAAATAACGTATCTGTGATTAATCTAGCAACATTCTATGCACAGTGTGCTTTAATAATACACCAGTAACCATTGGTGTATGCACAGGTCAGTATGGGGTCAGTGTTGGTGTCCAGGTCAGTGTGTGTCCAGGTCAGAGTGTGTGTAGGTGCTGGGTTGGGAACAGATCCGCAGACTCTACTACATGTACCGGTTGAAAGTAGAGAGACTTTGTGAAATAGAGAGGGTGAGAGAAGTGTGCCGATGGTGGCGTGAGGGCTGGTGTCATCTTTACACCTTCCCAAATGAGAATAGAGGTGTGAAGCCTGGCGAAGGGGAATGACATCATCAGGGTCATGACACAGAGGAGCACTGGACCAAGCCTAGAGAGTTCCTGTCTTTTATAATAATAATAATAATAATAATAATCTGCAATAATGCTAAGATGCCTGGACACAAGCTCAGACAGAAAACATACAAAACATATTTACTCACTGAACACACCTTTAGCTACATTGCGAACTTTTAAATATATTTCCCCAAAATATATAACAATATATTATGATATTAATATTACAGATGATGCTATAATATTAAAGTACAATATTTACCAAAGAATCAAAACCACTTCATATGTATATGCAATATAATAATTTACTAATTACTTCATCTCATCTACTAGTTAATGGTAACAGTAAGAGGTGATCCATCGTTGCTACTTTGTTATCATCAGTTAAGGTGTACTGGACTATAGGTATGTGCAGAACAGGTCAGTATGAGGTCAGTGTTTGTGTCCGGAGTCAAGTCAGAGTGTGCAGGCGCTGGGGTGAGAACAATTCTGCAGACTCTGCGGAGAGAGAAGTGTGCTTACGAAGGTGTGAGGCCTGGTGTCACTCCTACACCTCCCCATATCAAAGCCGAGGTGTGAGGCCTGGTGAAATGATATCAACAGGGACACTGTGACCCCGAGGTCACATGGCAATCGAGGTAGAACAGAGGAATATAGACAATTACGGTGGATATGAATCTGTAGCCAAGGTTTCGGGGAGGCCAAGGTGCACACGACACGAATTTCAAAATCTCAGTAAACAACTTTAAACAGTTGGTGGACATGGGAGTGTGCACACTACATGAGAGATCACAGACAATGGCTCAAATGCTAAATGATCTCTGATTACAGATGAACTTGCCAGATCCCCAAATCTGGTTTTCGAAAAAGAAACACAAGAGCTGTTTATCTTGTTACTTTCACTGTCACTATTTTGTACAGAAACTAGAACAAGAGAAAAACGTGAAGCAATGATTATTTGGTGAGACCTGGCCGGTGACGATCGTCTGTTCTGCAAAGAGAACTGGAGATATAGTGCAGAGTGCAGAAAAAGCTATTTTTATATTCTGCGCCACCAGGATTTATGTGTGTTTATTTTATTTTTGCTCTTCCTAACAATCATTTGGGTATGTCATGCCAAATAATTTCTCAGAGAAGCATTATTATTATGTTAATATTGCACATTTCGTCCTCGCTGTCCCACACATATAGACAGATGTTACACTGGATTCAGGGATCTGCTGCGCATGACAACAGATGAATTTGATTTCCTCGCGGACTCACACTGGCTGTGTCTCAGCCCTGTTCTTGCTGGTAGTCCCAGAGAGGTGAATGACGTGATTCATTGGCAAGAAAATCAAACATGCTTGAAAATCTGACATGGTACGATTCACACTACATGAGCGGTTGCCACAGGAGTGCACAGCAAGCAGTTGCCAAGCCCCAAATCAGAGTTAAAATCGTGAAGTGTACAGGATGCAGTGATCCCAATCTCTCCTTAGTCACATCACAATGTCTGGATAGTGATATATTTCTTCTGCAACATCCCAGAAACATTTAACATGGCTGGACGGTCCGTAGACATTGGAAAAGAATTGTGGTTACTGCTTGAGCAACTGCTCATATCCAAATGGGGAGAAACAGCTTTAAAAAAACAACATACCAACTATTTCTGTATATGGTCTGAATATTTGTCAGGTCAGTCTGAGGTCAGTGTTTGTGTCCAGGTCAGTGTGTGTAGGTGATGGGCTGGGAACAGTACTGCAGACTCCACTGTGACCCTGGAAGGGTGAGAGAAGTGTGTGTTAAGGTGTGAGAGCTGGTGTCAACCCTACACCAATCCAAATGAGTGAGGTGAGGAGGAATGACATCAGTGGACGTGGAGAACTTAAGATTATACAGGAATTGTACACTGAATCTCCACTGAATCTAATAACTCTGCAGGCTCATAAACAATTTATATGGTATATGTTCCTTACGTTGTTTTCAAAACATTCTTATAACCAATAGAAAACTTTAATTCCAGCTTTAATCTAACATGAATGATCCAGTTACTGGGATAGGGAACTAACTCTCCAAGATTCTGCCCCCTTTCAAATCTTTTAGTATGCACTCCATTATTGCTAAGACTCACAATGATGCCTGGTATCGAACTTATTTTGAACACGTTGTTAACAAATACTTTGGTAATTGAATGTGGGTCAGGATGAGGTCAGAGATGGGGTGTAGGTGCTCGGGTGGGAACGGTACCGTGGACTCTGTGCCAGGACAGAGAGAGTGGAGGAGTAGGAAGGGTGAGAGAAGTGTGCTGATGGAGGTGTGAGAGCTGGTGTCATTCCTACACCTTTCCTAATGAGAGTGGAGGTGTGAGGCGTGGTGAAGAGGAATGACATCAGCAGGGTCGTGACGTAACACTGAAAACTCTGACCCTGAGGTCATGTGGGCAGTTATTTTACTTTGCATTGTTTATTTCAAATGGGTGTCACAAACAATGTGTAATTTGCCTACACAGTCTCTATTTTGTGTGTCTGGATTTCTCTAGAAAAAAAACCATTACATTTATTTCTATTTTATGTTGCACTTTTAAGGGTTTCATTTAACCCCTTGTACATTTCCACAAATACAGGGAACCAGTGGAACTATTTTAAGAAAGGCTCACATTTTTTTCATTTTTGGTTTATGCACTTCAGATCTGGGACTTTCCTGAAGTACGGTATAAAAAATTTTTAAAAAAAAAACGTGGTGTGTTTTAGTTCAGGCTTTTGAGAACATACTGTATTTTACCATCCAGACTCAAATCCAGCATCTTTTCACAGTACTCAAACATCATTATAGACAAATGATTACAGTGTAGTGTTTCAGTCACGTGATTTTTCTGTGGTGGGTGCCATATTCGGGACCAAATCACTGCCTTCGTTGCACAACAACGTTGAACTAGAGGTGAAAATGGATACAATTTCTCGCCTTATTTCAGAAGAGAATAAACAGAATATTTTTGACAAAGCTGTAATCCTTATACACTTTCCCCTGAACTGCTGATTCCACTTAAATGGGCAGAAAACAATTCGTGTTTTCCTGATTAAGACCAGACACAGTATTATTAATGCAGTCAGTCCTCTATTCAGTTGTCAGAATGGCAGTGGGTATACGGCGTAACATCACATGAAATGCAAGGATAACTTTTAGCTATATATTATTCATGTGTAGCTGCTTAAACAATATTTTATTAGCATAAGTATTAGCAAAGTAGCTCTTGTTCAGTTTGTAATGGCCAGTAAAATGGCTGTTTCCTCCTGAGATTGCTGATTTGCAGTTGCAGTGTTAATAAAGTGCTTATTTTAATAGCAATGATGTTGTGATGGCAGCTAAATGATGGCACCCCAAAACTCCTGACATCACCTGTTATTGGTTGCAAAGCAGAATTTTGGTGTTTCATGTTGGGTAAGGGCCAATGCCATCAACACTATCACATCTCTCTGAAAAACTCATGTTCATTGACAGACGCAGGACATGCTTTAGGATTTTCACGGACATGTTTATTAGTCTGAAATTCTTCAACTGCAATGTTTAGCTTTAGCTAGAAGCACAGTTCCAGTTCATTGCTAATCCTTGAGACAAACCAGTTCGATTTGGCTTGGAATAGGATGCTATTATTTGAACAGGACAAGCTTTACGGTTTTCACTGACATCTTATATTTATTAGTCTGAAGTTCTTCATCTTAAGTTTAAAATATTCCATAAAGTGTTACATGTAAGTGGTGGCATTTTTGCAGAGCTGTTGGTTTGATAACCTCCTTTATTTCAGTACTAAAACCATAGCTGAGATCCTGTAATTAGTTGTATAGTAATGTTTAAACCTCTGAAACACCACTTATCCACAGAAAATGATTGCGTGATGGAAACGGAGTGATCCTGGAAAACAAGTCAGTGTTCTGCTGAGGAACCAATCCGCATGACTCAGATACTGTAGTATTGGACAAAATGTGACTGTTTAGGTCAGAGGTAAAGCTCTTAGGTGCTGATGTGGGAATCCTGATTCAGACTCTTTGGTCTAGGCTGGAGTGTGTCTCTCAACACCTCCGCTCTCATTTGGGGAGGTGCAGGAGCAACACCAGCAACATCACACCTCCAGAAGCACATTTCTCTCACCCTCTCGACTCCACCACTCTCTCTGCTGGCACCTCCATCCTCGTGACTGTGTTCAGGACCATTATTCCCACAGCAGCACCTATCTACAATGCCTCTGGTCCCAAACATACAGTTCCAACTGACCTCGTTTTGACCCAGTCATTTTAAACATATTAGTCAGTGGTGCTTCGTCCACAGGGGCAGGTAGGGTAGAGCGCCACCGTTTATATCCGCCGTTCAACCAACTGTTATTCTTCATAAATTCCTCAAATACTAATGAACTTGTTTGAGTGTCCAGCAATTAGAAAATATGTTGCTGTTTGACTGATATAAGGTGATGTTCCATAGATTTGGTCACCTTTCTAAATGTCGTAGTGCAGTTGTAGGGCAGCGTGCTCACTGCAGCATTTATCTCCATAGTTATTATTGCACCTAGTGGTCAAAAACGGGAACTGCAACAAGTGCTAATAGAGGCCCATTGGGGGAAGGATCACACTGCCCCATTTTCAGTGGAGGAGCAGCGGACAGGACTGTTAATGACAGGGTTGCCAGGTGCACGTTTTTTTATTTTTTAACATCAAAATGGGCTGGCGTAAGAAGAAAAAAAATACTCTGTGGCCAGCAAGATCTTGTTTTATAGCAAATAATCAGAATTAAATATCTAAATGATTTCGGAGTGTAAATGCAGGCTGTCTATGATGTACAGAACTATTTCTATGCAAAAACTGGGAAAGGGAAAGGGGGATTATGGAGAGGATAATGTGTAGAAATGCGTGTGCTCCATGATGACCTTGTTTCCCATGCAAAGGATCTGAAAAAGAAGAAAAATATGTCTAGTTTCAGGTCTTTTGTGCAGTTTTTGAGATTAGTTGGGCTGGAAATTATGCTGCAACCTGGCGACCCTGGTTAATGATAGCAGGTCCTTGATGGGAAAGTTGAACAAAGGTACGTCTAAAACTGCTTAGAACGAGCTGCTAGACTGTACGGTGGATGACTGTATGTTGTCGGCTCTAAACTGTTACGGGGTTACTCTAAAAATTCACTAGATACTAGCCTATAGCATACGTCATGTGGTAGCCTCTCGACTTCATTTTGTTTGAGACTATGTCGTGATCAAAGTTGTCCTGTAACAAACCTTTACTGACTTTTGGGATCATTTTTGTGACTCCTCTTCCTGTATGAAAACTCAGATTTTTTAAAAGAACCCTGTTTTTAAAATTAACAACTGATAATGTTTTGAATAAATAATCAAGCAAATACTGAATAGCATTACTTTGAATAAAATAAGCCAAACATTTTTTTAAATCAACAACAGCGTCCTCTACAGACAAGGAGCTAAAAATATATAACCCACATAAGAGCAGGTGATTGGGGTTAGAGCGCTATGATCCAGAAAAAACACATGGACTTTGACCAGCACAAAAACACACACACAATACATGAAACTTGTGTTTGTTATTTACAGATGATGAAGGTTTTTTAAAAAAAGATTTTTGGCGGTCCTTGAAAATACCAGAACTTCTAACTGTATCTAGAGAATGATGGGTTACAGTATACGCTAAAGTGTGCTGAATTTAGCAAGACATTTATTCTGACAGAGGAAGCAGGAGTGCATTTTAATCTCATTACTGCACTGGTGACATGTGAGCAGAGATTTGATGAGATTAAGCTCAAGCCTAAACTATGTAGCCACTCTGTTCTCTCTCTCTTTCTCCCTCTCACAACCCACCCACCCACCCACCCACACACTTTAGCGGTAACAGTTTAGCAGAACTACACGTCTCAGCAATTGTATCTTACGCACAATCACTCTGTATCTGCGTAATGGTAAGTAACCATGGTAAGAGTGTGTGCGTGTGTGTGTGTGTGTGTGAGAGAGAGAGAGAGACGGAGAGGAGATGTCTAATTTAGCAAGAAAAGTGCATAATTGATCACTAATTAAGCAATATCTATCACTTTTTTTTTTAAAAATTGGCTAATTAAAATATTCACAAATGAATATAAATGAAATATTCCCAGATGAATATACAGATGGGTGATAAAGGGAAAAACAGTGCCATTGTTATGCTGTGGGGGTATTTTGTTGTGGGTCGGGTTGTCCGGTTATAACACTTTTCCACCGGTGTGGGTGTAGCATGTCTCGGCTTGGCAAATTATCCACAATCCTCCATGCTGTCATTATTTCCACCACCGTGAGAGCCGGGCTGTACTTTCTAAATTTGGTTACAGTTTTTAACCAAGCTACCACGAGAGCCGAGCCGGGACATACAGGTGGAGTGAAAAACATTGCAGTAATGATTGATGTCCTGATCAGTGTGTCTGGCTGGAACTGTTTCTCTACTGGCACAAAAATTTCCATAGTAGGATAGTGTAGTGTCTGCCAATGTTTCGAATTTTTGTCTGCCAAAGTCCTTTTTCTGGTGGTTTTAAGAGGCCAAAAATGTAAATAATTTAAGCAAACAGCAATTTAATGTATACGAGTGCTTCATCCAGTTCACTGTATGTGGGCACTTTGTCCGCAGCGCAGTCATGTCACTGTGTAATGTCCAAAACCATGATGACCATGTTATTAGTGATGCTGGTAGTTAGTAGTGTCAGTATTGGTAAGAGTGTCCGTGTTAGCATTGTTAGTAATGTTGTTAGTAGTGTTAGGAGCATTAGTGTTGTTAGTATTGTTAGTAGTGTAAGGAGTATTAGTAGCGTTAGGAGTATTAATATTTTAGTATTGTTAGTAGTGTTAGGAGTATTAGTGTTAGTATTGTTAGTAGTGTTAGGAGTATTAGTGTTAGTATTGTTAGTAGTGCTAGAAGTATTAGTAGTGTTAATAGTGTAAGTAGCATTAGTAGTGTTAGAAGTATTAATATTTTAGTATTGTTAGCAGTGTTAGTATTGTTAGTAGTGTAAGGAGTATTAGTATTGTTAGGAGTATTAGTACTGATAATCTTGGCTGTATTGTTAGTATTGCTAGGAACAGTAATGTTAGTTGTTTTATTATTGTTAATAGTCTTTGTATTGTTAGTAGTGTTAGTGTTGTTATTAGTGATATTATTGTCAATAACATTAGGCGTGTTAATCTTTGTTGTATTAGTACTTTTAGTAGTATTACTATTGTTATAGTGTTAGAAGTATTAGTAGCATTAGTGTTGTTAATATTGTTAATATTGTTAGTAGTGTTAGGAGTGCTATTGTTCAACCAATCTATCCCTTTGTCTAATATTATGTGTAATATAATGGAGGAAACAAAGAAGGGGGACAAATACTTTTTCATGACAGTATTTACACAATAGTCCACTTTTCAAACTTTCAATTCACTTGAAAGCAAGGTTCTTCAGATGATTAACTTGACGTTAAAAATTAGTTAGTAGTTTCATAAAGTTAATGCAAAAGATTTTTTTTATTTTATTTTGTTTTTCATCGGTGGTGGAAAAAGAGGTAGAAGCGATCATTGTGTGATTAACGCCGTCCCTCTTTCAGCAGCCTTGGGTTTACGATGGGTCAGAAAAAGCCTGTTTTGGGGTGAGTAATGGGTGAATCTTTAACCTCCTCCTCTGTGCATGTGTATTTACATGTGGACTGTGGAAACTCAGTGTTTAGACAGGGAAGGGACAGAAGAGCTACAAACAGGGACAACAGGAACACACACAGGAGAGTACACACAAGAAAGGGCAGATGAGAAATTCATAGTTTGCCTACTACATACAGAGGTAACTACACCTTCCGTTTTTTACTTTAGTTTGTCTTCTTGTTTTAACAGATCGCGAGCTAACTGCTAGTCATTTAAAGCTTTTAAAGCACAGTGCGCCACCATTCGCAGTGATGGCCGTAGCCGCAGTGGAGTTGATGGGCTTCTTCTTGGGCACCCTGGGACTGATTGGCAACTTGGTGGCCACCCTGCTGCCCTACTGGGAAATCTCGGCCCACATCGGCTCCAACATCGTCACGGCTGTGACAAACATGAAGGGCCTGTGGATGGCGTGCGTCCACCAGAGCACCGGAGCCTTCCAGTGCGAGACCTACAACACCATCCTCGGCCTATCCACCGACCTCCAGGTGGCCCGGGCCATGATGGTCATCTCGATTATCTTATCTGTCCTAGCCTGTGTAGTGTCCAGCGTTGGGATGCAGTGCACCGTGTGTATGGACGGCTCCTCAGTGAAGGCGAAAGTGGCTGGAGCCGGAGGGTGCCTTTTTTTAACCGCCGGTCTTCTGTCGCTCATTCCAGTTTCCTGGAAGACCAATGAAGTAGTGCAGACCTTCTACCAGTACAACCTACCTGACAGTCTGAAGTTCGAGATTGGAGATTGCCTGTATGTCGGAATTGCTTCGTCTATCACGTCTCTGCTAGGTGGAGGGCTGCTAAGCATGTCCTGCTGGACTGACCTGGATGCACGGCGAGGGTTCAGACGCCACGGCGGGGGTTACCCATACCCTGAACACACGGCGAAACATGGCACGGGCCGTGGCGCCTCACATTCGATGCCCTTCCACCCTTCAGCCACTCTGCAGAGCGCAATCAACATGAATCCCACCAACAGGAACCAGACCATGGTCAGCCTGATCAGTAGCAGTAGCCACTCCACTGCTGGTGTCAGAGACTCCAGGAAACCGGCACGCCAGCAAACAACAGCTAGCTATGATGTCACTGGGTATGTCTGAAGATTTTGCCTAGTTGCTGTTTCGCACCATGAACTTGAAAAGACTGAATTGTTCAAATTCGACTTGTTGTTGTATACTTCTTGGATATTGGAAAGAGGTGTTTTATAAATTAAATTCATATTATTCACATTATTTTCATGGCTAACGGAAGTATTAAGGCTCGCAAAAGGTACATTTTGTACAGTATTTTTTTTTTTCCTGCTGAGGGAATGATTTCAGAAACTGTAGGGCCTGTTTGTAAGTGAAACAAATCAATTCCAGGTCAATCGACCTCTGGTGCGATAGGAGTCCTCTGTGTAAACACAAAGAGCTAATGTTTCACACTGATGGTTTAATATGGCTGTAAAAGCATACTTCAAGAAGAACTCTTGTAGTATTATTCATTTTGTCTGGTTCCATATTTGACACGTGGACAGGGTTTTGCTGGCTCGTCCTTCTTAAATGACACAAAATTACAAATAAATTATATAAATAAAGAATGTTAAATACAAAAGAAATGAGAAACACATTAAGAATGGATGGAGCTTGAATGAAGTAAATCAGTTTTACTCAAAGTGGGGTTCATGAAGCATGGCCAGGGGGTCTGTAATTATTTTTTATTTAAAGCAGTTACAGTGTTGGACAACACAAACCGCCACTATCAAAGTTATTTTGTGTAATACTCAGTTGTTATAGTTATTAGCCGTTTAGACTGATCAACTGAATGGGTTTAATCGAAATCTCAAATAAATCATTCGATAAATAACATCATAATGTGTTCTGTCAGTGGATAGCTCAGGAATATAAAGCTTTAACTATCGTCGTACACACTGAAATAACGAGTCTAATATTCAACGAGTCGGATTGAGTTTATTTAAAAAAATTCTATTCTGAGGGGGATTGGGGCATTTAATTTGCATTCGAACGGGTCCCTGGCTACAAAAAGTTTGAGAAGTAAACGACAGTGTTTCATTTAAAAAAAATTTCAGGGCCAAATGGGGCAGTCAGGTCATCTTAAATATCTAAATAACCCTTAACTAACAGCAGCACATTACCCCGTCTCTATCTTTGGCACAGGTCAATGATTTACAGCAGTAGCAGCATGAAGCCCTGCACTGGAATCAGCTCAATCGATTTTAGCTCAGTGATTCTGTGGGAAATTAATGTTTCCTGCACCTGGGTGACAATAGGTGCGTTCCCAAATAGGTGTTTTACTTTAACTGTAGACGAATTCCTCCATCAGTCAAAACTTTCAGAACTCCGGTACGGCAGACTGAATTATGGGATTACCTTATCCATGATGGATTCATATGATACTGCCTTCAAATCTGGCCAAAATACAGCACCGCAGTGCACCTTCCCATTTAGGACAATCCCAAAACCTTGCCTACCTAGCATGCTTCCTTCGGATTGGAACGCACTCGCTGCCTGCTGATGAGACTGTTCTTGGTCCTAGTCTCAGTGTTTCTCTAAACCGTTAAATTGTAGTAACCCTGGTCGACATGTAATATTTGTTGTCATGTTATATTACTTATATATTACGTATATTACTTTATTTTCCCGAGAAATCGCCCACACTTTTGTAACACTGACCTGCAGTAACAAGTACCTGATTGGACATTAAAGTATGCATTTTTGTACTGTTTCATTTTCCCTCCTTGTGTATGTTAAATTGATTTTTTCAACTCAACCTTTCAAATCTCAGTCTAGTGGCACCTTTTAAAAGACTACATAAATGTCTTTGTGTATTGAAATATAATATTTTTTCTACACAGCCCATCCCAAAGAGTACTCATACTCTTAAAAATAGACACCTGCACATTTTAAGGCACACTGTAAGGCTTAAGCATGTTTCTTGAATTTCACAGAACACCTAAAATAGTTGATAACAAGCAATGATAACACTTTTATGTTAAAAACTGATTCATCTTTGGTAAACTTCTTCATTCTGGTCAGGATAACAGTTGATCTGGAATATAATCCCAAGAACACTTGGTGTAAAGCAGGAATACATTCTGGATGGGATGCCGGTCCGTTAGTCTATTACACCGCATCATACACACACGTTTTGGGAATAATGTGGACACGGGGATCATATGCAGCTCCACACAGGCTGTAACTGTAACCCCAGACCTCACTGTGCCACAGTGCCATCCCTGAAACAGGAATGTGGATCCAACCTGCTAATGCAAAGTGTATCAATACATGGCACGAAGAAAGAAACCTTGAGTGGAGCTAGAAATCAGCCGGAGAAGCTGCAGTCAGGCTTGATGTAACAGCTTTCTGAATGGGTGTAAAGGTGTACACATGGCCCAGGCACTGCTACAGCACCACACATGAACCTCAGATTCTTGGTAAGTTCACGTTCCTGTACAAGTCTACAGTGATGTTATGGGGACGTCTGCTGGTCAAACCCAGAATAGCACCTCCTGATGAAATGGAAAACTTCTTCACTGCATCAGGAGGTTCTCGTAAGAGCATTCGTGACAAGAAAGCCTGTGATTTACACATTACATGTAGTGTTTTATTTACACAATTATACCACGGCGCTTCTGAAATATCGATTCTGACTGATTCTTTTTTCTATAACAGCACGGCTCTCTCACTAGGCAAATCACGGGTTTATATCAAATCGTTCACAGGGACTTGTACAGCAGATACTCCACATAGACGTGTCATGGTTGATGTGGTGAACATTTTTGATGTTCTGTGAGAATATGTTCGCTGAGCAGTTTTGGAAGGAGTCTCCAGTGTTAGTGCTTTGTAACAGTCCGAGGTAAAACTGTAACTTTAAGCTCAGTAACACAACCCTGCACTTGTCCAATTAACTTCAAGAGAGAGAAGTAAAAGAGAGGCTGGTGAGGGAACGACTGTTTACAGCTGCTACAGAGTAAGAGATAATAGGAATTAAGTCGTTTTGTGGAAGTTCCACAACATGAAACTCTGGTTTCCTCCCCAGTCCAAAAACATGCGCTGTAGGCTAACTGGCATCTCTAAATTGTCTGTAGTGTGTGTGTTTGTGTGTGTGTGTGTCCTGCGATGGGTTGGCTCCCCGTCCAGGGTGTCCCCTGCTTTGTGCCCCGAGTCCCCCGGGATAGGCCCCAGGCTCTCCTGACCCCGTGTAGGATAAGCAGTACGGAAAACGGATGGAACAGCACACCTTGTCCTGTTTTATTCCTACGATGAGCAGTTTTTCCGATCCTTTTGCTCTGTAGTTGTGCTGTCAATTTCTGAAGAGTCCGCAGTTTTTACGTGTCTCCTCTCTCGGGCAAACTCTATGACTAGAGGCTTGTCCTGGAGCCTGTACCCATTCACGGTGTCCAACGCTGCTTGTGCAGTCTCTATATCTGTAAAACAACAGATCAAAACTCATTAGTCAGTGAATCATCCAAGCTCATAGTTCAACGTGTACAAAACCGGTGAGTTTATGAAAAAGGAAAAACTATTTACACGGGCAGTAATGCTTCTGTACAGTGATGTATGCCTTTTCCTACCAGAGAAAGTGATGAAGGCTTGGCCCTTCAGCCTGCCCGTCAGGAGGCGATAAACAACTGGATTTGTATCGACCTTCTGAAACCGGGAGAAAAGAGCCACCAGCTGGGCCACAGAGGCCCGAGGACTCATGTTCTTCACACACAGCACCTACGCAGAAAACACGCGGGATGAACGTGTAGCAGTCGTACGACTTGTTATAGTATACTTGCACATATGCACTCGCACCAACCACTAATTAGAGAATTGTCGTGAGTATTTCTGTGTCAGAAAACTGCTAACTGAAAACTACTGCAAGTCACAAAAGCCTGCAGTATGCAAATGAGCACTCGAACGCATATTTTCTTATCTTCAGTGAGCAGTTTAACCAGCAGATGTACTGATAAAATGCGATCCACAGAAAAGAAAAAGATTCATTTTGGTTAAACGGGCGAAGACTGACTGAGTGATTGCACAGGATTTTGTAACTGCAGTGTGTAGAAATATAATCGCAATGTGCTATTTTTATATATATATATATTCTTATTTTTATATACATTATCACTTTATCACTGTCTCGTTGAGTAACGTGTGATTAATTCAGGGCTAGAACACTTTATAAAACATTATAAATCTCAATATATGTTTCAATATATGGGTTCAGTAATTTTTTTTGTTCCCATTAATAACAATATGGAATATGCATATATATATATAGAGAGAGAGAAAGAATATAACTGAAAATCTGGTAGTCTCTGAATAATCTGTTTAGTCCCTCTATACAGAAAACCTACACTTGATGGCTCTCCACGCTGATAGTTCTGAAAGCGTGAAATTCCCCTTATGCCATCCTCCGTCTCGCGATTGTTCCTGATCTCCTCATCTGATATCGCCTCTACTTTACCGCTGATGGTCACTGGGCCGCTCTGGCCCTGCCCGCAACAGGAGGTCACACGTCCGATGGGCTGGTTAACTGTCAATTTCTGTGGAACAGACGATGATGATTCTTGACTCTGAGACTGTGCTGGACAGACGGCCGGTGTGGATTCATTGCTTACTGATGATTGGCTGCTACGGTCGTCGGCAGCATGCGGCTGATCAGAGTCCGCGTCTGGACGTGGTGTTTGGTTACGATCAGAATCTGTCTGGGATGAGTGTGTGCTGCTCTCAGAGTCTTTCAGCTGATCTTTAAGGAAGTCTCTGTATAACGAATCCATTCTGTTTGAAAAGGTCGCCCCCTGCTGTCCATTCTGTGAATCTCCCTCTACGAGGAAAGACACAGGTTGAAAGATGAGCCATATTAATCATTCTAATCATAACCTCTTACATGCACACAAATCCTAAGAAATCACAAATCATAATGCGCAGAAGGAATAAAAAAATCAGAACACCATGACAGTTTGTCGAGATCCACGTGAGGTCGAAAGTATTGCACAGGGGGTCTGTGATTTTTAATTTCATTTTAAAAGTTATTATATTTATTATCGAGTTCTTATAGCTATTAGCCTGTCTGACTGAATGGGTTTGGTCCAAACCTCAATAAAAAAAATTTAAAAAAAGGAATGAAAACCTACATTGCTACAATAAATACCCAAAATATTAAATTATACATTTAAATAATAATCTTAATACACAGTATATGAGCAGTCAGTTTACAGTTAAAGGCATCTCTATCTGGACAAACTCTTTCCTCTTTCTATTTTCTACCTTGATGGTAGAGAGCAGTAAGGAAGCCGGAGCGGTCATTGCCGTGGAACAGAGCCTTCTCGATCTCCATCTCTCTCCGTGTGAGAGCTCGGCTGCCTGAGAAGCGCTGGGGACGGGACAATAACTCCGCCCTCGCCGCCATCTTGTCCCAGATGACCTGCAGGCGCTCGTCCCGCGCTTCAGGAGCTACGCTCACGCCACGATTCTGGAAAAAAAAAAGTTTTTAATCGGTTTTTGCATAAGCTTTCCTGTTTTAATGTCTCATACACAACAGTTCTTGTATACACACACTGGTACATCTATCATATCTAGCACAATTCTCATTGTTAACCTAGGTGTTCCCAGTCTCTGGTCTTCAGGACAAAGGAGTCTGCTATCATTCCAAGCTGCAATTATTTCATCTTACTAACTTCAAGCGAAGAAGCTGGTAAGGGTACGGCTGTTTATAACTGCCATAACGTAAGCAACGACAGGAATGAACTCCTTTTCCTGGAGTTTTTTTTACATTCAATGTAACTATAACCTGACGAAAAGTATCATAGTGATTTTTTAATAAGTAAAAAATTGTTGGCAAACTGCTGAGGCGTAAGATGAATAAAACACGTCGGTGGTAACCGCCCTCTGCTGTAACCACGTCAAAACATCCCATTGTATGGCTGTTTCCCTAAAGCAGGACTTGGATGAAGATCAGACTCCATTCTGCGAGTAATTAATTCTTCTCCTTCTTAGACCTCATACTCTGTAAGTACTTCAGGTTTGACGCTGACCTTCCCGCCGCTGTCTCGGACATCTCTGTTCCTCCACAGCTCGATCTCAGCGTCAGTGAGGCCCAGCTCTCTCAGGCTGGCGAGTTCCTTCTCTCCGTCCTGCAGTGCCTGGAACTGGGCCAGACTGCGCACCCCTGCCGCCTGTTCCCCGAACGGCTTGTACAGCGCAGCCGGGGCAAAGCATTTCTTCTTCGCTACACAACTGTCAGGACGAGAGAAGGATTGCTTGTGGGTTTTTGTCCAATCAGAGTTGTGAGTCATCATGACAAGTAACAAGTTCAAGCAACATTTATTATTTGCCATTCATTTCAAGCATGTAGGCAAAGAGAAAAAGCCATAACAAGAACGAAAGGCTCCACGTTTTTAAAACACTTCTATTTCTAGACGTAATAAAATCTGACTGGCTCCAGGGGTTCTTAAAGGGAAAAACTCCACCCTGAAAAACATTAAATATGTTTCTATTGAAATATCTGTGACGTGTTTTGTGGTTGTGGTCCTAATTTGTTGGTTGGTGCTGTATTTTTATTCTTCCTTTGAGAAGGTGGCCGTTGAGCGGTGCGCCGACGTCACAGGAGGACATTGCTCTTACGAGCGCAATTACAGTTTAATGAGACGAAAAAAATCAACGATCTCGAGCATAACGGATAACGATCAGGTTTTTCTGTTAGCCCCTAAAAACAAAAGAGCAAGCGCTTCTTTTCCCACTATTTTCCAGCGGCGTTGAACGTCATATTAATGACAAAATCCAGCGTAGAAGTAGTGCAGGCATTAGTGCAAACGCTGGACTCAAAGTCCCAGAATGCAATGCAGCTATACAGCACCGTTACAGCTGAGATTCAGCTCAGCTAGTTAGCGATGTACGAGATGACAAGCGTGATGACGTTGATTGAGTATAAGCATTAAAGTTGAAGGGTAGAGTGTACAGATGGGGTGGTGAGACAGCTGGAAAGACAAAAGGACTAAAGCGCCGCTGCATCGCTCTCTTTAGGTAGAAATGAAGCGAGGGCTAATTCCCTCTGGTGCAGGCAGTGGGCAGTCGAGAGGCATTGTGGGTAATGTAGGAAACTGTTAAGCAAAGTGAAATTAGACCAACATGTCAATGAAAGAAGTTCAAACTAAAAAAAAAAGTCACCTCGTAATTTTAATTACAAAGCAAGTCTTGGATCTCACTGGAGATCACGTGTTAATTGTAATTCTAAAGACTGTCATGCAAGTTGTTCAGGGTGGAGTCTTCCTTTACGCCTTACTATAGCCGAGACACCTGGTCCAACTGCTCAGCTAATTATTAAACGCGTAATGAGGTGGGCCACGTGTGTATGTAAAACAGTTCAGGACTGGAGTTGTTGTGGAAACGTGAGAGTTACCGGTCGATGTCGACGCCTGTATCGAGCTGCTGGAGCAGCAGGTTGTGCAGCTGCCTCTGTCCCTCCGTCTCCTGCTCCTCAGGGACCGGGCCGTCATCACAGACCCGACGAGTGACCCTGCAGAATGCAAACTCTTTTCAAATGGTGTTTTACAATAACGTTCGGAAAGGTTTCTCATCTCATTTCCAATACCATGAAAAGTGGAAAATAAAAATCTTCAGAAAATCTCAAAACAGATTGGAAATATGGAAAGCATGAAAAGATGCGAAACCATGCTCAGTATAGAAATCACAAGACTCATTAACAGAGTGTTTTAGCTTTAAAGCCTAAATTATACTATAAATTAATACGTACACGAGTAAGTAAGCAATTAATTATTGTATCACTCTATAATCAGACAGCTAATTCATACAAATAAAATTCAAATCTGACTCATTGTGCATATTATTAAAATATGAGACATTTTTAAAAGTAGTACTCTATTGAGTATGGCGATCTTACCATTAATACATTCTATATTTTATCAAATTATTGTACATTATAGAATTGAGATGTTCACTGTTTTGAATATTAGATTTACATAAAAATCGACTGTTTCAGTTCAGAAAAAAAATAACCATTCTATTCTTGGGAAAAGACGTCACTTACAGTAATTAATAAGAAAGTGTGAATGTAAACTTCTCTAGTTTAGTGTCTACATCTAAAACATCTACAACTCAAACAGACCAAACCAAGTGTGTGGTGGAGGTTTCCGTAAAACCTTGTATATATATGCTCACATCGCATCACATATGGGGGCACATCACAATGATCACACCTTATTAATATGTAGCCGCACTTTTAATTATCTCGTTCCCTCGACTTAAGGATCTCGTTCCCACGTGTTCGTAATTTTGTGGCCATTTCTAGCTAAGGATATCGCCAGCGGAGCTACGTAATAGTCTTCACGGAATTGTGTTTGTACTATAGGTTCGATACACAATTACCAAAGCCTCCAAAAACAATCGCACTATTATACACAAATGGGAGCGGCCTGGGACACACCTGCCTTATTCATCTGCATGCAGACGTATGTCCAGAGGCGTCATGACCCAGTTCTTTTGCAGACACACACCAGTATGTACAAATGCTAATGGCTATATAATAATAATTCTTAATAACAAGCACTCATTTTTAGAAGTAAACACCGGTTACACAGTAAGAGCAGAGTTTACACTATCAGTACTGCTGTGCAGTAGATTTTGGTTTCGTGATGTTTGACGTTACGCTCTACTGTTTCCTGTCTTACGTGTATCAACGTGATTCTGAAGGAACTATATTTCATTCCTAACATTATAAATAAACCCCAGCAGACTTCACTTAACAGTACTTCATGTTAGCGCTACAACACCAGGCTGTTTTTGACGCATGTTTTAATTTACTCTCCCATAATACCACTTGGGGATTATCTGATTTTACTGAAAGAAGCCAACTGTAAGACATGAATGATCAACCACAGATAAGCATAACATGGAATTGAATTTTCAGATGAAAAATAAAGATACAACTGTAAGATTTTGTCATTTCGCTCTATCTGCTAGAAAACTGCTCTTGTAATCTAGTTGTAGAAGAAAGCCTCGAGGCAAAGGTTTCACATATTTATCACATACAAATCACGGCTGTGTCCCAAACCACACAATTCACACTAAAACTGTAATGAGGCATTGGGTGGTGGTGGTGGTGTTGTTCCTCTTTCGGCTGCTCCTGTTAGGGGTCGCCACCGCAGATCATTGGCCCGTGTATTTGATTCTGGCACAGTTTTTACGCCGGATGCTCTTCCTGACGCAACCATTCCTCAGTTTTATCCGGGCTTGGGACTGGCACTGAGAGCGCACTGTTGCGCTGGGGTCGGTTCCCTGGCTGGGAACCGAACCCGTGCTGCTGCGGTGAGAGCGCTGTGGCCTAACCACATTACTGCATTACTGTCTGCCTTTCAATTTAGTGATTTGTATGAAACTTTTTTTACATGTATAGTAATTATTTAAGGATGCAACATTAGTATTCATTCCTTATTGTTAGGTAATGACCCAGATGATATTCTTAGGCAGATGTTTTAATTATAACGCATTTCTGAGCCAAGCGTGAGGCAATATAAGGCATGAACGTGGCATCGACAGCATGAATCCATGGACCCAGTTCAGGCTGGTGGGGGTGGCGTAACGGTGTGGGGAATGTTTTCTTGGCACGCATTGTGCCACTTTTAGACCAACCGAGCACCGAGCACGGTTTGAACGTCACAGCCTATCTGAGTATTGATGGGGGCCACATGTATCCCACAGTCACAACACACATGTGTGTGATGCAGTCATGTCAACATTGGAGCAGATAGACATCTTGTAGAGTCCATGCCATGAAGAACTGAGGCTGTGCTGCCTGTAGGTCTAGTTTCTGATAAGGTCACAATAATAAATTAGACGAAATAGTACAACAATTTAATAAAGCAGGACGGAGAGTTAGAGCAGCGGTTTGAAATTCCCAACCGGAAGTGGTAACATTAATGACACTGACTGCAATGTACGCAGTGAGAATCTCCTCCTAATAATGTAGCATTAGGCTTCCTAGCTAGTTAAAGCTAACGCTGTGCACACCTTAAAGACAGCTCTGACATTATACAAGCAACTGAGAACTAAAACGCGTACTCATTCCTGTATAAAAAGCCGACATGCGCTACGACACGAAACATTATTTACACGTTTACTACTCACCGCTTCATACTTCCTGCAGAAAACCTCCACTTCCGGTTTACAGCGGAAGTATTGTTGTCGACGCAGAGCACTCTGGGATATGTAGTTAAAGCTGTGTTGGAATCTTTCATGATTGTCCAAGAGAACACACCTAGCTGTGATTCATTTTAGTTTAAAAAATAAATCAAATTTTGGATTACACTTGAATAATTAATCTCTCTCTCTCTCTCTCTCTCTCTCTCTCTCACACACACACACACACACTCACACACTCACGCACACTAAAAAAACATATTGATCATTATTGATCATTATGTCAGTTACAGTTGTAGACTATCTGTAAGTGTAAGGGTACGATGATAATGATGATGAAGACATAGATCACTTTTCGTCCATTCCCTACATTCTCACCCCCAACACACACACACACACACACACACATTAAATAAAACATATTGATCATTACAACTGTAGACTACGAGTAAATGTAAGGGTACAATGATGATGATAAAGATAATGATGATGATGACGACAATGATCTCTTTTCGTCCATTCCCTACATTATCATCTCCCCCCCTCCACACACACACACACACACACACACACACACACACACACACAGAGTATTTCCTGACAATTACTGTTCCCAAGTACGCCCTTTTCTTAAAAAAAAAAAACAAACAAAAACTTCTTGAAGAAATAATGTTAGAACAAACTTCATGTTCATATCCGAGGGCGTGCAGTTGACTGTGAGAGACTGTATTCATAAGAAACTATTATAAACAATTCCAGGATGTTAAAAATGAAATGCGGCTGCATCTTGCAACAGGACGACAATCTGAAAACGGAAGCCAAAAACCAGAAAACCCAAAGTGCCATGACCACGGAGGTCAACAGAAGATCTGAAGAAGGCTGTGCATGAAATCTGTCACAGTTACAGAGCTTTCAGGAAGGGAGATGCAAACTTGTGAACGGATATCATTCATAATAACCTAACATGGACTAAGTGGCCATTTCGGTT
>CM040989.1:2450407-2505593 GCA_022985145.1 Pangasius djambal | reverse complement strand
GAGGGGAAAGAAAGCATTCTCTTCTGTCTGCGTCGCCCGAATACTTTGATAACTTTCATAACTTTTTGAAGTCCTTCGCGAGTCCTTGCGATATGCATATCACGATGTTTGTGCAGTGTAATATTGTGCAGCCCTAATCTCTGGTCATATTACAAACGGGTATGATTGGGTATCAGTCACCTATTGGATGATCTCTTGTTTTTTCTGTAGTCCTCCATTAAAAAGCGCTGACTTCTTTTTTTTTTGCCTGTCTCTAAACGTCACCTGACTTTTGACTATAGTCCTACTCGGACTGGATCAGACGAAATCCAGAATAAGCCGAGATCATATGTATCCGTATTTCATGTAGTGTTTAATAGAAATCGTATCAGATAGAAACCAGTGTACAAGTTTTTTTTTTATTGACAAACAGACAAATATAAACGATCAAATTAATGAACTAGTTAACTGATTTAATGACCAGAACTGATAACCTACAAAAAAGACAGGAAAGCGAGCATTTCTACCATTTCAGGTTTAACAGAGTAGGAAAGGGCGCAATAATATTACCAGCCGTGCAGTCAGGAACTGCTTGGTGGCAGCGGCAATTGTGAAAACTCAGCTGGATGGTGGATTTCTAGGTGATTCTGCAGTAATGACTCTTTGTTAAGAGTTTTTTTTTTTGCCAAAAACCGAAAGAGCCGTTTTGACCGTTTTTTGGCTGAATTACAGTATTTCTGTGGCATCCCTAATAAATATAGTTAACCGATGTTAACAGTGTACGTGTCTAATGGCAGCTAAGTCAGATATACATTGAAAGATTTTATTTCATATTAACAAACTCAAAACTTTCTCCACTGACCGTGACAGAAAGTGTGGGCGCCCTGTGAGTCCTGTGAACCCAGAGAGCATGTGTGATGGGGGAAGGGAGCTGGACTTCCAGGCGGTGTTGGTTAATACTGAAGAGTCCAAAACGTATGCGCAAACCGATCCGGGTTCATATGTCGGTTGGCTCACCTCACATTTTATTCTGAGTGATCGCTCGCCCTAACGTACTCTGATGTAAAATTGAGGACCTCCTTTGCAAAACGCGTAAATGGTTGGCAGGTCTGGTGATATTACATATAATATAATTGTACTATCAGTGTACTATCGTGTAAAGATGATTTAAAATCGGTATATCGGACAAGCCTAATGGCAACCCAGTATGCCTACATTCTGTTAACACACCCCGAAGAAGAAGGAGAAGGACATGTTGAGTAAAACATCACAAGATGCCCATAAAGGGAGAAACATCAGAAAACGCACATATGAGAATCCGAAGGAGGGCTTGTACCTTTAAGGGAGTAATGCAGAAATC
Organism: Pangasius djambal; assembly: GCA_022985145.1. Classification (NCBI taxonomy): domain Eukaryota; kingdom Metazoa; phylum Chordata; class Actinopteri; order Siluriformes; family Pangasiidae; genus Pangasius; species Pangasius djambal. The sequence goes on along the minus strand of CM040989.1, from coordinate 2,504,254 downwards.
CAGAGGGAGAGTCCTTGGTCTACAGCCTTCCTCTCTCTCTCTCTCTCTCTCTCTCTCTCTCTCTCTCTTTCTCTGTGTGTGTTACTATTGCCTATGTATCACCCTCTCTTTCTCCCTCCCTCTCTTTCTCACACACACCCCACACAGCTGTGACCTTACATGTGTATCCTCTCTCTCTCTCTCTCTCTCTCTCCCCCCCACTCCTTTCCTCGTTCCCTTGGACGGCCACGTTGTCTCCACAGAGGGACACAGTGACAGCACTGACCGGTACAAAGAACAAGATGTGCCCCAGGGCCCAGCAAACTGCATTAAAGTTACACTGCCCTGACATACGTATGCACACACACACACACACACACACACACACACACACATATATACATATGCAAAACCCCCTTAACACGTCCACCATTTTTTAAAATCTTAGACATAAATGAACATAATCCTGCAAGGACAGTTGCTCAACATTGCTTAAACTACTTCCCTTTTAGCCAGTGGTCTCTGGGCACCATATTAGGCTGTGTACATTGTTGGAGAAGCAGCACTGGAGAAGGCAATGACAAAAATAAGTTTACTTGTCAGTCAACGGCATCACGGAGGTCAGGTCGCATTTTGGTCAAGAGCCGCAAAAGGGCTACATCAGTTGTGTTTACATGCGGAGGTTTTAGCCAAGCCGATTCCGAATTACGAAGCAGATTACGAATATCCTAAACTTTACACAATCTTCGGTTACGCGCATGCTACCCGTAATCCGATCCAAAGTCATGCGCGTGCGTGGAGCGAGGTTCAGTGTCGACGCCATAAAAACACATCAAGCGCGTGAGTGTTGTTAGTTTTAAATAATTTCCATCTAAAAAAAAAAAAAACGTTCTTCGAGTGTGATTTTTAAACAGCCACTGAGAAGAAGAGTTGGTGCCCGTAGATAAGTTGCTCAGCACTTCATATCTGTCCAACGTTCAGGATCAAGGACGCTCTGCTTGTTGAAAGTAACATGAAATGCACACATTTCACTGTTACATAGGTGTAACGGATGTATGATGTTTTTTATTTTACTGTGTGCAAGTGTATCCTCACTGGATTTCTGGCGAATATTAAACGGTGAACTTTACTGATTTTAATTCCAATCCGGCTTTTTCTTCAAAAATGTTAGTTCGATGCCCATCTCATCGCCCGTCCAACCTTAAATAGATCAAATCTGTAACGTGCTGTGGTTGCTTACGGGACTGTTTTATTGTATTGCGACTCAAACACACGTGCGCAGATACTGCTATCCTCAATAATTCTCAATCATCTGTTGTCTGTTTAATTATTAAAACAATGACCCATCTCATTCAGTTGCATAGAAATTTCATTCGGATTGGCCTCAGTCGGTTTACTCTCGTCCCAATAAGGTGCTTACATGAACCTTCTTTTATTCCAGTTGAGCGTTGAGTTTGATGATTAATGGATTATTAGGCTGCATGTAAGCATAGCCAGCGGTAACGTTCTGCAAAATTTCCCTTTCTCCAAACCTCCGTAGACCCAAAAGTGGATCCTTATGCATTAGCTGGCTTTCCTAGCTCATGTGCAACTTTGCAGTTGAGTTTAGCCAAAATCAAAGAATAATGGTGAAAGCATTCTCACCAGGAGTTTCCATGAGTCTCTGTTTCCAAAGCCCATTCCTAATGTTAATGACAACTGTGTATAGGAGCTCTCAGACAGCTGCACGGGTTGATTGAAAGCGTTACATATACATGCTTTATAGGTGCCTCCATGACGGATTGAATAGAATTATATGGTTTGTGAGTGAGTATTAGACAGAACCTCGGATTACAAATGCAGTGAGTCTGCTGTATGTTTGCAGTGCTTGTCAGTGTACTATGGGCTTCCTTGTCCGCAGTATCTCTATAGCACTCCCACCCCTTTTTCCACTGGCATTGATTGTAGGGAGGTTGAATTGTTGACCCCAAACCAGTCCAACCCCTCGTGTCAAAGCTGTCACTCACAGTCCCTCCCTCTCCCTCTCTCTCTCTCTCTCTCTCTCTCTTTCTCTCTCTAATGCTCGCAATCCCAATCAACCGCACCCACCTTCCAGATGGTGGTGCATGTAACGGGCAACTCTTGCTCTTTGCAATTTAAGCCGACTTTTGGCTTGGATTCTCGTTGGGAATATGGAAACCAGGTATAGGGGGAGGTTAAATGCCTGCTCTTTTTCCTGCTCTGCAAAACTGCCCCACAGAACCCAGCCCATCGCACTCCCCCAGAGTGGTGGGGAAGGGGTGGGTTGACTTGACACGGGCCCCATGCCAGGGTGAAGTACACTCTCCAGCTCGGGTTACTCGATTGTGCAATGTGTTGCTTTGAACGCGCACAAAGTCAGTGCCCTTAGAAGTTGACGCCCTTGTCCTCACGTGGCGATTTTAGCCACTTTCGTTTTTGTTCATGAACCTTTCTTTAGTCCATGGACTAGAGCAACTTAACAAACAAAATTACAATCATCAGCTTCTGCTGATTGTTGGTTTGCTTTTCAAGATTGAAGTTCTTGTAGGAAAGGAGCAGTCATGGAACATTTTGGCCTCAGGATCATCTCAGAAAGTTTCAACACTTCTTTGGTACTGTGGTGGCCAGATATTGCCCAAATGTCTCAGGTTGGGCACCGGGAATGACTTGAAAAGCAACATACCTCTAACCAAATTCAAACAACATCTTGCAAAATAAACAGTTTCTTTCTGCCATCTGCTTAAAGTCAGGTTTTGATAACCGAGAAGGTACGTCTTCCTTAAGTACAACTTTTGTTTATTCTTTTGGCAGATGCTTTTATCCACAGTGACATACACATGAGGCAGAATGCAATCCAAACCTAGAGTTAAACAGCTGAGAGATAAAGGTCTTGCTCAAGGGCACAGCTGTGGCTCTCTGGCTGTCCATGGATTTGAAATTACAGTCTTTCGACTACCACTTAACCACTGACTTACCACTGCCCCAAAGTGGAGGCCGGGTTTACAGTCAGTTAATTCAGTTTTTATGATGAATGAGGCTTATTAGATAGATTCCCCTCTCTAGTTGTCTGTGTCAAGGGCACGTCTTGCTTTTTGGAATTTGTGGGATGGAAAAGTTCAGTAGTATTGATATACAAATGTCTTTAGTATATTGAACTCAACTCAACACTTTCAACCAAGTGGTATGGCATGGTATGATAACAAATTCACGATCCCACATTTTGTTCTTTTTCTATTGCCAGTGGCCCGTGGTATCCAGGGTACCAAGGATACCGTTTGGGTGAGCCTAGGAAATGGTGCAGACCAATTATTGGTCAAGCCCAATGTCCATATCAGCCAGATTGCCATTTTGTGTACACCTTAGCTACCCAGAATTGCTTTTCTGATGTGTAGTAAGGCAGTGTCTAGAGTGACTTATTCCCATCAAGTATAATCGAAAACATGAGAAATTCTGTTTGGTAAGTTGGTAAGGTGCAAGACCTGGTCTTTTTCTAGAAGGTCCAAAAAAGTCATTGAGTGTTTGTTGGAGATGGGGAGCCAAATGGTGCTGTGAAAAAATAAAGAAACTAGAACAACATTTATTCATTCATCTTCAGTAACCTGATCAGGGTTGCGGAAGATCTGAAGCCTATCCTGGGAACACCGGGTGCAAGGTGGGTGAATTCACTCCAGATGGGATGCCAGTCCAGCACACGGCACCATGCCCACACACACACACATTCACACACTCGTTTATACCTACCTAGGGGCAAATTACTGCAGTCAGTCCGCCTACCTGCACGGTTTCTGACAGTGTGAGGGAACGCACATGAACACGGGGAGAACATGCGAAACTCCACGCGTGCCGCCCCAAAAAATTCAGAATCATAACAAGGTTCTACAACATAGTGGGGACAACTGAGGACGTTTACTTTAATGCGTACAGCTCTGCAATGAAAAAGACAGAAAAACACAAGCACTCAGCCTGGTAGAGGACAGGTACATATAGTTTTGTTCCATACTGTGCTCTTCCGCATTGCCAGCATTGTGTAAAAATGCACTTATGCACCGGCAGATGAAAGTTTTGAGATACCATTTCCAAATGTTTCGAGTCCTGTTTGATTTTTCCTTCGGAGGGGAAGGAGGCAGTGCTGTCAGGTGCTCTGGGTGGGACTGGGTTGAAATGTTTGAGAGTGGTGTCCAGGAAACTCTACAAACTTCTGGGAGGTCCTACAGCGCTTCCACGAGGAACGCCCGGAAAAACTGACTGATTGTTTGGACTGAGAAAGAAAGTATTCATTTATTAAAGTCATTTTTATGGGTCCTCAGTCTTCTGTCATGCAGCTGAATGTACATGATACCCCTTAGGATCCTTCTTTACCGTAGTAACATTAAGCATGAATAACAGCATGCAAGAATTTCAGTGCTGATAACAGTTCTGTTAATACAGTTTCAGTTTCTGTGTTGTGGGGCATGGGGCATGGAGTATGCAGTTCTTGTTATGACATGGTGTATATTCGTTAGGAATTTAATTGCAGTCATTACTGGCTCTTGTATTCAGTTTAGGTATTGGCGAAGTATCAACTGAATGACAAATCAATAATGTTTTATGTAATTAGACATTGTATTGCAGTGAAAGTAATGGAAATCATTTGTAGGAGTTGCTTTGTGTGTGTGTGTGATGTGAATCTAATATTCTGTTAATATGTGGAATTTTGTCAGATTACTATAGGTATCAGTGACTACACAGCAAAAGGGCGTTGTCCTTCCTTCGCTGTTGATCTTACTTTTCGCTATACGATGCATGTGTCAGAGATCTGAACATCGGCCAATACCGAAAACAGAGCACACCTCCACGTCGTCAGAGCGGATTCTCTGCAAGCTTCCGTTAATGCGTCTGTGTGAAACACCGCAGGTGGGATGGCAGCACGATTTAAGAAGCTGTTTGCATGTATGGCAGAAAACATCCTGAAGAACATGATGCTTCATATTTTTTGGTCCATATTTTGGCTCAGTACTGTTATGGGATCGGTCCATCCCTTTCCAGATCGCTTAATAAATAACAGTAAGTCACTGTAAGGTTTCAAGTAATTGATTTGGGCCTTTAGAGCAGTTTTAAGACGTAACTTTAAGATGTTGGTGACATTATGTGCATATTGATTTTTCCCTGCTCACAATGTACGATTTTAAAAAAAAAACAACAACAGTGATAGGCGTTCTAATTATCCAGAAGACGGAAAAGCAAGGATGTCCACCATTTCAGGTTTAAGGACAATTAGGGGAAGGTGTAATAATATTACCAGCTGTGCAGTCGGGAACTGCTTGCCGGCAGAGGCGATCACGAAAGAACACAGCTGGATGGTGGATTTTTAGGTCATTCCATATAGTATATTTTTTTCAATGTATAATTCTTTTACAGATCAGTTGTCTAATGTCCACATGGCTGACATTTTCACTGTTGATCTGCTGCTCGAAGTGTTTTAACGCGCCTGAGTGCTGACTGACGTAAGGGAGCGCAAAAAACCAGTGTATATAATCACTTTCCGATTATCACCATTAACATTAATCGCTGTCATTTACTTCTACATGAACATTATTTACTGTCATTTACTTCTACATGAACGTTAATTGCTGTCATTTACTTCTACATGAACATTATTTGTAAAGGGTGATATTTGACACTTTGTTGTAGACCTGTTTAATGGTCAAAATCTTCGTCCTTTTTTTTTCTCTCTTTCGGCTGAAATATTTCAATGGCGTCCCTAATAAATATAGTACTATAGTAACTAATGTTAACTAACTAAGTAAAACTTACGTTGATAGATTTTACTGCACGTTAATGAACTAAAAACATTCGAGCATGTGAGATGAGGAGAAGGGGGCGGGACTTCCAGGCAGTGTCAGTTAACATCGGGGGAATTGAAACACTTGTACAAATCGTTGCAGTTTCATATGATAATTGGCCGAGCTCCCGTTTTATTGGAGAGACAGAGAAGACTGCTCTTTTGATATATATTTTCGAACGATAACTCATGCTGGCGTGCTCTGACGTTAAATTAGGAGCTTCTACGCAAAATGCGTGAAGTTTGTCAGATCTGGTCATATAGCGTCGTACAGTATAATCGGCGTATGGGATATCGTGGCGGAGTGATATCGTAGAGAAGCCTGGAGTATATATGAATTGATGTGAAAGTCTGGATCCATACATGTTTGCATGTAGTTTTTTTCTGTGGGAAGGAATGAGAGAGGCCCGGAGGGTGGGTGTGGTAAGCAGTGCTATCCCAGGCAGTCATTCGTACCCAGGCTGCTTTGGGGTAGGGGCCGATGGCCATGGGGGTGTGGGAGTTACAGAGTGAAGCCATGACCTAGATTGCGCTCTCTCTCTCTCTCTCTCTCTCTCTCTTTCTCTCTCTCTCTCTCTCTAATCCCTTTCATGGCCATTCTCCACACCAAGCCCCTCCCTGCTGTGTAACTTCCTGCTGGGGAGTAGAGTCACACCCACCCCACCCTTTTTTTTATTCCTTAAATTACTCACTGTGCAAGTTCCCTGGGGAGCTTTAAAACACACACACACACACACACACACACACACACACACAGGCTATTTCAATCACAGATACGCTCGCTCACTCAGGAATAGGTTGGTCTCAGGAGAAATAGACTTCTCATTATCAAACTTTTACACTTCAGCACTTAGCTAACAGACGTACATACATCTTCCACGAGATGTAACGTTTACTGATATTAGGGCAGGATTACTGAATTATCTCGTAATGAGTATAAGTGCATGTTTGTCTTCTCCGTGTGTGTGTGTGTGTGTGTGTGTGTGTGTGTGTGTGTGTGTGTGTGTGTGTGTAAGATCAGGAAGAGGACCACATCTTGTGCAGCCACACCCTGGCTGATTGGTGACCACACCTCTGTGTGGAATCTGCTGCAGTCACATGGCCCCCAGCATCCGCCCCATATCTAAGCATTACCACATTGCTCTCTCTCTCTCTCTCTCTCTCTCTCTCTCTCTCTCTCTCTCTCTCTCCTCTAAAAGAACAGGGTGTGACTGTACTGAGCTGAGAGAGGGAGGCTACACAGGATCTCTCACTACTCCTCCCTGCTCCTGTTTTGCTTGCTGTCTTTCTTTCTTTCTTTCTTTCTTTCTTTCTCTCTCTCTCTCTCTCTCTCTCTCTCTCTCTCTCTCTCTCTCTCTCTGTCTTCTTTCACTCACTTCCCATCTCAAGGGCAACATCTACTCAAATGTTTAATTCTTTTATTAATCCGAAGTTCTAGATTTATCTCAGCTTATAGAAGGTAACATTTCACACGTTTGTGTTCTCTTTTACAGCCGTAGATCAAGCTCTCAGCATCTTTTTGTCGTTTAGCCTCATTTCTTTCTGCTTTGTTTTGTTTTTATCAGCACGATTAACTCGCCAATGTTTAGCTGATTTATGCCTTTCCATCGCATTGCCCCTGTTTATGTGAGCGTTTTTGTATCTCCGCAGAACGTTGTGTGGTACCCCGGGCGTAGATGTCCTGACTAGCATGGGGCTAAATGTGCTTTTACTTTTCAGTGCCAGCCGAATCCTGAAAAATCCAACGCCGCTACCTCAGAGTCCTCCGAGGAGATGCCATCCATACAGATCAAGCCTGAGCCAGAGGAGGTGGAGTGCACGGTGGTGAGTGGCCTTTTGTGTGTTTTTGTGTGTGTGTGTGTGTGTGTGTGTGTGTGTTGGGGGGGTTGGGCAGTTGGATAAGTGGGCGGAGATTGGATTGGGGGCAAAAGAGGTGTGGTCAGGATGTCATTACGAATTAAGTGAACATCTTTGGTGTTTCTTTTCTCTAGAATATAGCACAGCTAGAGTTCTTCCCTGAGGTTTTTAAAAGGCTTTTAAAGACATTTTAAAGGAAATTGACAGTACTACCTAATTCTTATCTTCCAATGTCTGCAAAGCTACCCGATCTTTTAGTCACGTTACATTACGAAGCATCGTAACGCACATAAAGGACGTTTGTAATCAGCCAGGTTTACCAAACAAGTAGGTGTGTTAGTGTGTGAAAGACGGAACATGTACATAGGGCAGGAATTACGCTGCCCCATGCACGGGGGAGGAGCGGTGAACAGGACAGTTAACCCAGGACTGGGTTATTTTTTTAAATTGTGCTAGTTTAAAAAAATAGCAAGTATTCAGAATTAAATTTAATACATTTTCGCAAAGTCTAAGTGCAGGCAGTGTGTCTGTGATGGACAGAAACATTTCTGTTGAGTAATAGTGCAAAGATTGAGAGAAAGAAAGAGGGATTGTGGCATGGATGATGTCTGTGCATTAGAAATGTGTGCGCACCACGGTGACCTTGTTTCCCATGCAAAGGCTGAGAAAGAGAACAAAAATCTGTCATTAACCAGGGTTGCCAGGTTTCTGAGATGTAGTTGAGCTAGAAATTGTGTTGAAACCTGGCAACCCTGGTTAACGATAACAGCTCTTCTGGAGGCACACCTGCTGTCTCGAACACCGCTGAACATCTAAAACCGCTCCGAACGAGCTGCTAGACTGTATCCTGGATGACTGTATGTTGACACGTCTTAATTTCACTAGACACTAGCCTATAGCACAAGTCAAATGTGTAATGACGTAATTGTCGTTATTAATGCCTTCACGCAGCACCGAAATCTACGGCCACGAGCCGCTGCTCACGACGAGATCATTTTATGGAACGAAATTGTTCAGATACCAGAATGAGGCTGCACAGAAACGGGCTGAAATGATTAACAAAAGCACTTTTGTAAATGTGCATGAGCGAGCACTTCGGCTAGCATCCCAAGGCTATTCGGAGTTTTTTTGGTGAAAACATGAGCTACGACTGTCGCTTGCGGACTGAATGCTATTCTGCCGACATGAATGTTTTTTTGTAGTTTGTGAACAGCTTCAGCTTCCTCTTTGTCTTCCTCCCTCAATACCTTTCCATTTCTATCCCTCTCTATCTGTTCATTCCAAGTCTCGGCTAGGCCCTAATAGGATATATCGAGGGAGGCTTCCGTTCTGCTGTAGTCATGGCAACGGGGCTCTGGCGGGAGTTGGAAAGGCTGTGATGTAGCCAGCCCACACCCCTCCTTTTGTACACACACACACACACACACACACACACACACACACACACACACACACACACACACACACACACTCTTACACTCCTCACTCTAACCCACCCCCTCACAACACTCCCACTCCCACACACTCCACTCCCTTAGCCAGGAGGTGCACACCGAAGATTATATACCTGCAGCGGAAGACTCGCACACACACACTCACTCACACACACACACTCACTCACACACACACACACACACACACACACGTCCTTGTGTGCACTCATCGTGAATCTAACGGGGGCATTCATGCACAACACATGCTCCACACCCTTTTTCTACTATTTGTCTTCTTTACACACACGGACACACGCTTAAATTTTTGGTTTTGTACAGCAGACGCTTTATTTTATTTTTTTTCCTGTAAAAGTCCTTTTTTTTTTTTTTTTTGTCTCAAAAAAAAAAGTCTGAAAAAGTCCTTTTACTCCAAAGCAATGCAGTGTGAAATGAATCCAAACGCTGAACTGTTCACACCCTGGAAGACGTGTCGCTTATCCAGTTGACGATGCTGTGATGATTGGGTTTGATCAGTGGTAGCGAGAATCGATTCCTTTCCGGCTCCGACCGTAGATTCCTGCAGCTCATCAGTGACCATCGTGTCAGCTGATTACACAGAGTGACACGTCCCCTCGATTTTGAGTGCGTTCGGCCCGCGCCGCTGACTCCGATCCATAACGCGTCATCAGCAGTGATTCAGAAGGCGCACGTGAAAGACACGCAGGTAAATTGAACCCGAACCGAGTGGATTATTCACTCGGACAAATTCAAAACACTTAAAACATATTATAAACATAGTAATAGCGCCTTATAACAGCATCGTATATTTCTCTCTAGGCAAGTCATGTTGTTCATATCTTATACACAGAGTATAGCCTAATAGTAATGTTCACAGTAATGTTAACATCTTACAGATTACAGCCTAATAGTAATGTTTTATAGAAATATTCATCTTTTGTAGATTGTAGCCTTACAGTAATGTCTACAGTAATGTTCATATTTTGTAGATTATGGCCCAATGTTAATATTGTTTAATAGTAATGTTCGTATCTTATCGATTAATAATAATAGTAGTAATATTAGGTTTATAGATTGGTAATGACAGTAGTAATGGTCATAGTTGATCGATTATAACCTAATAGTAATGTTAATAGTAATATTTTTCTTTCAATAATCTTTTTCATACTGTTCATACTGAACACTTATGAAAACTTAGAAGAGCAATAGTTTGTACGAAGATGTTTGGAATTTTGTAAAGCATCCTGCAGTAGTTTGGAAGGTTTTTGTGTCTCGCCTCTTGTTTATTTGGGTTCATTTATATTATGTCGCCTTCTGAAAACCCAAAAAGCTGCATTATTGATTGGTTATTATTACAATGATCTCTGCCTGGTACAGGATCTGATGACTCTTAGAGACTCTTAGATCCGCAGTGATGGAGCTGCTGCAGCGTGATAAAGCTGCAGTTACTCGCCGCGTTGGCTGCTCGGATAGTTGTTAAAGGGTGCGGCCAACTACCACTCCCTCTCTGAGCCTCTGTCTGGCATTAATAATCTCCCTCAGCAGCCGCTCCCTTCATCCATCCCCGCCTCCTCCAGTTTATCATCCATATCTCTCCTCACACTCTGGCACATCACATGGCAAACAGACCGATGGCCGGCGTCACCCAGCAGACGGAGGCCGGCGCAGACGTACGGTACCGCAACACGTCTGCTGCGCGACACTGCTGGCTTTTCTAGAAGTTGCACAAACACACTTTGGGTATCATTGTCTTGAAATACGAGCAGGACTTTCTGATCGAGGGATAGACGCAGTGTACGTGCTTTAGTGGAGCTTAGGAACTTTGGAGCTTTATCGTGGCTCATGGAATAAAATAAGGCAAGAAATTTTCCGGAAAAACCAAAAATAATGATAAGGAAAGGATTATTATTGAACTAGTTATATTTCTATTATGTCTATTATTTCTGGGCTGCTATCAGGGAGAAAAAATTCTGTGTTCGTTCACTCGATTCAAATCTAAACATCTTAAAAAAGCTTATTAAGTGAATTATTAAAGGCACCCAGGACTCACCGTGTGGCTGGTCGGCAACGTTTTCACATCGTTATCTAATATCTAAAGGCGTTTATTCCACGATAAATTTGTTGGTCTTTACAGAATATAAACGCTGCTGTTCTTAAATCCGCAGCGTGCGTTTAGATACCTTGGAAAAGAATTTGGACGTGCCGTGACCAGTCATTTAAAAAAAATGATTTGTAGAAATTGATTATTCATCGCCTTTATATGAGTTTTATAAAGTAAATAAGGTGCAGTCGCTGATCTCACTGTTGAGGTTGAAGAGAAAAATGATTATAGGCTTTGAGTGAGTTTTTTTTTTTTTTTTTCCTTTTTGTTTTACTTTAACTATGTGATATTTTTTTTTTGTCATCAATTATAGTCGGTTTGAAATTTTACGTACGAATCACGTAAACCTGTGGAATTCGAAGTCATGTAAATCTCATTGTCATTAATAGGCGATCTAATGAGTCAAAAATATAACAGAATTAATATATATGCTTCAAAAGCTTTGTTACTCCTTAACTGATCGTTTATCAGTCTGTTTTTATTCAGTTACTCCTGTATCGCCGCTGCTTATATGGTGATGAGGGGGCGTGTCCAATTCCTTTTCAGTGAGCTGCTGCTGGTTAAGATGGATTATATGGTGATGAGGGGGCGTGTCCAATTCCTTTTCAGTGAGCTGCTCCTGGTTAAGATGGAGTTTTACAGATTTTAAGAATTTACGCCATACTTTCTTCAGTCAACACCTCATCTTTACATTTTTTTCAGAAATGCCTTCAAATATGGCAGCGTTAAGGTTTTGCGACCATGAAAGGATAGACTTGAAAATGAATTCCCCCCCCAAACCCTTTGGAATGTGCTGTGATTTGGATTATTCATTAATGATTTAATAATGCACTGTAATACTTCACATGTGTCATCCTTAGGGCTCTGCGTCTATTCTCGAGCCGCCGCTTAATATTAGCATTCATAAAGCACTAGACTGTATATAGATACACACCAGTCCACGCGCCGTGTCCGTGTCCGTGTCTGCAGCGGAGAGTCTGTTCTGGTTTGGCCGGATTTGGCTGTGCGGCTCGCATACAGTCGAGATGTATACGCTCTAACGCTGTGGGGATACTAAGCAGAGATTAATAATGCACCGTGACGCTTCATATACGCGCAGGCTTTAGGTTCTTTACCGCATTTTTGCACGAATGACGAGCTGCAGAATGTACAGCTTGTTGCTAGTTCTCTCAAAGCACTTATAAACAATTACGCTTCATATAGCTATATATGTTCAGGGCTGTGATTTTCGTTTTATCCGTTCACAACTGAGTGTGTTTGTTCTTGACTGTGAAAAAAAAAATCTCTCAGTAAACTGACCTTCTGAAAATACATTGACCCAGTTATAGACTCACTGACCTCTATCAGCTTTAAGATGGCGCTATGGTGGGATTTATTCCTAGACTGTGGTAGTTGAGGACACAATGATTACGTGCACTTTGATTAGCCGGAGATGCATCACATCAGCGGGGCCCAAACTAGGGGTCGTGACCCCATGTGGGGTCGTTCGATTTACAAATGGCGCCGCATGAAGACACCCACCACCAGTCCCTCGATAATAGTGTGACACTGACACAGCGGTAGGACCGAAGTCAACAAAACGAACACGAAGATACGCTTTTATGGATAAATATGGATTTCTGCGCATGGCGGTCATGATGCCAGAGCCTGTACGTTGCACAAAATTCATAATGTGAACTTGGGGTCATTTGCCTAAAAGGTTTGGGAACCCCTGCTGGGTCAATAAGACACGCCCCCTCGTTATCATATAAGCAGCGATATTAAAGAGATTAGGAAATGGTACATGAGTAAAATAGGAGCTCGATCGAAGACTTTTATGGAATTGATTAAACAGGAAAAGTGAGAAGCGATCGTAAATGATGATGAACGTAATATATTTTGTAATATACGTACTGACTTTAAGACTTTAGGAAAAAATACATAGTACTTCTAGTGCTTAGTACTGAGTAATAAGTAATAACGAGTTTAGCTATTGCTGTAATTAAAGTACTCAAGACAACACTAAAAGGAGGGAAAAAATAATCTGTAAAAAAAATGTACATTTTACAATTTAAGAGAAGCTTCTCTCAGTCAGTTTGTAATTATTTTTTAAAAAAATGACATTAAAAGTAATAAGTAGATCCCACGATTAGGAGTGTGACGATATTACAAAAATATCATATCACGGTTCTCCAAGGCATTTCTGCGTCCCAGGAAACGTATCCCGATACGTGGATCTGCTCGCGAACTGCCAGCGATGTGAGCGTTGCATTTAAAAAAGAACCTGTGCAATAATGCGATAATAAAATGTATTTATAATATTTAATTAAAAAAAAAAACATTTAACACCACATCAGCTACCTCGAGTCCGTTTGTAAACTATTTACAATAACAAAGATATCACAATATCAGTGATATCAATATCATATCGTCATATCGCCCGGCCCTAACCACGGCATCTAAGAAAAGCGTATTGTGACGTCGTTTATCACGATATCGATATCGTACCGCCGTATTGCGCGGCCCCGTTTAGTTTTGAATTAGCGATATATATAATCGCATGAGCTTGTCGATGGAATTTATCAGAGGTTTCCGGTTCTGTTCATTTCTTAGTTCAGGAAGTGTGTCGATATTTTTTTTTTGTTGTTGATGTTTTTGATGACAGAGTTGAGAAATGCCGGAATGTTCCTTTTTAATAATCACTGAAATGATGAGTATGAACCAGGATTGCTGTCAGTACAGTGCAGTTGATGTTTTTTTTTTTTCTTTTTCCCAAGAAATTGGCGATTGATATAGTACAAAGACTTCCCCCTTCCCCCTTCTCTCTCTCTCTCTCTCTCTCTCTCTCTCTCTCTCTCTCTCTCTCTCTCTCTGCAGTGCAGTCAGTAGTATGAGCTTGGCTCTGACTGAGCGAGCTTTGGACGAGAACATTGCTCTCTTTTCTCTTGGCAGCCTGTACGTTGGTTGACGCACCACTGGAGATGCTGGAGAACATTATAATTGCACCGAGACTTCAGCTCTAAAGCTATGTTCATTATATGCACTTTCACGGATGCCATGATGCATCCAACATTTTCCACCACCCCCACCCTCGCGGAGCACTGAATTCTCCTCCGCCGGCTTCGCCCGCGGCACTCTGTGTCTTATCTCGCCGCTCACATCAGCTTGTCTCACAACGGGCGACAGCTATTGAAACGTTCTCGATTAACGTCACGCGCGGCGAGCTGATAACGAGGCCGCTTATCGATGCTTTTCTCTTCCGGACTCGAGTAGCTGAAAGAGGGACTGGAGCGAAAGGTGGAGTGGAGGAAGGGTGGAGATCGAAAGAGGGTGAGGTGACAGGGTGGAGGAACATAGCGAAAAAAAAAAAAAGGGGAGGGCGGGAACGAGGGAGCAAAGGCGGAAAAATGACTCAGCTGATACCTCCCAGTTTCCATGGTAACCGGAGGCCTTTCCCACCCACTCTTTTTTTTTTTTTTTTTTTTTTTTTTTTTTTTTAATTCTCTCCCTCTCTCTGCCCACTCGCTCACTCCTTTTTGTCACGTCTTTTTCCCTCCTGGCACCTAGCCTCAACCTCGCGGCCTCTTTATTTACAGGCCGCCTATGAGGGGAATTAAACGGATCAAATTCTTTGTTATTCGGTTTCACAGTCTCGCCCTGTAGTTCCGTTGCTGTGTGCTTGGGCCTCCGTGACACACACTGTTTACTGTCATTCATGCTACGTGAACGGAGGCTGTGCACGTTTGTGCTTTAATGAAACCAGAGCGTCGTTGACGTTTTTACAGTTTGTGCTTATAGTGTTTTGTTGACTTAAAAAGATCCGGAGAATTCTTTAACTCAGTTTCCTCTGAATACATTGCTGTGAAAAACTATAGCCCCCCCACTGGGGGAGTGTGTGTGTGTGTGTGTGTGTGTGTGTGTGTGTGTGTGTGTGTGTGTGTGGAGTGTGGAGCTGGATAGACGCCAGGGCTCAGGCCCAAACCTCTGCTGTGTTGAGGCCCCATCAGGACAACCTTTGTTCCTGAGCTGGAGAAGCTCTTCTCTTCTCTTCTCTTCTCTTCTCTTCTCTTCTCTTCTCTTCTCTTCTCTTCTCTTCTCTTCTCTTCTCACCACGTCTCTTCTCTTCTCTTCTCACCACGTCTCTTCTCTTCTCTTCTCACCACGTCTCTTCTCTTCTATCTATATTGCTTCTCTCAGTTCATTCTCCTCTCTTCTCCTCTCTTCTCTTCTCTTCTTCAGTCTCCATCTCGTCCTCCTTTCCATGTTCATCTCCCACACCTTCTCTTCTTCATCTCTCTCTCTCTCCTTGTCTTTTTCAGCTCTACGTTTACTCCCTGCCCTTGCTGTCTTCTCTTTTGCCCTACAGTTCTCCTTCTGTTATCTTTATCTTCCGTCTCTTCTTCTGCTTTTTCTGGTCTATTTCTGTTCTGCTTTCTGTTTCTCTATTTTCCTGTTTTCACACTGACTTTTTTTCCCCCTCTTGACCTCTGTCTCTCTCTCTCTCTCTCTCGGCAGAAGCAAGAGCCTGAGGACGATTGCCCAGAGCCGACAGACCTGAAGCTGAAGTCCTCCCCGCCTCCTCTCTGCGTCATCAGCACCCACCCAGCCGACGCTGACCAGACCGAGCCCGTGGACCTGTCGCTTAACAAGCCCCGCCCCTCGCTACCTATGGCTGCCACACCCGCGGCCACGCCAGTCAACCCTGCGCCGGCGATGGGTAGCATCGGCACCAGCGCCACCCTCCCGGCTGTCCTGGCGTCCCCGGGCTCCATCCTAGCCTCGGCACAGGGCGTCGGGGGACAACAGATCCTACACGTCATCCACACCATCCCCTCAGTCAGTGTTGCGGGCAAAATGGGCCAGCTTCAGACCATCCCTGTGGTGGTACAGTCGCTGCCTGTTGTCTACACGGCCGTGCCTGCTGACGGTGTGCCCGCCGCCGCCATCACCGTGCCCCTCATTGGCACAGACGGCCGCTCCGAAGGGTCAGGTGAGGAGAACGCCCTATCTGTTTTCCTCTCTTTCACTCCTCTAGCTGCTGTTTTATTTAGCGTGGTATACAATTGCTTTGGTGTCAGGTAGCTTATAGTATTCATGTCCTACGCAGAAAACTGAGGGAGATCTGACGCTCCACGACTGGTCTCAAATCAGGAAGCTGAAGCTGATATACATGTTCACCGGTTATACATTTTTACAGCAAAGTGTGTTTTTGAGAAGTTTTACAATTTTTCAGGGTTTACACGAGCCAATCATTCATCACATTTCTTTCAAAGCGTTGCAGTGGATCCGGAGCCTATCCCGGGAACACTCGAGGCGGGAATACACTCTCAATAGGACGCCATTTGCACAGTCATTGATTTCCGAATAGCCAGTCCACCCACCGGCCTGATTGTGTGAGAGGAAACTGGAGATCCCGGAGAAAACCCACGATCAGACCCTCAGGATCAGACTGAGGACCCTGAAGCTGTGAAGCAGCAACTCTACCTGCTGCCCCAGCATCCAGCGTGCCACCCGCTTGTTCATTAGTTTTATTTTATTACATTCTACAGTAGCAAGGTGGTAGTAAAACATAATTAAATAAAACTAATGAACAAGATTTTGAACCAAGTGGCTTTTTAATGTTTAAATCGTTTCAGGAGCCATAACCTGATTATTGGGCTAAAATCCGGGTCTCTCTATTATATTTCTTAGAAAGTTCTAACTGATGCTGTTAACTTATGTACTGCTTACAGTAATCAGCCTTTGAGTGAACTGAGATCTACCGAAACCAAACTGATTATTTGTGTACGTGTGAACACACTAACTGTTTTATAATGCCTTATAATCTGTGGCTGTAGGGCTTTTGGTATCTCTTCTCTCTCTCTCTCATTTTTCTGTCTCGATGAACCCATCCTTTTCATGTATTAGTCAACATACACATGTTCGCATAAAATATTTAAGAACACACGACGGACTGAGAAATAAAGATTAACCCCTACAGATGATGTAGTGATTTTGAATGGCGGAGCGATGCTTTAAGCTCCACCCACAGACTCGTTTTGGCCGGAAAAAGCACAGACTTGTGTCTGTCTGTATAATGAGGATTACTAGGATTAATATATATATATATATATACAGCAAGTTTTGTGGGATAGGCAGTGGTTAGTACCTACCAAAAGTGGTCCAAGGAACAAAAACCGGTGACAGAATCATGGGCACCAAAGGCTCGTTGATGCACGTGGGGTGTGAAGGCTTGCCCGTCTGGGCCGATCCCACAGAAGAGCTACTGTAGCGCAAACTGCTGAAAAAGTTAACGCTGGCTATGATAGAAAGGTGTCAGAACACACAGTGCATCGCAGCTTGCTGCGTATGGGGCCAGAGTGCCCATGCTGACCCCCTGTCCACTGCAGAAAGCACCTACAGTGGGCACGTGAGCATCAGAACTGGACCATGGAGCAATGAAAGAAGGCGTCCTGGTCTGATGAATCCTGTTTTCTCTTACATCATGTGGACATCCGGGTGCGTGTGCGTCGCTTACCAGGAGAAGAGATGGCACCAGGATGCACTATGGGAAGAAGGCAAGCCGGCGGAGGCAGTGTGATGCTCTCGGGTCCTGGCGTTCATGTGGATGTTACTTTGACACGTACCACCTACCTAAACATTGCTGCAGACCAAGTACACCCCTTCATGGCAACCGTGTTCCCTAACGGCAGTGGCCTCTTTCAGCAGGATAATGCGCCCTGCCTCACTGCAAAAATTGTTCAGGAATGGTTTGAGGAACATGACAAAGAGTTCAAGGTGGTGACTCGGCTTCCAGATTCTCCAGATCTCAATCCGATCGAGCATCTGTGGGATGTGCTGGACAAACAAGTCCGATCCATGGAGGCTCCACGTCGTGACTTACAGGATTTAAAGGATCTGCTGGTAACGTCTTGGAGGCAGATACCACAGCACACCTTCAGAGGTCTTGTGGAGTCCATGCCTCGATGGGTCAGAGCTGTTTTGGCGGCACAAGTAGGACCTACACAACCGGCTGGTCATTGGAGTGGACATGATTTCCCCTTTTTTTCATCCTGTAATGGTTTGTTCCGCCTGAGGCTTTTTCCTTCTCATTGCCCTTTTGACTTCACAGCTCTCCACTTCACTCTGCCAAAAAGGAAATGAAGCCTAATAACGAAAACTAAGACAAAGATGGGAAATGAAAGCGAAAACACGGCATGAAATATGCAGGGGGTGAAATTAGGGGGATTTTGGTGGATTCTGCACAAAGAGAATGATTAGGAAAATTGTCTACTTGGGTAATAGATACTGTGATTTCATTCTTAACCCCAAGGAAGAGACAGGTTTTTTTTTTTTTCTTTTTTTTTTTTTTAAATGGTCCGCCCAGATCCGAACTCTTTGAGCTGAGAAATGTCAAGGCCTGAGCATAAACACTAGCGAGGTGAATTATGATATTTTTTTGGGCGGGGTTCCTTTTTTACAGCGGCTTATAAAGAGGGTTAGTTTCACTTACTAATTTCACTGTGTGGAAAAACATTGAGATGGAAGAGCTCTGAATTTAAAATGGCACCCACACACACACACACACACACACACACACACAGAGTTATTGAGCAGAATAATATTGGGATGCTTTGGGAGAAGATGGGAGCTTGCCAGCGCTTTTCAGTCCAAACAGTTCCCTCTTTGATTCCAAATCAAACCAACTGAACTGCGTGAAGAGCGCTCTATTCTCTTCTCCCAGCAGGGGGTTAAAAGTTGCCCCAAAGAGAGATCCGCCCACGTCCTGCACAGCCACACCTATTTTTAATGGGGAGCTTGAGGTTAATTTACGATCTCTCCATATTTCCATCTTTTCTGGACGCGCCCAAAGAGCAGTCTGCATACCACAGCCACACCCAGCTTTAACGAGATATTCTCACCAATTCTGAACGAGACGCAGGGAGGGAACGGCTTGTTGTTCTGGAAGTGATATTGTTTGACTTCAATAAGTAGGAAAAAAAAATGGCGATCTATCTCTCTCTGTGTTTGTTTTGAAGGCATACTCCAACCTAATACGTCAACCTGATCTAAATCTACAGCACCTGTGGTGCATGTGATCACTTGAAATACACTTTTTCTGAGATATTGCAGGTATCTAACAACTTAAAAAATAAATACGTGTTACAAACCGTAGAAGCAGCTGATTTGTTGCTAAAAATTTGTACTTAATTTTTAAAATGGTAAAAAAAAATTATTATAATGATTAGATTTTTTTCGTATCCTCTTCAGTTGCAGGTATAAAGATTTTTCCATATGTATATTTTTGTTCAATCATTTTTGCGTCATCCTTTAGTGTACCTGCAGTTTGGAGTGTTGGGGGACAAATGAAAGGAAAAAACCCATTCGTCTCTGCTGTTGAAATTTTGGTTTGGCTCCAAAAGTTCATCGCAAATCAGTACAAACTTCTAACTGATCACATTTGATCGAGTTCCACATCCTACGAGGAACCATTTCTGTCCTGACGGGGCGTGGTCTCTTCCAGGCTGACTCCGCCCCCATTCCCATTCCCAGTGCATGAGAGCTGACTGATGAGGATGAAAATGATCTTATGTCCTTCACGCTCACCAGACTGAACATCTGCAGGAGGAGGTTTTGGAGCCACGTGTTAGATGGCGCTCTCCATCACCCTCATCAAAACATAAAGGAAGATGGAGGTCACTTGTGGTGGTTGCAAGACCTTATTGAGACACTTTATGATGGATTTTTTCCTTTAATTTGTCACCAGTTTTTTTGCGTAGTAGCTATGTATTGCAATTTCCCTTAGAGTTTCATTATACAAGAGTGTCACGTGAATTGGTTTTTCTGTCTTTACTCAGTACAGGGACACGTGAAATACTTCTTTGCGGTAATTGTTCATATGTTGCAGATGCGGATAATAGAGATTAGGTCGAAAAACTCCCGAGTATTCCTTTAATGCTCACAGCCACACTGAGTGTTAATGAGAAACCTCTTGGTCAGCGCTGGTCATGTGAGCGTCTGGAACCGATTTCTGCTTGCTTAGTGCCGTGTTTTGGGTCTAGCCGAGGTCAAATAGCTAAAATTCTTGGCCTTTTTCTTGTCTTCTGCGTGTGTTTCAGTGCGAATTAAGCCTGGCTCAACGTCCCCGGTGGAGTACCAGAGTGACAGCGATGCGGAGAGTGGCACAGAGTCCGGATCAGCATCCTTCAGAACACAGAGCATGGACAACAGGTGAGAGTGTGTGTGTGTGTGTGGGTGTGTGTGTGTGGGTGTGTGAGATTTGAACCAGGGGCATCTCTGCAGCTCTGTGTGGCATAGCTGCATCACTAATAGACACTTGCATAACTGCAGCACCACTGCTCTGCTCTTCTGGAGCTACAAGCTGGGTGTGGATGTGTGTGTGTGTGTGTGTGTGTGTGTGTATGTGTGTATATATGTGTGTGTGTGTGTGTGTGTGTGTGTGTGTGTGTTGCTGGGCAGGGTTCTCTCCAAACTGGGTATAAACAAGGTTACGTAACTCAGTTTGTCGTCACACCTCCTGATGAATGCTTTTCAAAGAGAGAGTAATAGAGAGAGAATGAGAGAGAGAGAGAGAGAGAGGATAATAAGACAGGATGGAGTACTGAAAATCTTACAGCTGAATTGTGTGGATAAAAAGACAAAGAAACAGAGCTGAAATTAAGGAAAAGGGAGCGAACTAGTTGGCAGGCAGAAGGAGTGGACAGGCAAGGGCGAGAAGGAAGAGAGAGAGGGGAAGGAAAATAGGGGAGCAAGAGACACACAGGCATTAAAAAAAAAAAAAAACGAGGGGGAGGGTAAGTTGGAAGAAGAAGGAGAGATCAGCACTGGACTGGAAACACTCCAGCTGTACGGGATTTAGACATTCACACCCTTTAGCTCCCTCTGCTGGCGCTCTAGTGGTATTTCACAAAAAGGTCAAACGGATATGGGAGACTAATCCTGTGCATTAGGGTCAGACGATATGAACCTGCATCAGTATCAGATCCGAGATCATCCCAAATTCGGTCCGTTTACGGTTTTGATACATGCTTTGTGTATTCATGTGATAAGCACAAACACAATGATGAAGAATGTCTCAAACAACTGTTTCAGTATTAAAGTAGGAAAAGTAGAAGTATCAGATCATGCTGAAATATTTTGGACATCATACACACATACATACATAAATAAATACATATTCTTCCGACGAAATATCAAATCTAACACTTTACAAATAATGGTAATAATGATGATAACTAGAAAGTGATTAAATACACTTTTTTTTCTTCTGATCAGTCAGCGCTTTAAGCAGCAGATCAGCCGTGACAAATGTCAGCCGTGTGAACAGCAGTCAACTGATTTGTAAAAGAATTTGATCAAAAATGTACTTTTATGGTTTATTTACTGCAAATGGATGAAAAACCACTGAAAAATCCACCATCCTGCTGAGTCTTAGCAATTGCCACTGCCACCGAGCAGTTCCTGACTGCACAGCTGGTAATGTTATTACGCCTCCCTACTCTCCTTACACCTGAAATGGTGGAAATTCTTGCTGTAATCTGTTCTCCTCACTCCGGTCTATCCGTAATGTGATTAGCAGCGTTCTCCTCAGTGCCCCGCAGTTTATGTGGAATTCCTCTGAATGATTGGAGTGTAACGATCGTCGTTTACAATAGAACAATACTATTAACCTAGTTAATGATTTACTGTTAATGTTGTGTTTGCGAAAGCAATTCTTTTACTCTTAATTATGTTTGCTTGATAGAGCCAACATACTGTTCTCCATAACCACCTTCTTCTTCTTCTTCTTCTTCTTCTTCTTCTTCTTCTTCTATTCCAAAATGTTGTCTGTCTTCACAGATTGCATTTTTTGAGTTAGAGCCATGAAATTCGACACAGTCACAGATGCTATACAGGAAGTCTGTGTTTGTGCTTTTGGGGGTGGTCTAAATTACGGTTGCCGCGTAGCAACGCTCCAAACCGCTTTTTCTTTTTTTTTCCGGTCATCAGAATACATCCTGATCCTGCTTTCACACGATTTGAGCCTTTCTTCATTCAGATATACTGAAGACAATTAAAATGGCACTGCCACTAATAAAACCCGTAGCAACCACCTGCACTATGACAGCAAACACCTAACACCCTAGCAACCAGCGGAGTTTCCTTAGCAACCGACTAGCTACAACCTAGCAACCAACTGGGATCATATTGAAAGCTCCTAGAAACACCATGACATCCACCTGGGACCCCCTCATAACAGCCACCTAGCAACACCCTAGCAACCAGCTGGGATGGCATAGCAGTGTTTTGGTGTTTTAACCTTTAACCGCTTCACTGTTTTTAACATTTTAACCTTTACATATTGTAAACTTTTAGCCTTTTACACTTTGAATGTTTAACCTTTTAATGACAACGACAACAAAACACTGTGATATGGTTTGCTTTTTTTTTTTTATCGGGTTCTGTCACGCCAACATCACAGTTCATCCACGAATTTATTAATTGTCGTTAATTGTTAAATAGTTGTTAATTGCTGTAGGTGACTCCATTTCCTGACTGGCTACATGATCTACATTTTGTCTCCGGTTCTCTTCAGCTTAAGCACAGATGTGGACATCCAAGCAGACCCGGACTCACCCGACATGAAGAGACGACGAGTGCACATGTGCGACTACGATGGCTGCAACAAAGTGTACACCAAAAGCTCTCATCTGAAAGCTCACCGCAGAATACACACAGGTGTGTGTTTTCTACATCCTGAGCAGCTCGCAATGGAACAAGCTAGTCTGATTCGCTGTTAGAAATATGTCGTGGTGTTGGAATGATCCTTATAACTTCTATGTTCTTTTTTGGGTCAAAATGACGATTTTAGATTTTTTTAAAAAATGAACAGTACTAAAAAAAAAATTTTCCGACATAAAACTTTAAGCTTTTTGCTTGGCCTTAAAGAGTTCTTTAATATTTAATTATTTTATTATTATTATTATTAATTGAAATGAGTAAATAAATATCCGTGGCCTTATTTTTTTTAAGATGATTTAGATTTGATTGTAAATTTCATGAATTTTTTCATGAAATTATATTGATGGTGAAAATAAATTAAAACAGAGAATAAAAATACACCACTGACATGGCAGTCTATTAAAACTAATTATATTAAGTATATTAAAAAGTAACGAAATAGGGAAAACTAATGAAATAATGAAACTGATGAAAATATAACCAGATTTATGAATGACTAAAGAAGTAACCACAGCTCTCCTGAGAAATGCCTCTGAATCCGTTTAAAGCTACCGTGTGACTTGCACCTCCCTGATCTGCTATCGTTTAGGTTATTTAGGTAACGAGGCATACCTGGGGGAAAAAACGTGATCGTTTTCTGAAATCCATCACGCTTTCCTGTGGCATTCTTAAGAGCCATGATCAGTTACTTACAGCCATCATTCCGAACATCTTAATAATTACTGAACCAGTTGTTTGTTATTCACCGTGTAAGTATTTGAGGCGTTCTCTAGGTGGAGATGATAATCTCGTTAACCTGCGTGTTTTTAGGATGATTTGCGATGAGTGAACAGGCCACGGGTAGGAAACTTTTGTTCCTCCACGTTGAATATTTGTTATGACGTCTGAAATAACGACACGTCCACAATTGGCGTGTGCGATGTAACGATTTAATTAAGCGATATCGCACGAGCTAGAGTGCGGTTATACGATATATCGGCACGGCTGTAGCTAATCGCAACCGCAAGACTGTGAGTACGATGTTGCTTTTATACGACAGTTCCGTAAACAAGAAGTTAATATACATTATTGTACAGTAATTGACATTTCGGACACGATATGGCCAAATGTTCTGTTTATTGTTGCTCCGCTGGTGGAAATAGATCCCGAAGACGCCTCTTCAGAGCACGTTCGGCTAGCTGGCTAGCTAACTTACTTCGATTTCTTGTTAAAGGTGCTTCTGGTGAAATTGGGCATCCCTTCTTCCTTTTCGTCTTCATCTGACAAGCTTTATTTTAAGAGCATTACATATTTTAATCAAGTCAGACGTTGTATTCCTGAAAAGTATCGTTTGCCATGTCTGCTGATGAGGTCACTAACACTACTGTAGTAACCGTTTCGAAGTAGGAGGCGGAATTGCACGTGGTGAACACAGATAAGCGGAGTGATGCGGAGTGATACACACACACACACACACACACACACACACACACACACACACACACACACACACACACAGACTGAAACGTCACAGGGCTACTATACACTACATATAAACACTCTTAGAACGCTGCTCGACCAATCAAATTAGCGGACTGGAAATAACTGTTGTATGCGACATCTGATAAATGTTCCAATCATCTTTACTTTAATTATTAGCAAAGAAAACAGTATTAAGAGAAGAAATCCGCTTCCTGTGTTTTGGAGTCTCTTGATGTTGGGGAGTTTTGAAGCAGTTGAATCTGGAGTATTTGTGACTCATACCTCATCTTAGTGCTGATGTTAAATTGCAGAGCTACAAGAACATTTGTCCACGTTGTGTCCGAAATGCCAGTTGCTCCATATTCATTTCTTGTTTACGGAACTGTTGCGGTTGTGATCAGCTACATCCGTGCCGATATATCGTATAACCGCCCTCTAGCTCGTGCGATATCGCTCGAATAATGATCTAAGCGATGATATCTAGTGACATTTATTCTGACTGTATTAAATTACCAGACCTGCCATGCTTTACTTAGGAGCTCTGCAATTTAACATCAGCACTAGGATGAGGTATAAGTCACACATACTCCAGATTCAACTGCTTCAAAATTCCCCTACATCAGGAGACTCCAAAATACAGGAAGTGGATTTGTTAGTTTTTTTTTTTTTTCTCATACTGTTTTCTTTGCTGATTATTAAAATAAAGATGATTGGGTTAATTGGTTTTACAGCAGAGTCACCGTGAAATCTCTAGAAATAGCTGCTGTATTTAAGTATTGAAAAGGACAAATGCGACCCGTACCCTGAGTGTATTGGCTAACTATTTTCCTGTCTGTCTGTCTTTCTTTAGGAGAGAAACCATATCAGTGTACGTGGGAGGGCTGCACATGGCGCTTCGCCCGCTCCGACGAGCTAACGCGCCACTTCCGCAAGCACACGGGCATCAAGCCGTTCCGCTGCACTGACTGCGACCGCAGCTTCTCCCGCTCCGACCATCTAGCCCTTCATCGGCGCCGCCACGTCATGATGTGAGCCCGGCTCCGCAGCCGGCTCAGTTTAGCCCCGCCTCCTCTCCCCCATTTACTCCTCAGGAGACTCCACCCCCCTCCGAAAGGGCTGAGAGAACTGTGAAGCTGTCCCTTCCTTCCTCAGATCCGCATACGATGAAGATAACGCCGCATGTCTTTGGGGTTCCTCTCCCACAAAGTCACGTAACACGCTTCAAAAAAAAAAAAAAAAAAACAAATCCGCTCATCCGTCCAGTCCTCATGTATACCAGGTTACGCTGTTTCAACGCTCGCTTCAGCAGGGAAGCCGGACCAGTGAGACTCACTGCTGAGAACAGACTGAAGGGGTGAGGGTTTGTCTGAGCCGGTCACGAGGAGAAGAGAAGAGAAGAGAAGAGAAGCGCAGAGAAGAGCAGAGCAGAGCAGGACCAGACGATGGAGCCGGCACGAGAAGAGAAATGATATTGTTTTGATGATGAGTTTACAAAAATCTCTTCTGATCATTTGATTTGTAGGTTTTACCTGAACATTTTAGTCTTTTTAGACATTTTTATTTTATTTTTTTTTTTGGTTTGCATGAACTAGCTCTGTTGTGTTGAGTTGTTTGAATGTTTGTGTGTTGCCGAAAGTTCATGTGTATCTTTTCCTTTTAAAATAAGTCCTACCCGCTATTTTACGAACAAATGTTTAGGGGTTCGCTGTTCCGTCTTCATCAACTATCTACCCCACACCACCCGAGAGGTAGAGAGCTAAGACTGTGAATTTTTTAGAAATAGGATTTCGTTTTCTCAAATTGGCTAATTCTTTTTATCATTTGTTAGGTTGTGTTTTTTGTTTTTTTTTTGAGAGAGAGAGAAACAGATCAAGGCCTCACTCCAAGGTTTTCAGCAAGCTACAAAGTTCCTGAACTTTATGGGATTTTGTGATGAGATATCGCAACTGAGCATCTTCCACAAAAACGAAAAAAAAACCAAACAAAAAAAAAAAAACAAACACAAAATATATTTGGCTTGGTAACAGTATTTATAATATATATATATATATATATATATATATATTTTTAAAATCCTTTTTGTTTGCGTTCTGCCAGAATTGGCATTTGATATAATTAATATGATTTGGTGGATGTGCTTTCTCACATGAGGCTGTGAAGAAGAGAAAAAAAAAAGAAAGAAAAAAAGTCCATCCAAATGGGATTAGAACAGGAAATAGGGGCGCTTGATAACAGTGTGTGTGGTGTGTGACTGTGTGTGTGTGTGTGTTTCTAAGAAACATAATCAGAGTTTTAATAGTAGAGGTGTGTGTTCTAGGCACATATTGTTCACGCCCGTCAGAGCCTTAACTGAAGTAAATGTGCAACTCGTGTTTTTGCGCATCTCGTTTGTCGGAGTTCCTCAGGGTTCTGGGTTGGGACCCCTAGTAAAGTAAGGCAACATTTAAAAAAAAAAAAAACAAAAACAAAAAAACTACAACCATCTTTATATCTAGATCAATAATAACCACTTCTTAAAGGAACAGTTTTAGCCCTGGTTTCACTCGATTATGCAAACGTTAGACTCAGACCTTCCCCTTGACCTCCTTGCGATTTATTTAATTTAAAACGTAGAGCACAGTCCCGTTCAGAGAGGAAGATTTGTCGACCTCGTCTCTATCCCTTCACGCTAGCACTTGTAATCATGGTCATAATTTCAACAGCTAGCAGGTTATGAAGAGGTGCATTATGCCTTTTTTTTTGTTGTTGTTGTTTCAGAAGCTATAAACGCAGCTTATTTGATTCCAGCCTTCAAGAGTTGACTGCATGTTTGCAAAAAATAAATAAATAAATAATTTAAAACAAAAAAAAAAAAAAGAAAATAATCTTTGATCCAGTGCAATCTTCAGACGTCAGATCTATCGTTCTATCCTCTTGCTTCAACTCTAAACTTAAGCACATCTTTGTAGAAAAGTATATGCATTCAATTGCGATCCTTTCTCCTTTTTTTTTTTTTTTTTTTTTTTTTTTTTTTTTTTTGTTTTAAAATTTTTTTTTTTTAAAAAAAAAAAAAAAAAAAAAAAAATCCCTTTTTAATCTGATGTGTTGTAACTCTTTTGTGTTGCATGGAGAGAATTTCTTTGTGAACTTGCTGAGCATGTCAGTGTGTCATGTCGGTGCAACAACCTGACAAACGTGGCCTGTAAGCACTGATAATCCATCTACGATACAACGTGGCATTTCTTGTGCAATTAAAGCCATTCTTTGCACGTAACAAAAAAAAAAAACAAAAAAAAAACAAACAAACAGCTACTACCTGACTTTAGTTACGCTCTTTATAGATAGGCACAGTACTGAAACGACGCAAAGGGAGGAAAAAAAATAACAACCTTGGAACAAATGAAATATGCGCCGTCTCAGTTCCGTGCAACGGAAATGCCATCAGGAACCTCAAGTAGGAACTCTTGTAGATGAATTTTATTTTAAAATTGACAAATTTATGACCTTTATCGATATTTTATGTCCCGTGACTGAATTCGCCATCGTATACATCTTCGCAAGCATGTTTACTCATTTTCACTTTGAGTTCAACAAAAAAAAAAAAAAAAAGTAAAAACACATACACATATATTGGGTTTGGTTTGTGTGAGTGTATGCAAGCATCTTAATCATAAATCAATCGTTTCCTTTTCTTTCTTTCTTTCTTTCTTTTTTTTTTTGTTTTAAAGGTCAGAATCATAGGTATTTTATATTGAATGCAGTAACTTATGGGCCAGTACTATATTACTCAGTGCAATGCAGTTATCATTATAATAATACAAGTAATTAATGTTATTTCTTTTGTATTTGTACAGAACAAATGTGTAAAGATCAGTGAGGCGAACACAAGCTTTTTGATACTGTGAGAAATGGTGTTAAAAGTCAGTTTCCCCTGTACAGTTGTGATTATCTACGCCTTTTATAGAATAAAGTGTTTTTTTGTTCAGATTGGTGTCACGTCATTGATAACTAATGTGATATAAATAACGATCAGATATCATCTCGGTGACTTTTGGAGGGATTTTTGCGGAAAACAAAATAATCCAGTGAGTGAGCCGCAGTTCAGTTCGGTTCAATTCAGTTCGATTTTATTCGTATAGCGCTTTTAACAATGGACAGTGTCTCAAAGCAGCTTTACAGAAATAAATGGATTCACAAAAAAATATATTGTAAATATTTGAATTTATCACTGTGAATTTATCCCTAATGAGCGAGCCTGTGGCGACGGTGGCGAGGAAAAACTCCCTGAGATGATATGAGGAAGAAACCTTGAGAGGAACCAGACTCAAAAGGGAGCCCAGTTCTGAGGGCTAGATTGCCTTGTTGATGAGAGAGGTCAGAGGAGAATGTTCAGACTGGTTCGAGCTGACAGGAATGATATGGAAACTCAAATAGCCACTCTTTACAACCATGGTGAGCTGAAAAGCACCTCAGCAGGGGCAGTCGTGGCTTAATGGTTCGAGAGTCGGACTTGTAACCCGAAGGTGAACCCGAAGGTCATGGGTCCGAGTCTTGGGTACGGCAGGGACTGTGGGTGGGGGGAGTGAATGACCAGCGCTCTCTGCCACCCTCAATACCACGACTGAGGTGAGACCCTTGAGCAAGGCACCGATCCCCCAACTGCTCCCTGGGTGCCGCAGCTAAACAAGGCTGCTCACTGCTACAGGTGTGTGTGTGTGTGCATGTGTGCGTGCACTTGGATGGGTTAAATACAGAGCACAAATTCCGAGTATGGGTCACCATACTTGGCCACAAGTCACTTTACTTCAACATGCCGAACCTTTAGGTGGATGCGCTACAACAGCAGAGGACTACATCGGGTTCCACTCCTGTCAACCAAGAGCAGAAATCTGGCGCTACAATGGGAACAGCCTCACCTAAACTGGATAGTTGAAGATTGGAAGAAGACCTGGTGACGTTCTTCCAGTCGTCAGCTGTCCAGTTTGGGTGAGCCTGTTCCCATTGTAGCATCAGATTCCTGTTCCATCACTGACAGGACTGGAACCCGATGTGATCTTCTGCAGTTGTAGTCCATCCACCTCAAGGTTTGACATGTAGTGTGTTTTGAGATGCTTTTCTGCTCACCACGGTTGTAAAGAGTGCTTATTCGAGTTACCGTAGCCTTCCTGTCAGCTCGAACCAGTCTGGCCGTTCTCCTCTGACCTCTGTCATCAACAGTGCGTTCCCACCTGCAGAACTGCCGCTCACTGGATGCTTTCTGGGTTTTTTCGCACCGTTATGTGTAAAATCTAGAGACTGTTGTGCAGGAAAATCTCAAGAGATCAGCAGCTTCTGAAATACTCAAACCAGCCTTTCTGGCACCAACAGCCATGCCACGGTCAGCCCAGTCACAGAGATCAGATTTTCCCCCCATTCTGAAGACATATATCTGACGTCTGCCACGTGATTGGATAATTGCGTGAATGAGCAAATGTACAGACGTTCCTATCATTTCTGATAATATCATTTGTAATGAAAAATTGCAAGAAGCATTTTCACTAGAAGTCTCAGGATTTTGGACCTCACATGGATCCGTACTTGCAAAATAAAGCGCAATGGATGAGTAACATTTTAAGACTTTATTGGGTAGCATTTACTATTGAACTAAATATTATATATATATATATATATATATATATATATATATATTATATATTTAGTACACTATTATCCTATTTTGGGCATGTAGACATCTTTTGTCATGTCCTTCAGTTCGGTGTAGTGACCAATAGAGGGAGCATCATGTTCATTTGTCCCATGTGTTGATTCAGCTCAGGATCAAAGTCTCTGAAATTGCCCTCCAGTTTCACTTCTACTTCTCTTCATGCATTGTACACTCTCTGCCCTCCGTGCATTTCTGAGAAGTTGTGATCCCTGTTTACGATTTCAGTCATGCGTCTTAAATATGTTTACTACTTCCAGTTGTTTTTAAAGAAAAGGCAACAAGACGTACAGTATATTTTCTTTCAATCATAAATCACACTGTATTCTCAGACTACCTCAGCTTGCACTTTTGATAATGATAATAATTTATGAATATTTATGAACTTGCCAAACCTTCACCAGTGTAAACCTGCGCATATTTTAAACTATATGCTCCATGTTATTCTAGCTGTATCGCCATAATGTTAATAAGCTACAGTTTGTATTTCCCATGCACATGCACATGCACTTGCACTTGAAATTCTCGTAGTAGTTGTAGTATTAGCAAAAATAATAAAAGATGAAGAAGAAATGTGTGTAGTAATAAGAAATGTAGCATTTTGGCTAAAAGGCTGTTAGTTTGTAGGAATCTGTGAAGCTCTTTTCAGCTAAAAGTTTATGGGCCCCAAGAGCTGAACAAAAAAAGGTCAAAACAGTTTTTATGGCTTCCACCACTTTAGTAGTAGGAGAATGATTAACTCTTTTATGGCACATTAGAAACCTAAGACGATCTGAAGAGGCAACAAGTTAGAAGTCTAGCCAGATGTGTGTTATGCTATATGCAAGACATGTGCGTTGTTGTTAGTTCCAGAATTACTGGCACTTCTGGTAAAGATCCTTCATTTTTATTGAGGTAAATTTATTCTAAGAAAATTAAAAAAACAAACCATGAAATGATCCAATCAGCCAACCGTGTGGCAGCAGAACAAGGCAGAAAATCATGCAGATGCAGGTCAAGCGTTTCAGTTCACAAGATGTTCACATCAAAGTTCAGAATGGGGACAAATGTGATCTCAGTGACTTTTTTTTTTTTTGACTACGGCTGAAATTTTCCTGGGATTTTCACGCGCAACAGTCTCTACAGGTTGCACACGGTGTGAAAAACAACAACAGCAACAACAACAAAAAACATGCAGTGAGCAGCAGTTCTGCGGACAGAAATGCCTTACTGATGAGCGAGGTCAGAGGAGCATGACCAGACTGGTTCGAGCTGACAGGAAGGTTTAAAAGAAGGGTTTTTTTTTTAAAGATAACTTAAATAACTACACTTTACAGCCGTGGTGAGCAGAAAAGCATGTCGACACGCCGAACCTTGAGGTAGATAGGCTACAGCGGCAGAAGACCACATCAGGTTGCGTTTCCTTTAGCCAAGAACAGGAATCTGAGGCTACAGTGAGCACAGACTCATCCAAACTGGACATGATTGTCGCCTGGTCTGATGAATCCCGATGCAAATGCAATATGAATTGGTGGCCCTAACCTTGTGTCAAGAGTTAAGGCTGGTAGTGATGGTGTAATGGTGTGGGGAACTGGGCCACCTTATGGAAACCATGCCACTAAGAATTAAGGCTGTTCTCAGAGGATTAGTATGGTGTGCATAACAAATGGCACCCATGCATTTAGTACGTTGTAAAACCTCTATAAAGTTTGCTGATATAACAGCACTGAGACTTATAATCCTGAATGTCCTACACTGCACGATGAGATTACAGACCAGGAAATAGAGGAGATCACTCCTCAGTACAGAATGTCTCCAGATCCTCCAGAGAGAGTCCTTGATCCTATCTTGTGGACTCTCCTTTTCAACTCATTCTACAATTTCCAATCCATTTTTAGGTCAGGGGACTGGGGCGGCCATGTCAAAAGCTTGACTCTGGCGACAGTGAATCATTTTTTGTGTGGATTTGGATGTATGTTTTGGATAATTGTCCTGCTGGAAGATTCAATACGACCCAGTCGTAACTTCCTGGCAGAGGCGATAATTTAAAATATCCTGCTCCTGCATGGAGTCCACGAAGACTGTCTTTTCCGTATGACCATCCTACTTTTTACGCCAAACCCACCGTGAGTGTTTGGTGCCATTTTAATAGCCGTCGCCTGATTTATGAAGGTCAGCACGCTTGTCTCGTTACCTTTATGTATTCTCTAGTCCTTCCCATGGTTGATGAATGTCTAAGGGAATTTAGCTTTTGTGTCAACTCATATTTATATTCCCAGTTCCTAAACTTAGGTGCGAACATTCTTCGATTACATTTTGTTCATGAGAACTTCTAGAAGTACCAATAATTGTGACACGTGCTTTTGTTTAAAAAATGTCTATATACCTGTATATCATCCAGGAGACTGTGCTGAGCGCTCACAGGGTTTAAAGTGTGTATATTTATAACACACCTGTATCGTTACCTTGCTGAAAAGCCCTTTTATTGTGCAGCGAAGCTCATCACGAGGCAAGTTTTAACTGGATTCTCAAGTTGCTCTAATCACTTATAAGGCCAAAGGAATGAATAACGAACAGTTTATGACCCATCAGTCAGGAGGTAACACAAAGAGCTTGACTCTTTCTCTTAAGAAGTACATACCTGCACAGATGTGTCTCAAAAGTGTCTGAAAGAGAAAACAAAAAAAAAAAAAAAGAGAGAGAAGAAGAAAAAGAAAAGACTAACAAGGGTGTAGTTGTTCATTCATCTTATAATTGTCATGTTTGGCTATTGTACACATGCTGCAGTGTATCAGTGTATCACTATAACAACAAGGGTGGCTCCGCACTTGACTAATCACCTTTTATTGTTTGTGGAATCTCATCAGTAAACCATTTTGGCAGATGGCATAATTATTATTTTCACTATAGCTAAGCCCCGCTCCACCCAGTTGTGTTCTTCTTCAAACTGCTGCTATTTTTCCTGTCTAAGCGAGGCACTTGTCCTCTACAAACCGGTTCACTGTTTTATCATATTCGAAAAGTTCAATAAGTAAAGTAGAGTCCTTTCTTTTCATACGTGTCTCAAGGCATTTCATTTTTTTAAAGTGTCAAATTATTTGCATTTCGTAAAAATGATTATGGAGATTTATTGATTTCGAAAACACCACAGCCTTGAACAAATTCGTTTTAAAACCAAATTCAAGGTTATGGTAATAATTAACTCGAGTTAAGGCAATCAATCAGTCCTTTAATACCTCACTAAGTTGGCTACGAAACTACTCGGAGACTTCACCATTAATTTTCGGGACACAATGCGCATCAAGAAGAATTAACAAAAGGCTTTATCGCATTTATTTCATCAGAAATATCCTTGAATATTTCCTAGCAGAGTCACTAAAACGTGAAGATCACAAACATGCAAATAAACGAGTGAATAAATGAAATAAGCACCATGCAGATTTACAGTGTTTGATTTGTGTTTTTATTTTTCAAGAATTTCCGTATTCAAACAACAAAATACAAAATGATTCGCGTCCATCTGTGCTATCACAGCGGACAAACTCATACCTGTTCAAAACAACTCCCGTTTGTTCATGATAAAAAGAGGATCAGATTAAGAGAGAACAAATATTTACAAGCTACTTTGAGTTTAACTACATTATGTACAGTAAGTCACGGTGCATCAGAGTTCCCTCCGTGCCGTACGGAAAGGAAATGTACACGGGCGCACGGAGAGCTTGAGGAGGAAGTGCTTAAAAGCAGGGATAATAAAGACGAGCAGTGGTGTTCGAGGCACTCTCGTCCGAGCGCAGATGAGATTTGTTCTTCCGGTGGTGACCAGAGTTAAATGTGATGTCACTAAACAACAGTTGATGAAATGCTCCAAGGAATTTCATTTCGCATACGCAAACCACTCGTCGCTTGTTTGTACACTCTTATCTTTTTTCTTAATAATTTGGCACATATGTTCTGACATGATAACCGGGGCTTTGATATGGGACAAATGACACAGGTTGGTCAATAATTAATATAGGCATATTTAGCATTGTTAAATACTTGGCTTAAATCCTGCACGTAATCTCTTTAACGTTATACTAAGAAAAACACGCTGATCTGGTAGAGCTGTCGTTTCTTGCTCAAGCTACTCATAAAATGGTTTGTTTCCATGGATACGAATGTCTGAGAAAAACAAACATTACTCAACTGTGTACTCTCAACTCCTTAGCAAATAAGTTGAGATTCTTATACAAGAGAAGTTTAAAAAAAAAAAAAAAAAAAAAAAAAAATCCCAATATAAACAGTGTAGGTTAGACTCATCTGAACAATGACCTATCCTGCTGTATTAACTTGGGAAATTCCACAGAAACAATGATCAGATTTGAAGCAAAACCTATTTTCAGAACCATTTCTGCTATAAAATAGTACTGACACCTTTCAGACCAAAGTGTAAAAGATTTCAGCTGCAGATTTCACAACATATTATACACAGAGCACTCAGATACATACAATATATACAGTTGCACAAATGTAATCTACAAATAATAAACCTATTCCTGTGGATTCCACTCCAAAACACGTCGAGTCTTCCTTGAAGCAGTCTACTAGTCCTAGAGCTAAAATGGTGGTCAGACGGAAATTGGCAGCTCTTTTTTTTTTTTTTTTAGAGAAACATATTTGATCTTTGTGAAGATGGTAAAACATATACTTAATGATACAAATATTATAAAAAGTTTTTAAAAAAAAAAGGGGGACGGGGGACGGGGGGACGGGGGACAACTCAGTTTTGGTGCCTCTTCATGTGGAGCGCCAAGTGATCCGAGCGTGAGAAGCATCGGTTACACGCGACACATTTGAAGGGTTTGGCTCCCGTGTGCTTTCTGTAGTGCCTTGTGAGTTCATCTGAGCGGGCAAAACGCCAGTCGCATCCTTCCCAAGTGCAGCGGTATGGCTTCTCGCCTGAAACATAGCAAAAAAAAAAAAAAAAAAGGAAAAGAAAGTTATAACAGGCTACGATATAAATCTCTGCTTTGATTGAGGAAGCTAGAAATGGGCCAAACAGGAAGTGAGTAGCTGAAAAGTCGCACTGACATTTATCATCTATCTCACTTGAAGAACTTGAGAAGAAAGAAGACTGTAGTAGGAAGCGGAAAAATATTTCATGACCATAGTTTTATAGGTTCTGTCTTAGCCTATTCATTCTTAACCTTTGTACAAAGGTCACGGTTTGGCCTTTTACTGGAAGCACGCTGGTGTTATTACGCATTCATTATGCATGACGAAGATTAAAATGATGACGTTACATCAGATATCGTGTATCGATTGTATAGACTGAGCAACTGGCTACACAATTTGAAAAAATAAACCAAAGGTATTTATAAAATATTTAACTGTTCCCGATTGTAAACATTTCCACACACACAAACACACACACACACACACACACACACACACACACACACACATACACAAGCTGTGTCAGATCACAACATCTGGGAAAGTTCTGTTCTGTAGTCTACAATCCTGCTGACTCGATCCCTCGGACCACCGAAAGCTAACAAACGGGTTTTTAGCCGATAAGATGCTGACGGGGATTCCCTCAAACGGTAAGTGCATGTCAACAAGTACATGCTCCAAAAAAAAAAAAAAAAAGGCACCACCAAAATGGCGATATGATAAAGCTCATCTAAAATATGAGCTATATTTAAAAAGCTTGTGCGAGTTACACACAGGCAAAAAGTTAAGTGAGTCAGAGACTACATGTGATAGCCCAATGTTAAGTCTCTTGCACTATCTCAAGTGCTATGACCTGCCATATTTATCTTACTCATTATTTACTCATTGGTTATATATGACAGAATTTTACGCAATAAGCCAACCTTTCATCAGACTACCTCTAGTTGTATTTTCACCTCGGTAAAGCGTTGTTTTCTGGGGTGTGTCTCGTAAATATTAGCAGCTTCTTTTGTACTTTATGTGGAACAGTTCAGCGTTCTTTACCCGATAGCACGCGTTTATTTGCAAACATTTGCGTTCTGATAACGAGAATTCATTTAGCTTGAGAGTAGTTTAATGCATTCCATGCTGGGTGAAAATGTTTAGCTTTGGTGTAGAAGGCAAAAAAAAAAAAAACAACAACCAAAAAAAAGCAGATTTAAGCCCCTGGGGTCAAATGTTTATTGGAGAAAGAACAGACCAGGTTGGCCTGCTAGCTGTGGACGGTTGGTGTTAGCAGGTGTATTTGTTTAAACACTGGACCTGCACTTGGGGTCAAAACCATTATCTCTAGCTTCCCTCTTATTGCAGCACTTAGAAACACAATGAACCTTCATGAGGAAGGAGCAACAAACTCTTAACAAGCTAAAACCCAAGGAGAGAACACTTCTAATAGTTTGCTTTCTTCTCTTTAAAGTGATTTTACTACTTTGTCAGATCGTACAGACACAAAACAGAACTGACTAACATCTAAAAAAGTTTAAAAGACAATGTCATTGCTGTCCTATTAAAACTATATGAGGTTTACTCACAGAGATGGCCAATTTTATGGAGGTTTTACTCAACAAGATAAAAAGTACATACTCACAGAGCTACTCATGTAAACATGGAGGACTTTAACAACGGTTTCTGTTTGAGCAGGGTGGGCAAGCTGCTAACAAGATAATAAGGCTCTCTGCACAAAAAAAGAGGGTTGAAAATAATACCGTGCATAGGTCAGGTGACAAGTTTAACTTCTTAATCGTGCTAGGAACGTTGACTAATTCCAATGTTTATACACCCTCCAATCAAATACTAAACCCTTCTAGTCACCACACGGCAACGTGTCTGACATGTTACACCATCAGAATTCAATTCTGTTATCAGTACTGAGCTAGACAACGACAGGGATCAACGATTGGGTCAAACCTCAACAAGAAATGAAAG
This sequence comes from Pangasius djambal, assembly GCA_022985145.1. Taxonomy (NCBI): domain Eukaryota; kingdom Metazoa; phylum Chordata; class Actinopteri; order Siluriformes; family Pangasiidae; genus Pangasius; species Pangasius djambal. Next base: position 2,467,325 of record CM040989.1, on the reverse strand, counting down.
GATGTCTCGACCTTCATCTTGACAGAGTGAATGAACCGAAGGTCCAAATATGAACATATGTATTGTACGTATACATGATGGACGAGCCTATCAGATGGCACTCTTTCTCAGATACAGATACTCATACGTCTTAAACTCACACTCGGTCACCAAAGATCACAATTTCGCTATGGAATTGCACAGTATCAGGAAATGCCCGGATCACACCACTTCATCCCTTAGGTTAGCACAGGCGTATTTCTTTAATTTAATTCTTTAACAGGACAAAGTTGGCCAACTTGTGGCCTGATGGGTAACGGATCATGGATATGCATTCGATATTTTGCATTTGAACATCTGCAAATGCAGTGGATTGAAAAAAAAAATAAATAAAATCTTATCTTGGCACCAAAAATGAATAGAGACATCCTGAACCTAGAATGTTATGACCTTAGCCTCCAGTTTCTGTCATTAGGCATAACAAAGCAACAAAGCCAGAGGGTAAAAGGGAATCCCTCCATACCAGTTGCCATTCCCACAATAAGACCAAGAGAGGGTCGAGGGATTATTTCAAGACAATGGCATAGGAGGTGCTTCGATAATCTTACGCATCACTAGACAGCAGTTGTGGCTTACTGGGGTGTACTTTGCTGGAGCCATTCTGCCTTTTCTAGGGTGTTTTGGGGGGTAGGTCTTATTCTCAGTCTCAGTCTCAGTCTGAGAAGCGGAGGATCTAATAGGTTTCATCTTATGCACAGTGAAACTACAGCGTTCTTTCACCCCTCCCTCCTTAGGGCAGGCGCAGAAAAAAAAGCAGGAGGAACAGGTTTTTCCTCCGCTACTCGATGATTTCCCCCTTGGGGAAGCGTGCAGGGCTTGTACGGGCACGCAGACATAATGTGCATAAAAGTGAGAAATGAGAGGCAATTCATCTCTCCCTCCGCCTCCGTCTTCTCATTCTTTTCACCGTTTCCCCGGGCCATCTTCTCTGTTGATACATCTAAGGGCTTTGTGTTGGTGGTACATTGCATGTGGTCAGGCAGTTACAACCGTCTCGAATGCAGCTTTTCAGGTTTGGGTATGCGTGTGTGTGTTTTTAGATTCTTACCCGTATGTGTTCTTTGGTGTGCTTTCAAGTGGGAGCTTTTTGTGTAAACCTTGGTGCATCCTGCCAAGAGGGAAAAAAAAAAAGAACACGTTAAAATGTGGAAAGCTATTATGCCACACCTTGAGTCTGTGGACAAAAAGTGACCCAGATAGTAAGTTCAGGGTGTACTGCGTGACTACACCTCATCAAACAACACAATTATGTGTTCAGAGCTAACCTGGGAAGTCGCAGTGGTGAATCCTTCTCTTCTCTAGTTCGGGGTTATTCCTTCGGTTGTACCTGGGGCCAGTGAGAACGCCTTGTCCGTGAGTCATCAGCACCGAGTGAGGGGTCATCTGTGCCACCTTTACTCCCATTTGGGTCTGATAAGGCGGAGGAGGAGGGACTGTGTTAATCAGCTCGGCTTGATTCTCAGGGCTACCTGGTTGTGAGTTGGGGGGCGAGGGCGGCAGGCTGTGGGGTTGTGCTTGCGGGTAGAACTGGTCCGGTATCACAAAGTCACCCGATGGTGTGGTCAGGGCCACGGCGTTCAGGTTAAGCATGGTCCTGCCCGCTCCGTTCACCTGCTGGCTGTTGGAGAAGGTCATGGAGGTGAGGCTACTGCTGCTGATGGCCATCTGGTATACCTGTGGCTGCTGTGGGCCAATGTGGAGCTCATCAGTGGTGGTCATGTTGGGCTTAATGAACAGGTTGTCAACTGTCTGTGGCACACTGAAGACAGACGTGAAGTTGGGGAGTGTCTGGATGTTGCAGGGCGCCTCTGCCCCAGGCTCTATCTTGATCTGAGACACCGGTTTGGTTGGACGGTACAGCCCTGTGCGAAGATGGGTGGTGTTGGGTAGGATGACGTTGATGTTGAGGCTGTAGGGGGCTGGCTTTTCATCTGCAAAGTACTCGTCCACTACGGAGGCACTTTCCCTGCGGTACTTTTTGTCCGTAAGGGATGGGGATGGCAGAGGCCCGTTTTGGGGCAAATATTTATCCATCTCCATTGGGTTCTGAAAATAACAGACAGTGAGGAAGTAAGCGAGATGTGATTCATTTAAACTTTTCAACTTTAATTCAAGTCAGCAAGCTCTATTGCCACGATTACTGCACTAATGTCCACATTTGAGTCCCTTTGATTTTAGACCAGCCTGTTCTGTACATAATAATAATTAAAGACCCAGTCTTTGGCCATGTCAGGAATGAGATGTCTCCCTTTAGCCTGTCTACCGTAACACCTATATTTGAGGAGAAAGGGAGAAGAGAGAACAACTCAGCTTTTCTACATCTTCAAACTTGGTCTGTAAGATGGTGATTTGTGACTTTGGAACACTGTATACCATCAGATTGTCGCCAAGCATTTCCAGCTTTAATGGCGTACGGTAGGCTAAATACAACAGAGGAACTGCACAGCCGTGCACAGCAGTGCACAAGAGTAAACAGCAACCTCATAGGTGTGGTAATCTCAAAGGAATGGAACAAAAAGCAAAACCAAAACAATGACATATGATAAGAAACCTGGGTATGAACATGTGCAAAAAAAAAAAAAAAAAAAAAAAAAAAAAAAAAAAAAAAAAAAAAAAAAAAAAAAAAAAAAAAAAAAAAAAGGAACAGCACAAAACTGTACGCCTTGAGCAGTTTGGAAGTGTGATCGCAATAAAACTGTACTTCCCCAAAGGTGTGACACAAACAACATTTAAGAGTTTAAAGTAATTGTTCTAGGATTGCTCAACGCACATCCTTAAAATGTAGTTGTTACATTAAGGTAAAAAAAAAATGAAACTTTTTTGTTACCAAAACACGCCAGACAAACAAATAGCTGCTAGAAAGCGAAAAGATCCTCACAAAGACGTACTAATTTGTTTAAAAGCTCTCTGACTCCTTTTGGTTTTTGACCATTGGCAGTCACCAGAGGACAGGCATTTCAACATTATCTCTGTGTATAGCTATTTGTCGTGCCACCTATGTCAACAATGCCACGCATCTACAAATATTAACTAAATACAGAAAACCTCATACTCTAAACTGTGAGCTCAGATACATATCATATGTCTATGTAATGCTCGCGGTGCTGCAGAACGTGAAGTATTTTTTTTAGCTAGTTTTTTCCCCCCTTCTTGTGCTACATCGATAATGTCAGTGCCAGGACAGCAGCTTTGGAGAAATAAAACCAGCTAATTAACTGAAAATGGCTTTAGAAGTTAAGACTTGGGAGAGAATCCTGCGCTTGTATTTATACCCAAGTTGGGTTAGAATTGGCACCTGAGAGAGTAACCTTGGCTGTTCCCACTTTCAGTCCAAAGTGCCCGCTCCAAGCATCATGTCATTATTTCAGAAGAACAGACAGCACCTGAACCCTGGCCCAAGATCCTACGGGTTAATGATTGGAGGAGATTTATGACTACGCAGTTATGTATGGCACTGGCTGATAACGAATGAAAGATGAAGAGCATGAGAAAGTGAGAGGTGGAGAACGGGAAAACAGAGAAACTATAGTCGTTGCCATTTAAAAAAAAAATATATATATATATATATATATATAAAGCTCATATACTTTCCTGGTTTGCAAAGTATATGAGCATTAACCATTAAGCATGGCTAATAAAGAATGCAATGACGTATATCTCAAATCAAGTGATGTAAATACGTGATAAAGAAATAATTCATTTGATAAAACCCAGAGTGCTTGTTTACTTTGTTTCAAACGGCATCGAGCTTTTCTTAGGCAGCCTCGTTCACATATTAAGCTAACAGCTTAAAGATCTCTTTCCTAATTACAAAACAAATGATCTTGTCTAGTCCTAATGGTCCTTTATGGCCAAAAGGAATGCAGAAAGATGGTCATTTATCTGCAATTGCCCATAAAAGGGCACTGATAGGCTTCTTGTCTGTTAAGCTGTGCAAGGATGGCAGAGAAGAAAAAAACAGAACCTTTGAAACGAAAAAGGATGTTTTATTGCTTTAGGGAAGACTGATAACAGTTGTTTTGTCTTTTTTTTTCAGGACGCTTGCTCGGAATGGAGCCATTCTGGCTGATCTTCAGGACTTAATGCTGAAATGACCACACTGGCCACCGACTCAGATGGAGGGCAAAATTACTACAGGAAATGTGGCACGTCACCACTTTATACATAGATGGCACATTAGTCATACGTGCACGTGAAATCTGTGAACAAGAAGAGATGAAACATCAGTCTTGCGACTGTCGAAGTCCATTAATTCTGTACTCTCTATTTTGGTCTATTAATATTGGCGGCATTTATGATCATTTTTTAAAAAAAATCTTGTTAGATGTTAGATTTAATGTGAAGAAAGAAAGTGACATTTACCACAGTGAACACGAACGTGCCAAAGAAGACTAAATAACATCCAGAAATCACAAGTATGAGACCCACTTTCCAACATCTAAAACAACAGAAGGAAGAACCGAAGACACTCCGAAACCAAACAGCAGCAATAAAAACGTGTTTAGCCTTTGTCAATTGTCAATAAAGTATCAGAAATCCTTTCAAAACACAGTAAGCAGCACGTTAAGCTTATGTATGCACAATTCCTTGCTTACATCAGCTCTAAAAAATAGGCATTCAATTTAAGTACCTCAAACCTTGTATGTACTTTTTTGTAGCAGGTTTCACCACACACCGTCATCTCCTGATGTCATAATCTTTCAGCGCACAAGCCTTTAACCCAAAATACGATTTACGCCATAATCACCATCAGTGCAGTGTGTAATTTAAGGTTATCACCACAATGAGAAGCTATCCAGCTCATTATTCTGCTATAAGGACCGGGCAATTTAGTGGCGGTGAAGGGTTTTCCAACATATTATGCATGTGATGTATACAATAATAGTGTAACAGTAGAATATACGAATTATGGAATTACTAATGAAATAAGGAAGATAGAGAATTTATTCAGATGTCTTGTGATTACATTTTGCTCATATTTGGTTTTTTTTTTCACCAATTAAATGATATTATTATTATTGTTGTTGTTGTTGTTGTTGTTGTTAGTAGTAGTAATAGATAAAATTGGTCACTGGACCACAGAAATAAAAAACGTTCTTGTGCTATCCATGTATTTCAGTGTGCAAAGTGTATTTTTTTTGCACGTTATTACGCTTAATAAACTCAAATCAAATCAACACACAGTAATATATAGAATGGTACTCGTAGATACAGTTTGCATTACAAAGAGAAAACCAGAAAACCTGCAGTAAACATTACGCAGCAAGCCATTGCGCCTTATTGCGTCCAAATGGAGCAGCTTTGGTGATCATTCAGCACTACAGGTGTTCGTTGAGAACTGGGGATGTTTTCCCACTTGCTTAGTTCTAGCAGAGTTGCCAGGCCCGGTCCCTGTGATCCTCACCGTGGGTTTGACGTCCTCGAACACGGACGAGTCCTCCCCGCCGTCTGCGCTCGACATCCGCACAGGCTTCAGCTGCGTAAAAACCGCCCTCTCCTCCGCGCACGGGCCGCTCACGGCCAGTCCTATGCTTGCCATCCTAATCTCAAGTTTAAAAAAAAAAAAAAAAAAAAAGCTGTTTTTTTGCTCCCTAAATCACTACAAGCTGTAAAAAAAAAAAACACACACACATACACACAGCGTCTTTTTTTTGTACCGAGTCCAGGTGTGCGTTATATCCCGAACCCACCTTCTGTCAATCAGGTAGACTTTACCTGTTGTAAAGTAGCCGAATAGAAAGTGAACCTCACGACGCGGCAGCCAATCAGAGCAGAGAAGGGAAGGCCTTCTTATCCAATCACAGGCGTGGAGGTGGAACTCACCTGTGCAGTGAGATCTCGGAGGTGTTTGCTTTACCTGAGGATTTGCGCCATTTTAAGGAAGTCAAACAAATGTGTAAATCATCACTGTGACATATCAAGTAATTCACTTTTTATTCATATGCTTATTTGCTGAATTTTTAAGATTAAACATAAAAACACCAAACAGTGAAAAAGCACTAAACAAACTCTGTTGTTTATAATCTGATCAGATGCAGATGAAGCTGTCATGGAGGAAATGCTGAGTTTGTAAACAACACAATTCCTCCCAGGTTGATTGACGCTTTTTGTGGCTCCGCCAAATCACGTCTCTGTTCCAGTGGAGACAAGAAAGGAATGACAGGTAAACCCATGTCATCTAGGTGAACAAGTCTGGGGTCATTACAGGCTTCGTGAAGCCCAACATTAATGTAAGCCCATCTGCTTGGTCATCATAACGTCACTTCACCTCTCGGATGTTCTGCACAACACTGACCCTTTCATCTTTTACAAACGTGTCTTTAGACGTTACCTCGCCTCCCTGTCTTTTCCTGGCTTACTTGTAGTGGCATGCTGAGTTGTTAGTTAGTTATAATATATAGTTATTAGCTATGATGCATAACTAATAACCGAACTTTTTTCCAAATGAATCTAGATGAAGTAACATGATGATAACGTTATATAAAAATCCATGTAGGACAAAAGGAAACTGGATCCTCTGCATTCCACTAGTCTTTGTGACGGTGTGTAGATACCAGGGGGCAGGATTAAAACAGATGTGGGTACTGCAGGTGGAACACTGACCTGTTAGGATGCATTATGCTAAACGAAATCACGGCCTAAGGTCAGAAAGGGCCTGTGTCGAGGTCGGAGGACGTCAACATTTTTCCTGTGACTCGAGCATCACCATTCGTTTTGGGGTTAGGGTTCAATATAACAATGAAACTGAGCATGCTCCGTGTGAAGGGGCGGGACTCGATGACAGAAGAGCCTACTTAACTAAAGTTAAGTAGATGCAAAATGGCGGCAGCTGGACTACAGCCTCGAGGCTTCCAGTTCAAAGCGAGGCGCACGGCATACTCAGGTTTCATGAGCCTTTCATTTAGTCAAACATTATAGCATGAATTTACACAGCGCTTCCTTTTCATGATATCAACTCTCACGTACTGCACTATATCTCTAACCCTGATCTCTCACGTACGTTATGAAGCATTTCATAAGCTGGTTCATTAAAATGGATTCTTTTTTTCATTGCGAGGGAATGTAGGTGAAACTGAAATGCTTATGAGAAAGCTGATTTAGTATTCGAATGAATGCTCCTTTCTTAAGAAAGGAAACGGTACAGATACCAACTAGTTTTCTGATGTCCATCTGTGCCTATGAGACGTGTCACCAGTCTGATACCAGCAAAAAATGGTGCATTGGATAACAGTTTGATTTTTAAAAAAATATTTATACTTTACACTTTTTTATTATACTTTAAGGGCAATTTAAGGGATTTTTGTGTGAAAGTCGGATTTTGTGTCGGATTTTTAGATATGTATGTATTTTTTTGTAAGTGCTTCATTTAAAAAAAATTAAGCTTAGGAGTTTTTAAAGGAAAAAAAATCAGCTCATGGTTTCCATATCAGCTGATACTTACGGTTTCGGTATCAGCATCGGAAAAGAAAAAGTGGTATCATGTCATCTCTATTGCGTCTATCTAATATTCAGATCTGATACTATGTTTAACCCGGTCTAATATAGAAGTTCACTTAAATAAGAACAGGCTGATCTCTCAACCTGGAGTTCACGGACCCAGTGACGACTCTTGGGAGTTTAAACGCTTATAAAAATGAATTTCTGTCCATTATGAGGGCAGAATGCTACCTTTCTGTCCTGCCTTCAATCTGTAAACTTCACACCACGCGCAAGCAATCAGCCACAGTAAAAAAGTACAGTCACATGATTTCAAGCACAGACACACAATTCCCAAGTGCACTTCATAACCCAATGGTTATTCAGCATATTTTCAGATTCCCGCTACTACCCAGACTTTCTCCAAATGGTCTGAGGTTTACATTGGTATGAAATTATTCCTGGAAAGCGAGGTATTTATTCATACTCGATTTGCTTAGCATAGCACCAGTGCACCCGAGCTCCACGGAGTCATGTGTGTGCATGTGTATACGTGTGCGTGTGTAATAAACAAGCCAGTTTTTGCTTGGCTGGCTTTGTATTTGCATGGGGAATTGGTCGATGGATTGCGGCGGCTTTTGAGTATGTGGTTACCTGTGCTTTACCTGAGATTGCTCAACCAGCAGAGCTCAGGTTTCAGAGTTAGCTCATGCGCTCGTCAGAATATAAGCCGTGCTCACTGGTGTTCATTTTGTATCATTTGAGTAGTATTATAATGCCGTAATTTGTATTTCCACGAATATATGCAATATTCCCCATGAGAACTCAATGAGAGACCAGCTGGTCATCTATGTCATCTGATCACATTTCGTGTTATGTCTATGAATTTATAAGCCAAACTGGTATACACAAGATCCCTGAGACCAACTAATTGTCTGACGGTCACCTGTGTTTATGTCAAATGTTGTGTAATTCCTGTCAGATCTGATCCTCTGTATAATGTGGATGGAAATAGAAGAATGTCGTTGCGCAATGGTATGCAGGCTGATCAAACATTTAATGCACTTAGGTATGAGAGACTGTGCTGTAGTAACTATCTGACATTTGGATTTCTCACCGTGGATTAACTTACACTGCATCCAGCCATAATACTCATTAGCAGTCACGGTTTATAGATTAAGTCCCTTCCGGTCACCTAAATTGAACTTTCTTGATAAAAATCCCCGATCTAAATCTAGACACTTAATCTGTTCTCAAGCAGTGATTAGACATTGATTGAAAACAGACAAGACATAACATGCTAAGGCACATAGATCAGCTGGGGCAGTAAACTTGCTGGTAAAAAAAAAGAGTGAGAGAGAGAGAGAGAGAGAGAGCTATCATGCAAATTGGTGCAGTTTGTCTTTTCAGCCAGACACATTCATTACACTGAATTGCTGTTCATATATCATTGGTAACGGTGGCTCATCAGAATACACAGCAGTACCACAAAAAGAAAAACGTCAACAACATTCTCTGTTGCTTTGTCATACAGTAACCTCAAAGGAGTTTCTGAAGTGCTGAAATAAGTGATGCATTCCGGGGACCAGAGAGCTCGCACTGGCTATGGATTTGAGAGCCAAATGTTGACTGAGGGAGGGTGTCCTTCAGTGCTGAATAGGACCTGATTGTTCTCCCCGACTACAGCACATGTGTACTTTTCTATAAGCCAAGAATCAGCATTGATCTGAGCAAACCAAGCAGTGCTGGCACATAACTTAGCAGGCTAAGCATCCATGCACACGCCCTGCCTCTCATTGTGTAACGCCGGAATGGGCAGAATGACAAAAAAAAAACTCAACTGCTGTGGCCAGTATTGAAAGTGGAAATGTATTTAAGGGTTCAACAAACCACTAAGACATTCCCATATGCCACACACACAGAGTATGGATGGAGTCAAAGAAAACAGCTTGTAAAAATCTCTCAACATTGCTCTCTGTGTGTGTGTGTGTGTGTGTGTGTGTGTGTGTGTGTGTGTGTGTGTGTGTGTGTGTGTTTTCATTCTATTTCTTTACCAAGATCAGTGAAGTTGTCAAGTCATGACACCTAATACTTTATTGACATTTTGGTGACGGGAAGGGGTTGAGTAAGAGCGTGTATTATCAAGTTGCCTCGTTAGCACCGTGGGCGGCTGTGGAAGATTACTGCAAAGGTCTCAACACTCGACTCAGCCCATGTGAAATGCGATTAATGAAACGTGTCCCTATAACGTCCAGTTAAGGTACGCATATGCTCGGTGATGCCATGTTCACCTCAAACAACCTCTCACATCTCTAGGAATTCTCTTGAACTTCCTGAACCTCATGTAGACGGACATTTACTTTTGAATTAAAATACTATACACTGTTTTGTCTTGCTGAAAAAAAAAAAAGATCCACCTGGAAAAACACAACTAAGAAAGCACAATCGAAAGGAATACACATGTGGATCATGTACAAAACTATATATATATATATATATGTATGTATAAATATATATATAAGCATATAACATTCAAAGGGTTCAGTTGAAAATATAAAATGAAAATGAAGGTGATAAACTAGAAGGCATTAATGAGTTAAAAGATTTCCAGTTTTCCATGCTGACTGCTTAGCTATTACCTTTATCATACAGAAACTTGGCAGGTAAGAAACAAGTGCAGATTTTACAGTAACTGTTGCAAAATGGAAGGAGAAAACCCCCAAATCTGCATTAGCTTCTTAAAGTAATAAATATACCATAAATAAGTTTATAACAGCAAGCAAAGGGTTAAAAGGAAATCTAGTATTTGCTTATTGCACCAGGGAAACTGTGTGTGTGTGTGTGTGAGTGATATCCAACAGGATGTGGCCTGTATCTTTAAGAGAGGGAGTTTATAAAACTTCAAGTACAGGACTCCAGGGGAAATTACCATATTTGGGCACAGGAAGTGCTGGAATTCCTGTAGGTATGAAAGATACCACAATAGAATGGGGTCAGAGGCCATCAGGTTTAGTGATTTGCTGTATTCTATTAGTACACGCAATATTAACCCACTCAGTACCGGCACACCCAGACACAGTGCGTCATTCTGCTGTATTCACATATTTAACAAATGATAAAAATGTAGCATCTGAAAACCTGAAATTCAGGCCATTTTTATTATAAACCTTTGACTCTTTTTTAACCTTTTTTTTTTTATCTCCCAGGTACAATATACACAAGAAGCCACTTACATAGTTTGAGATTACATTCCATATTTTTCATGCAGGATGTAGTTTGCGTGTAGGGATATACACTCTAGGTAGGTTGGTAGGTTAGTCGGGTAAAAGTTGCGGAGGAAAGTTAAGGAAAGTTTTTATAGAAATGTTCTAGTTGATGAATTGATTGATAGATAGGCTTGTGTATGCATATCTGAAAAACAACACATTTACCAGGGTGTTTAGGCCATTAGACAAGATAGATAGATAGATAGATAGATAGATAGATAGATAGATAGATAGATAGATAGATGTGGTAAAATTTAAGGGAAGGGCACAAAGTTTCTATAATAACACTATAGTTTATGGATGGATGGATGGATGGATGGATGGAAAAACAACATATTTACCAGGATATGACAGGATATATTGGACAAATTTATACTTTTTAGTATTCACTTACAAAGTTTGAGATTATATTCTATATTGTATATTTTGAATGCATTTCATACACAATATGGGCTACCATGATCTTTGCTGGTTTTTGTTTTATAGATAGATAGATAGATAGATAGATAGATAGATAAATGCGTGAAAAGCTACGTGACATGCATAAGCTTTCTAGAGAAACAGGACGTTTCATACAAAAGTCCTGACATTTACATTCACTTTTTTTTTTTTTTTTACAGCATTTAGCAGATATCCTTATCCAGAGCGATCAAAAACACACCATGCTAGTTCACTAGGTCTGGGACTAAGAATACCATCAAACTAAAACTCTGTTCGGGGGGTTAGTACAGCATGAAAGCAAACACACTAGTCAGAGGGATTTAAAGAATAACTAAGAATAACTAAGTGCTAATCCATGTGCTTGGTGAAGAGGTTTGAAGAGCGTCAGTGACTCGGCTGTGCGGACAGCCAGGCGAAGTTCATTCCACCACCTGGGAAGAGTTTTGATGCAAATGAGAGACTTTTGTCTGAAACATCCTGCTTTTCTAGATACTTTGTGTACTATGCTTAACTTTTACCACATCTATCTCTGTTTACTTAAGTAGACTGCGGTTACATCCTGGATTCTTCCTTATACAGACACTTGATGTTGAATAAAAATAGTAAGAATCAATAAGACGTTCTTATGGCCTAATTCAATCCATTGTTCTCACTTTCTCCCCCCCAGCTTAATTCAGATGTTGAACTGTTGCTGCATGGGTATTCTGTTTTCTCCCGGAGATCGATTCAACACGAATGTTGTAACGTCTTTAGTGGCTTGTCTCTAAAGAGGTATAAAGCACCAGCACTGTTTAAAGAGGACCTGTATGACATGTCATCTGCTGTGCAATAACTTCAACATGTCGTATATTACATCTCTCATGTTTGCAGAAGTCTCTTTAGATAATCCTCAACAGTGCTGTTGATGCGGTGACCACCTGTCACGTACGCCAGGGACATTTTATGGCACCGAATATCGGAAGCCTTATTATACGTTGCTATTTGTTCATATAAAAGACAAAATGTGCATATTTTAAAAAAAAATCATTATGCCAATACACAACAGAAAATCAGAAAGATCACTTTACTACTTACTACATATTCAAATATTTATGAAACAGTATTATCAATGTGTCTCATTGTATGATGACTACTGTTTTTTTGTCCATTTCCTGTGTATTCTTTGGCACTTTCAGGTGTCAGATTGTCCGATTGCATTAAGCTTGGTTTGAGACAAAGAGAAGGACCAACTCTTCATTGTTATCCAATAAACACAGAACAAACATGTGGAAAAATTCCCACACTCCCAACTATAAGGAAGCATTTGTTTCCTCTACCAGCTGCAACCTGTTGTTTCTTACTCAAGCTGGGCAAAATCCCCCTTTTCTATGTCCAGAGTAGCCCAAGATTACACCAGAAAAAAGAAGCCATGCTGAACGTTATCATCCATTAACCATTCAGCTGGAAACCATACAGCTGTTGTTATAGTTCAGGTAGAGCAGCGGTTCCCAAAGACCCACTGGGGTCTGAGGATTTTTTTTGGGGGGGGGGGTCTGCAAAGATTTTCTTTTTAGTTTAGTTACAGTTGTAGAAATGACAACCTACCTTTATCAAATTTATTACATTTATTATTGAGTTCTGGTAGTTCCTAGTCTGTTTAATACAAACCTCAATAACTCGACACGAGTCTATAAATAATGTCAATTCAAACCTAATATATTCTGTTGGTGAAAATCTCTGGAATAAAAAGATCAAAGGCTGAATTAAATAGCCAAGATATTATTTTACACATTTAAAGAAGATATTTGGATAATTAGATATTCGGTTATGTATGTACATATGTACTGTATGTATGTATGTACTGCATTTCATTGTCTTAGTACATGTACTTTGAACAATGACAATAAAGTTGAATCTAATCTAATCTAATCTAATCTAATGTATGTATCCCTCATGGAAAAACTATTTGAGAACCTCTGGTATGAATGAAACTGAGCCTGGAAGCCACGCAATCACATTTTTCTCGTTATGAATCAGAGTGAGTGTATGAGTTTTATGAAGGTATTGCAATTTTTCAAAAGAACGCTACAATGAACAGTAGTTGTGTGGACTAAAAAAAACACACTTGTGACTGATTTCTACACTACCTGCACAGCCAGTAAGGGAGGTTATCATAGTAATCTGGTGTAATCATCTGAGAAAAAAAAAAAAAAAAGGAAGTGTGGTGGTTCTGACTATATTATCTTATCTGGCAAATGCAGTTTTGCGGTATGAGATGTTATTTATTCTTTTAGACTTCGTTCTGAAGGAATTCTCCTGCATTCTAACTGCACTCTAAAGACACATTAACAACCTCGCTAGTCACGTAGCTAGCTAGATAAAACTTGCTAATCACATCCTTTCTAATCAGGGGAAACTATGGACTAAAAAGGTCTATGGACAATTCATTTTGATAGCGTACGTTCAAATGGAATTTTAAAAAAGGAATTCAACTGTGATCGATACAGCAGCTGTGTTTCCCGTCGCCATTGTCACAGTGTGCGAGACGAACTCAGAAGAGATAATATCAGTTGTTAACTGTCCTGTCTGCTGCCCCTCCCCAACTCAAAAAAAAATTCATAGAGCGAGCAAGGGGCAGCGTGATTCCTGCCCCAATGAGCCTCTATTAGCGCTTGTTGCAGTTCCCATTTTTGGCCACTAGGTGCAATAATAACTGTATGGATCTAAATGGGACAGTGAGCACACTGCACCACGAATGCGCAACATCTAGGAAGGTGAGCAGATAAATGGAACACCGGCTTATATCAGACAAATAGCGACATCTTTAAATTTATTGTTCACTCAAAAGAGGTAAATAGTATTTCAATGGAATATAAAATGTATGGAGGTGCGCGTGAGGACGTTATAATGATTGACATTTGTTAAATGGATGATATACTCTATATGATTGGGATCTGCCCCACCTGCCCCTATGGCTGAGCCGCTATTGCTACGCAGAAACTCTGACCAAGCATGTTTAGAAATACAGCAAAATCCTAATGAAGTGAATGTACAGACATTATGGAGCTTCCGAGCCGCAATATCACACTAATTCCGCTCCTTTGTTCAGTGAACCATGTGCACATTTCTGTGTCACGTGTAAACAACCACCATGCTATTCTGCTACATAATAACTACCACGTTGCTTGACTTGCTTTTCCCCAGATTTGTTCTCGTTAGCAAAATCGTCTGGGCCTGAGAAAATCCCTTTAAAGTCAGGTAGTAAACACCTAGCCGATTCAAAATCCTGAATTTCACGAAGTAAATAACGTTGATGCCAGGGATAGAGTTAAGAATAATAATTACGTAAATGGGATTCGAGAGCTGAGCTGTCATGCTAACATCAACCCTCTTTCCCCTCCCTACATATTTATTTTATTGTGTTGCACTTGTAATCTGGTTTTTAATGTTTTTTTTTTCTTTAAGGTACACTCTGATCCTTTGCTGAGTGGTAATGTTAAAAAAACTCTGGTAATGTGAGTCCGCCTCCTTCTGCCCCGAGGGTTTCTAGAACCGAATTGCGTCAGGAAGCCAGATCTGTTAGGAGGGGGTGGGAGCACTAGCTCATACCTGTGGTTAGAAACTTTGCGTGTGATTTAAATGTTGGGATGTCCTTTTTGTTGTCTCCCAGGCAACCAGAGTCAAACAGGCACAATGACAGCGTCAATACACCACTTTGCTGAGCGAATGGAAAATTTATTTTGCAGTGAGGGGGGGGGGGAATGGCCTTGAGGGGTGCTCAAACGAGTCACGTCTCTCAAGCCGCCAGAACTCAAAGTGCTGAAAGAAAAACAGCAAGAAAAGCTGTATGTTTCCTCTAATCACTCTCTTTCTCACAGACAGGCAGCGTATTTGTGTGTGAGGGTGAATTATGTAAGAAATGGAAAGCAGGGACAGGCGGATTGCAGTCTGCCTTTTGGGACAGGATTTGTTTGAGCTAAAATGTCCAAAGTCGAACATAGTTCAGCCTGTTTTTTGGTTTTGCATGATGCCATTATTGTCTTGGAGTCTCCGCTTAAACACTCATTCGACTGGATGGACAGGAGTCTAGAACAAACACGGGGTCCATGAGGACGTGCCCTGATGTGATGTGCGCCGCGGATTATTATTTTTTTTACGAAAGCTGTGTTTAAAAGAACAATGGTGCACTGCAAAATATGACGTTAGCAAGTGAAAGTATCTCCAATTATAGACAAATATATCTAGTGTTCTCTATTATAAGATTGCAATAAATCAAATATAAGATCATTAAACCTATTTCTAGACATTTTTCTATTCTTCTTTTTATCTCCTTTTCTTTTCCTCTAGTCTCTTCTCCTCTGTTTTTTCTCCTCCGCTTGTCTTCTTGTCTCCTCCTCTTCTCGTCTCTTCTTCTCATCATGTCTCTTCTCCTCATTTTCTCTTGTCCTCATCTTCTCATCTCTCTTCATTTCTTCCCTTCTCATCGTCTCTTCTCTCCTCCTCTTCTCTTGTCCTCATCTTCTCTTGTCCTCATCTTCTCGTCTTCTCACCACTTCTCTTCTCTTCTCTTCTCTTCTCTTCTCTTCTCTTCTCTTCTCTTCTCTGCCCATCCAGTTGGCATTTGACACATGAGAACTCTGAGCTATTTACAGCACCTTTACCTGTCAGTGTTACACGACTCAGGTGTGTTTGTGCCTTGATGTATCTCGATACGGTAACACCACACGGCCAAGCGACTGCTGAATTAAGCACGGCATGCACAAAGCGAGAGGTAAACTGAAGCGCCGCGGAGCGTGTGACAGCTAGGCAGCGATTACTTTAGCAGCTGATCTTCGTGGAGTGACGCTGCCGCTCGATGGCCCTCAGTTTGGAATTTCACCTCCGCTTTTGTCTCGCAGCACGAGCACCGGGATGGTGTTTCCTCACTTTAAGTCCAAGGCCATTGTAGTACTACTGTGAGGTGCCAGAGGTGATAAATTATTTCAGAGCCATGCACCTTAAGGGTCAGCTTTCCTAAAGTCTGTAGCACGAAACATGGCTTGATACAAAAGACCTTAATGGTGTAAAAAAGAAGTCGCCTATACGAGCTTTTGATTTACTCCAGAGGTGTTAGTTTTCTGCACAGGAATTTGAGCGATGTTGCGTTCTAAATATAGAATGGACCTGAAAGTCAAGCCCCATACTAATCAGAGTGACAGTGAAACGGATCACTGATAACATGGCTAGGTCATCAGAGATGAGCCTATTTGGGTATTCAAGTCGATTGTAAGGTTGAAAATCACTAGACTATAAAACCATGTTGAGCTTAGCCCACTCTTTTTATGCAAACTTCATGGCAGAACCTTCATTTCGTCTCAAAGATCTTGCATATCAAAGGACGTTCCAAACACTTCCGACATTTCGTGTTTCCGCAGAACAACGTTCTGTAAATAAATTGTAAAAAATCAAATACCATAATCGTTAACCTTGGAGTGGTTTAAGGAAAATGACTCTTACTTGATTTTAGACTTTAGATTTAACTGTGTAAGTTCGAGAAATACGTACATACACTCATTTGCCAGTTTATAAGATACCTAGCTTGTACTTACACTGCCCTCCAAAAGTTTGGAAACGCCTGAACAAAATAGGGTTTTTGGGCAATATCAGCATAAATCCTCTTTAGTTAGTGACCATTTTGCATTGATAATAAGGGACAACACAAACTATGAAAACATATTTTATTAAATAAAAAGTTTATGAACATAAACATGAACATAACATAGAAAAATACTCAAATT
>CM040989.1:2386625-2450307 GCA_022985145.1 Pangasius djambal | reverse complement strand
AATCATCTTTGGGCAATCCTCCAGGAGGCTTGGAGTAATATATCAAGTCAATGTTTGAATAAACTGACTGCTCGGATGCCTAGTGTTGTCCCTTATTATCAATGCCAAATGGTCACTAACTAAAGAGGATTTATGCTGATATTGCCCAAAAACCCTATTTTGTTCAGGCGTTTCCAAACTTTTGGAGGGCAGTGTATATTACCTGGACATTTTATCAGGTGAACATACTGTATAGGTCACTTTTCAGCAGTGGTGGAAAATACTTGAGTAATTGTGCTTTGGTACAGAAATATTATTTTGGGGTATTTATACTTCGCTTGAGTAATACTGAATCTGAATACGTACATTTTTCCGTGTAGAAAAACTGTCAAGAATCATGGCTCAGTTCATCCTCATCAGAGCATGACCTTGTCACGTTACACAGTGTAGTTATCACAATGCAGCTACCTGTGTGCTCCTGAAAATAGATAATCCACCAGACTGCAGTGTGGAAGTTGGGGATGAGCGCCCCTGGCTCTACCTCAGTAAAATGTTTCAGGATGCTGGAGTAAGCACAACTCATATAAAATGAGGCGTCTCCTTTACCTCTCTAAAAGGCTAATTAAAAAAAAAAAAAATTGAGGTAATATTTTCTACTTTGTTTACATTAGCCTGTTTTCTTCGCTAATACCAGGTTAGACTAGCATCGATTCCAGTAACGTAAACTGGCTAGGCAGCAAGTCAGATTTTAGCTAATGGTAAATATTGGTTATTTACAGGATATTTTAATTCTGAATAATTCACTAGCAAACTAGCTAGCTTTAGTCATGCACATGAGCAGCAAACTTTTGAGAGATCGAATGTTTTCAGAAAAAAATGGTGCAGTTTCCTTAAAAATAAAAATCATCTTCTAACAGTTTTAGGTAAGTAAGAAACATTTACATTTGACTTTTTAAATACTTGAGTGGATTTACAAGTAGCAACGTTTTTTTTTTTTTTTGCTAGATACTTCCACTTTTAATTTTGTAAGACAAACACATTATCTACACTTTCACTTTAGTAGAACTTTTTCCGCTTCTGCTTGTCAGGTGTACAAATCTGCTGCTATAAACAATTTATCAGCTCCAGTGCAAAGGGACCCCCATAGGATGACCCCTGACCCCATAACAAAGTCCATTCTCAGCACGACTGTGACACTGACATGGCAGTGTGTATGTGTGGTGCAGGTATGAGTGTATCACAGATGGGGTTTTAAAACACTTGTTGTGTGTTTATTAAACACACTTGTGTTGATGCTGCACATCGCACGCAGGCAGTCAGAGACTATAACTCATAGTTCTTTTAATGCATAGTGTTTGTTAATCTTCCCATTTGGTCTGTAGGTTGTTACTCAAATCAGCAGTAATATCGAGGTGTTTAAAAAATCCCAGCAGTGTTGCTGCACCTGATACACTTCTACCTGCACCACACACACACACACGAACACACACACGCACACGCACACACACACACAACATTTGCATAAATAACAAAAAAAATCTGTTAAGATCTCTTCAAACAATGCATAGAATGATTAAAATCACATCTCTAACAGGGTTTATTAATAGTTTTTCTTGTGTATTGGGAAGTCAGCAGGCAGAATCACGGCCACAAACAGCCAAAGATCAAATGATTAGCGAACAAGAAAAACAGGAACATGGATATGGGTGAAAAGCAAAAAAAAAAAAGAAAACACAACAGGAAATAAGTTCCAGCTAAAGAGTTGGCAAAACCTCACAAGAAAAAGAAAGGATTGTATTTAAACATCTGACAGAGTTAGAGATAAACAGGAAACAGGTGAGGTTATTCAGGTGAGGGCTGGATTCGGAGCGGGACGAGGAGCGGTGGCTCCGGGATCAGCAGTGGCCCAAGACGTGACACTCAATGTCATTATGCGATCATTCATTTTGCACCAACTAACACATTATATATTCACAATACGCATGTTTATACATAATTATGGGGTGCCATGAGGTGTCTCTCCTCCTCCTTTAAACCATCTTTCGTCTTCTCCGGTCTTCTCTTGTCTAGTCATATCTAGTCTCTTCTCTTTTCTTAATAAATAAAATGTAATACTCAAGGAAATGATCCTTGTCAGGGTCGATCCAGAGTCTATCCTGGGAACACTGGGTGTGAGACGGGAATACACCCTTAATGGGATGCCCATACATTGCAGAGCACCATGCACATGCGCACACACACACACACACCTAGGGGCAATTTATCTTAGTCAGTCCGCCTATTGGCATTTTTTTGAGAGGTGGGAGAAAACCAGTGAACCCAGAGAAACCCATGCGGATACAGAGAGAACATACACAGAAGGTCCACAGTAACCCGAGCTCAGGATCGAACCAGGGACGCAGGAGCTACTAGCCACTGCACCGATAGCTTTATTGCTGTCGGTGCTACCCTGTGATTCAATCCCAGCTTATGTACACCTTATGAACTACAGACTGGAACAGATACTCAGTAAATGCTTCACTGTGTCACGTTGACCTTTTTGCATTGTTTCAAATCACGGAAAAATAATATTTCAAGTCACATTATGAACGAGGTGAAATATACTTGAGTAATTGTACTTTAGGTGCTGTTTTGGAAGATTTATACTTTACTCAAGTATTACTGAAATGTTAGTAGTTGAAAGCTTACCCAAGTTAACTTCCAGCAAAAAAACAACACTTTTTACTCCTTACATTTTCATTTTGACCTTCAAAATTCTCATTACGAATCTCAAATGCCGTAAGTTTTAAGACGTGTCCTTTACCTCCCACCTAAAAACCAAATATCAAATCAAAAGAAGTATGGTGATTTAAGTTTGGAAAATTAGCTAATTGCATCAGCTAGCTAGTTAGGTTTTATAAATTAGCTTGTTACATTTTTCATTGCCCTTGTGCTAATATTTAATTAAGCATTAGCTAACCAGCAAACCAGATTTGTCCGAGTTGTGCTCAGAATTTTTCCAGTAATAATATTTTCTTTTATACTTGAATACTTGAGTAGGTTAAAATGTAGATACTTTTTAAGAGTAAGATTTTGACACAATACTTTTAATTACGGTTTCCCAGTACTTTTTCCACCCCTGGGTGCGAGTGTAAGAAAGCTGTCACGATTCTGTAGAGGCAGCGGATGCAAGTGCAGATTGTATTTTATAATGTGCAGAACAAAACAAATAAAATTGTGAAAACCAGAACCATAAACACACGATACAAGTCAAACCAGGCAGACTATCAGCAAGGCTGTGGAACACACAGCACCACAATGACAAAAGAATGCACAGAAGCCAGAACTTAAATAGAGGTGCTGATTAGGGGTAACATCAGAACAGGTGTGAGTGATCAGTGGGACATGTGACATGGACATGCTGGGGCTGATGGGTAATGTAGTTCAGTGCCGATTTGGGCTTTTATTTATAAGAATTTAGGCCTATATTCAATTTAAGAAACCCCTATGTGACCTATTTACTAATGTTATTATGCAAAATGTGATCATTATATTTCAGACCTCAAATGTAGGTAAAATATAATGATCAAATTTTGCATAATAACATTATGAAAACTATAAAAGGGAATGCTTACTACACACTAAGTGCAATATTCTTTTAGGCATTGGGAACTACGAAGCAAGTATCAATATAATATACCGTTATAGTACGTAATCATAGGCAACGTACACTGTATGGCAAACAGGCTTATCCAAAGTCCTTACAGTAAAGTCTATCCACGTGGCGGCCATCTTGGACATGCTCCTGTACAGTTATTTCCAGTTATGCAAGACCAGGCTCCTATCTAGCATAAAACCAAAACGGATTGACAAGATAACTTCAAAAAAAAAAAAAAAAAAGACTTGTAATCACATTGGCAAAATGGTGTCAATAATTTGGTGATACACACACACACACACACACACACACACACAAAACAACTTTTTTTTGTTTGGAGCAAAGGCTTGATGATGTCTCTATGGTAACAGTGATCATCAGCCCAGATCGTAAGCTGAATCCTGAACGTCTTCCTGCTCCCTACATACATTCACTACATAGAGGAAAACATAATGGCGTCATAATGTAGTGCACTATATGGCCAGTAGGAAGCCATTTACGATTCACCCAATGACTGCTATGGCTGGGCTCAGTAGCCAGCTACCTGAAGTTGATCAGTTTTTTACTGTTGATTTCCATATCTTCTTTGTATTGTCTTCATTCTATCAACTTGATAGGTTAGTTATGAAGTTTGGCTGAATTATGACAACTGTAGATCTATATGTGTATATTAAAGACCAATCAGGAATGCCACAGAGACGTTAATGCTTTCTATCTGTGAGTGTTTGGGAATGTAATAGACTTTTTGTAATAGGCTTTTTTTCATGTTACATCTTTACCAACAAGGTGATTGGTTGTTTTTTTATCGAAGGGTGGGACTTGTGTAATACAGCCCACATGTTGTGGGTTATGTGCTGCCCCATTCATATTTCAATCAGTGACCTGTCTCTACTCCATACACTCTCTGGCTTAACTCATTTGTTTTTTTAGCAATGGAGCAGATGTGCATGGAAATGTGTGCGTGCGTGTGTGTGTGTGTGTGTGTGTGTGTGTGAAAGTTTTAGAAAACAAAGAAAGGAAGTGTTTAATAACTTCAGTGTTCAAGATTCTGCCCTATTTCTAGGTCACTATGTAGATTTAAGCAAATTTGTGATTTTTGACCATGTTAACTTCTTTGTACAAAAGCGCAGAATTTTCCTGAGTTTTGTATCTTCCATTGAAACGTTTTCAGATGACACTCAGATGAATTTGATCTAACACGGATCTTCGGGGGGGGGGGGCACCTCACAGCTCCAAGGTTCTGGGTTTGATCCTGAGCTCAGGTTTATTGTCTGTGTGGAATTTTGCATTTTCTCCCTGTATTTGCATGAGTTTCATCCAGGTTCTCCAGTTTCCTCCCACTGTCCAAAAAACATACAGGTAGGTGGATTGGCTACTCTAAATTTCCCCGAGGTGAGCATGGTGCTCTGCGATGGACTGGTGTCCCATCTGGGGTAAATTCTCCTGCTTTGTGCCCAGCGTTCCCAGGATTGGCTCTGGATCTGCCATGTCCCTGACCAGGATGAACTGATTAATCAAGATAAATGAATGAATGGATCATCAGGTTTTACACAAACTTGTGGAATCTATGCCAGCTCAAGTGCACGCTGTGTGTGCAAGATGTCTACACAGAGCCTGCTTATCATTCTTATCTATCAATCCTGTGGCACTCAATGCGACCTAGTGAATGTTTATCCACGTTGCAGGAAGAACTCAATTAAAATGTAACTGTGGAATTCTGTCTGACTTTAGTACGAACCCTGGCATAAGCTCTTTCGCCACTACAATTACAGATTCATGCTACGACAAGACTTCAGGAGACCCGCTACGCATAAATGAAACCCATTAAAGTATGCAGTTGTAACTTGCGAGATGGTACACCTTTCAAAATAAAGCACTGCAAAACCAAAAGGTAACTATTGATCTCATGTCAGCTGCGTCTGCTGCCTGGAAATGAAAATGCACCAATGTAGTCTACAGTGCTAATGGAAGCGTGTCAGATCTAGCTCAGTGGTCAAAACCTCCAGCTGTGGGTGTGAAATCGGACATTTCTTTCCCTCAGTACAGTGACAACATCTAATTACATAAAGCTATGTAATAGATATGCTACATCAACATGTTGCAAAGGCAGAAAAGGCAGAGTCTTTGTTATTTGTACTCCTGTCAACTGGAGTTCACTCAAGTTCACACGGTTGCACTTTCATTATACACTTAAAAGGAACAACAATCGGAATATGAAAAATGTAGTCTGATCATATTCCATCGCTCACGGGTCCACTTTGGGTGATCCTGTGCTTACTGTAGCCTTAGATTCCTGTCTCAGTGTTCTGCTTTTCTGCTCACCACAGAGGTAAAGAGTGGTTATTTGAGTTAACATAGGCCTTCCTGTCAGCTCAAACCACTGTACCGTTCTCCTCTGACCTCTCTCGTCAACATGGCGTTTGATGTGAACGTTAACTGAAGACCTGATTTTATGAATTGCGCTGCTGCCACATGATTGGTTGATTTGATAATTGCACAAATGAGTGAATAGATGTACAGGTGTTCCTAATAAAGTGGTACAGGAATAGGCTTTTCTGCTGCGCTGAATATCAGGTCTGCATGCCTTTCTGTACTTGTTCCTTCTACACTTCCCTTGTTGAAACAGCAAAGGGCACATGGTTTAGTCACCTCTCGTGCGTGGCAGTAGCTGTCAGTGTGGAGGACTGAGGCTTCATTGTGCCAGAGGGAAGGCACGATACCGCGAACGTGCGAGACGAGTGGTTGCTCTTGTCTCTGAGCCAGCATGGAAATCATAAATTGAGTTTCAAAATACAGGAAAGACGATCTGTACTGAAGCTGCACGCCTATCTATGAGAACACACTAGGGTTATAATACAGACAAACTAATAAAAAGATAGAAACAGAAGATGGAATATAAGAGAGAATAAGCACACACACAAACAAACATAAGATAACTAAATGAAATGAACATTACATAAAGAAAATGTATTTCTATAATACACTGCAAGAATGATATCTTAGCAAGCGAAAATATCTTAAACATTGTATCAAGCAAGTGTATCTAATATTTATGATGATGATTGTTTTAGATGCTTTTACTCATTTCAAGCTTTACATTTTTTTTAATTCTCCCAGCAGATCATTTTGCTTCTTTCGAGAAATAAATGCTTAAATTTAGAAAAAAAAATATCTGCCAATAGAAAAGGATTGAACTAAGTAAAAGAAATGTCTAGAAATAAGTTTAAATGTCGTATATTTGGTTTATTGTAATCTTATAAAAGATTAGATAGTTAGATTAGATTAGATAAAACACTAGATAAATTTGACTATACACTGAAGATGTGTCAGAAGCCACGCAGCTGAGTCCTGTACCATCTGAGGTTGAGCAACTGTCTAATTGTTCAGGCACGATACAATAATCGAGCCTGGAGGAAATTACAGCATGATTAACTTTCTCTGTTTCAGAAGAAGAGAGACTCATGTCTCATGTTCATCATCGTCATCTGTCTGGTTGTTGACTGATTTAAATCAGATACTAGTATATACAATATGGGTCCCTGGAGGACTAGTGGTTAGGTCTCGCGCTCTCTCCGCCATGGCCCAGGGAACCAACGCCAGCCACTGGGGTTACACAAGACAGTGTTCTCCCAGTGCTGGTCCCAAGCCTGGATAAAAATGGGGAGAGTTGCATCAGGAAGGGCATCCGGCGTAAAATCTGTGCCAAGTCAAATATGCGGACCAATGATGTGATCAAATATGTGGCGACCCCTAACGGGAAAGAGGAAGACTAGTATATACAGTATAACTCATTTAAAAGTAAAGAAGTGCTGCTTTGCTTACTGCTGATGCTGTGAGCAGCCATGTTGGTTTGATATCACTTGCTGAACTCGGAGTTGAGGAGACCGTCCCGAGTTTACGAGTAGGAATTCCGAATTGAGGGAGCATTTTCTTCGGTTTTTCCTAGTCAGATATCGGAAATTCTATAAATATGTTGGAAATATTCTAAAGACTCCTTGAGTGTGGACGACTTATGCAGCTCGTTTGGCTTTAACCAACAAACACAATTCGATGCAGATTTCTGTCCTTTCAATTAAATAATGAAGCTTTAAGTGAATTACTAACTATGACTGAGATTTGAAATACACTTCGGATTTCGAGCAATTTACGCAGGATACGCTACGGTTGCTCAAATGAATACTTGTAGAAACACATCACTGCCCTTATGTAATCTGTGAATGACAGGTGACGACAGACAGCACACCTACATACGTTGAAACACACAGGTACGGCATATCAACAAACTGTAATGATACATGTTCTCACAACCGCAAAGGCTTTATTTTTTAGAAATCTCCCCAGAGATATGCTCTGATGAAGTTGACAGCAACTGAGAGCGCATGCGTATTCGATCTCAGTGCAGTGTAAGAACAGGCCAAAAAAAAAAATAAATCACCAGGTTCAATACAAACACAAGCAAACACAACTGTGAAGGATGACTGCAAACTTCCAGTTACATCACCCTCTCCATCTGACTGTAATTCCCAGACGAGTTTCAATCTAGCCGCAACTTTCATCTATAACCTACATTCCTAGTATGTTCTGTGTTTAATACAGAGCTGCTCCATTAGGCCTGCATAATGAGGAAATATTTTCAGACACTTTTCACTCAACAAAGCAAACCCCAGAGTTACACTGATTCGAGTGACTTATATTCCAACATGCTGTGACTTTAAAAATCTGATTCACTTGAAGAAAATGTCTGACTTGATTTTAAGTCATAAAAGCAGACTAGCTCTCTGTCCGGGCAAATGTAGCTGCTTAGACAGCAAAAAATCTAGTGTGCCGTGAAGTTAAAACAATCACCAGACAGTTTTGGAACAGTCAGAAATGACATATCTGGACTTTCGCAAAACAGTGAATTATTAAAGAATGAGCTGGAGTTTATCATGTGACCAGAGAAATTAACATGATGGCTAAAGCTATACAATTTTAACACACTGAATCATGCATTATAATTTATTACAGACCTGTATCTTTTTTTTTTTTCATTTTAGAAATTTGAACAGTTTTTATACCTAAGATCATAATCTGGGGACCGGTTTGGAAAGTAGCCTGATTAAAGCAGAGGATTAAGGAACAATTATTTCATAATTAGTCTTGATCTGTGATCCATCTTATTCAACTGTCTCCCACAGGGCATCGCTGATTAGCCGTGACACACAAGAGAGATACTCAAAGCTCATTTATAACAGGCCATACAGCATTTTCCTGTCCTATTATCCCATTGTATATGGTTTGTTAAAGTGACATTAAATGTGCTAGTATGTATTCAGTGTCCACTCTGACTCAGTTTCAGCTATCTGTCCAGACACGTTTGCTTTAAGCACGGCACGTCAAGCATGCTTCTGTTACGTAGTGCATCATAGAGTCTTTTGTAACTGGGATGAGTGAGGCAAGATGCAGCCTAATCCATATTTGATAGCTGTCCTGGTAACCAGAATAACAAACATGTCTTATATGTCCCTATATGTCAGGGCTTTTAACTAACTACACGTGTGTTTGGAAAGCATTTGTTCCGTCTCTCCGGATTTATTTAATTGTGTCTTTGCATGACATTTTCTTCCCAGATTGCTTGTGTAGCTTTGTGTAATTTAATAGACACACTTTTATATTTGAAACACTGTTCAAATTTTGGCAAATTTGTGTATATTATGTCTTAGTGACTGAATGAACTTTGACCATATCCATTATCTATCTATCTATCTATCTATCTATCTATCTATCTATCTATCTATCTATCTATCTATCTATCTATCATTTTTTTACAGAAGTTAAGACTTGGAATGTAGTAAGGGTGAGCTGGTTCTCAATCACTGAGCACCACAAACTGAAGATAAGAGAAGAGAGCATGTAGCATTGAGGTTGAATAGCTCCCTCTAGTGTTCAGTTTCGTAAAGTGGCCTAGTTTTATATTTTTATATCTAGTATTTAGGTCAAAATAGTCAAAAAAATCTCAGAAGGCTGTCCTTTACAATCAGCCAGGAGTGGACAATATTTCAGTAATTGTACTTTGTTACTGTACTTAATGACTATTTTTGAAGATTTGTACTTTACTCAAGTATTATGTCAAATCCCGTTTGTATGTAAACTCCTGTAAGAGAAAAAAATACACTTTTTACTTATTACATTTTCATGTTGACCTTCAAACTCAAATCCTAAGCGATATTTTTCCTGCCTATATTTTTCTTGCTTTGCCAACTGCTTGATTAAATTAGGGTGTTTTTTTCTTTCTTTCTCGAGATTCACATCAGTTCATGTCAAATGAAAGTGTGCACAATGATTCATACAGGATGACGTCTCTCCTTTGCTTCTAATGTAAAAATGAAGTACAAATTCAGCGTTAAATCTGAGGTTAGTTGTACTTTTAGTAATTTCACTAGCTAATTTTGTTTTCCTTGCTAATGCCACCTCATTCATTCCAACAGGTTTAGTAACCTTTAGCTAATCAGCAAGATGAACTCCTGGTTTTTCTCCTTAAGCAGAATTTTTTTTTTTTTTTAAATCAAATTGTTTTCGATCCCCTTCCAATTCTTGAGTGTGTTTAAATGTAGATATTGGATGATTTTCACTCAAGTAAATTTTTGCCTCCATACTTCTACTTTTGCTTCTTCTACTTTTACTTCTTCTACTTTTACTTCTTCTACTTTTACTTAAATACAGTTTCTCTGTACTTTTTCCACCTCTGTCGGTGGTCAGCCCAACACTATCTCATACTCGCCAACATCTATCATCTATCTAAAACCTAAAACATTGTCATTAGTGGCATCGACTAAGCCCTGGAAAGGATGATAATGCTGTGAAGAGAGCCATTCACCTCCTCCAGGATTATGAGTCATTTCCCAGTCAACAGGAACATGTGGTCAGTTTCAACAGTTTTTTTTTTTTTTTTAAACCAGATGTGGTTTTGGGTAGATTGCTCCTTCTGTGGCTTGTCAAGAGCTATTGAGTTCAAGTCAATTAAGTATTGAAGGAAAGAATGAGCCTAATGGCAAAATCCATCCACTTATCCTGATCTGCTTCTGACCTCTAGAGCAGGACAGACTGTTATGCTAGAAAGCAGAAAAAAATACTTCATCATTTTTATTTCAAAACAGGAAGTGAGAAACATATAAAGAAACTGCACACACCTGCGCTAACTGGTCTTTGAACTAGTGTTGTCTTTAACCAATGATTTACCAATGAGTCTTAGGGGATGACATCTCCTTTACTTCCCACATAAAATAAATAAATAAATAAATAAATAAATAAATAATTCACCATAAACTCTAAAGAACCTAGCTGAGGCGAGTGTGCTAGCTAGTTTTGTTGTCGTTACAAATGCCATCTCATTAATTCCAACAGGGTTATTATACATTAACTAACCAAGCCCTGTTCTAGGTTATCGTTTCCATTTCCTAGGAACCCATCTTAAATCAGAAAGTGGTGCCAATGTACAGATTGAGTTTGCTGATAAGAAAACACACTGTAAATACAGTGCTGGTGGAAATCAGTCATGGTAGCGATATGTGAGATATTAATGAAGTATTATGTGCTCACAGGGGTGCCAACATTTACAGTTGGCTGTAGAATTTATGATTTTTTGCAATTTTTGCAAGACATCTGAAAACTTTCTGTTTTTGTAGCTAAAACAGCAATCAGACAAAACACAACTAAAACCGAAAAGTGGTCACTGAAGAGGAAAGGATGCAGGCTGAGAGACTCATTCGCGTTTGACTTTATCTCTTAGAATTTATGAACATCGGAACCAAAAAACCCCAAAAGAAGAGCATTTCACATTCCCGCGTCAATAAATGAGTCATGAAGCACACTTCATAATAAGCTTTTTTTTTTTTTTTTTTTTTTTTTGGGCAGCTGGTAGCTTGTCAGACCAAACTGGATTTTTCAGCAGTACATTGTTTCATTTGTTTGAGGTTTTCCTTTCATAATCAGTAATAAAATTGTAAAATTGTACCTGTACACCTGCTCATTCATACAATGATCCAATCAGCTAAACATATGGCAGCAGCACAATGCATGAAATACTTACAGAATCTTCCAATCCAATCTTCCAACCCTCCAGCTGTCCAGTTTGGGTGAGTCTGTGCCCACTGTAGCATCGGATTCCAGTTCTTCGCTGACCGGAGTAGAACCTGATGTGGTCTTCTGCTCTTGTAGCCTATCCGCCTCAAGGATCAAAGATTTGAGATGCTTTTCTGCTCACCACGGTTGTAAAGAGTGGTTATTTGAGCTCCTGTAACTGTGAGATACCTTCCTACAGTAGCTTTCATTAATTGTATAAATTAAGCTCATACACTCAGCCGGGTTGCTTATCTAAACCTTTTGTAGATTGTGGTTAGCAATATTCATGCTTCTGTACTCCTGTCTTTACAGATAGAAGGAGGCCTAAAACAAACCACCACCTACTGCCTCCTCTCCTTGTATTGTGAGCACACACACACACAAATGCACAGGCACTGATGATGATGATTTCCAGCCTGCATCAAACAATCACTCCATCTCAGATTCATGATTGCTAGGAAGAAACACGAAGGAGGGAGGGCTGGCAGCCCCAATGTCTCCTGGGACGTCAGAATTAGAGACACTCTCTGGAGGGGTCATTAGCCCATATGATTATCTAAAGATCCAATGATACCCCATCAGCCTGAACTCCCTTTTCCCTTCTCTCACTGCATACCAAGCTCCCTGGGGTTTGAGTGGTATGTTGGTGTGGGGCAGTTAGAAGTGAAGGTCTCATATCACACTCGTGTTTGGATGTGAACGTAGGGTGTGACTGTATTTTGGGGTTGTGAGATGCAGCAGCAATATTTTTCAGTTCTGCAAGTTCCAAAGCAACATTTGCGTTAAAAAAAAAAAAAAAGGAAAAAAAATACAAAAAACTTGTAGATTGAAATAATTGGTGGCCTATAGATTACATACTATATGAACTAAAAATCTGGTTCTTTGATCAACATTTTCTTAGAAGCAGGATTTGGATTAATGCTGCTTTTAAGCATCTTATGCACAATGTCTCCTCCAATACATCTTTTCATCAAATGATCCAGAGCAAGATCTTACAGAGAACTTGAGAGAGAGAGAGAGAGAGAGAGAGAGAGAGCTTTATCGAGCCACCAGGTGGCAGTAGTCAATCAGACTTCATTTGTCAGCAAAAAGTTACCTTCTTTTGTCAAACCTAAACTTGGCTAAAAGCCATCTTTAGATCAAGGACTGTAATATGGCCTAATTAGCACCTGATGTTCTCTTCATTAAGAGGACTCAGAGAGTCCCTCTGAGATACTCTTAATCTCATGACAGATTGTCGAAATTATGACAAACACTGCCATAATTAAGACATCAACCAACACACACATAAACAAAGGTAATACTACAGCCATCTTTTTTTGGGTTATTTCATTTTAATCTAGCACCCGATAAAAAAATTATGAATTACATTAAAATTAAATAGCCAAGTGAAATATTCGAAGAATGGACTAGCGATGCATTACATGTGATGATATTGCCAGAGCGCTGAGAGTAGAGCATGCTCGCTTATTTGTGCACCGATCTTATAGCCTCTAGCTGAAAAACTTGGCTCCGTCTGAGCACTGTGTGCTCATGAGGCCTGACTGTCCCATCAGCTAAGTCCAACCTCTTTCCTGCTCTAATCGTTCCAGGCCCATTAGTGCACATCCATTAGAGCACTCGTCCGTTCCCCATTTTCCTTCCCTCCCTCACTTTAGAGCACCCCTGAGACACTCAGTATACAGCTGGCAGGACAGGAACAGGTAAGTGTCTGAGTTTCTGCTTATCTGTACGCAGCAGCAGCAGCTCGGGACCAAGACCACAATAATACTAACGTAGCCTCAAACAAAACTCTCACACATGACTTATGCTATAGGAAACTATCTAGTGAATTTTTAGAGTAACCCTTTGTTCAACTGTTTTCGATACACACAGGTGAGTTTCCCATCACCATTAGAGCTATTATCATTAACCAGCCTTTGTGTGAAAAACAAGGTCACCGTGGTGCACACGCATTTCCTCTCCTTAATCCTTCTTTCGCTGTACCAATCTGTGCAGTATATCTTATAATAGAAATGATTCTGTACATAATAGACACACTGCCTGCATTTACACTTTGGCTTAGTTTTCTGTGCATTTAATACATTTAATTCTTGCTATAAAACAAGATCTTGGTGTCCACAGAGTATTTTTAAACTTTTAAATTTAGTGTAAAAAAACAGGCAACCCTGTCATTAACAGTCCTGTCCGCTGCTCCTCCATCACTGAACATGTTCATAACGTGAGCATGGGGCAGCGTGATCCCTGCCCCAATGGGCCTCTATTAGCACTTGTTGCAGTTACCATTCTTGACCACTAATAATAAATCTATGGAGCCGAATGGGGCAGAGAGCATATGGCAACACAATTGCCCAATCTAGAAAGGTGAGCAAATCACTGGAACATCAACTAATATCCGTCAAATAGCAAAAAAAAAAAAAAAAAAAAAAAAGACATAATTAGTTTTTCAACCAAATACAAAATGTATGGAGTTTGCAATAGGATTAACAAAGCAGCAGGATACAACTGGGGGTTAAGGGTCATGCTCAGGGGCCAAACAGTGGCAGCATCCACAATGGGGTTTGAACTCACAACCTTCCTCTCAGTAGCCGAAAACACTGAGCGTGATTTCCAGCATCCTTTTTTTAAAAAAATGTAACCATCACATGTTATTCAGCTGTGACATCAGTAAACTCACAAAACTTCTGAGCTCAAAGATTGCTTGGCTTTGATCAGGTATGTTGAAACAACACCCCGTGTCAGGAAACGCAGCTCCAGCTCCAGTCTAGCGCTGGAGTGCTCCTTTTTTCTGACAGAGCGGGCTCGCAGTGTTACATAAGACTGCGCACCTGTCCAAGTGGCCCTGCAAAGCCAAGTCCGCAACAGCGGCGAGGCCAGGGAACATATTTATTTCAGCATGAGATCAAGGCTTGTCCTAGCCGTAAAATTCCCATACAGTGTCATCTTCTGAAGATACATTTTTCATAGGGCACCATGTGCCTCTCTGTCACTCATAGCTGCAGGGCATTGGAACTGGAGGATAATACAAGAGGAGGAGAAGGAGTGGAAAAAAAAGCAGAAAGATTAAATATTAAAGTCTCACTCTTCCCTAACACCGGGAGTCACTTGTTCTGCAGTCCCAAAAGAAAGAAGCAAGGAGCTTCAGGATCAAGGCCAGGGTGCAGGGGTCACTCCAGTGTGGACTTTTTGAGGGAAGAGGAAACACACAAGCTGTCCATCAGGCAAAGCCTAATGATCTCCTGTGGTGAGGCTAATCTAGAGAGGCCTCCACTGCACCACCACCAGCACCACACAATCTGCTTGATCAAGAACATACTGGCTCCTTCTGCTGGTACGTAAACAATGTCTAACTGAATTCAGTGGAATGCTAACAGCTAAAGAGCTGCAGTTTGATACAGGTTGCATTTTGAGATTGTCTATCAATGACCAACAGGGTTGTCAGTCAGGTGGTAGCGCGGCCGCTAAGGGAGTGCATCGCATACCACAAGCTGTCAACACGACGAGCCCTGAGCAAGTTGACTTCACTAAGCTTCATGAAAAATGGATCCACATGAATGAATTCCCACTACAAACGCACACAGATACAAATACAATACAAAGAGCTAGTGATACTCAGATCACGCTTGTCAACACAAGATGGGGCTCGAACAGCAAAAACTGATGGAGAGAATTAAAGACAGAGATACATGCTGGGAGAAAAGCGATGCTACCAACACATTAAATGTGACAGTAAATCTCTCAAGTTTCTTGTTAACATCTAAAGACATAAAGCATCAGCAGTTTTATCATCTTCTTTTTAATAATGTAACCTCACTGTTCCACAAATGCCATTACACTCTGTCAGGAAGAAGTCCTCCACCAAATGATTTTTAATGCCTCTTATATGATAATACAGCAGTTCTGTGTTCAACTTCTGAAAATCATCCACTGCTTTCTTCACAGTGCAGAGGGCTGGAAATGTAATTTCTGTCAGGGAGGCATTTTTGAACTTGAGTAAGAGCAGCAGGGAAAGGGCTCCATTAATGGGACCCTGGCAGAGGGCTTTAAATATTGCATAGCTGACAGAGTGAAACATTTCCACCTCTCTGGCCATCTCTCACTCCAGTTTTCCTCAAGAGCAGTGAGCACAAGAGCTGAAGCGCAAACTGAGTCTTGGGAGGAGGCCAGAAATTACCTCAAGGGATCTATCCTTCCTGTGTGTACACACCATATCATGCTCTAAAATTAGTTGACATGAGTACATTTATTTATATATTTTTTTCGTATCCAATAAACATGCATACGTTTTTGATTAATCCTGATTTTCTGAGTTATCAAGTTCTCAATGTTCTCAGTGCAAAACCTTATTATTCAGGTTGTGATGCTGTATAGTAGAAAAAACTTGTTAGGCCATTACACTCCCAGGATGCATTAATGGGTCCAGACTTACTCTCCTCAGTCTTACAACTACGTACAGTTCATGTAAATTTAGATATAGCTACTAACTTACTCAGAATAATGACTGAATAGTAAGTTTTAAGGTGAATAACTGTATAGTAGGCCAAGAACTTGACATTAAAAAACCTAACAAACTGCCTGTTAGAGGGTGTGTAGCTATGTATATTTTAATTACCGAAATTGTCCTTTACTAATTCATTAAACTTCTACATAGATAATGTTGTATATCAAAAAAGTGCATGTGTTATAAAGCCACAAAAACATCCAGTGAGCACCAGTTCTGCAGTCGAAAATGGCCAGACTTGTTCATACTGACAGGAAGGCTACAGTAACTCAAAAAAAAAACCACTCTTTACAACCATGGTGAGCAGAAAAGCATCTCAGAATCACAACACATTCAGCCTTGAGGTGGATTTCACTCCTGTCAGCCAAGAACAGGAATCTGAGGCTATTCTGAGACTACAGTGGGCACAGGTTCACCGAAACTGGACAGTTGAAGATTGAAACAAGACCAGGAGATGTTTTTCAGCTTCACTGAACTTGTGCCTTCTGTAGCAGTAATACAGGTATTCCTATTAAAGTGGCCAGTGAGTGTAAGCTATATCAAATTCAGAATTATGGAAGAAGTCATATTTATGAATGGAATATTGAGAGTTTTTTTTTAAAGCACTTTGGTCCTTAGACATTAGCAGGTTTTTATAATGTCTACATAGAGACAGTTTATCATACTGAGCAGCTCAAATGCGGATGACTCCCAGACGCTGGAGGAGACGAAAAAATTGATGCTGTCTGGGTTCACGAGGCCACCGAATAACATGCACTCGGTCATTAAGTAGTAATTCATCAATTATGTCATAATGAAACATTTGACGAGCTGTTATCCCCATCTTTAGCATGTTAAGCTTTCGTAATTCCAGATAAGATCAATGCAAATATCATTGCAACTACTTCCCTAAATTGTTTGCTCTTAAGTTGCATGCAAATTAACCTTAGTAGTATCTTGAGATTCCTAATCTCAAGATACTATTCTCTGTTTGCACTCCCTGACCAATTTAGTAGGAGTACCTGCTCATCCATCCAGTTTCACACCCAACAAAGTCTCTAGAGTATACATGATGGTGCAAACAGCAACAACAACAACAACAAAACACCAGTGAGCATAATTTGAATTTTGGAAAAACATTACCCGGTCTTCTTCCACTCTTAAACCAAGCAGTTTTTGGGTGAGCCTGTGCCCAGTATAGCCTCAAATTCCTGTTCTTGGCTGAAAGGAGTGGAAGCTGATGTTGCTGAGATGCTTTTCTGCTCAGCGTGGTTGTAAAGAGTAGTTATTTGAGTTAGCATAGCCTTCCTGTCAGCTCGAACCAGTCTGGCCATTCTCCTCTGACCTCTCTCATCAATAAGGTCTTCTCATCAACAGAACTGCTGCTCACTGAACTGCACCATACTGTATATTTAGTGAAGCATATACAAATATGACATAGTTCCCCAACTGTTTATTACACGTCTCATTATGTATCATCTACTGTACGACCATGAGGTGATTAGGATGGTTCAGATCAAGAGTCCACCAGAATATTTTTTATTACTAAAATAAGCAGACAGTTACATTAATGCAAGCAGAGAAGTCTTTGTGCCTGAGGGATGTGTGGTCATGAATCAAGAGTCACTTCATCACGCCAGACTCCTGCAGCTTCAACAGATGCTCTTTAGCATACAGACTGTTCTTGAACCTCTACTGACAGTGTGTGTGTGTGTGTGTGTGTGTGTGTGTGTGTGTGTGTGTGTGTGTATGTTTGTGTGTGTGTGTACAAGGTCATTTAATTTACAAGCCCACTACTGGTTCCTGCACTTAGCTCCACTTGTCCAGCATTTAAAGGGCCTTCCAGAATTATTGGCCTCCTTCATGAAAATGAGCAAAAAGTAATATATAAAAAGAATGACATATGCAATGAGTGATTTTTGAGCCTTTTGTATTGTGTTATAATACAAATACTTAACACAATATTTCTTTCAAACACAAAAGTTTGCTTAAGTAGCATAATATTTTTCTATTAAAAAAACCCATACAGAGTTACACCATTTGTGTAATGTCTTAGAGAAAACGTCGTCCATGCAAAACATTTTAAGATCCTGGATATTTTAAGTTAGGACATGAAGACTGTGCTCTTTAATTCAGACCAAATTGTAGGTCTGGAAGTTTTTTTGGAGTCATTATATTGTTGAAAAGTTGATCTATAGGCAAGTATTAACCTCCTGGCAGAGGATTTTTTTAGGCTAGACATCTAAACATCTAGTTTCCCAGAGGAATTCAGCAGGCCATCAATCTTCACAAGAGCCTCTGGACCACTAGACACCAAATGACATAAAATGTTCAGTGATCCACAACTATATTTAACAGTGGATATCAGGTACGGCTGTTGGACTCAAGTCTGGTCTCGAGACATTTTCTGTATTGACTTGGACTTGTCTTGGATTTATTGACATTTGTACTTGGACTTGTCTTGGTTTTGGGCATTGGTCACAGTAAATATGATCTTGGTCTCCACTGAGAGTTTGTAAAAAAAAAAAAATAATAATAATAATAATGTTCGTGATGCCTTTATTTTGCATGCACAAAGTTTGACACAAAGTAAATTCTTCTTCTAGGAAACAGCCGAATCATTGGTGCAATGCACAAATGAAGCATGGAGTAGTTAAAGTAAAGGCTTGTCCTCAAAAAGGATGTGACGGTTTTTGGTCTCGATCTTGATTTGCCTTGCTTTCATTTGGACTCGTTCGTGATTCAGTCTCACTAATCTGTCTCATTTTCATTTGGACTTGATTAAAAATCTTTTTTTTTTTTTACCAATCCGATGATGTGTGTGAAAAGTTTTCAAGGAGCCTGTTGTTATTGCGATGGTGAGTAATACTTGAGTTTGAAACTCGCAACACCAGGAATCGATAAACTGCAATTCTGAACTTGTGACCTTTGCTGTCTTTTTTTTTTTTTTTTTTTTTTTTTTTTTTTTTGGTTATTTTAATTTTAAAATGAATGTATGTTTTTTTCAGGGTAGCATTATTATCTTACAGCTCCAGGGTGCCCTGTTCTATCCTGAGCTCCGGTAACTGTCTGTGCACATTAACCACATGATCACGTGAGTTTCCTGCCACTGTCCAAAAACATGTCAGCACGTGAACTGGCATCTCTAAATTGCCCAAAGTGTGTGTGTGTGTGTGTGTGTGTGTCTGGACTGACTTCCCATCTAAGGTGTGTCCACGCCTTGCACCCAGTGTTCCTGGGACAGGCTCCAGATCTGCCATGACCCTGAACACAATAAAATGTTTAATGAAAATAAATGAATAAATGGAGATTTTTTTTTTTTTTTTTACCAGGATGACAATTTGCATTTAAATATGCCCTAGGGATGTTAATAATTTTGTTTTGTTATGTTTTGTGTTCTGAGAAAGTGCTATTATTTAACAAGAATTATTTTAGATCAAAGGTACGCTATTTAAATTAATTTGTGTAATGCTTAAGTCTGCTCATTTTTATGAAGGGTGCCAAGAATTCTAGGAAGCAGTTTATGCAAAATAGGCTGCATAGTTGATATTTTTAGCAGATTCGTCCTAAGGCAGCAGAAATCGAAAGAAATCCAAAGTTGCTGTCCTCCGTTTGACAAAACAGTCATTCTTGTAATGTGGCTGGTTAACTTTGTGGTGCTCACATTTAAAAGATGAGGCATAAGGCAGCATAAACTACAAGATATTTCAGCAGGAGTGATCCAGAGCAAAGCAGCTAATCCCTGAACACCACTGTGGAGTACTCCTGCTCTTGCCAATAGGCCCAGGTTGACACCATTATTGCTGTTATGTACTCTTTATTTACTGTAATTCTTCTGCATCACTCACAATATATATTGTGCTGACAAAAATGTTTGGTGGACTCAGGACCTTTCTTTGGATTGCTCACGAGACCATCAGTGTAGTCGGATTTGATCTTTATGAGGTTGCTGTTCTAACTATAGTATAATTTGTCTGCAGAAAGAGAGAAAATCAGAATATCGTGCACTCACGGTTCATTTTAATAAACTCTACTCTCATCATACAGTGCATAGGACTCCATATCCTGCAGTTGTTAGTGCTAATCCGCTAGTGTCATTATCTGGCCATCAAACTAATCAATAAACCCCAAGAGGCCTTATGGTGAGACTAATCGTTTCCTCAAGATAAACCATCAATAATCCTGGCCTTTAGCATGTGAAAACTATGAAAATATTTCTCTGTGGTAAAGTAGAGCAGAGGTTGTAATGTCTACCTGAGC
Organism: Pangasius djambal; assembly: GCA_022985145.1. NCBI lineage: Eukaryota > Metazoa > Chordata > Actinopteri > Siluriformes > Pangasiidae > Pangasius > Pangasius djambal. The sequence goes on along the minus strand of CM040989.1, from coordinate 2,429,851 downwards.
TCTTATAGCTATGCCTTACATGTTTGCAATCTCAGAAACCATGACAAAACAACGCAAGAGCCAAAACCGTCAATCTACGGTCACATTTGCATGAGATGACTCAGCAAACGGTCTGACTCTTCCCAGTAATGATTTAACTCAGATGGCAGTTCCTCTTTCTCCACTTCTCAAAGTGTTAATCTCACGTTTTGATCAAATGCTGGTTGCTGGCACGGTCCCATTTCCACTTAATGCGCAGTCGACTAACTAATGCTGTTGCTGTTGCTGAGCGATGGAGCTAATTGGCTCCAGGGCCCAAACATATTACCCTTTGCTTGACTTATATTCCACACCTGCTACTACTGGTGGTGTAGTTTGCTTTACAATGGCAACAGATTGTGCTATTTTTTTCCACGGGGACAAACAATAACAGACTTCCATTCTGCCAGGGGGTCTATTATTCAACGGCAAGGAGCCATAAAGAAAGGCCTGCATTTCCAATTGCGCTGCATTTCTACAGCTTTTTCTGCAGCAGTTTTTATTTTACAAACTAGCACGTGCTTGTTCATGCTGACCCAGTGGAGCTGTCAGGTGGATGTCTGTTATCCTTATAGTCAAGTGTGTTCTATAGAGAAGGCAGTTAGTGGTGCGCCGTTACATATGAAAATGCAGTGCTATCACATTACATACGTGTATGCCTCCAACCACACTTTTGTCCTTCTCAGATGAATTTCTTTGAATCGTGGGCTTTATTTCAACTTTAGATTTACTTTGTGTCTTGGGAAAAAATCACATCATAGCCATCTCCATCACCTTTGCTCTGCATCATGCTAGAGATATCCTATCTCCTTCCCAAAGTGCAAAAAAAAAAAAAAAAAATCCCAATAAAACAAAGCTTGGAGGTTGTCGTGAAGTGAGGCTAAGTGCTGCTGATTGATCGTAGCTCGGTCAGATCTGCTGTCCCGCTGGGCTCTGCTCTGTGATCCAGGTAATGTTGGATCACGGCTGGCTGGTGAGGCCTCACTAACAAGAGGGGACTGTCTCATCCATCTTGAGGAAGTGCTCTATGGAAAATATTGATCCAGAAAGGGGAACAAATCCCAGAAAAGCTGTTCCTCGACAGACCCCCTTTACTCCGGTCACGTGGCAACACGGCTCCGGAGATGTCCGGGATGCCGGGGGGAATACCGTGGGATTTGGTGGGTGATGATCTGAGAAGATAGTACTACTCCATCACTGCTATAGAATGCACCTCAGTTCAGGGAACTAGAATCAGAGTGGACAAATTATTAGCGCCCAGTCGATAACGTTCACAAGTAATCAGGAGCGCTCCAAGGGGTACATGCACTTATTGGCACATGCTTCAATAAAACCACAGAGGTAGATTTGAATATAATACCAACCATTAATCAGAGATCATTATCACAAACCACAGTTTCTTTCTAGTACCACTTTTCAGAAGTAAATAGGACATGATCGATTCATCACAGATGGGGACCGCTGCACTGGTAAGTGCCTAACCATGCAAATATTACCATTTACTAAGCAATTATTGAGCGACAGATTTAAACAGTGTTTGGATGTATTGTGCTCAGGGGACTTGAATATACAGATTGTGAAAGTATTAAACTGTTATGAATTATATAAAATATACGAACACAGATTTCCAGGATTTCAGGAATAACAGAATTCCCTAGAAACTGATCCTAGGCGTGCAGCAGACAGATGTGACAAACCACTACAAAACTTCCAGTACGTTATCTCCAAAGAAATAATAGGTAATTCACCCTTGAGGGTCCAACATAAAAGACCTGAAGCAGGTGGAAAGAGCAAGTGGAGAAGTTCAAATAACCCAGCAACGCTCAAAATCCGCATTGGCTTCCCACCTGACGCACGACAAGACCACAATGGATGAAGCCACGTGCTAACAGTGCAGTAAGTGTAATTCACACCTATAGTGACAAAGGTGCAAAAAAAGCTTAGATGACATTTTCCATTCACTGGCAGACTTCAAAGTGGAAGCGCGCCGGAGACGGCAGAGGCGCGCGCAGGCAGGCGGGTGTTTAAACGGTCAGTGAATTTGCACTCTCTCATCCTCCATTTGCTATTCCATCTCAGCGCTGTGCACCTTCTGCTTTATCCACAGGGTTTGATGCTGACTCCCAGAGGAAAGCTAGATGAGAATTTGAGTGCAGGAAGAAGGCTGGATGTGTTTAGTACTCAGTAAAAAAAAAAAATTGTTGGGTTAAAAACAGTCCAACTAGTTACCAACTAATGCTGCGATCACGTTAATAAAATCAGGCTGAAACCAACAGAATTAAGTTACGAATGTAAAATTGCAAAGTTGTTAAAACACCTTTTCACAGAACAAATGCTACAAGTAAAATGTACTTTTAGCAATCAGTAAATGATGCAAAGAGAAATCAGTTTACTCTGACTGTCCACCCCCATATTGTTTTGACGACAGCTGTGTTTATCCGTTGTGGTTAATGACGACTGACAGAAAAGCTAAATTCATGCTAACTGGGCAAGGCCTACAAGGTACATGCACAACAATAACCAAGCTAACATAAATAACGTTATCGTTAATAATCGTTAATTCTACATAACCAACTGGGATGAGTTAGTTATTTATGAATATTAACCTGAAAAAAGCCAACAACATGTGAGATATATCGCTAAATTTATTTTTAAGGAAAGCAAAAAATTAAGGCCTGATATCAACTCAGGAATTCTGTTAAAGTTAAAGTTTAAAATGTCGTAACGAGACCAGAATATCTTACCCCAACGAACCTAACCGAATTACTGAGTGTTTTAAGATGAACATAATTTTCTTTGCAAATAATTGTAACTAACAGAAAAGATTGCGAAAATACACTCATTGTAAATTTCACGCTAAACAGTAACCGAGCTAATAAGCTAACAAAAAACTTCCATTAATTTTACGTTACTGTCTGGAGTGGATTGAATCATTTATGAATATTAGCCTGAAGACAGCCTGGGAGATATATCACTAACTTTATTTTTAAGGAAAGAACCAGGCTGGATATCAACTCAGGATGTTCTGTCCATTTGAAAATGTCATAACCAGACTAAAATATCAATGAAACAAACAAACCAACTAAACTACTCAATAGGTGTAATCAAGTGGATGGGTTAAAAGAACAACCTAAAGCTTTTTGTAGTGGTGTATGTGTGTACGAAAAAAAGCAAAAATGAATTATCATCCATCTGATCATGCTCAGTGTAACAAGCCCATACTAGAAGTGTATACGCAAAATAGCAAAGCAGTGAGTTCAGGCAGAGTGAGCAACATTCAGAGAAGGACAAGCATGAGCTCAAAGTGCAGTGGACCGACAGACGGATGTGACAAACCATTACAAAGCGTAAATGATTGCTGTGTATGGACTCATGTTGATTCTGTATTGTGGTGCACTTGTAATTGCCTTCACTGGCTCTGCAGGTCCTTTTGTATCTCCACACTCACGCCCTGCTGGAAACACAGCCTCGGGGTCAAAGGGGATGCGATGCATCGAATGAGAGCACTTGTTTCACAGCTGTCTCCCTGCATCCCCTCCTGGGCTACACACATAGCCTTCTTTCAAAACACACACACACACACACACACTCAGAGAAGACCCAAAACACACCAATACACACCAACACACAGAGTTCTGTGTAACAAATATAGACTAAGCTGGTAATTAGGAGGGGATAAGTCGCCCTGTGGCTCAGACACGGACACTTTGGCCAGGCAAGCAGTGCCAGGCTTCCCAGCTGACAGGAGCTCACGTGACTAAAGGGAGTCCACCTGGGGGCAGACGCCCACCCCTGGACGCCCATCATATGGCATGCCCCTGGAGGGCTGGAGAAAAGAGCGACAGAAGAGGTGGTCGTTAAAGAAACTAGCTAGTAACACTACTAATTCAAAGTGATCTTATAGTCAGAAAACGTCCCTCAGGGCAGCGTGTGCAGTCACACCATTCTCAGTTCTCAACGTTCAAATGCTGATGCTTAATAAAGCAGCATTGCAAGGTTTGAGGAATGTTGCATCAAGGGCAGAATAATTACTTTGTTTAAAAAATCTGTGTAACACTTTATTTTACAGTGAGCTCAGTAAGAATTATAAATATGTGGCACAAAAGACATTTCTTCTACATTTTCAAATTTAAAGTGCGTAGTAACTTATGTACCCAATACACATAATTAACACAAGACAATAATTACTCAGAATTTCATATGTAATACTTACAAATACTACTTAGTGTATAGTTGGTAAGTTGAACGTTAAGGTGAAAAAGCCCGGAAATATTTTAGCACTTATTGATTAAAAAATAATAGATAAAAAAAGTAAATGGGTACATATCTGACTGTACAGGTGACAACTGTATAATAATGCTCATAAAATTCTATAAATTTTCAACAAATATGGATCCTATCATCATGTACTTGTTGGATACCTGGTAAATTTTCACATTAGCTACCATGCACAAATTATTAAATGTAAAAGCTACTTAGGTCTGATTAATAAAGTTACTATGTACGTGAATGTTCAACTTGTATCAAAATTTCCTTTTAAATACTATTTATTTATTTATTTATTACTAACATGGGTAGTTATTGTACTCTGAAAGATGGTGAAACCAATATCTGTTCAAGTGTCTCAAAGATTTCCACACACAATAACCCAGGAGACATGGGTTTCAGACATGTGGGCTTTCAACCACACCAAAATGTATTCCATCCAAACTACATAGCCAGATGGGAGGAGAATATCACTTTCTGTGTCTGTCAGACAAGAGGATTAGTGGAGAGAGAAAGAAGAGGGAAGTGGTGGTTGGGCGAAGGAGGTGCTGGAAAACTGCCCAGTTAGAGAACCGTGAAATGAACACTTCTCAGGTATGAGTCTGAAGATGAATCCAGGAAGTAATGGCAGTGGATGTAGTTGATGTTAAGTGTAGTTTGATATGAATATTAGGAGAACTACATTTGTTTTTTTTTTTGGTCTGTTGTCAGTAGGTTGCTCCTGTAGCCTGACCTAAACACTGGCCTACAAGGTACATGCACAACAATAACCAAGCTAATAAGCTAACATAAATAAACACTAAACACTGCCTTACTTAGTTCCAAAATAAAAGCATATTTCTGTCCAAACTGGGCTGAAATTCACCAGTGAAATGAATTTACTCTCCATATAGCCCAGGCAGACCACACACGGTGCACAGGGCAGCAAATCTCTGCCGGAGTCCCCAAAAGATAATAATTTATATCATTTAAAAAATATTTACATGTGTGTTTTTTGTCTTTTCAAAATTAACGTCGTCCATCGCTATTAAAAGAAAATCTTCCTGGAAAATCATATAATGAAAAGGACTCCATTCTGACACGCAGTAGCACCGCAAGCGCATCCTGACTTTGTAGTAGATTCTGACAGTATTTCCAGAGAGCCTTTCTGATCTGATGGAATGAAACAAACCCAAACACTAAAGTAAATATGATCAAATATTATTAGGCGGCTATTGTCATCAATTATAAAGAAGAGCTCCCTGATTTGGGAAAGACTGTGGTTTTGAAAGCTAGTTCCTTAGCTTGCTCTGTTACATTAGATAGAACGCTTTCTAGAAAGTTCCACAGGGTCTCTGGTCGAGATTGATTATGAACTCGAGTGATGTAGCTGAGGGTGAAGACGTGTAGAAATTCAGGAGCTCGATTGAATCCTCAAATCTGATTGGTCAGCAGGTGCAATATTTTCGCATAACGGCATGGCTCGGAAAGTAGTTCCGGCTGTAACATGAACAACAGTTTCTATATATATATTCTATAGTCTATATAGTTTATTGTTGATGTGGTAAAGTTTTTTGTTAGTGTTTTACATAACAATTATAGAAAGAGTCTCAAGTGTCAGCACTTTGTAACTGTTATGGTGTTTTACAAAGTTTCCCGGGAGGGTTGAGTCTTCGGGACAGAGGAGTTCGCACTTTCCAGTTTCTCGGTAAAAAGACAAACAGTGTTTTGTTTTGAGAAAGAGAGAGAGAGAGAGAGAGAGAGAGAGAGAGAGAGGGAGGGAGATGCTGGTGAACTGTTTATCGTTGTTTAAATGACATAAGTGATAACAGGAACTAACATGTCTCGTGGATGCTCTGCAACATTAAGTCTTGCTATAAACCTTTAAAATGTGTGATGTGTCAATCATTAATAAATTAGCATTGTAATCGTTAGCAAATCGCTGTGGTATAAGTGGAATAACAAACTCCAGACTGCAGCGTTATACAAAAATTACAGGGTGACACCAGAGTCAGGATTAATAAATCTAGTTTAGAAATAATAGAAACTGTTCTGTGCAGTTTTTTAATTAAAAAAAAATTGTAATGAATTAAAACTTAATACTAACCAGTGGAACTCCTCAGATTCCTGATGAACACAAATATATCAGTTCTCCACACTTTAGCCACTCCTGGACACTAGCGCCGCTCAAGCCTCATAAAAATATAACACTATAGCCATTTACATCTTTAAACACCTAGTGCAACACTTGTTAGGGGCGCACCAAAGTCGTTAGAATGTTAAAGTATACAGGGAGGTAACAGGTTCACCCATCTGCCCTCTGGAATGCCCTACTGATTGTGAGAATATGTAACGAAGCGGGAATATTCATTATACATCAGCAGCATCATTTATTCATTTCCTCTGTCTGTCTGTAAACATGCCTACAGCCTCTGATCGACACTGGCACAATCTGGGTGTGTGTGTGTTTGTGTGTGTGTGTGTGTGGGGTGGTGGTGGTTGTGGGGGGGTTGTTTAGCAAGAGAGAAAGAGTGTGCGTTTACACCATTACACACATGTAGTAAGCGTTTTAAACTGGTTAGGATTGTTCCGAATGATTAACAGTCTTCTCTGAAATCATTGTGGATTTTGTAAATCTCTGCAGGTTGCATAAATTATTTAGAGAAAAGGTCGAAGCCTTTATTCATTTACTGGACAGGTTAAATAGTGCTGCAAGGCTTTCTGTGTGTGTGTGTGTGTGTGTGTGTGCGTGTGTGTGTGTGTGTGTGTGTGTGTGTGTGTGTGTGTGTGCATGTGCGTGTGTGGGGTACAATTTCAATCTACCACCTATAATTGAAATAAAATAATCAAACCATTATTTATATATAAAAATTATGATTCATAGAAAGCATGCATCTTTTTTTTTCTGTCACAATTTTTTTCACAGTCAGGCCCTTTTTTTGTGCAAAATTATGCATGTATTTCTGCAGTAATTAATAACTCAAATCAACCAACCGCCCCTCCCCCTTTCATACCCCACCCTTTAAAGCAACAAGAAACTCTGTATTTATTTATTCAAACAGCCATACACAGGCAATTTTCATTTGGGCAAAAGTTATACACACTCACACATTCAAATTCCTCTTGACAATGAGGTAGTTTAACAGACACAACTTTGTGGTTTAGGTTTGATCCTCACTTTAATCCTGGCGGCATCGGGATCTGTGTGTGATCATTATAACTGAATAAGATGGAATTTGGTTCTGTCAATAAAAAGAAAACACTTGAGTGGCAACACTATGCCTAAAGCAACATGTTAGCGAAAAGATATCACTCGACTAACTTAATAGATTATTTAAAGAAAAAAAAAAGAGAGAGAAAAGGGAGTACAAAGAATATAATTTATAAAGTGGACAACTAGATCAAGACAAATGATTTTAACAAAAAAAAAAAAAAGGGATGTGTGTGATGGTTGACAAATTAAAGGAAAAATCAACAGAAAGTTGACAAGTCTCTGAAACTTCACTGAGCTACAGTGAAAACCGTTCTTCATCACAGATACAGTCTGCACTTCCATTTTGCCTTTGTTTGCAAAAATGTATTAGATTTAATTCGGATTGTTTGCTATGAAAAAGATCTTGGTGGCTAGGTATTTTTCAGCTTGGCTATTTTGGCATAAAGACCAGCAAAAGCCCTGTCATTAACTGTCCTGTTTGCTGCTCCTCCTCCACTGTACACAGAGTGAGCAAGGGGCAGCATGATGCTTGTCCCAGTGGGCCTCTATTAGTGCTTCTTCCCATTTTCTGACCATTACAAGCAACACTGATGCTATGGAGTTAAATGAGGCAGTGAGCATGCTGCACCACGATTGTGCAACATCTAGAAAGGCAGCATCGGCTTATATATGTCAAATAGCAGCATTTTCTAAATCGCCACCAGTGTCTATATTAGTTTAGTTTCAAGTTTATTTGTCATGTACACAAAATGTCAGGGACAGTTGTACACTGAAATTCTTGTTGTCTCAGGTCTCAATCTCAGGTAAAAAAAAAAGAAGGAAAAAAAGGAAAACAAACAAAAAACTCCACAAAACTCCACTCCAAAACTGGTTATATCTTATAATTTACATCACTGTCATTCTCAGCAGACGCTTCGGTGAGCCTTCATGCCATGTGAATGGGGGCGGAGTCATCCTGGAAGAGACCACTCCACATCAAGATTACAGAAATGTTTTATCATAGGTCTTTCTTAGGGGATAAGTGGACACAAATCTTGCCAGCAAAGTATCTGCCACAACAGCCACTGTTTTTTCCTTTAATTCGTCACACATCTGAATGTCAGGACAAATATTTCAGTGTTTTTGGATAAGGAACGGAAGTAGGGAAGACTCCTAAGACGTCTAAATAAATAATTACTTTCTGAGCAGAAGGCAGTGCGGGCTGGACTCAAGTTCATCAGGTGTGTAATTATAACTTCTTCTTACAAGTGAGTAACACGTAACACGTCGCTAGAACCTTTAAATCTGAACGTGCAGGGTAATGCTGTACAGTCTGTGCAATCCTAACCCACCTATCCTAATGTCACATGACATTATTAGCTCACTGAAGAAGGAGGCTTCTTGTTCTTTTAAATCAAATGGTGCACTTCTTAGCTGGAGCACTATGGGCCTCAATTACTAGAGCCGAACTGCTCCGGTCCTAACAGTTCCCCACAGCCCCCCTCCTCCAGTAAATAGAGGCCTTTCCTATCCTGCATGCTTCAAATGACTGCCAATATATTTTCTCTTAATGGCCTCAAGAAGTGCTGATATCCACAATAAGACAAACATTAATGCACCAGCGAGCTCAGAAATGAAGGGAGGTTATGTGCATCACAAATATTGAATCCTGAGGAAGAATAGGCACGGCCGAGATACTGTAACTTCAGAATAGTGTACTATTTGAAGTGTCTTTGATCACGGGTGAGAGGTCTTTGGTTAGGTCTTAAAATCGATATATTGAATGCTTAACTTCACATCTATGAGCTGCAGCTAATTACCAATTTCTGGCCGATCTAACATGAATAGAGTATTATCTGTTATCTTACTGAAGACGAAACACTTTTGATGAACATAAAAAGTGCCAAGGAAGCTGTCAAAGACTTAAAGAATTAAAGCCTTTTGCTGACAGGACGGCTCTGGATTACATACTTTTTAAAAAAAAATTTTTTTTGACCCATTAATTCTTGCGTGACTTGATGAGAAAGTGTCTTCCCCATCCAGATGTTAGGGACAACAGAGTGATTGTTATTCTGATTTGTGTCATTTGATAATTTCTACTAAATTCCTGAGCATGAGAAAGAGAACTGTCATGCCACATTGTCCTCTGTATCACATTAAGATGGAGGAGGCCTTTCCATGTTTTCTCTCTTTACCTTGCTCATCATGAAAAATTCACGACTCCATTCTTGGCTAATTGTTAGCTACAAGACAGAGTGTACGGAGTAACCCATTACTTGGTGTCTCCATCAAAGCGAAGAACCTAGTTAGAGTATGTGCTGAATTTTAGATTTTATCCTTCAAATGCCCTTTCAAAAGCAGCCCACGATTTCCAAAATTAACTGATAACCACATAATCTTACACAAAAATTCAATCATATCCATGCAAATTGGGTTTCAAATACAAAGACTGTGTCGTTTCTCACTTATCATGGGACTTCTGATTCACTGTTGCTAATTACGAAGCAATTGATGAACAGAAGCATCCCTGAGCCGTGAGACAAAAACACTGACGGTGGAGAGTGTATTAATTGGCAGCTCAGTGTGTCACAGGCTGGAAAAGGTAACGCACTCTGGGAGAATTCAGATCTCCCGTGTCACAGCTGAGGTCAGTGATGATTATATTGACAGGCAGAAATGCCCTAGTTAGACCCCACTTTAAACAGAGAACCTGATGGCAGTTTCAAGTGACAGTCACCAGAGGAGACAGAGGATGAGATCTGATGACAGAATCTCAATAAATAGGTAAAGATCAGGAATTAAGATAGAATTAGGCACATTTGCACCAAAATGGCTGCTTTTAGACATGCATGCTGTACAAATAAAATGAGAAAATGATATGACTAGCAGTAAAGCGCTACCACTGAAAGGGGACATTATATGTGTCACATTTCTCAGTCTTATCACATGAAGAAGGAAAGACAGGGCCACTGGAGACCTGTTTCTGGCTCGACTCAGAACCGCAACGAAGTCCTGACCTGTTTCCGAGCGGTCCAGGGGAATCCGCATCCGACAAAAGAAACCGCCGCGTTCTGCCACTAATTAAGACCCGCCCTCATTAGGCCTCTGTTCTCCGACGTCTCTCGCTGACTCCAAAATGTCTGTTTGTTCTCTCTCCGCTTTATGACTCCGAGTCAGTTGTGGTGAGTGGGTAGAGTGGTTAAATCTGATAAATGAGGCAATCTTTAAATATTAATTATGCATTAATTACATTCATAAGACAAAACAAACTCCCGGTTAAAGATTCATGAGGAGCCAGCTTGGTTTACTTCCTTTTTTTTTTTTTTTAGTCCAATGCAGTTGAAGGGAGTAACTGAAGGGTGGGATTTTGATTCCATGCAGGATAAAAAAAAAAAGAAAGAGAAGTTATAACATTCTACATTCTAATGACGGATTAATTTGATAGGAAACCAGCGAACTGGGAGCTCTAAAAGTAGCGATATGGAACACCGACACAGAAATGATTAGGTCCATGATGTCTCCAAGGTTGTCTGACCTTTGACCCCACTTTCCCAGCTCTCCGTCTTAGGTTACAGCACATGTGGAGCGCTATGACCCCATAACCCGCCGCTGACCTTGAGCACTTGTGGATATATTGTTGCCACTGCATTGTAGCGCGTCCTGTTCAGATAGTTTGAAGGATTTCAACGAATTCTCAAAGCGTGCATCAATAAACTTCGAATCAAACTCAGTTCTGCTCAGTGTAGACGTGAGATATGAGATCATTGTGGACAGCTCTAAGAGCTAAACGCATCCTCTAACTGCTGAGCGGAGCACTTTTCTCAGAAAGAAAAAAAAAAAAGAAGCAAAAACAAACACAACACAACAGAAACCTAACACCCCTTCCTGTAAGCTTTCTCTCCACTCCTCACCCATAAGGTCTCCTTCTCTCTCTCTCTCTCTCTCTCTCTCTCTCTCTCTCTCCCTCCTGAGCTCAGTCTACGTCCCAGCTCTAATAAATATTTCACAGGTGGAAAGTTTAGTAAACAGAGGTGCGGAGAGGCCATAGTTGCCCAAGAGATGGCTCACCAGGAGACAGGGAACAGGTGGAGTGTTGGGATCACCCTATCATCAAGTACAGCTTCTAGGGAATGTGACAAAGTCAAATCTTAAATGCTTCCCACTAAATCATAAGTGCAATCATCTTTTGATTGGTGATGCCACACCACATCACATAGTAATGCTCAACTTTTGCTGAGTGAGCATTTTTTTTTTTTTTTTGCCTAATGTCTCTCCTCTCTTCACGAAATAGGGGCTGAAGCACAGGCCTGTAATTACAGACCATTCGTCTTCTGTTCCATGAGATGATCAAAGCAAATCACCATCACAGCCATCACATTCATCTCTCCAAACAGAAAATTAGCGGACTCATGACGCAACACCAGAACTAATGTTCAGAAATTACACATAATGTCGTTTTCAACCTCCGTGTGTTCGTGCTGCGAAGTGGGGGAAAAATATACACGCCTTCAAAAATAATGAAGGTAAATGTTTCTACATTTTAAAAAAAACTATAAAGTGCAGTAAACAGTAATAAATGAAACGAAGTCAATATTTGGTGTGACGATCCTTCGCTTTAAATAAATAAACGCATATTCTCGGGTACAATTAGTGCAGTTTTATGAGGAAGTGAGCTGTAAGTGTTACTGAGCATCTTGCAGAAGCAGCCGCAGTTCTTCTGGACACTTCGACTGTCGACTCGTTTCTTATCTTTTATGTTTTTTTTGTCTGAAAAGTGTCTCTTATGTAATCCGCTGCTTTCTTTACTGACATACAAACATTTTTCTGTAACGTTTCATTTTGTGCTGGAAAACTAATGTTTGGAGTCTGAAATGTTTTTGTACTGAATCCAATCATAAAATAAAAATCTGTAACAAAGTTTGTGCTTAAAAAAATAGGGTGCACAAGATTTTGCACAGTACTCTCTCTCTCTCTCTCTCTCTCTTTCTCTCTCTCTCTCTCTCTCTCTCTTTCTCTCTCTCTCTCTCTATATATATATATATTTATATACTCAGTTACTAATTTACTCATTTATATACTCATTCATTTAAAAATAAAGAAGTGCTACTGATTTGTAGTATTTTGAAGTGCAGCCATTTTGATTTGATGTCACTTGCTGAACTTGGGGTTAAGGAGACCTTCCTGAGTTTTTGACTAAGAACACTCAATTAAGGTGCGATTTCATTTGTTTTTTCTAGTCGGAGTCGCAGCATTACAGAGTGGTCACAATATTCCAGTTTTACTCAGAAGGCTCGAGTCCCATTTTGAAACTTTTGAATGAAAAAAAAATGAGAACAATCATCAGTCACCAAATAAATAAAAATATGTATAAAATTTATCTGGTGATCATGATCGCAACTTCAAGTTACTGCACTTGAATTAGTGCGAAAATAATACAGCTTTATAACAAAATTAATGGGAAAAAAACATAGCTAATGATCTCAGAATAACGCAATATTTATTGCTAGTTATTCGGACGTCATTAAATAAAACAGTGGCATATTTAGAAGAGTTTAATAAGATAAAACCAGTCAGTCAGTGAACGAAGTTACTGTAGTGCATATGTCTTCACAGCAACTTGTCATTTAATCCCATAAAGCTAAGTATATAAACCTTTTCTTGCAGAAAAGCGAACATCATGACAATCATCTGCAAATATTATATACTGATTGAATAAAAACTCTGCAGAATACTGATATTGTTTATCATTGTTTATCTACTGTATCTGTGTATCATATGTATAATTATCATTATTAAAGCATATACCAAGAATTGTAAGATTCAACGCCAACACTGACAATCCCACAATTCTTCAGGAAAAGATGAGTTTCTGTAATGTTGCTCGAAAAACGACAAAAAATAAATAAATAAATAAAAATAAAAAACTTCACATTATTAGCGTAATTTGTTGTCAACTTTCACTGTAAAAAATGATTTCCACTTTATGGTACATATGGTACATTCCCATTATGCATTATACATAAACCTCTGCTATGAATCAAACTTTAATCAAAGTTTATTTTAAAAGAATTACAGCGATAAGATTCACAACCCTACGGCATGATTAATTTTATGCTCTTAGTTGAGGATAAAAACTAAATGGCTAGTTTGAGTGTGAGTAATGTGTGGCTGTGAGAAGTGAGAACAAGAGACAAAAGAGAGATTGTGAGATAGAGATAGTGCGTGTGTGTGTGTGTGTGTGCGCGTGCTGTAGTGGTGCACAGGGTGCAAACGTGGTGACAGCAGTGAGATCCACGCTGAAACAGTAGCCGACCCCGGCGGGCGAGCCACACAGGCTGCGAGTGGGCCCTCGCTCTGGGGAGGATAATTGGAGCAGCGCAGGCAACATATGGCTAAGCAGGGGAGCCTGCTGCTGTGGCAGCTGTGGACTGGTGCTGGAGATCAGAAGCACATTAAAGAGAACGTCCCCCTCCTTCTCCTTCTTTACCCCTTCACTCACTACTCTCTACTCCTCCTCCTCCCGTTCACATCCTCTCTCTCTGCAAACATTTAAATGACAGCTCTTAACAGACCCCCAACCCCCCTTCAACCATCATCGCCTGCTCGCATGCCCCCAGGCAGCTCTTAATGCAGAGGCAGAGAGGCAGAGAGAGCGCCAAGAGAGAGGGTGTGTCAATAAACCTCTCTTTTCCCTCTTTTTATTTCGCCTGTATCAGTAAGACATTTTATTTGTATTTCTAGTCCTGTAGCACCGCTCGCTGCCTTTCTGCGCGTCTCAGAAACGAGCCGATGTAAAATAAATAAGTCTTCTAGTGGCATCACAAACACGAAGACATCAGACCGCCTGCGGAGGCCAGAAAAGAAGAGCAGTGACATCTCTTACACTGGCCCAAAGCAACAGGGTGGGTTTCTATTAGTTGAGGAAAAAGAAAAAGGCAGACTATAGAATCGGAGTAGATCCAACACCTATTTCTACGAAGCTTTTTCGGCTTCATATATAACATGAGGATTTACAAGTACAAATGTTTGAGCATAAGTGCAACTGAAATATTCAGACATTCTCTTCCTCTGGGAGAGTCATATTTTATTTTCCTCAGCAAACAGACAAGTGAGGAAGAAGCAAATGGTTAAAAGGGAGTGATATAAAGTCATTGCTATAAAAGTTTACATCTCTGTCGCTATCAGAATAACAAATCAACAAATCAACAATATCCCTTTAGACAATATTAAAATAAGCTGTTGAATTTTGATCAATTTGAACAGTTTGATATTGTATTAACTTAGAAGTTAGTTAGTTAGTTAGAAATTAATCTTATAGTATTTATTGTTATACTCAGGAATATAAGCGACTTTTTTTTTCCTAGTTAAAAGGTCCTCCGCTTGTCTCTTTTTGCGAGAACCTTTAAAGCTTCTTCAGCAGAATCTTTTGCTGTCAGAGGATTAAAAACCAGAACCCTTTTATGAAACTTAAGAAACTTCTTCAGGAATTCAAGCTGATTTCCTGTAATTTGCTGGAAAAGACTTAAAACGCCTCAGAAGATTACTGTAATCTGTTGTTTTTTTTTTAAAAAAGGACATTATTGTGAAATGATTTCCAGTATATGATACACTGGCATGCCATGCATTATACATGCACTACGTACCACTACTATGGATCAAACTTTAACCAAACTTTATTTTAAAAGAATAACAGCAATAGGAAAGTGAGAGACTTCATTTTAAAGAAATATTTGAAGAGCTTAAGGAACACTTCAAGTAGTGGTCAAGTGAACATTTCAATAAGAATATTTAACCTGTGAAAAACTTACTGAATGAAATCATACTTCATATAATCCTCTACTTGATTTCAATATAATTGATGCAAATTCGTATTTCTTTATATAGACTTTTCTGCAATTCATGAATGAGTGGGAGAGTTGCCAGTGAGTATTGTGCAGGAATTCCAAAGATCTTACAAAGCAGTGCTACATTCGATTAAACCTCGTAACTCAGAATTTCCAATTTCAGACAAAAACAAAGAGAACAACTTAGAATTCCTCCGGACGGCCTCCTCAACGCTGATGTTTTTACAAGTGACGTCAAGTCAACATGGCCGATCACAGCATCATCAATAAACAAAACAGCACTTCTTTACTTTTTTTTTTTTTTTTTTTTAGAGTTATAGTGTATATACTAGTATTTGCTTCAGATCCATCAACATACAGACATATTCGCTTGTTAAATCGATAACACTGACTATAGAGTTTGCTGTTTCGAGGAGGTAAAGATATATCACACATCACAATTAGCTGGCTAGCATCCGCTGTGTTTTCCCCCACTTTGCAGATCTGACACATGGAGCTTGATAATGACGTAATTCCGAGTTCTGACTTCCCGTTTCTGAGTTAAATCTTTAGGTATTATTTGTCCCTGGCATCCCGTGAAGTATTAGTCATGTTTCAGGAAGGGAAAAAATAATGGAACAGAATGAACGACTGAAAGAAAGAGCTCTACATGAACCCCAAAAATGAGGAAATTAGAAAGAAAAAAAAAAGAGGTACGGCAATTTTTCCAGTGAACGTGCGTAAGGGGAAAAATGAACAAAATCTAATATTTGAATAATTGATAATGCAGCTGTGGTTAATAATTCACATGAACAAATCAGTGAATGTGACATGTTATTAATCTTTTAAGCGCGTACCTTCGCAGAACAGACCAAATCTTTCGGTGGAATGTTACTCCAGCTCAGGACAGAAGGAATTTACAGGAAGAACATAGATGTCCTCTGTTCATATCATATCAAAGTCTACAAAAACATCATGTCTTTTTTTTTTTTTAAATCTTGCATACTTCGCACAACTACATTCACTACCTCAGAGCAATATCTCCACCTCATCCTTGCACCTACGTACCTTTACCTTTACTTTTTTATTATCGTACTATACTGTGAATCTGTTATATCTCTTAAATCTATGTCTTGATTGCCCCTTTATTATTTATTTCTGTTGTTACTATTGTACTGCTGTAGACTGCCTAAGCCTCACAAAAAGCATTTCAATGTACATTGTCACTGACACTTGTAGATTTGACAAATAAACTTGAAACTTGAACTTGTCCTAACAGAACAGCCAGCCACAGATATTCAGATGGTCTGTCTGCTAGCATATCTAGCAATCTTCAAACAAGACAAAAAAGGAACTGTCAAAATGTATGAAGAGAAAGGTTTGATGCTTATAAAAAAGAAAGAGATAATACTAGGCAATAAAAAAAAAGGTGTTTTATACTGTGTCTGTGTAAAATCAACCGCAGGAGGGAATGTACAGCAGAAATGGATTAGTACTGCATTGCACACATTACCTCATTTCTGTTATTAAGGCCAGTTCTGATACTGGAAGAGTCGAATTTTCTTTTAAACTGATAAATAGACTTTGATTAAAAACGTCTGATACTTCTGGAGCAGTTATATAAGCATTTGCAAAATCTAAATCTATATATTTTTCTTAAATTGTGCCATTTTTACAAGTAAACGCGTGTGGACATTGAGTCAAAAGGTTTTGTCCTGACTTGTTTTTACGTATGCATGTTTCCTAATTTATTTGTAACAGAGCTGACACTTTTTTTGGAAGGAAAAAAAAAAGGAAGGAAAATGCTGCATGTTTGTCATGCACTGGATTTGTATAACTGAAAATGTTTTCTGAGAGAAAATTAAATAGTTCTAGAAACTTTAGCCTTTTTTTTTTTCAAATGTACCTGCAATTACAGCATGGCCCTTACAGTAAAATGCAGCATGATGTAGAGTCTCTGAGATCTCTGGGATCTCCCAATGTAAAGCTGCATGTGTTGTGTTACAGTGTAAGGTAACAATGGCCTCTTGTGTTTAGCTGATTGAGCAGGAGGTGCATCTGCTCCATGATGAACTCCTCTGCCAAGCCAGGATCAGATGAAGGGGGTGAGAAAGAAAAGTAAAAGAGGAGATGGGCACCTGAACCCCACCGTCAGCTTCCACTTCCCTCTGACCCTAGTTATCGCAGAGCTTTGCCCGTTGCCAGGCATCAGCCGAGGCGTTGCCAGGCGAGCTCTGCATTATTAATGTTGCTCCGTTGAGCGCTTTCTGTCACCTACCCATTCAGCCTCAGCGTTCAAGTTGGACATTGCTTCGCCAAACACTCCACAACAACATACCATCTAAAACATTATTTCCTAAAGGTGTGAACGTTACCATCACAGAATGTATCGATAACCTGAACGGGACTCACCTGTCGTCCAAGTGCAGCTGGATTTTGCTTTGAAAGCACCACGTTTAAAGCACAGAGTCTTGACCTTGAGTTCATGGAAGGACCTAATTGATCTCCACGTTCAAAACTTGTGATGAAGAATCCATCGGAAGAGTAAATGCTGGAGAAATGCTGTCATCCAAACAGGGCAAGTGCAAACTCCAGCGGTCCTTTGAGAGAGAGTCAGGAGTAGCCATCCCTGCATTTCTAAACGAATGTTCAGGCAAGGCATTCTGAGGCCTAGAGAAGCACAGAGAAAACTAGCAAGAACGAGGCACCGCTTTAAAAGGCAGACGGGTGTGTGTGTGTGTGTGTGTGCGAGAGTGTGTGTGTTTGTGCAAGGGAAAGAGAGTGGCTAGAAGTTTATATGTGTTCTCCCTGAACCAGGGGACTGAATAAATAATACAATAGATATTCCTCTGATGAAGTCTCACAGCGGCATTCATAATTATTTCATTGTTGCTGTAATGAGAGCGGTGTTCTGCTGTACCATTCAATGTCAGGTATGAGCGCTGTGCCTCCAGGTGGAGCACCAGTGCACCTACACCGACAGATAAGAACTCCAAGGGTGTTTTCACATATGGTCCTTTTTTAAAAAGACCCAAACTCAGTCTACTTTATGTGGACCAGAAACTCAGTTGGCAGAAAGAGAACTCTTTGCGTTCACACTTTCCCGAAGTGCACTTGCTGGTTCTCTTCATCTCTTGTGAAGCCTCTGTCCACTTCTCATACACACTTTTTTTTTCCTTTTGGACCAATACATTTTGTGGGTAAATGACTGCCCTGACTGTCTCAATCGGTTGTGTGCTTGTGTGTACCTTTGTCTCATTTTCTTCAGCTTGTTTTGGTATTGTATAGGCGTCCTGTCAAAACCTCTTCACCTTATTTTTTTTTCCAAAAAATGGTTCAAACACTTTAGAGTTGTAACTAACTGGTTCCTTATATTAGTGGTCGTCAAAGTGGGGTCTATGGTTTTTTTTTTTGTTACAGTAGTGGAAATAACAATCACATTTTTTTGTATTTAAGGGTCCAACCACCAAAGCCACCTCAGACTGTGTTCTGCTGATGCAGATTTCAGGAATTAAAAAACTCCAAAAAATATTCTTTGAAAATTTTACATAATGTTCATGAAATAAAATCATACTTTATTCAGTCAGTGGAATTTATTTTACAGTTAAAGGTGTCCTTGGCTACACAATGTCTGAGAACGACTGCCTTACATAATTCTTGCTCCGAATGTCATGGAGAGCCCCCGTCTCCTCTTCTGACCCCACAACTCCTCGCGCCACCATGTTTTAAACTTTTGAGCTGTGACATCGCATGAGCAATGTAGGGCAAAACTTGGGGGTCAAAATGTTTATAGAAAAAGTGATTCATTTGAGACGCGTTCTTCGTATTCGCAATGCAGCAGACAAATGAAACAACAAAGCAGACTTGAAACAAACCATACTCTGATCACCTCCTCTCCTGAGATGGTCTGTCTGTCGCTTTTTGGGGGCGGGTTCGAGTTCATTTGGAGAATTCACACAAACTGGCTGAAACGCGCCGAGTTTGAAAACACGTCCCAGATCATTCATTACAGCGTTGTTTAAGATGAAAATGTAGGGACAGCGTTAGGAAGGATAAGTGTGCGTATCTGTCAGAATGTCTTTGCTTAAGCTGACAAAAGATTTTGCTCTCTTGGTTGATCCTAAAGGCTTATATATACTGAGATAAACTCAAATCGCAACTTTTAAACTTTTAGAAATTTCAGTAAAATGAGTGATTTTAACACGACAGTCACCAGGACACAGAACAAAGTGTGGGTGAGTGATCTGATACCGGAAGAGTCGACTCTTATTTTAAACTGATAAAAATGCTTAATATAATTTCATGGAAATTGATGTGTCTTCTCTTTTATAATAATTTAAAGAACCGATTTTTAATTGAAAATTTCAGATGAATAGACTTTGATTAAAAATGTCTGATATTTCTGGAGCAATTATATAAACATTTGCAAAACCTAAATATAATTTAATTATTTTTTTTTTCAATTGTGCCATTTTTACAAGTAAATGTATATGGACATTGAGTCCAAATGTCCATAAGTGTGGGTGAATGTTTCTTAAAATGTTTTTCTTGTATTTTTGCTTTAAAATTCAATTCTTTGAAAAGGACAGTTTCTCAGTCTTGATGATCATTTTCATCCATTCAAAGTGGAAGAACTCGAGGAAGAACCAGAAGAAGATGTGGTCTGTTTTCCCAGAGCTCCCTCAGGGCCAGCATTATGGCCTATCAAAGCAGAATTCGAAGTTCCTCAAAGCCTCAGGTCAGACGAGACACTGGAGGAACCGCCCAAAGCTGCGTGGAGCGGGTGTGCGCCGTACGCTAATCCTGTTAGCATCGTGAAGAGGCAGCCATGGAGCACAATGACACCCCGACCTGCACCAGCTGGGGTCCAGAGTGCCCCCCTGCAGGGCCCCGGTCTTAGAGGCAAACCCCCCTTCCCCAGAGACCCCAGAAATGTAGTCCTCACCGTCTCTCGCCACGCTGTGTTTTTCATCTGACCACCTGCAGGAACCCGCACTGCCATATCCTCTGGTGTGAGGAAACACCACAACTGCGTGTCACATCGATCACGTATTCATATCAGACCATATCACACCACTGGTGGAGACCTGGTGGCATTTTATTATAATATAAAGTGGAATTATACGTTTTTGAAACCAGCATGACCACGTTGTATTAGACGGTGTTTTAGGTTCCGGTTTCTGGAACATGGGCGCGTCTGCTACTAAATATTTGTGCGTCCAACAAACCTGTGATTATTCTACTGAGGTCAGCATGCTAATAAAACTCAATACATTCTTTCTTTCACCCTTTTTTCCATCACAACCTCTCCATCACCAATCTAAATAAATGTCATAAATGTGGACCTCTTATAAATATATAATATTATTATTATTATATAAAAAATATATTAAATATACATTTTATTAACCTAAATAGCTTGTCCATATGTAGAAATATGATGAATTAAATAAATAAATAAACAAATAGACAAATATTATATCCAAATAATACCTTTAGAAGAATCTTCCAGCATGTTTATAACTAATTGTTAACATTCAGATCTAAAGTATTTAATGTCGATGACCAAAATTATAGAAAATATAATTTGTTCTGCAAAATATAGCAATATTCTTGACATGTACAAAATTTACACACTTCCATGATGCAGCTAATTAAAAAAAGATATATTCAATTAAAAAGGTGTTCACTGTAGTCTGGCACAAACAAAATTTTTGTCAAATTTTCAATGTGTGTTGAAATTTTGTAAAGATGCACAAAAGACATGCTGCAATTAGAATTACAAATAGTCTAGATACAAAATATCTGAATAATGACTTTCATTAAATTATAGTAATGGTTTCAATTGATTTGGAGGTGATTTACATGATATATTTTCCTAAAAACAGCCTTAAACTGACTCTCCATAAGTGTGGACACCATGAAAGTGTTAACGGTGCATTAGGCAAGGTTTTTTTCAAAAACTCTGGCCAGCTTAGGTCTCTAATGTTAAAGTAGTTGGAGATGAATAAGATTTTAATGTTTTTTTTTTTTACTCCATGAGCCTGCCCCCATTCCAGCCCAGTGAACTTATCGTGGATCTAGAATTAGCATTAGCAAAGCCTGTCATGAAATCACTTTCAGGTGACATTCACCTGCTTGAAAGTCAAGTTATAACACTATAAACATGCAAAATTATCACATACTGATTTATGAGGACGGACCAGAGTGCCTTCATTGTTGTTTTTTCTTTGTAATGAAAAAAAAAATGCATCTACTTGAAACGTTTTGTAAATTCAGCCATTCAAACAATTCAAAGCTTTATACACATTGCATTTACAGACCTCCAGAATTAGCAGCATTGCTAATTGTGCACCCAGCGCTACAAGTATTTATTGGTTTTACAGCATTTCTTGTCGTTAAGTTTTTTTTTAAACCATAGTGTGATTTTTAGCTGAAAGGAGAATTATCTGGCTGTGCTGGACGCTTGCGGATTTCAGATTAAAATGGGGGCGGAGTGAAGGTGCATTGGGGAGTGCCCATCCAAACACAAACAAAGAATAAGGCAGTTTTCCCGCACTTTAACGAACTTATGCTGAGGTCACTATTTTTTTTTTATCTTGTTCTTTAGATTTATTTGTACTGGTAAGAAATAATGAAAATCAGCTATTGCACCTTTAACCATACCATAAGAATGACAAAAAGTCTTTACTAGCCTTTACACATACACATCACATGTCCACCCTCGCACTAAAAAAACAATAATTAACACAGCTGTGCTTTGAAGTGGCTAGCGCACGAGCTTTCCCAATGAAAATTTTACTGCGATCTTCCAGATGAAAAATGAAACAAGAGCGAAGGCGAGCCACGGGAGAGGAGGAAGACGGGAT
Source organism: Pangasius djambal (assembly GCA_022985145.1). Taxonomy (NCBI): domain Eukaryota; kingdom Metazoa; phylum Chordata; class Actinopteri; order Siluriformes; family Pangasiidae; genus Pangasius; species Pangasius djambal. Next base: position 2,407,703 of record CM040989.1, on the reverse strand, counting down.
AGTGGTGTACGCTGAGGCGACAGGTGATGGACACGGCCAGCTCATGACCTGTAATTAGAAAGAAAAGCTCACAATGAAGGGAATCAATAGGAGAGCATCACTCAAAATTTCAGCCTACATACAGAAAGCTACGCATAAACACATTTGGCCTCAAGCTAAAGCCATTAATATTTCAATAAATAAAGAAGAAAGGGGATCCAAGACAAATATTTAAGCTTTTTGAGCCTCTTCCTCTTTTCTGCATTTCATCTTTGGCTTCTAAACAAGCCTGCCAGTTATCAACATGCAGCACATCTGTCTCAGTGTGTCACCCTGCTTCTGTGGAAAACAGTTGGGAGTACAAATGAAACAGAGCTGCAATACTCTCCCCGGCTTGGGGAGGAGGAAAAAAAACAATAAAAAATTCCTTCTTTTGCACTGTTCTGTAGCGCCAGAGACCGAAATGAAACTGGAATTTACATATCATTAATCTGCCTTCATCTGTTCACTGGTATATTTACATCATTGTTTTTTTTTGTTGTTGTTGTTGTTTTTTTTCCCTCTTTGTTTACTCCTGTCTATTCATGTTGAGCAAAAAAGGATGGAACATTTGGACGTGAATTATGATTATATGGAAATGTACAAATACGAATTCAAAATTACAAATGATGTAGCACAAGTCAAGCTACTGCTGTTCTTGTATCTCGAACCTTCATCCTTAGAAATCGAGATATAACAAGAGGGCTAGAAAAAACAATACTGAGAACTTATGCTTAAGTGATAGTATAATTAAATAAAAAAAAATTTAAAAAAAGTCAAAATATTACTCAATTAAAAATGCTTGAATCCAGCCAAAAAAAAGTGTTCAACTGAATGTCACCACTTTTAAATATACTCAAGTATTAACAAGTAAAAAGTAAACATTTTGTAATTTATTAAATGAAGTGAATGTCATGTTTTCATGCTTAAAGTAACTTTTATTACTTGTCTAAAAAGCAACTACACTGTTTTGCCTGAACATATCAGTCAATCTCTGTAAGCTTGCTGATCATATGAATGACTAGCGCTGTGTGGCTTGCTAACGAATTAATCAGAAGTAAAATATCATGTAAATATGCAATATTTACCATTAGCTAGAATTTGATTGCTGCCTGGCCAATTTATGTTAGCTACTGGAATCGATGCTAGTCGAACCTGGAATTAGCAAAGAAAACAGGCCAACAGGTAGATATTACAGGTTAATGTTAGCAAATTAGCAAAACGTACCTCAACATGCTTTTGGGAGGAGTTCATGCCTTCTACAGAGGTAAAAGAGGCGCTTCATTTTATACGAGTCTTTGCTTACTCCATCGTATTGAAACATTTTACTGAGGTTCCGCACTACGGTCTGGTGGATTATCCATCTTCAGACGCACACAGAGAGCTATAGCACAAACTATGTCATATAGTATGAGAAGATCAGAGCAGACGACAAATTAGTATTGTCAAAAAGTATTACATTTCAATAAAACTCAGGTAAAGCATAAATATGCCACAGTAATACAGTATTAAGTATAATAACAAAGTACAATTACTCAAATATATACTTAAGATGCTCTGACTAAAATTTTTTTTAGTCACCAAACTGGCACAGCAGTTTTAAATTCTAATCCAGTCATCATCATCATCATCATCATCATCATCATCATCATCATCATCGCTGCCCTTCACCTCACCTGTTTATGGTCTTAGCCTGACTATGAGGTCCAAATCTTTTGGCTCACGGCTGCAGGGGTCTTGGGGATGGGGGATCTCAAGGCTCAGCACCCTGACTGCTCCTGAACAAGTAAACAGGCCTATACTTTAAAGCTTTTACACATCAATTTGGGAGTAGACACACTTTATGTCCAACTGCTGTAAAGCTCCTCTGCATAATTCATAAGCACTCAGTTAATCTATTGATCTGTGCTTTTCCAGCGTTTGTATGGACAGTCTTGCATGGATGGGAAATGGCAGGTAAACCTGGGAGGGAGGACACTGAATGAAGAGGAAATGAGTGGACAATAAGTCAGGAAGGTCCGGAAGGTCAGGAAGATAGTTCTGTTTTTTTCTGAAAGAAAAAGAAGATTCATTGGAACAGCATTTGAAATGTAATCCATGTAATAAAGCATGAGATGAAAGCAAACAGTTTTGCACGGAGCATACTGATGAACATTTTTAAAACATTCAAAGGAAGCTTTAAAGACTTCATATACATGCACTTGTTTAAAAAAAACAGAAATAAAAAATGTATAAAACTAACTATACAACATATATATATATATATATATATATATATATATATATATATATATATATATATATATATATATATTTATATAAGGTCATTTGTTCTTGTTCTTCCTCTCAGTTGACAACCGTAACCTTTTATAATTTTTTTTAAATTAAATCTAATATCTGTTTGTGGAGCAATATGTCTCATTTGGTGTCATACAGAACCATTTTTAACAATTTTTTTTTATCAACTCTATACTTTAGGCTGTCTATAGAGTCCTCAGGATATAATAAAGAGCCATGTTGTGTTCATTTTGCTTTGTCAGGAATGTATATATTTTTAAAACGATTGTTCGGCATTGTTACTCAGATGAAGATATAGTCTTAAGATACTTCTATCGAACGCTATGTGCACACGTGTAGTTTTGCACAGGTCTGAAACAGGGATCCTTTTCCAAAACAAAGGAAAAAAGACAACAAGCTTCCAGCGAGTTTTCTTTGTGTTATCCTTTGCTACTGTTGTTCTTTCCCACAACAGCATTGTCTCTGATGTTGAGCAGGACACGGATGAGAAAGCAGCATGCTGTTAATCGCATGTTGGTTGGCAGTGTATTAGTTTATCATTGTTCTTGAAACATGTTCCCCTAGCTCATACACAATAATGTCAGGTTACGCTGAAAGAGACTATACATAAACACACATCATGTTCATTCCATGATGGAAGCTCGGTGTTAATCCTGTAATATGCCTGCTGAAACCTGATTGGCCAATGACAACCTTTTTTTTTTTTAAATAACCGAGTTGTTATTCAAAATCCATTGACAGATTAGCACAACAATTCAGTACACCACAGATCAACTCGACTGCGTTCTTCATTTGAATGTAACTCCGCCCTCATGGATGACCACACCCCAAACTTTGCACAGAATCTCAGAATTTTGTCCATACAACCATATAACCAACAATGAGTTACAGCTGTATAACTTGCAACGCGCCTTCTAGCAAGCTGGATAAAGTCTTTAAACCATAAGCTTCATCATAAATACACATATTTGTGTATAATAGTTAAAGTAACATGAAGGACATGTTGCTGTCTCATGGCACTGACAAATGCAAACAACCACAATATTTCAAAATGGAAATGCGTTACAGCGCCGGATGCGAGTGATCCATCTTGCTTGTCTGGCTACTGAGTACCAAGATTCAGGTCTGCACAACTCATTTTAGAGAAGAAGAAGAAGAAGAACAATCCTAATGAATACAAGAGGGTTCCAAGCACATCTTGCTTGGCCCCCTAAAAATCACTTCTATTAGAGCTTCCAAGTATGTAATGCTTGAACCCCTAAAAATGATAAATATCTTCTCACATGGTTCTTTGAATACATGACATGATAGTATGTAGCCATGACCTTTACTTAAGAACAACGGAAGAGCAATTAAAGTTTTTACCATTTAGACAGTAATCCACATTGCTTTTCATCGTTTTATATAAAATGTCTGAGTATGAAGTAAATATTTACAAACAGTCTAGATTTCACACCACCTATTAACTCGAAGAGGAACAGCCAAGACAACCGGTTTCCCATCCTAGCATTAATATTCATGGGAGAAAATGTTCCATTAGGATAATCAAGCACTTTCAAGGCTTGTTTGAAGAAAACTCAGTGGATAAATGTGTGCCGATCCACGCTTGGTAAAGGAAGCAAAGATCAGATGTGTCGAGAGAAGGAGGTAGAAAGGTCACGGGTAACATGTAGCTGCTGGCTAATAACACATGCCTTCACACACACACACACACACACTGGCTCCAGAATTCAGGCTAAAATTCTACATCCTGTATTTCTTCCTCGCGTTCTCCTCTGCTTCTTTCGGTCTTTCTGTCCCGGTGTGGTTGGAGTCCCCCATTGATGGTGGTTGCCAGGGGAGAGGTGACAGCGCTGATGTATATTTAATAAGAGGGTGCCAAGACCCTAGCGGAGAGCCAGGTATAAGAGGACAATGTCTCTGGCAGCGCTCAGCGCTCAGGTTTCCGAGTCACACTCACTGAGACTCCCTCTCCCATTGTGGACTTCTATTATCAGTGTCTGGAGTTTCAGCTCCAATTAGAGTGATGACTGTATGGGGCTCAATACAAGCCAGAGCAAGACAGCTTGTGTGCGTCATAAAAAAAGGCCTGTCTGACACTCTGCCCTTTATACATGTGTACACGTGATCTTTGATCTACATCTTGTTTGGCGATTTTAGCTATGAGAATACGCCATGTTGTTGCAATCAACCATGTCTTTCAGTCGGAGTTTTTGGACTTTTTTTGAGTTAGCATTATCTCTACTATAACATAACATAACATAGCATAACATAACATTACATAACATAACATAACATATAATCCAGCCATTTTGCAATGCCTTGATAAGGCATTTGATTTACGGTTTCGTTCGTTTGACCAGTGGTTTTATGATAAATATTTCATTGTGCTCTTATCCATTTTGTGCTGTTTATACACTAATTGGGAATCCATATTGTGGTGTATACCACAAAGTAAAAGGGCAATAATTAATTCATGCATGAAATTGTATGGCTCGCCACTCAGAGATGCAACTATCAGATCATCAATGTCACCTTTCACTCAAGGAATTTAAATAAGAATCACTAACAAGCACTAGAACGTATTAATCCTTACTTATATTAGGAATATCGATATAGCTGACTGTAATAGAGATAATAGCAAAACACTTGGGAAGTGTACTGGCATGACGTTTTGTACTGGTTTCTGTTCTGGGGAATCCTCTACATTCTTTATTAGAGATGGCACTGATCTGATACTCAGGATCCGCCTTGGGCTAGATAGAGCAACAACAAAAAAAAAGTGCATAGAATAGTGGAGAAAAAATTAGACTGAAATCAATCCGATCCTGTAACAAATCGAAGAAAAAAAAATGAAATTTGGATTTGGGAGTAATTCTTTTTTTGGGACTGGAAATGTTTCCATATAAAGAATATATTTATGCTATAATCATATTTTTTTGTTATGACTGATTTCATTATATTTATACTTTATTACATTTATTACATTTGATATATAATTGGATGAGTTTAACTGAATTAAACTGGTTTTAAGACTAAACGGTTGTGTGTAAGTCTTGTTTTCAGTTAGGTATATTTTTCTGTATTTTTAAGTGCAGTTGCACTTTTAAAAATATCATTTTAAAGCTTAGGCGTTTTTAAAGAAACAAAGTGAGGAGGGATATCGATATCGACTGATATTCAAACGTTCAGTATCGGTATCGTTATCGGACAAGAGATTGTGTGATATCGTTTGGTTTCTGTTCTTTAATGCACTGGGGTGGCATCACCTGGCATACCTGGAGCACCGTGTTGTTTAGTTCAGCAGCGTGCCAGTCTGTCACGTTTTCCAGCACCAATGAAAACACTCCATGGGCGGGATCTAATCACAGGCCACGCCCTGCTCCCTCCGACAATAATTCAGCGGCCCACGTAACTGGAAAGGTGGGAGTCACGGGACGAGAGCGTGCTCGAGCTTAATTTGGCCAATGGTGTCTGAGTAAAGTTAGAGGAGGCGTGCCAGGTTGCGCCGTGTGGGCGGAGTCGGGGAAACGTTTATATTTAGACGCCTGCGTCAATACCTGGGCCGTATCAAGGCTGCTGACAGGCGCAATTTGAGTTTTTTTTCCCCAGTCGGAGAGAAGACCTCCCAGGCAGGACCGGTGGGCTGCCTGTCCTCGTCGTGACGTTTTCCCGACTGCGTTACGTTTCAAGACATCAAGGTTTTTTTTTTTACCAAAACGGAGCTAAACGAGGAAGAAGAGAAACGACCTTCTCTGACTTCTGCAATCATGATGTCCATGAACAGCAAGCAAGCCTTCAGCATGCATCCGATTCTGCACGAGCCCAAATACACACCTCTGCACTCCAGCTCGGAGGCGATCCGGCGGGCATGTCTGCCCACACCGTCGGTAAGATCCGCACGATTAGCTTCATCATGTCTGACAAAACGGTGGTGTAGTGATGACATGTGAGTCACATGTGAGTTAAAAGCGTTAACGTGGCATTAACGTTTTTTTTTTAAATGAGCAAACCTGCAAGGTATTGAAAAAGCGTTATACTCTGACATAAGGATCTTTTCTATACTATACTATATTATAGTCTATATGTATCTTATTTTGATGAGCAAATAACTGTTAGTGTCATGTCAGGATATGCTGAAATAGCCTTTTAATAATCAGTCATTTTGTCTTGCTTTTAAACATACACATTATTTAAAAAAAAAAAAAGACTGCATGACTATTTTGAATTCACTGAAACTTAAACCTGAACAGCACTGATGAACAAGTTGACTTAAGCTGAGAAACTTCTGCTCCACATTTCCTAAAATCCTCGTAAAGCTGCATCTTCAAAGGTGGAGGTTCTTAAAAGTACAGCCAGAAAGGTTTGAGTTTAGGGTTCTGTTCGGAAGCATTCGGGTTTCAAGAAGAACTTCAGCAAGAATTTTGTAGATTTCTGTAAAATGTAAAGAGCATCCGAGAATATTGATCTTTAGCTTGCAGAAGGGATAAAAATAAGAGAATTGTGCTAAAAAAAAAACTGGAAGTATATTTGTGTGTATATAGTAGTATCAAAATTATATTATTGTTGTTTTGTTTTTATTTTAATTTTATTATGTTTTTGCAAGAGGTGCTTAGTAAATTATAGTATGTATATGTTTAAAAAAAAAAAAAATTAAAAGTCGCTTCCAGTGTTTCCACATCATGAAGATGTGTCTGGAAAGAATTTTTTAAAACTATAATAATGATTAATGGTAGTAATTTTCAGTATTGTATGGTCTTATTTTGCTCTCCTTCTCTCTATAGCTGCAGGGAAACATCTTCGCCGGTTTCGATGAGACGCTGCTGCAGAGAGCCGAGGCTCTGGCCGCGGTGGACATTGTGACCCAGAAGAGCCACCCGTTCAAGCCAGACGCCACGTACCACACCATGACCACGATGACAAGCATGACAGGCACCCCCACGTCCTCCCCGGCGCACCTGCACCACCCGTCCGTGCTCACATCTCATCATCACGCACACCACCCGCACCACCACCAGCCGGCTCAGGGCCTCGAGGGCGACCTGCTCGAGCACCTCTCCCCAGCGATCTCGCTCGGTGGCATGCCGACCGCCGCGGACATGGCCTCGGGCGCGTCGCACGCACACTCGCACATGGCCGCGGCCATCAACCACGCGCAGCACCATCACCACCCGCACGCGCAGGCGGTAAACGTGCACCACCCGCACCACGCCCTGGCCGCGCACGCCTCCCTCGCCAGCGCCAGCGCCGCGTCCGGGGACGCCGAGCCAGACCCCCGCGAGCTCGAGGCGTTCGCCGAGCGCTTCAAGCAGCGTCGCATTAAGCTCGGCGTGACCCAGGCGGATGTGGGCGCCGCGCTCGCTAACCTCAAGATACCCGGTGTTGGGTGCCTGAGTCAGAGCACGATCTGCCGCTTCGAGTCGCTCACACTCTCGCACAACAACATGGTGGCCCTGAAGCCCATCCTCGAAGCGTGGCTCGAGGAGGCCGAGAGGGCGCAGCGCGAGAAGATGGCCAAGCCCGAGATCTTCAGCGGCGGCGACAAAAAGCGCAAGCGCACATCCATCGCGGCGCCGGAGAAGCGCTCGCTCGAGGCCTACTTCGCCGTGCAGCCGCGGCCCTCGTCCGAGAAGATCGCCGCCATCGCCGAGAAGCTCGACCTGAAAAAGAACGTGGTGCGCGTCTGGTTCTGCAACCAGCGGCAAAAACAGAAGCGCATGAAGTTCTCAGCGACGCACTGAACAAAACGCGCTCGTTTTAATGGACATCGAGGAATCCTCAGACATCCCCAAACCCCAACAACAACAACAAAAAATTAACACAAAAACAAAACAAAAGCACGGGGCAGAGACAGATCTGACGGAGGCGGAGCGCGTCCTGTCGGGACGTGAGCGTGCAGGAGCGCAACTCCACTCATGGCGACACGAAGAGAAGAAAACCACGGGAAAGGCTCTGAAGGTGGACGAGAGGAAAGAAGTGAATCACTTATTGTACAAAAAAAAATGGAAATAGAATAATAACATATTCTCTTAAATAACTCTTTTATATTGATTCATGTACATAACTGTGAATACATGACACCTCTGTGAAGATCACATCGTCCTTTTAGGTCATTTTCTTTTTCTTTTTTTTTTTTCGAGAAAAAAAGAAGAAAGGGTTTAAAAAAAAAAAAAAAAAAAAGTTTGCCATGAAAAACTTTAATGTCATTCAGTATGTTTCGGAGGAAGAGACTCGATCTCAGTTACAAGACGGAATTCCTGTCATCCATTGCATGGTTTACTTTAGGGCGCTTTTATTATTTGAAACTCCCCGGTTTGAATGCATCGCAATAAGAGAAATACACACAGGCGAAGGCACACACACACACACACACACACACACACACACACACACACACACACACACACAAGGCCCCAGTCTGTGTCTACCTCATGATCCTGACACATCTTTAGCCATTTTGGAAATAAGGTATAATTAAAAAAAAAAAAAACTTTTTAAAAAGCGGCTTTCAAATTTGGCGTCTTGTTCTGAAGAAGCACAGAATGCTAAGAACAGATTGTGGTATGTCTCAGCTAATTTCACTGCAACGATGCTTTGACAATCAAGTGGTTAGAATAATGATGGGCCCTCTATGTCTTCATCTAAAATCTGATATATGGTCATATATTATCTTATTATTATTATTATTATTATTATTATTATTATTATTGGGCCTGTGGATGGAAACATGGAGTCACTGCATTCTGAAAAGTTCATTGCACTTTGTAGATATTGTTGAGATACCAATTTTTGACTTATTTATATTTCCAAAAGGATTTTTATTGTTTTTCTTTTTTTTTTTCGTATTTACTTATTTATTTGACATTAATTTATTTTGAAGTTGGCATATTTTTCATTTGTGAAAGTGTGTTTAAATTGTGTCTGTGTAAGCGACAGAAAAAAAAAAGTCAAATAAACCATGCACGTTTTACCTCACTGGTGGCAGCAGAATCTTTCTCAAATATTTATTTCATCTTGGACCGGAAGTCAGAGTCAATTTTGTCTTCTGAAAGGGACGAAAAATGATTTTCTAATTAATTACAACAGACATTATTATTATTATTATTATTATTATTATTATTATTATTATTATTATTATTATTATTATTATTGTTGTTGTTGTTGTTGTTGTTGTAAATTAAATATATTGTATATCACTTCTAATGCCACTGGCGAAAAAACTGAACCCTTTCCACCAAAATAATAATTGATTACAGAAATAAATGATAATCTAAAACATCTGAGTGGAAACTCATAAATGCGCACTTTGTGCCGTTTCTTTCTTTCTTTCTTTCTTTCTTTCTTTCTTTCTTTCTTTCTTTCTTTCATTATTGGTTGCTTGGCTAATGTTACCCAGAAATACTGACATTTTAGTTTATTTCCTTCTCTTACTGTAGTGCTTTTGATGCTGGAGATCAGCAGGTGGTTTTTAGTCTGTAAAGTTTATTAATAATAAATATGGGAGGTTGTGATGTTATTGATCTCTGAATATGTATGCTAAGATGGTGAAATCTTCCGATTTGTTCGTGTTCAACAAGTTAAATCTCAAAGATTGTTTAATAATAATAATAATAATAATAATAATAATAATAAAATGTATTTCAGTTACAAAATAATGCGTAAAGTCAAAATTACATTGAAGAAAATAGGTATTTGAGGAGACCTTGTTAGGCTTTCAGAGTAAAATCTTCATTGTGTTTATGGACAAAAAAAATTGCAAAACTCTCAATAGCAGAATCAGCAAATCAGTAATCGCGACATTCCGTCAATTACAATTTCTTAAAAAAAATAATAATAATAAAAAATTGGTGAAATGAATCGAATGTGAGTGAACTGACTTTTGTCGGAGGAAAATCCAAGACTGAGCCTCATCACAAAGACCTTCCACTTCAGCTAGTGACAGAAAAAATAATCTACACTCACTTCACTCACTACACAATAAATATTCTGTCAAATAGTAGGCTACAGTTAGTATACTATTACTAGAGTTTTGTGCGCGCGCGCGCGCGTGTGTGTGTGTCTGTGTGTGCCATTTAATACAGCGGTTTTGATCATAAGCCCAGCCCACTGTACAATTTCTGTCTCTAAAATCACGTGGCATGGCATGGCACGGGCTTGTGCAAGAAATTACGTTTAGAGAAAGAAAAGAAAAAAAAAAAAAGAAGCGCAGAAATTAAGAAGTTTTTTTTTTTTAGATGATTTGTCCCCAGTGATTTTTTTTTTTTTACTAATAAATCACAAGACGTCCAAAGGGAAGAACAAGTGCTGCTTTGTCTCTGTTCGAGCAGAAGAATATGTAATGGACGACAGATGCAGGGCTGCCATTAACTGACGAGCACTCAGTAATGATGGAGAGAGAGAGAGAGAGAGAGAGAGAGAGAGTGTGTGTGTGTGTGAGTGTGTGTGTCTGTGTGAATGACCCTATAGCCCACTATATAGTCCTGACGCACGCGGCTTCATATCTAAATATTTGCATAAACCATTTGCATAATTCATGAAATGTCCAATCCAATACGCATCCAAGTGCCGAAAGTATCAGGCGCGTTTTCACAATATCACTTTGCGACTTTATTTTGCAAAGAGAAACCCAGGCCTGTAAGTACACGCCATCATTCTGCTTTTAGATTTACATTCCTGCCTTACTGGTTTGTGTTTTCCGTGGAGCGGAAAGCGCATTTTCATAAATAGACCTTGGGCCGAGCGCGGCGTATGAAATTTTAATGACGCGCGAGTGTTGAGTGGCGCTCGGCTCGGGAGCTCGGGGAGAGTGATTGCGCTCTCTCCGTTACATTAGCACTGCGCTGCGCTCTTTTCCTTACTAACTTCCTAACACTGCACCCGCAAGAAGACCCGCTCACACTGCCCTTACACCCGCGTCTCTCTGCCAGGAAGAGAACACACACACACACACACACACACACACACACACGCATGACAGGGAACATTATAAACAACGTCTTGCTGTTTTGCATGTTTTAAGTATAGCTGTACAGATCTCCTATTTCTCGCTCTTGGCTAAACTGCGCTTCTCACTGCGCATGCGCACTGGGCGACCAATAAAGCATCCCGGGCATTAAGAAGTTTAAAATCAGGAGAATGCAATATTTATTAAGCGCGTTATATGGATTAAATGCATGTTTAATAAATAATATATAGGTCTGAATGGTGAAATCAACTTTGTGTCGCATTAACTAATTAAAGCGGTATGTTTTACATTAAACACACACACACACACACACACACACACACACACACATCCGAGAGCTGAGAGATTGATAGATTTTTTTACATTTTTTTTTCGGGGATAACCGACATTGACATTTATCCTTATATTTACAGCATTTAGCAGATGCTTTGTAGTCTTTAGCAAAAACATCTCCTCATGCTAGTTCACTAGATCTGGGACTAAGAGTACCATCAAGATGAAAAGCCCTGCTGGAGAGGTTAGTGCAGCAAGAAACACACACACACACACACACACACACACACACACACACACAAGACGAGACTTTAAAAATAAATAAATAAAAAAAAGGTAGATAGATAGATAGATAGATAGATAGATAGATAGATAGATAGATAGATAGATAGATGTGTCTGCAGCAGATGTTTAAAACAATAAAACGCACAAATGGTGTCTTTTTTCCCCCAGAACAATGTGCGTATTCGGTTTTTAATTAAAACACGCTGAGAAAGTGAGGGAACATTGTTTCCTTAATCAAGCCAGATGATAACCGACCGGCGCAGTGACGTCATAACATCCCAAACAGCGCATCCGCATAATTTTAGTGTCGCGAGCCTCACATCTCACAACATCAGCACCACATCCCTGCACATCGGCATTGCTTTTGATTGAACTTCCGGGTCCTAGACAGGACGTCAGTTTGTAATGCAATTTGTCAGTTCGCCTGATTCTCCTATAAATACAATTATGGATTAAAAACACTCGAGAGACACGTGTTGTATTCTCCCCTTGGGTGAAGAAACGAAATGCGAGCCTCTTGTAAATGTTTGATGGGTTTCGGCTTTAGTCAGGCAAAGATTCATAAAATATTGTGGAGAAAAAAACCCATGTCAGGATTTAGCCCGAGTGCACTTCATGCATTTCTGAGTGTTTACACGGTCCAGGAAGGAAAAATAAAAGAGCAAAGACACAATTACGGCTTTACAACTGCTGTCATGAGAGGATTTATTCTAAACAGCACGCTTAAAGAAGTGTTTTAAAAAAAAACAAAACAAAAAAAAAAAAAAAAAAAAAAAAACAAAAACGTGGATTTACTTTCTAAAGCATTCCAACATGAGCAAGACAGATTACTATGAGTGAACTGCATGTATTTGTCTTTCAGGCATAAACTTCACAGAAATCACTGGACCATTATTTTGCACAGCTGCACCTTTTAAAATGGTTCTTTAAGAATTCTTTTTTAAATTTTCTTTTTAAATAAATAAGCGGTTTTTTTTTATTTCAGGACCGTGGACAGCTCTTCAATGCTGAAACGTCTCTCCCCCAACAACCCCCCCCACAACCCCCAAAATTGAGATTTTAAAATGAAACACATAAATACATAAATACATAAATATAACCCAGGTATCCTTCTGTCGGAATAATTGAAATAACATTTACTGGACATCCCTATTTCTTATTGATACGTAAATAAAATGCCATATTTTCCAAAACAGAAATTAAACAAATGAATAATCTGTCTGCTAAACTGTTGTGTGATTCATAAGGTAGATAATATTTGGCCTACCGTTACATATTGTCTACAAATTAAATCATATTCATCACCACAAACACATTACAGCTCTAAATAACTACATTAAAGTATTTCTTTTCCAGAAACAAAAGCTTTCTTCTTGCGCTTTTGAAATTATTTTTTTTTAATTATTTATTATTTTATTCCTAGTGCAGTCCAGTTAAACGTTTCAGACTGAACGAGTTGTATAAATTATTTAGACAAGTTATTTTTAATACTTTCAGGATTGCTATCTATTTATTTATTTATTTATTTATTTATTTGTTTATTTTTTAAACAAATCCAGATAATCACAATTATTTTATAAACACAGTTGATCAGACATCTTTACAATCTAACTCCAAATATGAATAAAATCAATCTCTGGCATTTATATAGCCAATATGTGAGGAATATTTTCAAAGAAATGCGAATAAACTTCTAAACCGTGTCCCATACATTATTCATTTCAGACTGACAACATACTCTCTCATGGTCCGAGCATAAAATCTCTACATAGCCAGACAACAGCTAAATATATCCGTTTAGCTGAGGTACAAATTTAATGAAACTAAAAACACTGATGATTTTTATAAGGACGTGTTTTTTTTTTGTTGTTGTTTTTTTTTTTTAAATACACAAACCAATAGTTTCGCTGTTTAAAGTGGAAAGGAGGATGAAAATTCAAAAGGACACCCCTCCTGTAAAATACACGCTGAGTTTCTTAATGCTATCTGATATAAATTATCAGAAATTTTTTTAAATGGGTACAACAGATTTCAGAACTAAATATTCGTGCAGAAAATCCGCCGCGTTTGTGAGCCGACGCAGAAATTAGAGTTATTTACAAAACCCATAATAAAAATTAGAGTTATTTACAAAACCCAGAATTAAAATTAGAGTTATTTACAAAACCCAGAATTAAAATACATGTATCCTGGCCACTATTCGGAGGTTAGATCCAGGAATGTGTTTGATATTTTAATGCTGATATTTTTAATGATATTGAAAGTACGCATTGATGTTTTGACGCAAAAAAAAAACAAAAAAAACTAAAATGGAGCAAATGTGGAACGAGTCAGTGTAGCGAGCCGAAAGTGTGAGCAGGTGAACTTGTTTTTGAAAGACTGAGTGCTGTCCACATGCCACGCCATCACGCGCCCTACTTTTCCTCCTGTCCTGCAGAGAGGAGCGCAGAGAGGAGCGCAGAGGCGCGGCGCTTCTTTTCTCGCATACAGGCCATGAATAATGCAGGACTCGGAGGCCGGCGAAGTTCCACTTAAATACCAATTTGCTTAACCAATGTTTCCATCCTCCGCCAGCTCCACTTCAGCGCGGTGCAAAGGGGGAGCTGGACACCACTATAGGGTGCGTAATGAAAAGCAAATATCAGGGTCAGTGGGAAAGGCAGCAGCTGCAGGAGCGGAATGGTGCAGAGAACCAGAACTGCATCATCACCAACACACACATGTGTGCAATGCAAATACGTGCTTAGATGCGTTAAATCTTCCTAACAGGAATACGAACACACAGAGCAGCCATTGCTAAGACATCTGGTTTCATTTCCATCCACATTTGACTAATAATTTCATTCACATAATCTGCACCGATGCAACCATTACACTTCTCTGATATCTGATATTCAGTATACCGATACTGAAACCTTGAGGATCAGCCGATATCGATATCTGACTTTCTATTTTTTTTATTATTATTTTTTTAAACTCCACTTACTCCAACATGACTTGCTCAAACCCAAAAAAAATACAATCATGTCTCTTTATATGTAAATATTTCCAGTAAATAAAAATCTTTTCCAAATCCAATTCCAATCTTTTCCTCTTTTTTTTTTTAACACGCTGATCTTGAATTCATTCTTTTTTGTCCAAAATCTGATCCATCATTTTTTCGCCTGGTATCGAACCGAAACCGATCCTGGATATCGCATCACTGCCATCTCCAATAATCGATTTACGGGTCATTTAGACCAAATTTGCCCAAGAAATTGTTTTTAGAAATTTAGAAATTGTTGTTTGGTAACCTGGCAGACAATGAATAAAAAATCTCATTATTATTCAGATAAATGTTTTTGATTTTAATTATAAGGAAAATGTAGCATAGCCTGTGTACGTCATCATAATATTAGGACTACTGTACTGTATATATATGTATATATTATATTATATGTATTACTATAGTGTCTTTTTGCTTATATGAAGCTGATTTAGTACTAATAAGGAAAATAAATAAATATGGAGCCAGGATCATGATCGTTTGTGGCATTTATGGTGAATTTGGTTTCTACTGTTTGAGATGTTGCTATTTATTAATAACAGTAACACACACACACACACACACACACACACACAGAATTGCTGTATCCGAGACTGCATAATCTTTACATATAATTACTCCATGCAGTCATATGTATGTACGCATGCAGTTTATGCGGAACCAGGAACCCGAGCTGAACTTTTCCACTCCCAGCTAGTCTTGCCTAAGCACTACAGGGAGCAGAGAGACACAACCCAACTGCGCCAAAGTAAACACAGCCTGCTGTCCCTCACCAATTGTTATTCATAGAACAGATGAATATTTAATATCTTCTAAGGATACCTTTTGTTAACAGAATTACCAACAAGCGCCCTGTGATGAATTCAGATTTTACTCGCAGTGCCTAAACAATAAAAAAAAAAAAGTTAAGCAGGAAAGAAGTCATGGTTGTGATCGGTGGCTGTGTCCTGAGTGGAGGTGTTGTGTTCTGTACACTAATAGGCCACTCCAGGGACTGTCAAGGGGCCAAGGGGTCTGTGAAGCAAAGACAGGGGGGTCCTGGATTTAAAAAAAAAAGAAAAAGAAAGAAAGAAAGAAAAACAGTTACTTATTATTTAATTGTTTTAGTTTGCTTGTTTGATTGGTAACTTGAATTTAATCTAAAACTCATTAACAATAACTCTATGCAGCCTATAAATAATGTCCACTTGGATTTCAATGGAAAGTTCAGGAACAAAAAGCTCTGACTCCAAACAACAAACAGGATATTATTGAATACATTTAAGTCATTCTTATCAAAGACCATGTAACATGGCATGTGGTATGTGGTATTGGTGAGAACATGACAAAAATGTCACATTAACGTACAATATAATATGCATTTTTATAACAGGGATTGTTTCATTGTTTAAAAGCAATAACAGAAGCCCTGTGTTTTATTCAAATTGTTGATAATACAGTGAGGTGAGTGTCTTAGCCGCCTAAGTAGCCAGTGCAATGGCTGGAATATTCAACATCTGGTTCAGGTGGAATCAAATTAGCATATCTAATTTTTTTTTTTTTTAAGTGAACAAATTTTAAAGGCAAAGATTTGGACTTGGGATTCAGCCACTGCTTCTGATAATTGCTAAGGTGTGAGAAGTTCAACTCCAGCTGTTGAGAGTGCAGTTTAACATCAGATGAGCTACATAAAGTGATGATTCAGTTCGATTCAATTTTATTCGTATAGCGCTTTTAACAATGGACACTGTCACAAAGCAGCTTTACAGAAATAAATGGATTCAAAAATATGTTGTAAATATGTGAATTTATCCTTATGATCAATTAGGGCTGTAGGATTCGAGTCCAGTCTCAAGGCATTTTTCTGTATTGACTTGGACTTGTCTCAGTCTTGGGCATCGTTCTTAATGTTTGCGTTATCTTTACTTTTTGAATGCAAAAATTTGACAAGAAGTAATTCCTTCTTCTTGAAAACAATCAAATCATTTTTGGTTTTCGTTCTCAATCTTGACGTGATCTCGTTTTCATTTGGACTTGATGTTACTAGGCCTTGACCCTCTTAAGACTCTGTCTTGACTCAATCTTGGCTAGTCCTGTTCTTGGACAACAGAGTTAATCTGTTATAAACTGCTAATAGCGAATCCTTATGTTGTTCGAAATACCAAAAATAAAAATTCGGAAGTAGTAGTAGATTAGACAAAATCACTTCTAGACCATTACGATGATGCTGAGAATATACTCATTTTAAACAGCTCAAAGGTATCATGTCAAATCTATTTCACAGCAGTGAATGTAACAACCAATTAATTGTCTTATGTTGCCATAGTTTAATTAGACAGACAATACAATATTTTCAAACACAGACAGATTTAGATTTATGTCAATCTAAACATGTTACTCTCTGAGTGGAGGTCACAAAGTTTCCAATTCCAGGTTTACGATGAAAGAGTTCACAGACGAATATAGTATCCTATTTGTGAGTTATAAATTTACACATAATCTTGTATAACCTATGGATTTTCTGTAGCTGTACTGTAATTCAATCTGGATTGCCCCAGTGTTTAGGTATAATTTCTTTCACTAACTGTAGTCCTTGATTGATAAAAGTATGACATTTCATGCACCAATTATATTTTAAAAATGTATAGAACTGGTCTGATATCTCGTTTTAACTTTAGTTTTCCATTTTTTATATATTGACAAACATCTTTTGGAGATTGGCCCAAACAAGTTTTGTTACAGATGTCATGTGATTTTCACCACACTTTAAACAAACACCATATCCTATCTGGATGACTTGTTGCTGAGTGCACAGTTTCATCAGCATGGGTTATGTGTCACGTCACATGTAATGAAGACCCTTGAGAGGCTGGTTCTGCAGCACCTCAGGCCCCTGGTACGCAACTGCAGTTTGTGTACCAGGCTGACATGGGTGTGGAGGATGCCATCATCTACCTGCTTCACAGAGCTTACACACACCTGGAGAGGCCACAAAGCACTGTGAGGATCATGTTCTTTGACTTCTCAAGTGCTTTTAACTCCGGCTGGCTGAGAAGCTCTCTGTGATGTGGGTGGAGCAGGACCTCGTGGCCTGTATTACAGACTACCTCACCGACAGGCCGCAGTATGTAAGACTGCAAGGCTGCGTGTCAGACGTGGTGACTAGCAGCACTGGTGCACCCCAGGGAACTGTACTGTCACCGTGTTTGTTCACCCTCTACACCGCTGACTTCTGCTTCGATTCGGGAATGTGCCACCTACATAAGTTCTCGGGTGACTCCTCCATTGTTGGCTGTATCACAGATGATAAGGATGAGGAGTACAGAAACCTTATCGAAAGCTCCAGAGAATAACCCAAATTCAGCTCAGCATTGGGAAAACCAAGGAGCTGGTGGTGGACTTCTGGCGCAGCAAGAGGACCCCCACCCCTGTCTCCATATGGGGGGAGGGAGTGGAGATAGCGGACACCTACAAGTTCCTAGGGGTGCAACTCGACAACAAACTGGACTGATCAGACCACACTGAGGCCCTCCATAGGAAAGGACAGAGCAGGACATAATTTCTGAGGACGCTCAGGTCCTTTAATGTGTGCACCAGGCTTCTGCAGATGTTTTAACAGTCTGTGGTGGCCAGCGTTATCTTCATTTCTGTGGTGTTCTGGGGAGGAGGCATCGGGACTTGTGGTGCCAACAAACTGAGAGAGCTGGTGAGGAAGGCCAGCTCTGTGGTGGGGATGGAACTGGACAGTGTGGTGGCAGTGACTGAGAAGAGTATGAGAGGAACCTCTGACAGCTATCGTGGACAATTTTCCTCATCCTCTCTATGCTGAGGAGGCTCAGGAGCACATTCAGCCACAGACTCATTCAGTTACATGCCTCAAAACATCTGGGGGGCTCTTTCATGCCATCAGCCATCAGACTCTACAATGCCCCAATACCCAGTACCTCCTACTCCACTGACTGAGTCTCACAAACACACACACTCAACAGTTAATTGTCATTCCACAGATATTGCACATGTATATATACAAATAGAACTCTAGCATATGTACATACACACAGATCTATTTTATTGTTTCTATTACTTTTATTATATAGGTATTTATGGAAATTCTTTTCTTCGATGTTACTCCTCCTACTTTTGCTGCTGTGTCAACTTGAATTTCCCCTATGGGGGATCGATAAAGGTACATCTTATCTTATGTGACGAGCCAAACAGAGCTCCTTGTCTCAGACGTGAAGACTAACACCTACAGCAGACTGTACAGTACCATGTGCATGTTCTGTTGGGTTCTCCGCTTTCATCTCACCTCCCAAAAACATGCCAGTAGGTAGATTAGCTAAGATAAGCAGACAACTTGGTGTGAATATGTGTGTGCATGGTGCCCTGTGATGGACCGGCATCTCATCCAGAGTGTATTTCCACCTCACACCCAGTGTTATTGGGATAGGCTCTGAATTCCACCATAACTCTGATCGGGATAAAGCATTTCCTGAAAGTGAGTGAGTATCAATTAGGCCAGACCTTCTGTCCTAGATGAAGGGGTCACTGTGGTACATGGTGTGGCTCCTGGGAGTGACCTCAGCACACGGGCATGTTTTCAAGCGGTCAGAAACACTCATGCATGTGCATTCTCTGGCTACACGCAGGCAATGTTGTATGAAGTGCCAATATTTTATGAAACACTGGGCATAAATATCTTATCTAGCACCATGACTGATGTCTTGGCGCTTTTGCAGCGTCCACTAGTACTGTTGCTGAAACAAAGAAAGGAACAATGTAGGAGGTAGGATAAGGGGGTATACATGTAGGATAAGGGGTACTCCAGAAACAGGGTAGCGAACCACTGTATTATGGTAGTATGCCGTTTTGGACATGTCTGTGGAGCTGTATTGCACGTACCCTTTGACAGACTAGCATATTTATTATAGTAGTTTCCAGTCTGGGATGTTGCTTGAACGTTTCGTCTTCCGGGCTGCTTGCAACTCAAAACGGTCCTGCATTTACTTCAAATACTCATATTTCCTTGTACCGCCCGAGATTCACTCGACGACCTGTTGAGGCTACGGAGTGCAAAAGTCTGTTGGTTAGCTATGAAAATTTAATCAGCCTCAGTGCTTCTGGCCACAGTTTGCGGAGTAGGCGCTAATAAAACTCAGCGTTTCTAGTGGAGCAGACGAGGGACTTAGGTGGATTTCCCAGGCATTTCCTGTGGAAAAAAAGTGGAATCAAATGCGACAAAAAAAAAGAAAAAGATGTGCAAGGTTATATTAAACCAGGCCCATAACACAAAAAATCCACATGAAGCAGAGTGGCAAGATCAGACTGTGTGTGAGAATGTGTGAGAATTCCCAGCGTGAGGTCACACACTCACCTCATTAGTAGATAGTGGGGCACCGAGGAAAGGAGGCTTTTGATCTACATTGGCGCAGGACATTAAAACAACCCATTAGCTGGTGAAAGTTGCGTAATATCTCCAATTTATAATGAAAATGTGAGTTATGAGATGAAAAAACTTCAATAACTTTATAGCAAGTCAGAATTTCATGCTTCTTCTTGCTGTTATAAAGGAATGAGCAATTTTTTCCCGACCAGGCATTCAAAATTTCCAGTGATATCTATTCGTGTTCATCAGGATCATTTCTGGACATTTGGGGAACAACTCAGCCATTATTTTATATGCAAGAATGATATGAAGAATTAATACTTCATTATCTTGGAAGAGACAAAAATAGTAAATTAAAACTGAACAAGAAATATGCACGAGAAATTAAATCTCTAAACAAATAAATCATAAAAAAATAAAACACTGATGCTGACAATGCCCCAAAATATTTCCTTATAACACTTTAGTCCATCAGGCTACTTATAATGGTGAAAGGTTTGAATTCATGAAAATCATTTCTTCATTGGTTTATGATCATCTGAGCTGCTATAGGTCTAAAAGGAGTTGTAGGTGATTGAACCACCTGACTGGTGATTACTTTTAAAGTCGACACGCTATTGTCATCATGGCTGGTAGTAACGAGCTAGCAACATAACATATGTTACTCTTACACTTCTTACTTTAAATACTAGCTAACTCGCTAATTATCCACTAACTTTCAATTATGTCAAAAAGCGGAAGCAAGAAAGTGGATAAATGGACTAAATCCAATGAATTAGGTGTTTCTCCTCTTCTGCTTTTTGATTTGTGCGTTTTTCCATCTAGATC
>CM040989.1:2328875-2386525 GCA_022985145.1 Pangasius djambal | reverse complement strand
CTCTCTTCTCCACAAACTAAGCACACTGCTTTACCTTTGACTTTGGTAAATATATACTTAGAAGTCCATGTCTCGTTAAAAACTCGACGTTCTGCATCAATCTTTCTTTTCTTAACGTGAGTGGACATTTTGGGGATAACCGCTAATGCACCTTTGGTAAAGGTCAGATCACCAATTAAACACGGGCACGTACGCGCACACCATAGGCTCACACGCATGAGCATAATGACGTATAATTAGCAATCGCCTTCAAACTAAAAGCAATATAATTATATTGTGTGTATAATATACACTTTGATTCCTGACTTCCCACTGACCTCATAGGGGGCCGGTCAGCGACAGCCAAAGGGCCGGATGTGGCCCGCGGGCCGTACAATGCCCAGGTCTGATCTAGATAGATATGAATGATTCAGGATCACTGCTTCATCATTATCTTTTTTGAGTTTGTTTTGTTACTTAATTTAATTTAGTTAAGTAAATTGCAGTTTCTATTCTGTTCACACCACAAGTAGGCCCTGTGGCTGCCTGATACGTAAACCTGTTCTTTTTTGCATATCTATTTTAAAATTCATAGGGCCCCCTGGTGGTCAGGAGGACCAGAAGTGACCACTTATACCGCTTATAGCAAGAAATAGCCCTGATGTTCAAAGCTGGCACATTGGGTAAAAGCATGACTCCAATGAGTAAATGCAAATACATTACTTTATGGCTTATTCTACAGTTGTCATCATTAGTTATTAGTTTATCTCCTCCAATTATCAGTTCTCCTTCCACTTTTCCTCTTCTACTTGTTTTCTATTTATTTTCTGGCTTCCAGACAGGTAAGTTCTCTTCATTCTGAAACGCACAACAATTCCAAATGAACTTGTTCAAGTGGTTTAGCTTTATATATTACCTGGTTCCTGGTTTTGTTTTGTACCTATTAGAGGTTTTGGGGGCCTCTTAAAACCCAAGCAATTGTCTCTCTTGTGGCTACGCAAGTGTCTCTGCGTCTAACATCTCCGATACAGAACCTACTACAGCCTCCGAAGCTCAGCTGCTGAAGGACTGCTACACAAAATTTTTACTCCATCTGCAATTATTACTGCAGTTACTCCCAGGATTCTTATATATACTACATGTCAGTTTGTTACCCAAATTCTGGTGTTTTTTCTCTGCTGTTAATTCCATTCAATAGAGGAGATGTCATAATCAAAACCTGCTGTTCTGTGGTTGGAGGGCAGAGAGCTGGCTGTACTATAACGTGAGAACGGACTGGGTTAGAGCTTACATCCTCTTTGATTATCAAAAGCTCATGAGTGCATTAATGCACTTCTCAATTAGCATGTTTTCCTGCATGCCACAGGCTAGAGCTCTGCTGTGCTTTTGACATGTCAGAACTCATAAGAGTCAGAGTTGCCTCAACCATATAAAAAGGTGTGTGTGTGTAAGTGTGTGTAAGAGAGAGAGAGAGAGAGAGAGAGAGAGAGAGAGAGAGAGAGAGGATGGCGATAACACTTAAACTTCTACATTCATTATGACTGAAAAGCTTCCTCACCCAACACTTTAAAATGGCATAAACTGTATGCAGCATCCATTCAAATTGGACTCACGAGGAGAAATAACAGAGAGACCGATTTGGAACCTGGAGATATGTGGGTTTGTTTTGCTCCTCTCAAACCTGCCGACGTATCTGTAAGAATATAATAGTATCTGTAAGAATTTCAAATATTTCAAAACTGAGGTGATGCAATAACGTTGTATGACATCATAAAACTTGAATCGCGCACAATGTCTGTGTTAAAAGCCAAGAAAGACCTAGGCTCATTTGACAGAAATGCAAGTATGCAAAATTTATGTAGCTGATTTCATCAGAATCAGCTACACTTTTCCTGCTAAATATTTCAGCCCTCCTTGCTCCTTGTATTAGAAGCAAGCGTGCTAACACAGTGCTTGCTCAGACTCGACAGAGTTATGTGCGCCGAGAGAGATGACAGATCCTAATTTGAGCTGGATTTGAGATTATCCTCAGCATGCATTAGTGTAAGCAAAGTCTTATTGAATATTTGGTTGGTGGTAAGCCTTGAGTAAAGAAGTAAAAAAAAAAAGTGCTGCTAAAAAGTCTGCTTTCTTTCATTTGCGTTATTTTCTGGTAGCTCCTAACCCTCTGGGTGAGTTAAATTTTTTTTTACAAAAAATCTTAAAATGAAATGAGCAGACAACTCAAGAGAAGAGAGTACATCTCTAGGCATACCAACACCCATCCATTTGTTTGTATCTCAAGATATCTCTAAAAAGAAGACGTAGCGCAGAAAAATGCAGAGAAGGGCGAAAACATCCAAAAGGAATGCAAGCCACAGAAAGAAGCAGCGATCAAGGATAAGAAAGAAAAAAAAGAGCATAGAATAAAAATTCCCTTTACCTTTTCTCATACTCCTAACCCTATTATTTCTCCTGCATTACTTTCTTCTGAAATCACCCTGAGGCTAAGCACTCTCCTGGGTGGCTAGCCTGGAGCCAGCCTTGTTTTCACACACTGGTAATAATTTCACTGGCGGAGAATAAAGGCTTTTAAAAGATCGTCCTTCTCTCCCCACAACCGCCAACCCCTTACTCTCCACCTCCTTATCCAGGGCCTTTTCAGAGCAACTGCATGTGTCTTGCAACAACTGAACTTATTTTTTCCAAATTTTTATCAGTCTCCTGTCTGCTCTATTCTCTCCGGCTCACCCTGCTCGAACTCCCCAACACATTCCTCCCAAGGCTGTCATCAGAAGCGGGACTCGTGGACTGATGTTTGTCTGCCCACAAAAAAAAATCAAGTAGGCCAGATTGGGGAGAAGGAGTGAACTTGGGTCTTCTGTGGATTCATGCATTTTGTAGAGAGATACAGCGCAATCCGCTGTCCAATTTGAAGCTGCCGCCTTCAGTATGCAGTTTTATGCCTCCGCCTACACATTGAATCTTCTCTCCTGACATGATTTTTTAATCTTGCTTTACCAGCCATCTGCTCCTGTAGATAGGAGTTGGAGTTCGAGAGGTTCGCGTATTGCATCCGGGACTAATAAAGTGGAAACGTGGCTTGGCTGACTACTTCCAAGACCAGAAAAAGTGATCAAACTACTCATGTTTCTTTTGCTATCACCTAAAATTCCACTCAATCAGCCTAAGCAAAGACAAATCCAGTGGATAATAAATCTACAGATGAACTCATGGACAGGTTACACTCTCATTTAGTTGTCATTTTGCTAAAAGTTACTTCACCCTACAGTCACCTCAAGAAATGTAGCTGTCTTGTTAAAAACAGTTCTTGTATGTCTGCTGAACTACACCAATAAAAAATTGGAAGCTTTTTGACTGATATTGCCACTATATTAGTTATACAAAATTACTATAGATTATTATTATATGATATAGATTATTATGGATAAATAGATACAGTAAAGAAAGCGTTTTCCAAATGGTTCTTTGAACATTTAGCTTCTTGAACTGGTCGTACTTAGATACGATATCTGATAGGGATATACCTTTTTATACATAGCTACTCCCCTTAAGTGATTCTTCAGAAGGAGAACCTTTAAGGGTTAAAGATAGTTGGGTGAAATGGGTGCATGGATGGATGGATTGATGTGATGAATAAGCAGGCTCAGGTGAATGAGTGAGCGGGTGCATGAATTGGTAAATGGATAGATGGAAGCTTGGGTGGGTGGGTGAACAGATGGATGGTTGGTTGACTGGATGGATGGATGGAAGGGTGAGTGGATGGACTGGTGGAAGGAAGGATGGATGGGTGAATGGTTTGGTGGGTGAGTGGTTGTTTGGATGTATGGGTGGGTAAGAGGAAGGATGAGTGGCTGGATAGATGGATGGATGGATGAATGGAAACCTAGATAGATGGATGGGTGGGTGGATGAATGTATTGACTGATGGATAGCTGGAAGGAACGATGGATGGGTGGCCTGATGGATGGATGGATGGTTTGGTGGGTGAGTGGTTATATGGATGTATGGGTGGGGGAGACAAAGGATGAGTGGCTGGATAGATGGATGGATGGATGGATAGATGAATGGGTGGGTGGGTGGATGTGTAGAAAGATGGATGGATGGGTGAAAAGAAGGATGAGTGGCTGGATAGATGGATAGATGAATGGGTGGGTGGATATGTAGATACATGGAGGTGTGGATATGTAGAGAGATGGATGGGTAGGTAGATGGATGGACTGATGGATAGGTGGAAGGAAGGTAGATGGGTGGCTTGATGTATGAATGCTTTGTGGAATGGACAAATGGATAGATGGAGATGGATGGATGCATGGGTTGTTGGGTGAGTGGTATGGGTGGGTGAGAAGAAGGATGAGTGGCTGGATAGATGGATGATGGATGGAGGGATGAATGGGTGGGTGAATAGGTAGGTGGATGGATGGGTGGGTGGATCACTGGATTGATGGACGGATGGATGGACAGGTGGGTGGATGGATTGATGGACAGATGTATGACAGGTGTAAAAAGGATACAATACTACATATTGTAACTCATTACTGTATGGATGATTTCTGACTTTGCAGACATCAAACTTTGCAGATGTCTCGCTGAGGATATTAATGGCTCAGTCATGATGTGTGTTCCAACCGAACATTCTTACTGTCAAATGATTTTGCATTTGAACTTTCCAGAAACAGCTTTTAACTTCCGACAGTGGTCCCAGCAGTACGCTGTCTGAACGTAGACGGTTGTAGTTCTGAGACTTCAGCTTCATCAGCACCAAATAAACACCCAGACTGGTGACAAGTACCGGGGCTTGATCATCACAATGACTTCGTGCCTAGCGAGCGATGTGTGTAGCACAAATGTGTATTGATCGTGCTGTCTGCTCCGTGACACAGGCTGGATGCAGGGGCGGCTTAGCCACCACCGTCCCGCCAGCGAAAGAAAGATCTTTTATTTAGCGTTTGCTCCAGTTGGCTCCTGCTCATGAATTATGCAGCGGCAGGCCCCTGTAACAAGCTCCAGCTCAACTCTACACCTAGTGTGTGGCTTAAAATATAGATAAAAGCTGAACAGTGAGCTACAAACGCCATGTTTTTTTCTCTCCTCAGGACAGAAGAAAGTCAGCGAAGGCAGAGGTTCACAGCAATTAAGAGAGACTGCAGCACACCAGGTCTAGATCAGTTCTCTCCCTGGTGCACTCTGTAGGGAGCGAGCCAAACACTCGCTGAATGAATCAAACAAAAATCATTAACAGAGGCTTGTGTGTGTTGTCTGCTGCGACTGAACAGATCGTTGCACGTACCTGTGATATCTCATGCTGGGGTAAAAGTATTGTTTATTAAGAAAGCCAAGATTGCCACATCATCTACATCCTGACTGCGTTGATTGGTGACAGACCATTTTTTATCATGTACACATAAATGTGTGTTTATTTTTGTGTCCCAGTCCATTTGCTTGCCATGGATCTGCTCCAATTTCTGTCCAGCAGAACCATTTATATTAGAAATATTCAAACTTCTTCCTCATGAGGCCCACTTCTCAGTTTTTCCGCCCAACAAAAACAAATTTGTCAATACTCAAAACTACACCTGTGTATACGTACAAAACCAGGCAAAGTCTTCTCATTTGCCCAGGGGTATATGAATATAAAATGGGATGAAATAATGAGATAAAATAAAATAAAACCACATGACAATAAGAGTTTTATAGCATACCAGATCTGCCAGCCCGCCAATCATGTGTAGTCCCACCCTCTGAGTGTGTGTGTGTACGTGTATGGTGTATATAATACTTTTTTCGATGTAATTCCTACAAATCTTCCCTACAAATCATTAAATTGTGTAATTTTACTCATAGAAGCGGTGAAATCCTCCCGCATGGCCCATATTTTCCTGTTGATCTGCTGCGCAGCGTGTTTGAACGTGTCTGTACGCTGACCAATCACTGTCCAAATTTCATTACCATTAAAATTATTTGTTAAACGTTAAATCTGTCTTTCAGACAGCTAAGTCGAAAATACACTGATTTTCAACAATTTTATTTTTTAGATTTTGTGCTTTATATACTTTATATATTTTATATATTTTATCCATTTTATATTTATATTTAATTTCACATTAATGAACTCAAAGTATTCTCAAGCTAAAACATTACTAATGTGAGATGGGGAAAGGGGTGGAGCTTCCAGGGGATCGGTTAATAGCAGAGAGTTCAAAACACGTACTTAAACAGATAAGTTGATTGGCTCATCGGCTGTCTGATTTGCAGTATATAATGACCAATTTTTTTGATACAAAGTTTGAACGGGTGTGTCATAGCAATTTATCGGAGAGAACATACGCTTCCAACCGTCTCCATGAACATTACAAGTTGACATATCTGTATCAAAAGGAACATTTTAACCAAAATGGATTTCCTTCCTTTCAAGCAAAAGTCTAGAAAGTGCAATTGTCTCTCTCAAAGTGCAGAATAATGCAGTTCAGGTAAAATGGTGCCGGGTGATCAAGATATCTTTTTTTTTTTCTCCCAAAAGTACCTTTAAAGTGCAGCAGTAACCTAAATAAAGTGAGTGCGTATGGATCATTCCCATCCACGCTGGACCTCCCCTATCTTTTTTACATAAATGGACCACATAATGAACTCTGAAGATAAATAATATATTGCTAAGCAATGAATTCACACAGATCTGATGGTGGTTCATTAATTTATTGATCAACCTGTGTGCAATAACAGGGCGAGTTAAACGTCAATCAGACAATATTAGTCCCTTACAAGCACATCAGAGAGAGATTTTAATTTCCTAAGGAGATGATTTGCAAGATCAAGTAACAAACTTATTTATCATGAAGATATTGAGCTGTTTTCAAAAGAACTTGCCGGTTCTAATAACAAATAGTTATTAGAAACTATAATTTTGATTAAGTTAGTGTGTAATTCTTCTTAAATAAAAAGTCCTGATAGCTGCTTTTAAAAGAAAATGATCCCAGCAATTGTGCAACATCTCAATTTCATTTTATTTTTTTAAATAAACCACCATGAGGAACATCACTGCAATGCTTCCAACAATTATTAATCATTTCTCTAGCTAAAAAAAGCATGAAGAATAAAAAAAAAGGCACAAAAACTTCCCTTTGATATTTTATGGTACAGTCTACATGCCAAAATAATACCAGCTTTTAGAGGAAAGATCTTGCACTTTCAGAGCTCCAAAAAGAATTATAGATATATCATCATCTTCAAACCAGCATGTCTATCTCTGATGTTGAAATGCATTGCCACTTCTTCTGCATGCCAAGCTGATTTTCACATTTGATTATGGCACATGGGTGTCTGAAGACTTGCATGACTGAACTCCTTCACATAGACACTGACAGGAGTGGGAAAAGTAATAAGAAGCTTAAGTGAAAGTATACATAATGTGTCAATATCTTACTCAATTAAAAGTAAAAGATTGGTACTTTCACCAATGTATGAAAAACTAAAAAGTAAATGTTCTAACTGCTGAAATTAAGTTCATGTCATGTTTCTATACGAAAACTTTTATTACTTCTCTAAAACTCTTTTCATGGCAACTAAGCGCTTTTGTCAGTCTGTAACTCTGCAGGTTTACTGCATGACTAATGCTATGTAGTTTGATAATGAATTACTCAGTACTAAAATATCCTGTAAATAGCCAACATTTACCATTAGCTAGACTCTGACTTTCACATTATTTACTGGAATTGATGCTTCATTTTATATGAGTTTCATTTTATACCTTGCTTACTCCAGCAAAATTTTACTTCCATACTGCAGTCTGGTAGATTATCCATCTTTAGATGAACACGAATAGCTATAGAGCTAACTACTGTGCGTTGCGTAGCATGAAAAGGTCAGAGCAGATGATGAATTGGTATGATTCTTGATAGTTTTCTTTCTACACTGATGAATTTGACTGTCATTGGCTGGATGAAATAAGAAGAGACCTCTGAGATTTGTAAGGAGTACATATTGAAGGTCTAAAAAAAAAATAGTAATTGAGTGCAAGAATTCAACTCCAAAAACACTCAAGTAAAGTATAAATATGCCAAAATAATACTTAAGTATAATGATGTAAGTACAGTTACTCAGGTATTTTCCACCCCTGGACACTGAGATCAGCCAACTCTGTCAGCAGGAGTAAAGACCACCAGCAAGAAGCTGTTTAAACCATCCATGCTGTTCTGGGATCAGCTATGTCAGCTTCAGATTTAATCTCGCTGTGTCCTCGAATACATTTGTGACTCTGTGAAAAACAGTCCAGATGTGAAGCTGCACCAGGGGAACGCTAACTTTATACACATCTGTCACCGTGACTGTGGAGCGCCAAAGTGGGCAGAGCCTCAGCAGACAGAACCCATTAGTCAAAGCCATGTAGATAATAAGCGGAATTCACTTAGTGCATTAATGAGTTTACTTTTTTGACGAGACACTTTAATTCAGATATCCTTTGTCTTAACATGTATACATTCTGGCTGAGATATAACTCTCATATAGCACACACACACACACAGATATACCCACACGTTCTCGGACCACCCAGCACACTGTGGTCTAGAGTGGAGGCACGGTCGGCCCCGTCACCTGCAGCAACACTGCTTGCGCTGAATTATTAATCCCTAATATCATTATGTAGTCACTACTTGTCATAACAATCTAG
Organism: Pangasius djambal; assembly: GCA_022985145.1. NCBI lineage: Eukaryota > Metazoa > Chordata > Actinopteri > Siluriformes > Pangasiidae > Pangasius > Pangasius djambal. Next base: position 2,377,882 of record CM040989.1, on the reverse strand, counting down.
GCTGGCAGAGAGAAACTCAATCTGCTGCGGCCCGCACAGACAATGCCTATTAATTATTGATATGGACTAATTGGCTACAGGGTTTGTGGGGCACAGTTACTTTTGTTCTTCCCACTGCTTGCACCGATCCTTCAAGAAACAATATTATCAGAGGCCCACCTCCCCCTTGGCCCCATGTCAATGAATTAGAAGCTGTGTTGGCCTTCTACCCTTCCCACTCCCCGACCATCTTACAGAGGATTTATGATACATTTTTTTCCCAGACTTCTGCCCTCTCAGTAGCTGTGCCAACCTGATATTTAATGTTGGATAATTAATCTAAGCCAAGGTTCTCGTGCTTGGCTCACTATGTAACTAAGTTGGGTTTTCAAATAGGTGTACGTAATAAATTAACATCTAAGTCAAGTGCAGAAATATTTCAATTTTTCAAGGAACAAATTCAGAAAGGTCTAAGGGTTAGCTGATTAGCTAAATAATGGATGAACCTGGAGCGTGGCAGTGACATATACGAGTCTGGACATAACAACTCTGAATTCAGAATACATGCATGTAAATGGGGCATAAATATTTCTGCACTTGACCGAAACCTCCCTAATTATCCTATTGTATACAATCTCACATCTACTCTCACTGACCATTTGTTTCCAAGTACCCATGCCATGTAGGTCACTTTGTAGGGACTGCACAAGTAGTTGAGTAGTTGTCTTTTACCTAGTTAAAGCAAAAATTGATTCAGGACATCATTATTTTAGCCAATTTTATTAGTGCATTGCAGTTAAATGCTGATAACAGTAAAACGCACTTTAATTAACAGCCATGCACAGGCTATATATCCGTATGCTAAAGGTGTTAACAATGAACATGAATAAATCAGTGCAATAAAGCTGTACTGTATCTGCACATCCTATTCCGCTATTTAAGGATGCACAAACTGGCTGTAATCATTCTGGAACTGAGACTGTTCAGCATGGAAGCTCATGTCCATCAACAGTGCCCTACTTACAGCTCAGTGACACCTTCCTTGGATGGAAGATATTATATCAGCATCCTCAACAGCATCGTCTAGGAGGTTTTTACTGCATGTTCAACTACGGTGGAATTGTATAGTAACGTGCGACCTGCAGCACAGAACTCGCTCTTTCGCTAGTCACGACAGAATTCACTACGCTACATTACGAGTATTTGTTTAACTTAAAAAAAATAATAACTGTGGAGAAATTCCTTTGGGAGTGGGTGGGAGTGGGATTTAACAAAACACTTGATACGATGTGTTATCAATGTGATATCGTTCCATTAAAGCAAAAAAAAAAAAAAAAAGACTTAGTTTAGAATTTGAAGCATTAGCTTCAAAGTAGCATTCCTTACCATCTGCCTTGTTGCTTTTTCCACCACCTCAACTAGTCAAGCTCTATACAGCAGCTACACAGTAGTGAATCAACTAGTTGACTAGTTGCTAGGATTTTTAATCATGCCAATATGAGTGGTGCATTGAAAACAGTCCACCATGCAGACATTTAGAGCTAACAGCAGCCTTGTGGTTGGCAACCAATATTGTATCAGGGTTAAATAACCATTAACTCAAACTGTGCTTAGAAACAAACAAGCTTTAGCTTCTAACTACAAGCACACCTGCACATACAGCTATAATGTAGACCAACAATGTGGGTATGTCCAATAAAGTGGCCACTCAACACTCATACCACAAACGTCCACACTACCACGTTTATGTCTTTGCTGTGAGAATAGTCTACCACCTAAACAACATTTGGTTAGAGGTGGTCCTATTGTGGTCCTTTCCCACTGGAAGTACAGGATACAGCAGCTAGGAATTAATTTCAGGAGGGATGAGGAAATCTACTGAATAAAAACACTGCATGATATTGATAAGTCAAATGTGTTCAAGAATTTCAGGTGGATGCCAGACAATAGAAGGATCCATGTGCTAGAATATGTATCAGGGGGTTCAAACCTGAAATCTACCCCCTAGCTTTGCCTTTGGGGGTAAGGAGAGGCTGATAAATTGTGCAGAGCAATAGATGGGCTACAGAACGTAATTGTATGTCTAGCTATACAGTAGAGGCACCTGATAATACAAGTTAGTTATAGATACAAGGTAGGTATACCTAATAAACAGGCAACAGCTTGTATGTCACTAATGAAATAAATTTGTCAGATAAATTTTAACTGAGAGCAATAAGGACAGTGAAGCTTGGAAGCTAGTCACGTCATTGAAGAACCAGGGCCAAAGCCAATTAAATTTTTTATCTAGCTCACCCACTTATATCCTCATATCAAAAAAAAAAAAAAAAAAAAAAATCAAGTGTCTCATCCTCCTCTTCAAAGGGTTGAAATATTGACCCTTTCTTTCACCAGGAAAATAAGGTATTCCACACAGTGCTCCCTTTCCTTGACATGGAATTCACAGGAGAATGAAACATGACCAGTTTCACTAACAAAGACACCCAGACTAATAGGGAGACAGTCAAAAATTTGGCTTGTATTGGTGTGTGTGTGTGTGTGTGTGTGTTTGGAGGGGGGGGCTGTTTTTATATCTTGGTGGGGACCATACTGTATGTCCCCACGAGGATAGGAATATCTGACAGCTTTGACTTTGTGGGGATATTTAGCTGGTCCTTTTTTTTTTTTTTTTTTTTTTTTTTTTTTTTTTTTTTTTTTACAGAAACTTCAATTTGTATTTAAGAAAATGGTTACTGAGGTTAAGATTAGGATTAGATAATTTAAGATAGATTAAGCATAGTATTAATTAGCATATTAATAATTATGTCAATGGAAAATCCTCATAAGTATAGTCTGAAAAACATGTGTGTTGATACTGTAGATTATCATTTCATGGTCAATATATTACTAACCAAAAAGAGTACACTATTTGTGTAACATGAACCTGTTGTGTTTGGATCCTTCACTTAAAGGACTGCATTATTGACTGGCCGTGTGTTTGGATGTCATTCATTTTGCATGACTCCTCAGCCGACATGACACCATTATTTACTCACTGTCTTGACAGTGATGTCAGATTAAGTCTCAGTTAAGAGAGAGTGTCTGACACACGTGTGCATGTAGTCAGCATGGATCAGAGCATGCTTGCTGAGCGACTGTCACCCGGAGGTCCACCTCAGTGTCAGATCCTCAGATAAAACACCAGCTGTTGAGCTGTGGACAAAAGCAATGGCTGAAAGAATAGATCAATGTGAAACTTATTTCCCTTCTTCAGTAAGCTCTTTATCTTGGTCAGGGATACGGGGGGATCCAGAGCATATCACAGGAACACTGGGAGTGAGGCAGGACTCCACCCCAAGTGGGAAGCCAGTCCATCACAAGCACCATGCACACACATATTTACATACTCATTTCCACCTACGGGTAATTTATCATAGGCAGTCCACCTACACAGAGGAAACCGGAGGAAACCTACACCGATACAGACAAGCCAAGATCAGGATTGAACCAGGAGCCCTGGAGTTGGCAATGCTACCCATTGGACCAGTGGACTGCACTCAGGTTACTGTCTGTGTTTAGTTTTGTATGGAATCACCGTGTCCATGTGGGTTTCCTCCGGGTTCTCCACTCAACTCCCATAAGCATGCTGGTGGATTGGTTACACTAGGTGTGAATGTGTGTTCATGGTGCCCTGTTACGGACTAGCATCCCATCCAAGGTGTATTCCCACCTCACGCTCAGTGTTCCAGGGATTGCCTCAGGATCCTCCACAACCCTGACCAGGAAAAAGCATTTACTGAAGATGAATATTTTTGGTGACCTGCATTCTTGGGTCAAATCTAAGATTAGGGTTAAAGTACTGAATCAGTCAAGCTCATTTACTAGTGATCACAAAATGACACCATGAAGTGAAAACAATGGTCCAATACAGAAACTGCAGTCACTATTAAATACTTTTCACAACCTGTAATGACAAAGTACAACTGAAGTGTTAATTATATGATCATAAGAGTCAGTATATAAAGTATAACGGAAATGATATATATTCAGTCCCAGTGACTATTTCATCATCACTTGCACTTTAAAATGATTTAAATTAGGTAATACTAAGATAATGTTGCTTGTTCTGGTTCTGTGTGGCAGCGCCATCCCTCCTGTCTTGATTAAATCTTATAATGCTTAGTTCTTCTAGTCTTGTCCTGTCATGTGAGCCTTTCGCCTACCCCCAGCTGACACACCGAACCTCCAAATCATGTGCAAATTCTACCCCTTGCTTCCCCAGTGGGATAACCATGTGACAGAAAAGAGTCCCTATCCCTACTAATCTGCTTTTTAGTGGCCCGGCATGAATGCTCATTTCCATAATCAAGTCGACAGGTGTGGAGAGGGTGAAAAAGCACAGTCGAATGAAGAGAAGAGGAAAGGTGGAAAGAGCCGGAGTGGGAGCAGGATTGATGGGAGTATGGGGGCTACTCTCATGAAGAATCTTAGGCTTTGGGCATGAGGCTCTGATTGGAGCTGACAGTCCCACCTGCCACTATCCCCTATCCATCAGCAATAACCACGCTGACCCATACTGGTCATATTTTAAAAGCCTGATCCAGAGCTCACTCTCGTCTGCATATGCATGTGCCACAGGCCAGGACCTGAGCCAGTGCTCACATTAGCAGTCACATACTAGCGCTTCGGAGCAGCCCCTTCATGCCCCGGTCCACTAATTGAGGCCCCATTTCTATTTCCTACAATGACCAACAATCAGGAGCAAGGGACTGTAAATGGGCGTGCGAAGGTCAAACAAAGGGCTTACTTTTCTCTCATTTTCCTACATGAAACCTGTACTGCTCCATATCAGTATGTGCTGCACTGTTTTTTTTTTTTTTGTTGTTTTTTTTATGTTTGATTCTTACAGTTGTTTCTTGCTTGGTGACCTGCATTCTTGGGTCAAGTCTAAGATTAGGGTTAAAGCATTGAATCTACTAGTGGCATAAACCACATAAAATAATCAGAAAATGGATTAAACTTTAATTTCACAAAATCACACCTCTAGGTTTTCTGAATAATAAATGTTATCTTGTACATGCACTATATTGGCTAAAAGTTTGTGTATGCCTGATCATGACCCCCATAAGTGGGCCTTCCCCAAATTTTGCCACAAATTTCGAGGCACATGATTGTCTAGAATGTTTTTGTATACTGTAGAATTACAATTTCACTTCACTGGAACTAAGAGGCCCAAACCTGTTCCAGCATGACAATGGCCTTGTGCACAAAGTGAGCTCCATGAAGACATGGTTTGCCAAGGTTGGTTTGGAAGCACTGGTGATTTGGCCTGCACTCCAATGAACACCTTTTGGATGAATTGGAATGCTTGGCTGCACCCCAGGCCTCCTCGCCTGACATCAGTGCCTGACCTCACTAATGCACTTGCAGCTGAATGGAGAAATCCCAAAAGCCATGCCCCAAAATATAGTGGAAAGCCTTCCCAGAAGAGTGGAGGTTATTAAAACCACAAACAGGGACTAAATCTATAATGGAATATTCAACAAGCACATATGGGTTTGATGGTCAAGTGTTAACAAACTTTTCACAATATAGTGTATTTGCTGGCCATATCTTTGTAAATCTGTGTAATTTTCCTGCGACTGTGATCAACGGGTTTTGTAGGTATCGCCTGCTGGATGTTTTTGAATTTTCCACTATTGCTTTACTACAGATGGTCATAAATTATGTGTGGCTACGAGAAACAGGTCAATATGACTTTATATTGATCCCTTTTGAGCCTGTCTCCTCTCAAGGTTTCTTACTTACAGTATGTCGTCTCAGGGAGGTTTTCCTCATCACTGCCATCTTCAGCTTGCTCATTTGGGATCAAGATCTTTCTGTAAATCTATGTTGCCATGTCTATTGTTATACAAAAAATTAATTTAAATAGATTTGAGGTGAAGGAATTCTTGATTCAAACAACAGTCCTTTTCATTTGTGCTTGGTTCGATATGCTTAGTGGTTATGTTATTATTAACAACTGTGGTGGACTACAAGATCCTCACTCTTGAATTCAGTTTCAGTAATGCTGACTCTCTGGAAAAATTAACTCAGATTTAAGTCATCACAACAGTATGCAGAGCACCACCAAATTCCAACAATATAATAAGCAGCAGTGAGAGAACAGATCCACAAAAGATTCAGTAGTTATTTGTTAAACTGCTGCTTCATTTCCAGGCTCCTGGTGTGTGTCATGGCAGAGGTTAGATGACAGGGTGACCCTCTCTGCAGGACATTTTGAATGCACCTCTGAGCATTACTATCCCACCATGTTCCTGAGGAAATTCAAAGGAACCATACGCCTTTCCCAGAGGGACACATTAACAAGCCCATCTAGTTAAATTGAGCTCCTGCATTACCTAATGTGCTCGCCAACTCCAGGGGTAGGAGACAGCACATCCATAATTGATCACACGTACTTTTTTTCTCAGGCATCTTAGGCTAACAGAGTGAGCAGCTTTGTTCTGAGCAAGCTAAGCTAAAGAGGAGGGTTTAGCTTACCTGTTTTTGATTTTCGCATTCGCTTTTTCACAAAGACAAGATTTTCATGGCTCGATCCATGAGTTAGAGGACTGGGTACTGTAGCAGTGGGAACATCGGGCTGCTTCATCTCCACTGCGGTTAGGGTGAGTTTGCATTTCACACAGGCCACTGGAGATACTATATTCACTAGCGCCTACAGTAGCACCCTCGTCTTCGGTTGTAGCAGCCACGATCAGAAGAATGGGGCTGTTATGTGTTAGGTTGGAAAGGTGATCATAGTTAGTGTCTTATTTATTTTCCCCTGACTTTCTCCCTAATCTAGTCTTGGCCAATTCCCATCCACCAGTCAGCTCTTCCCTATGATGTGACAAATACCAAGCAGAAAGGGTGAAAGCTGCTTCCTCTGAGACACGTGAAGCCAGTCGACCACATCTTTTTGAACTGTTGCTCATGCTGCATCACAGGGCAGTGTAACACACTCGGATGAAAGTGTTTTCTACCCTCTTCCGCATACATGAGCTCGCAGATGCTCACGATTGTCTATCGTCGCTCTGATTGACAGGGGAGAGAGAGGATGCCCCTCCTCCCGCCCAGACAGCACAGCCAATTTTGCTCCCTTGGACTCCGGGACATGGATGATATTTAGTGTTTCTGAACAAAATTCATCACGATTGTGCAAAAAGCAGAAGATAACCCAATCTTATCCGAAAAAATGTGCACATGCAATTTATTTGCAGCACTATCTATACAATGAATATCAACATTCTGTCACAAGCATATGAGAGATTCACTCATATGCTCTGTTTGCCATGTTCTGCACCAATCTACCACTGAATAAGATCGATATGCAATGGTCCCTGTAGACGTTCAGCATTTGGCAGTGGTGAGCTTGGATTAATTAAGTTGGTGAAGAAGACTGATATGTTAATATGGATTGTATGTTTGCAACAGAAAGGTGATGCTCATCGTATAGAAGGTGCTGCAAATAAGTTGCATACAAATGTTTCTCTTTTTTTTTCTTTGAGACTGGGTTGTTCAGAGAGTTGAGTTTACATTACAATATAACTACACGATAGGGCCAAAAGTTTGTGTACACCTGACCATCACACCCATATATGATTTTTGAACATCCCATTCGAGATTTAGTCCCCTTTTGGATGGATAGAACCAAATACAGGGCAGTTCTAGAAGAAAACCAGTTTGAATCCAGTGACTCAGGTTCCAGTGAACATCCTGAGCTGGTTGGGAAGATGCCAAGTGTGTGCTTCATATTTATCAGGAATATTGTTAGGAATTTAAAGTATAAAATAGTTTTAATATGTTTAACACATCACTGAATAATTCAATATATATTTTTATAGTATTAATGTCTTCATTATTATTATAAAATATTAGAAACATGTAAAAATCAGGTGTGTCCAAACAAATGGAAAAAAAATGTAAATAATATATAAGAAAAAGTAAAGCTGCGTTACATTGTACGCTGAGTAAGTATTGTCTTTTGGACTTGCAACAGCCAATAAAACACAGTTAATACTATGCAGCAAAAGTTATTCGGTTAAACCAGAAATAATTTCCTTCACACGCATTTTCTCCCACACTCTGCTGTGAAGAGTCACAAACCTTGTATGAGCTGAAAATAAGCATTATATCTTCTACTGAGGCTCTATCATGAGTTAGGCAGCCGTCTATTATAGCTGTTACAGCTTGCTTTGGTTCAAAATGTAATGCACGGAATGCATAAAAAAGTCTCCACAAAAGTCTCGCTGAGCCCTAGATGCAGATTGTTGCTCATGCCGGGTCTTATTGATTAGTTCGTATAGCCTTGTCTTGGCTGATCTCAGCTAAATGGGAAATTAAAGCTAACTGTCACATTTTTGTGAAGAAAAACTCATCAATATTTCAGTAACTCCCTAGTTGTTCCCCGTATCGCTCGCAGCGTGCCCCCTCCCTCCTCGACCCGTCCCTTCTCATTACCAGCTGCTTTGAAAGTGATCCCAGTATTTTGATCATGTACATAAACATCTCCTTAAAGTGGAACACTGTCCTTTTCTCCTTATCAGATGGTTAAATAAGAGGAACATCCATGAACCCCAGTTGCAGCCCTGGAAGCATTTGGACTCAGGTATAACGCAAAAAAGATGCTCATTTTGTTTTCGTTATTTTCCAGCTGACATCTCCATAGTAATTCGGCTGTAATGGCTTGAAGAACATTTAATTGTGCATGTTAATCAATTTCTGGCTAGGGTTCGATAGGAACTTGGCAGCAAAAAAGGGAAAAAAGAGCTGCTAAGTTCAATTGATTTATTTATTCAGGAAGGATGGAGTTTCCAAAAACATTTACTTACTGAAGTACTGAAGTACATCTTAAATTAACACTGTATATATTTAAATATATATGAACCTTAGAGGTTGTTCAAACACTGCTATTTATTAAGGCATTAAGGCTTGGCAAACAAAATGAGCTTATTAAGTCTTATAATTTTTTTTATATTCCACACAATGATTAAATACACTTTGTATAATAACGGCAAATGGTAAGACAATCTCTGCTAATTTCAAAATTCACTAAGCAAAACCTCCTGGCACTGAGCAGAAAGCTTAGATTTTCACCACAATACACTTATGACCTGATAATGAGCTCTCTGCTCAGACAGAGGAGCTCTTTATTGACTGATCGATGCTGTGAAGAGGGCTCACGGTTTTTACGATCACTCCAAAAAATACAGGGAGTAGGACTGAATAATCTGGCAAATACATTTTCTCTCACCTCAGCCCAAACAGTAGGTGCATATTGATTTTCCTAATGGCTGATTCTACATTATTATTATTACTATTATTATTATTATTATTATTATTATTCTGCAATAGGGTGGCACCCTGTCCAGGGTGCCCCCTACCTTGTGCCCCGAGTTCCCTGGGATAGGTTCCAGGCTCCCGCATTACCCTGTGTAGGATAAGTGGTACGGAAAATGGATGGATGGATGGGTTATTATTACTACTACTGCCATTAGGGTAGTTCATTGATAATGGAAGGTTGTGTACATGGAAAATGCACCTCAGCAACAGTCATATATGAGTTCTGGAAGACGCATCATTTTCTCAAGCACACAGATTCAGGCCAAATGAGCAATGACAAGATTGGGACAAAAAATGCTGTCTGAGATAACAACAATTTTGTAACAATCAGATACAGACACACGTCAAGAGCTTCAGTTAATGTTCACATCAAACATCATGGGAATTGGGGAAAAATGTAATCTCAGTGACTTTGACTGTGGCATGGCTGCCAGATGGGCTGGTTTGAGTCTTTCAGAAACTGCTGCTCTCCTGGGATTTTCACACATAACAATCTAGAGTTTACAAAGAATGGTGCGAAAAAGCAAAAAATATCCAGTGAGCACCAGTTCTGCAGGTGGAAACATCTTGTTGATGAGAGAGGTCAGAGGAGAATGGCCAGAAAGGTTTGAGCTCACAGGAAGGCTACGGTAGCTCAAATAACCACTCTTAACAAACATGGTGAGCAGAAAAGCATCCCAGAATGCACAGCATGTCAAACCTTGAGGCGGATGAGCTATGACAGCAGAAGGCCACATTGAATGAGACAGGCCACTCCTGTCTGACAAGAAAAGAAATCTGAGGCAAACGTGACCCTGATCAGGATAAAGCAGTTACTAAAAATGGATAATATTTTTATATAAATACAAGCTCAATTCTGACTTTTCTGTAATTGCTGCACTTTCTAAAACCCGTAACAAACATCACAAGAATTTTGCTATATACATAACACAATTAAGCTGTTCAGTAGTGCAATGCTCATTCAATGGCCTGAGTGACCATAGTGGCTGTAGTGCTCCGAGATCCACAAATCCCAAACGAAAGGGCTACTATTAATGCATGGCAGTGCCACAAAGTTATGATGCTTTTGGCATCAGAGGTAATAGTCTCTCCGCAGGATGTTCATAATCCTGAGGAAGGACTGCCCAAACAGAAGGTAAGCCACAGAGGACTGAGGTGAGACATGTCCATAGAGGAGTGCTGGAGGCTTTGGAATTCTGCCTAATGGAGAAATCAAGATGCATCAGACTGAGGTAAAGAAGCAGCAGGAGGAGAGAATGGTGGGACGGTGGGGGCAGCCACCCAGCTGAATGGCCTCATAAAATAATAATCAGCTAATCATCACCAGGATGAGTCACTTTCTTATGGAGCATGGTGATGGCCAGCGGACGTCTGTGAAGGGGGTGTCGAAGCATAGCCACTGTTCGCACTCGACTGCCCTCTTCACTAGGACACACACTGGCACAGGGCAAGAAGCTCTCTGGGTTAAAGGCAACTCAGCGAGAGAGCTTTTTCAGCCAGAGGGGAGGAACAACAGCCCAAAAGGATGAGGGCCCACCTGAAATATTAATGAAGTTGAACGTTTTTGCAGGAAGGTAATTGTTTTCTTTTTTCCATCATGGATGTCATCACCAAGACAAGGTCCCCATTGCACTAGCCCAACATTAGAGAGTCCCCACTAATGGTCCAGAAAAGAGACATGTCAGAGGCAAGGCAGAAAGACAAATACAGATGAGCACTTTGGGCTCCTTTTTTCAGCTTTTAAAAAGAGAAAATGCATGGCATGGGCAGACAAAAACGTCAAGTGCTCAAGTGCTTCAAGGTTTTCTTAAGATTCTGGGTGTAGCTATATACAATATCCAATAAGAAACAAATACACTGAACTGGGTGTAACAGACCCGGGATTATACAGATGACATTGGGAAGCTAAGAACCTTTAGCTATCCAAAGAGTCCTTGAGAAACCCCTTGAATGTCATTCCATCTATATTTGATGCATATAGTAACTCACATTGTAAAATCTGGATCCAAATTATACAAGGTTTTTGGGGGCTCTACTTCTACTAGTAGATTAGTACGGTGGCGCAGCGGGTAGCATTAAAATTTATGTAATTTGGCTGATGCTTTTAACCAAATCAGCGTGACTCTTCAACTTATGTCATTCATTCATATGTCATCCAATTATGACATTCATCCATTGCGTTAACTACTGGACTACCCCTGAAACATTGCTTCTTCACAACTCTAGGGTCCCTTGTTTGATCCTGAGCTTGGGTTACTGTCTGTGTGGAGCTTTGCATGGTCTGCATGGGCTTCCTCCAGGTTCTCTGGTTTCCTCCCACCTTCTGAAAACATGCTAATATATGGCTTGTCCTCACGGCCAGTGTTCCCGGGATAGACTCCTGACCAACTGCAATCCTGACCAGGATAAAGCAGTAACTGAAGATGGACTATTAGAATAAGTTATAGGAAAAGGTTGTCCAACAACCGACCCCCTTACAGCGACCAAAGCTCTTTCTGGGCTCTAATGGGAGAAGGAACAGTACAAGTGATCACTGCTTTAACCAGTCTCAAGCAGAACTTGGTGACTGCCACTTTGTTCTTAGGGTATGAAATCCACGGCGACCCGCAAAGGGCAGAAATCAGCGTTCAGCGCTCAGCACAGGAGATTCCCTTCAGCCACATCTCCCCTCTTCTCGTCTCGCTTGAGTCAAAGTTCTGGTTGAGCAGGCAGTGCGAGAGCAAAGGGCAAGCAGAGCAGTTGTGGCAGAGTGAAAGAGAGATAAGGAGGGAAGGAGTGATGGGTGGAGAGAGGCAGAGGACAAGGCCTGCTACACTCAGCTACAGGAAAGCTGCGATCAATAATTCACATCATCTGTCACCACACGCTTCAGTGGACCACTCAACAAACAGCTCAGACAAATTAAAGTAAAAACACACGCAAGAGCCAGGCAGCCCGTCCCACTCGCTGTCTCAAACCCGTAATGCAGAAAGACAATACACAGCCCACAGATACTCGAGATAACGTCCTCAAACAAGGAAAGGAAGAATGTGTACGGAGCAAGACACCAAGGCAAGAACACTTCTTACTAACGAAACAATGAGCAGTTACAGGGTTAAATAATTCATTTTATTCTGTTCTTAGTTAAGTGAGAAATGCAGTCAAAAAGGGGTGTTTACATTAGCTTTATTTTTTAATTGTCTTTGGATTGTGATATTTGTAGTTGTATGTCCTATACAGGGGTGAAAATTTGAGAAACTGTATTAGATTATATGAGTACTGTGTCAAAATCTTAATTAAAAATAAAAGCATGGAGGCTAAAATCTACAATAGAGTGAAAAAAGTATCTGCATTTAAACATACTCAAGTATTCACAAGTAAAAGGTTCATCATTAACTGATGAAATGAGCTGACCACAAGCTCATCGTGACCGATCCTGCATGGCTAGCTAGCACGCTAAGCAATCAGGAAAATATTATGCTAACTCGGACAAACCTAGAATTTGTCTTGCTGGTTAGCGAATGTGTAATAACCCTGTTGGAGTGATGCTAAGACACATTAGTAACAAAAAGAAGACTTGACTAGTCGGCTAATGTAACAAGCTAAATAGCTAAATTACAATACTTAATTAGCTACCTAAATTAACAAACTTAAATTTTACTTAACTCCCCATACTTTACCTTTGATGGTGAATTTTATATCTGGTATGTCATTTTTACATGTAATCGTGAACAAATCAGTAACTGCAGCAAAATCTTACTAAAAAAAAAAACAGAAAACAATAGAAAAAAAGAAAAATCTCATGCCATGTGAAATGTATAATGATTACTTTGAAGGTCAAAATGTAAATGTAAGATGTAAAAACTATGTTTCTTTTTCTCTTACAAATATATTTTTCCATAGCGTGTCATTTTTCACAATCAATTTAATTACAATATAAAAATTGCATTAATAAGAGGGGATACAGCATGTTGCATGTTATTAGCTCAGATGAGCCTTTCGCAACCCTTCTTCATGGCCCACACCTGACCTTCAAATATCATCAGCAGCCTCACACTAAAATGTGGATCTGATTCTGATGGTGATTTTAGGCTCATGCAGATGTGAGAGGGCATCTTTAATTTCACACCCTGTTGAGTGCTCGCCATATTCCTTGCTGATGGAAACCAACACGATGCTCTGTCAATCACCACAGCTTCTGATGCTAAACGGAAATTTGTAATGAGGGGATACGAGGCTCAACCCACTCACAACTTTTCATCTTCAGCAAACAGGTCCAGGGTTTATACACGCTATACTCTAAAAATGGCTGGGTTCAAAAACTGGGTCAATTCAGACCAACCTAGCATCGGTAGTTTCAACTTAGCAAGGTTGGGTTAGGATGTTGGCCCAGCATACTGGGATCCAATTTGCCAGCTTGTGGGTAAAATTGACTACTTGTTATGCTTACTGTGTATGTGGCGCACTTTTCCTCTACGAAAAATACCTAATGTGAATGCGGTCTTAGAATAGAATAAAACATAGTAACTCCATATCATATCCATTTTGATTTGAAATCATGAGTGATGAATATTAAATGCAGGATCAGAATTAACTTGACCCCAGTGCTAGCCAACAATCCAGAGTAATTTTACAGAGAAAACGTGAGGTACATTTTAACTAGCTAGAAGTAAATTTAATAGTTATGTATCAGCCTAAAATGAGTACTGTGAATACAATTATTTAAGAATTTCACCCAATATGTCTTATTTATTCCAAGAAGCAAACAAGAAGCTATATTTTCCCTTCAAATAACGTTAGCTAGCATACCGTTCTGTCAGTGCGCTAACAATAGCTATCAAGGCAAACTACATGTTAAAAAAGTTGTTTAGGCTACATAATGCCTAGTTAATACAGAAATATAATTTATCCAGGTTCAACTAAATTAAGTTAATTGTGATCAAAAACTTACATTTCTTGCCTTTGCAACTGATTTCTTTTACTTTTTCTGGTTACCCAGAATAAATTTTGTTCACTCTTCTTTGGAAACTCTTTAAGATGCTTTATAAAGGGTTTTCTAGTTTCCAATGATTTATAACGGTTCCAGTTATAACTCTTTTAGAAAACAACTAGTAATAACCATCCAAAGAATGTTTTCTTCTTTTGTAAGAGTTTAGCATTCTTAACCACATGCCCTGCTCAACCTCTTGCTGAACATCCATCACTGCTCACAGAAGTGCTACTTACTTACTGCTTATTTTTTAGATTAGTTAAAGTAATACAATATGGCAAATAAACCCAAAAGCTGTCTGGACAGATCTGTTCAAGCTCTAGTTCAAAGAAAGTGTGTTTGTTAACATGATCTCTTTTAACTGTGCACAATGGATTCCGTAGATATGATAATAATGTAGAGATCATGTCTTTTCAGCTCTTGCTAAAACTACATATGCTACATATATGCTACATATCAGTGTAGCATGTAAGTTAAACCATTTGTTCACTCTTCACTCTCTGGCTGTCCTCCTATTGGTGGATCCCTGTGAATAATTGGTGAATTATAGCAAATAAACATCACAGTATGACAAAATCTGAATTTAATCCCCATGATTATGTATCATGCTTTATACTCACATTAACTGCAAATGTGGAACATCTTCTCACAAACAACTTTGTGCCAAGAGGAACCCAGAAAAACTCAGAGCAGTGAGGATCTTGAGCACTTGAGGCTCATTCTATTCTACACATACAAAGACTGCAATCTCCTCTGGGCCTTCAGAAACTGAACATTTTGTTCAACAACTGGGTGGCTTGAGGCTTGTGGCGAAATCCCTCTGCTTAAAAGATACCTCTCAGCCACGCTAGCCCCTGAGCAACACCTCAGAGACTCATCAATATTTGAAGTGGTACTTAATGGACAAAACAGAGTGAAGACCACCACCAAGCCACCTGAAAGGACAGAAAAAAGCTTTGGAAGAACATTTTTGGGGGTCAGTGCAACTGTATGGACAACAATCTTACTGTCAAAGCAGCTGTCATCTGTGTATTTTCACTATGAATAGTTTGCTTGCTGAAGGAGATCCTTAAATGCCCTTTGCATATCGCTCTTTCCTGCAAGACTTCAGTTTATGGACAAAGCTCTCTGGTTATTGGTCAGTCTATGTCCCTATCGTAACCTATGGTCACGGGTTGTGTTATGGGAAGTGGCCCGAAAAGATATGGGGCAGAAATGAGTTTCCTTCACATGGTTGCACTCTGTGGTAGGGAGAGGAACTCAACAATTTGAGAGAACCTCAGAGTAGTGCCTCTACTCCTCCAAATTGAGAGGTGCCAGCTGAGGTGGTTTAGGTACGTTACATGGATGCCCCCTGGTTGGTTCCCGCTTGAGATGTACTAGGTACCGGACATAGACCCCGGGCAGACCCAGGACCTGTTGGAGAGGGTATATCTCACAGTTGGCTTGGGAACATCTGGGGATCCCCAAAGGAGGAACTGGAAACTGTGGCCTTAACAAACCTTAATTAATTGATGACAGCTGCATTTTGGGCAGGCAGCATGGTGGATCAGTGGGTTACCATCACTCGCAGGTCTCACAGGTCCAGGTTCCCCGCCCGGTTTGATCTTGAGCACGGGTTACTGTCTGTGCAGAGTTATGTTCTCCCAGTGTCTGTGTGGGTTTCCTCTGGTTCTCTGGTTTCTACCCACCGCCTTAAGAGCATACAAGGATGTTGTTTGATTAAGATAAATTGCCGTTAAGGGAGAATATATGTGTGTACATGGTGCCCTATGAAGGACTGCAATCATCCTGGTGTATTCCTGCCTCATGTCCATTGTTCCCGGGATTGGAACTGGATCCACTGCATCCCTGACCAGGATGAAGCAGTTACTGAAGATAAATAAATGAATGGATAAATGAATAAATGAATGCATCTCCAACTAACTGCAAATTGTTCAAACAGCAAAATGCAACCTATGGCCTATGACAATCACTACTGTAGAATTACGCTATAATGTCAATAATAAAACTAGCACTTTACTCAGACACTTTACTCTGATTAAGCTCCCTCACAACTTGTAAAAATAGTACTCTCAAACTACACTTTCACAAGACCTATTCCAAGCCAGCTCAGTGAACTGTATCTCAGCTATTTTCCAGAACTGAAAATTATGGAAACTGGAAGATACAGCCAGAGCTGAGAGTCAGAAAGTGACTCTCCTGCTACTCCTCACTTTATCACAATGGGCTCAGTTAACAAAATCAATATGGGTGTGCGTGTGAAACCAGGCTTGTTGCAGGTGAGGCTTCTTTCCCTGGTGTAAAGACACACAGACATCAATTATTGAGCTGCCCAGTGCTCCGACAGGTCGGAGGTTAGACACCAGCACCCAATGGCACTTAATATGCTCCTGTATCGAAGATCCTAGGGAAAAGACATAAAGAAAAAGAGTCATGCCCTAAATCCCAGCTATAGGCTATGTGGTTTAAAAATCAACTTTCTGATTAACTCATATTAGACAATTTCACAATTATGATTCACAGGGGACAGAGTAATGCAGTTGACTGGCAGAAGTGTACCTAACCATACCTCTGAATATTGTATTCATTCAAACTCTAATCCTTTTAACAATCGTGCTGCTCTTTACCAGGTTACCACCTGCACCAATGGTTATGAAAATAACGAGAATACTGTATATAACACCTTGATCTTATGCTTGTGGCAAGATGACAAAAATAGGGGTCATTCTGTCCATGTGAAGTTAGTGATACAGTCATTATAATTTTGGTGTACTAACTTTTCCACACAATAAACAACATTAACACCATTAATGTTTTTTTTCACAGTGCAAATGTACAGCAAAATGTCACATCTTCTACACCACAGAACTTCCTGTTCATAGACTACTGCATATAAAGCACATGCTGTCATTCTGATTACATGTAATCTTGTTGGCTTTTCCTGTTTGCATAAGTTCTGCAGATTGGTTTCTGGGATTGCTACATTATATGGACAAAAGTTTCTGGACACCTGACCACAACAAGCACTCCCGTATGTGCTTTTTGAACATCCCATTCCAGATTTTTAGTCCCCATTTGTTGTTGTAATATCCTCCACTCTTCTGGGAAGGCTTTCCACTAGATTTTGGAGCGTGGCTGTGGAGATTTGTGTTCATTCAGCCACAAGAGCATTAATGAGGTCAGGTACTGACGTCGGGTGAGGATGATTGGGATGCAGTTGGTGTTCCAGTTCATCCCAAAGGTGTTCAGTGGGGTTGAGGTCAGGGCTCTGTGCAGGACACTCGAGTTCTTCCACTCCAACCTTCACACACCATGACTTCATGGAGCTCGCTTTGTGCACAGCGGCACTGTCCAGTTCCAGTGAAGGGAAACTGTAATGCTACAGAGTACAAAGATATTCTATAAAATTGTGTGCTTTAGACTTTGCGGCAACACTTTGGGGAAAGTCCACATATGAGTGTGATATATGGGTCAGGTATCCACAAACATTTGGCCATATAGTGCATTTCTGTAGGGTTTCTCTACCCTACAGTTTCCTACCAAATCAGGGATGACTGGGTGCTTCCTGGATCTTAGGTCAAGTGTAGATTCCCTTTCTTTTTTTGTCAGCATTAGTGTCGTATTCAGGCCAGGGCTTGTACTGACATGAAAAAAACAAACACATAAGTACAAATAAGCATGATTCGCGTATGCTCATGACTCTCCTACAACAATCACATTACAAATCAATCATTCATTATAAAGTCAGCACACTGTGAAACTACTTTCCTGTACTAATGTGTTCCAACTGGAGAAATGTAATTTCTGAGGGAAATTATATTTGAGGGAACAAAGACATCCAGCCTTTTCTAAGGGCTTCCATCTATGAGGCTTAGTTTAAGGGGACACATTTTAGACCCACTCCCCTCCTCCACTCTCATACCAATTTATATATCTGAGCTCTCTCCAGCCCAGCCTGGTCCCAAGCTTGGGTCCATTAAAGGGACGGCTGATGCGTGTAGCGTTAAAGGGAAAGGCAGCCCAGTTGCAGGCCCCATGTCTGGGCCAGGGCTGCTTCATGAAATATTGAATGCTCGTGTCCCTTCGAGAAGCTGCCTCGCTCATTCTTGGTGGAGGGAGGTTGATTAATATTTTAAACTGCAATCTCCTGCTTGACAAACTCTCCCACATGATTGGGTAAGAGCGCCTCGCTTCCCTTCGCTCCACTCATCTACCCTACCATCACCCACTCCCACTTTTTTTTTTCCCTTTTTAACCAAATTTCATTTATGGGGAAATTAATTACGCCTGGTGATTTTGGCTACCTTCAACCTCTCTGCTCACAGGTCCTCCATGGGGCCCTGGTGGTCCCACTGAATGAAGTAGCATCCATTTTTTATGAAGAGCAGGTTATCCTATTTAGTCAGATTAAAACAGACGATGAGAGAATGGTACCAAAGAAACAAGCCAGGCAGAAAATGCAGCCTCCTAGGTTACTCTCTTTTCTGCTCTCTTTATCCTTCTTTATGTTATCCGGATTTTCAGAAAACTCCAATATCCCCTAAAAGGCACATTTTGCCCTACGCGGAAGCAGTGAACTAGGCTGGCATTCACTTGCCGTCCTTTTGTTCCCTTGCTCAATATTTCATAAGAGTCTAACAACATTTATATACATGAAACAGACGAAACGATTTAATTACACTTCCCCTATTCCATTAATTATTTGCACAGGAGACAAGTGCAGTATTTACATCTTACTGACTAACATCCAGAATGTCTGTAGTATTAACATGTGGAATTTTAATAGAATGAAAACACCATTAACTGAGGATATAGGCCTTCTGAGTGGATTACACCAATTGCAATATTTTCAAAATTACACTTCCCTTTAAAGTGGCTCTAGAAATAATAAAGCTGAGACTGAAAGGATTTTGGGTAACACTTCCTATATTTATAAATCATTATAATGGTGCATATAATTTGTTCTAGGTTAGTAATGATTCCTTGTAAGCATTTTTATGAACTCTAATAATGGCTCAGAATGTTCTGTGCTATATAAATAAGTATAACCTAGATAAATTAATTCCTTCATAACTTATAATCATGTTGATGCCACATAGTGTACTGTACAGCCTTTATAACTAACAACGACTAACGAATAATGCACTTGTGCATGCGCACCACCCGGCCCATGTACACAAAGCTCCGTTTCCAGAACCTATGGTGGCTCAGCTAGAGTTAACATTAGCAAGGACTGTCATGACGTGACTTTCAAGTGCACCTGGTGGTTCATCAACCACATACTGACAATTTCATACTGATTTAGGTGCGGAGCTCCTGTGCTGTCCTGTTTTTCCTTGTAATCAGGGCTTATGAGCATTGTTGTCATTGCTAAGAGTTATAATGCTATAAACATGAAATTCAGCTAATACTGATTTATGAGAATGGTCAAGACTGCCTTTGCTGTCCTGTTTTTCTTTGTAATAATAATAATAATAATAATAATAATAATAATAATAAGTACCTACTTAATTCATTACGTTATTATATAACATATTTGTCCAGGAGCTAATTAGTCCTTCTTGATAGAGCACGATTTACGTTTATTCTGGTTTTACTGCATTTCTTGCCAGTTTTTTTTGAAGCACAGCATAGTTTTTTTGCTCCCAGGAGAATTATCTGGCTGTGCTACGCACGTACCAATTTCAGCCGTATTATTTTCTTTGCAAACAAACTGAAATGTAGACAGAGTGATTGGGCTTTGCAGAGTGTTTATAAAATGACTGGCAGGAGAACCATGTAAACACAAACACACACTACAGATCGTAACACAGTTTCCAAAATAAGTTTTCTCTGCCATATTATACACTTGTGCTGAGGCCATGGCTTAAACCATTCTTATTTATCATGTTCTATATATTTTCCAGGTTATTTATACAACTAAGTTTTTTTTTTTTTTTTAATCGACTATCGCACCTTTAAACAGTATCTTTTCATCATAACAAATTCTGGCCATATTAGACAATGTGAAATTACCAGATAAAGTTATGATTTAATAATTAATTTTCCAAGCCATGACAGATTAGGAATGAGAAAGCACACGGAGAGTACAAATAGAAATATTTTTAGTCTTTTGACATTGGTTAATTAGAGTAGTACTGACATGAGCATGAGAGAGAGCCACATAGTTAATGGAGTTCCAATGCATACAGTAGATGTCTCACTCGTGGCCCTGGCGAGCCAGGACAGTACCTAGTCTCCTGCTAAATGACGTAGGAGAAACCAGACGGTCCTCTTACAAAGAGCGCTTGCAGGACAAGACAGTAAACAGGTCAAATATTCAGCATTTCAATTCAATATTTTCACCCACATCTGATGTTCCTCAGACTTTCGGCATGCAAAGCTATGGCTCTGTGAAAACCAGCAAGCTCGGCATTACTGCATGTGACACAAACTGATGCACAAATACACACACACACACACACACACACGAAACGTTCATGTGCTCGGAGCAGTTGAGTGCATCTCATAACATCCATGCTTTAAAGGACAAGGCCACAGGGAGAGTCAGTGAGCAAGAATCGATGAGAAAGCTGTGTCTCTGCAAGGGAGGTGAGACTCTTTGCTAAAGGAGCAGAAGAAACACACACAGGCAGTCAGGCAGAAAGACAGCAAGGTTCCTGCTGATCCTCTCAGCATGCTCTTCTGTTCTCTCACAACTGTGTATCGCTCACCAAGCAGCCCACAAACACACACAGATGCACACGAGCACCGCAGACACTTGATCAGGTACTGGAATACACTTTAAAAAAAATGAACCTTGGAGCAAACTAAACAAACAAACAAATAAACAAAAATAGCATCAAATTGATTTTCTGAAATGAAAAAACTCAATACTTTTTATATGCTGTAACATATTGTTCGGTTAAGCAAAGTTAAAACAATTACTTGCAAGAAGTTACAACAATTTATTAAGGTTTTCTTGTTCCAAAACATTTATTCCTAAATGTTTACTGAGAAAACACTAGAGTGAAATTTGCGCCACTAGAATTCATTTTAATGAACATTAGAGTATAAATGTTTCTATCAACTTAACTTGTACTTCACTACATTTCAATCAGAAAAATGACGTTTTCTCCAGTAAATTTCCCCTTAGAATCAACTCTCGAGTCCCAGTGTCGAGTCCCACAGCCATATACGTCAGAAAAACCAAAAAAAGTTATTAAAATGGTTAACACACTATAACCTTAATTATTCAGCTGTAGGTATTATATCTATCTATATATTTTAATAACATTTTATTTCATTTTTCAACAACATAGTTAGCTAAACATCATCATAAGTGGACAAATTTTATATTAGTGCCTGAGCTAAGTCGTTAACGTATAGCCCAAAGTTAGTTATAGCAATACTACTGATTTGTTATTTTTTTTACTGTGCTCTAATAGATTGTGTTTAGTGTAGTGTTAGATTCCACTGGAGATTGTGATGGAGTGATACATGCGTGGTACGGCAATATAACTGTTTCCAACTTTAATATTCATAAAAAGTAATAATCCAATCATGCAAACACATATCGCTTCACTCTGTGATATTTTTTAAATACACTAATGATGCAAAAACTGGAGCTTAAAAGCTCACGAGATCTCATTACAAAGAAAAACAGGACGCTTGTTTGTTTACTTGTTTGTACTGTTAACAGTAAAATATGGAAAACAAGATGAAAAAAATAATCATCAACCAATTGGATATTCCTGCTGTCATTATTTTCAATCACATTGAAAAGACTGAGAACTGAAGACACTTGAAGAAAGAAGCAGGACTCATGGACATGTTTGAAATGTTCATTTTTTTTTTCTCTTCCTGCTTTTCTGCCTTTCATTGTGAATGTGATTGTAAATCTCCCGAAATAGCGTACTGATGAAGTTTGTTTTGATGAAGTTTTTTTTCGGTTTGTGGTCAAGTTTGTATTGACGTTTTGGACAATGACTGTACTGCTGCTATTTGTAATATGTTGTAGGCACTCTTGACCATTCTAATAAATCTGCATCGGAGTATAATCCGAATTCCACGTGCTTATAGTGTTATAACTCGGTTTTCATGCAGATGAATGGCTGAGTGCGCTTGAAAGTGATGTCATGTCCTGTCCTGTCCGTGGCAATGCTAACTCGGTTTGTGTAAAGAGGTGGGAATGGGAAAGTGTTTGAAATCTTCAAAATTACTTTAATGATGTTGGTAGTTTTGGTTTACACACAAAAGCCACCTAGTGCACTGAAGATTTCTGTAACATACAGTACATCGGACCATTAAACGAACCTCACATGGTTTAGGGGAACACTAAAAAAAAAAAACCTCTCACCTGACTACACTAACAGTGAAAACAACAAACAGACAAAAAGCCACAGATTCCCTGAAGTCCAGGCTTCAGAAATGTTCAGGATCTCAGTACCAGAGTATACCATTAATGGAACCGGCCATGTGCTCTGCTTGTAAATTATGAATAGTGGGGAGGGTCTGAAGCTCCAGGTTCCTGTCAGCCGCCACCCAAAAATGCAAGTCCATAGTTAAGACGCAACTTTGGGAGCTGAGAATTTTAAGTTAAAGATAATACGTAAGATCTATACTACATACTGTAGCACAAGTAACACAAATCTTGCAAAAAAGATGCCACAGTTTTGAAATTCTGTATATAATATACTGAAATGTTCTTTTCTGACACACTGTAAAAAAATTGTGTAAAATATGAAAGTACTGTAAATTTACAGTAAAGAATTGTAAATTACTGTAATATATTTACATTATGTATTTATTGTATTTGTTTACAGTGTATTGTTGTATGTTTCCAGTAATATACTGTATATTTTCCAGATGATTTTAGAATAGTTTTGTGACAGTTGAGTGCATTTACTTGTAAATACTTGTATAGATAGATAGATAGATAGATAGATAGATAGATAGAAACATTATTGATCCTGAGGGAAATGGCAGTGTTACAGTATTAGTAGATAAAACATTTACAAATAAGCTTATTTACTATGAAATAAATAAATAAGGAATCTTATCTCTATACAAAATAAAGGCCTACATGGAAACTACCAGTGGGGGAGAATTTAATTTATTTTTGTCACATATACACATTACAGCACAGTGAAATTATTTTCTTTGCATATACCAGCTTGTTAGGAATCTGGGGTCAGAGCGCAGGGTCAGCCGTGATACAGCGCCCTGGAGCACAGAGGGTTAAGGGCCTTGTTCAAGGGCCCAACACTGGCACCTTATTGGCACTGGGGCTTCAACTCCCAACCAGTGTTTAATAGAAAAAGGTTCCACTTTTTGATGTGAATTGTTTTCCAGGCCACATATGGAGTATAAACATAGTGAGAGTTTATATTTACTAAAACAATACCTTCATATGTAAATGACAGATATGACAAAAATTATATCTTGTGATAATAAAGTTGTGATGCAGCTGTAGGAATTTGTGGCATTTTCCATTTTTAATCATAAGTGATAGATTTGAATGTCATGCACGTATTTGTTCATCATGTCTGTAATGAGTTCGATGAAAGGTAGCCTATTTGCCTGATCTTACCAAGTAAAGCAATTAATTAAGATTACAGTTGTCAGATTTGTTTGATTTGAGCCTTTGATGTGCGGTGTAATGTGCGCTAATTAGATATATGCTAATGAGAATCAAATCCGCTAATTATTTTTGATACCGTTACAAAAAACATGACTCGGGAGTACAAAGATACAGATCGTGCTCAATACCGTTACACTCTGGCTTCGACAAAGATCTCTTTTGCGTCTCACAGCACTTTACATGCATGACTGGATGTTACGATCGCTACGGCGGCAACGTACTCAGACTTTAGGTGGCGTCTTGATTGTCTTTAGATTATCACAATGTAAAGCATGTTCCTGTCCCCAGGGCTATTAGCTCTGAAAGACAGTGTCAAGCAAAGGCCAGGCAATTCCCACTGAGGATTCTCAGTGTCTGTGGCATCAGCCTCCTGCCACATGCAATAAAACCATTCTTTGCTAGCTATTTGGAGAAGAGAGTAGCCAGAGACACAATTAGCTTCATCAAAAGGACTTTGGAAGTGTTTAGATTAATGTAATTAGCAATGAGATGAAGCTCTCCTTCCTCAAAATGATCCCCCCAAGGTGCGGCCTTGAAGAGAAATGTTAACGCAGTGGAAAAAAAGGACTACAGGAAAAAGGAGTGCTCATTTTAAAAGATAAATATGACTGTTTTAACCAAATGCCAAGGGAATAATCAAGTTTTAATTTAGCTGCTAATTTAATTAACCGCTCAGCCGCCCACAAAGCCTCCCAGACATGTTTGTCATTGAAAAAAAAAAAAAAAAAACAGAGGATAGGAATTTGCTACAAATTGATGTGTATTTTAAAGTTTCTCTGGTGTTAGCCATTAGCATTTACCACAAGTAGTTGATTATATTATATCACCAGATCGGCGAAACTTTACGCATTTTGCATAGGAGCTTCACAATGTAATATCACAGTACACTAGTGCAAGTTAAAAATATCTCTCTAATAAAACAGGAAATGAGCCAAGTGACTTATGAATCTGAAATGATTTGCACAGATGTTTTGAACTCTGTGAGATTAACTGACACCACCTTGAAGCCCTGCCCCTTTCCCTCCATCTCACATGCTCTCGACTGGGGAGCTTCTCTATCATTGTATGTTCGACTTAGCTAACATTAGACACGTATATTTATTTAACATCAATTAACTATATTTGTACAACAAAGTGCAAATCTAACACTACAAATAATGTTAATTGTGATGATAATTAGAAAGTGATTAAATACACTGGGTTTTTTCTTTTATTTTGCACTGGTCAGCTCTCAGACACGTTCAAACACAGAGCAGCAGATCAACAGAGAAAATGTCAATGATGTGGATATTAGACAACAGATTTGTAAAAAGAATTTTGTTCAAAATATACTGTTATGTTCTCTTTTCTTTTTTTTTTTACTTTTTACTGCACATTACTCCCGGATCAACTAAAAATCCACCATCCGGCTTTTTTCACAATTGCCACTGCCAGTAAGCAGTTCCTGACTGCACAGCTGATAGTATTATTATACCCTCCCCTACTATGATTAACACAGGTTGGCCGATTAAAGCATTTATTTTGGGATTTTTTCAAGTAAATCTCAAGCAGATAGAATCAAAATTATATCTGCGGCCACAGTCTGAAGCTATCTCTTCAGATGTGTCTTAATCCTAATATATGCACCTTGCCAAGTCACCGCGTCAAACGTACTTTCACGTCAACAACTGCACAGAGTTTTATCAGTAATCTCTCAGATATATCAACCATGATTGGATCACCGTCTGATCCCGAAGAACTTGACCAGGCAACTAAATGCTTAGAATCAACGTTCTGCAACTTGCTAGATAAGGTAGCTCCACTTAAAAGAAAAATAATTAGGAGGAAAATCTAGCACCCTGGTATAGCGATCACACACAAACTTTGAAACAGACCACTCGAAAACTAGAACATAAATGGCATCAAAATAAATCGGTAGTATTTCAAATAGCATGGAAGGTGAGCCTTTTGAGCTATAGGAAAACTCTTAGTGCTGCTAGATCAATGTATCTCTCCACCCTAATTGAAGATAACAAAAATAATCCTAGATTCTTATTTAACACTGTAGCAAAATTAACTAGGAATAAGACCACAGTAGAAACACACACACACAATCATTACATAGCAGCGATGACTTCATGAATTTTTTCAATGGTAAATTTGAAAATATCAGGCAAGAAATTCAGACTATTAATTTAACACCGGACAGTTTTATAACTAACCCTGTAGATAGTATCTTGTAATACAGATAGTATAATAATATCAGCTCAATATTAATATCAAAATACTGATAATTTCACTAATTTCATCATCAAAATCATCAACCTGTGTACTAGATCCTTTACCTACATGTTTCTTCAAACAGATAATTCCTGAAACGATCAAATCTCTGACCTTGACCCCTGTCAGCTGTCTAACTATAGACCAATATCAAACCTCCCCTTTATCTCCAAGGTCCTAGAAAATGTTGTAGCACAGCAGCTATGCTCATACTTACATAGGAATAACATTCATGAAATGTATCAGTCAGGATTTAGGCCTCATCATAGCACAGAGACAGCGCTGGTAAAAGTGGTAAATGACTTACTACCGGCCTCTGATCAGGGTTGTGTCTCCTTGCTTGTGCTGCTTGACCTTAGTGCAGCTTTTGATACCATTGATCATACTATTCTCCTCGATAGACTAGAAAATGTAGTAGGTATTAAGGGAGCCGTTTCCTGACTCAGGTCTTATTTGACTGATTGTTATCAGTTTGTAGACATAAATGGTGACTTCTCTACGCATACTAAGGTAAAGTTTGGTGTCCCGCAAGGCTCTGTCTTAGGCCCACTGCTCTTTTCTCTATATATGCTACCTCTGGGCAAAATTATCCGTAAACATGGTATTAGCTTCCACTGTTACGTTGATGACACACAGTTGTATGTTTCAGCAAAGTCAGATGACAGAAACCAGCTTAATAAAGTTGAGGAATGTGTAAAAGACATTAGAAACTGGATGCTTATTAACTTTCTCTTACTTAATTCTGACAAGACAGAAGTACTTGTACTAGGACCATATGCAGCTAGAAGTAAGCTTTCTGATTACATAATAACTCTGGATGGCCTTTCTGTTTCATCATCTGCAGCAGTAAAAGACCTTGGTGTGATCGACTCTAGTCTTTCATTTGCAGCTCATGTAGATAATATCACTAGGATCACTTTCTTTCATCTCAGAAATATTGCTAAAATAAGAAATATATTGTCACTACACTATGCAGAAAAATTAGTACATGCTTTTGTTACCTCTAGGTTGGATTATTGTAATGCCTTGCTGTCTGGATGCTCTAGTCAATGCATAAACCAGATCCAGTTAATCCAGAATGCAGAGTCCTTACTAGAACCAGAAGACCTAGAACCAGAAGATATGACCACATCACCCCTATCTTATCCACACTGCATTGGCTCCCAATCAAATTTTGTACTGATTATAAAATACTAGTATTGACCTATAAAGCACTAAATGGTCTCGTGCCACAGTACCAGAGCGAAATTTTGGTCTTTTATGATCCGCCACGCCTACTTAGATCAAAAGGTGCAAGCTATTTGTTGGTACCTCAAATAGTGGAGCCAGCAACAGGAGGTAGAACTTTTCTCTTACAAAGCCCCACAGTTATGGAACAGCCTTCCACTTAGTGTTCGGGGCTCAGACACAGTGTCAGTGTTTAAGTCTAGGCTGAAAAAATATGTTTAGTCAAGCCTTTTGTGAATAGTTTTTTCTTAGGTACAGGGGCAGGTCTGGAGGGTTCACAGGCATTGAGTGTTGTGGTGAACTGGGATGTTCGGATGCTGTCGCCCCCCCACTCTCACACGTTCGCTCAGGTTTGTCGACGGTGGAGTGGATGGCTGCCTTATGTCCCAGGGTGCCCTCATGTCTGTGTGTTTTAGCTTCTGGCTCTCCCTTTTAGTTATGCTGTCCTAGCTAGTCTTGCCGGAGTCCCTGCTTGCACTCCGCATGCAAAGTACATTGTGCTTAACCATTAGAGGACAAAAGCTTTCCTAACAATCGCTCCTTCTCTCTCCATCTCTCTCTCTCAAGCTTCACATGCTACTTCTGAGTCGCCAGTGATCCTGACCCCTTCTGCTCCTCCTCGCTGCCTGACCCATCCTGATGCCCCTTCTGCTCCTCCTCGCTGCCTGACCCATCCTGATGCCCCTTCTGCTTCTCCTCGCTGCTTGACCCATCCTGATGCCCTACTTCTGGTTGGAGTTCTCATCGGTTGAGTTCGCTTGCTGCTGCTGGGGGCGGCCCCATATGGACGGCCTGAAGAACCGTTTGGTTTGCTGGGGATAGTGCCACCTGGGGGCTGTGGAGATGACTTGGGGATCACATATGGGGAGCTGTACTGTGATGGCTTGGGACTGCAATTGCTGTAGTGGCTTTGGAGTGGCGGTTGCCACGAGCAGCTTCGTACTCAGGATTCCATCAGTGGACAGTGGATAGATTTTAACCAACCGGACTTCTTGCGAAAACTGTGATGGATTTACTGGTTGCACATTTGCACTATTTGTCCATATAGTACACAATAACAGAAGGGATTTATTTATAATTGCACTATCCGTTGCACCCAGATGAGGATTTGTTCCCTTTTGAGTCCTCTCAAGGTTTCTTCCTCATATTGTCTCAGGGAGAATTTCCTTGCCACCGTTGCCTCTGGCTTGCTCATTAGGGATAAATTCACATATATACAATATACTTTTTGAATACATTTATTTCTGTAAAGCTGCTTTGTGACAATGTCCATTGTTATAAGCGCTATACAAATACAATTGAATTGAATTAATAAGAGGAAGGCAGTAACAATTAGCATGACAAAGACTTTATGATGTCATTTGCATGCTTTCATTCATTGGCCAAACTGACTTGTGATGATGAGAACAAAGATCTTATGCTGGATGTTTGGAAGTGCAGCAATCAAAGGTTTCAGTTGGCTCAGGATGTGTGTGTAGCACGTGCCATGCTGGAGTGATGGATGGGGAAGCCAAAGCGAACGCATGCCACACCAGTTCGCCAGAGGTGAGGTGGCCGGGGGCTTCATTAGAGGGAGCTGGAGGCTGACCCGGACTGGGGTTCTGGGGGTGCTGTGGGGGAAAAGAGGGGGGCAAAAGCAGAGTAAGCTGCAGAGGAAAGATTCTCCCCTGGCCTCCCCCTCTACCCGACCTCCCAGATCTCTGGACGGAGGAGCAGAAAAATCAACAGTGCTCCCCTTTGAAGCTGTCTCCTTCTCTGTTTCTCTTTCTCGACGCCCCCTTTTCCCGTGGACCTCATGAATCATGCATGCAACACATGCCCTCCAATACACACACCCCCTTCATATTTTGCTTTCTCCCTTTTTTTTCTTTTTTGACAGCCTGCCTTTCAGACAAGGCATGAAATAGGCAACAAAGGATGAGCACCCATTTGTGTCATGGCTTCTGAGGGCAGCCCATTATCAGCCATGTTTGACAAATTACTTAACACTGCTCTGCTGCTGATTTCACACACACACACACACACACACACACACACACACACACACACACACACAGTTCTCCCACATTCCAGAATCTTATTAATAAGATACTAATAACTAATGAGCAAGTGAGTACGCTTCAGACGAGGTAGAACAGCAAATTGTTATTCCGAGCACAAAGAGCATTATCGGCATAAATCAATTTGGGATAACTATTGCCGATTTTTCGCCGAACAGATTGGCTCACCACAGCTCGCCACAACAAATGCAACCCTGGGATTATCCATATCCTGGCCGAGGGTGTGTGCCACACTCACATAACATAACAAACATACACGTGAAAGTAGGAGGAGTATGTCTGGAGGTTAACATGTGGTGACTTTATGCATGAGTAGTAAAATACGACTCAACAAACCAAGTGATCGATTTTGAATCAAAAACACACACACACACACACACACACACACACACACACACACACACACACACAGACTGTGTATTTTATTGGGCCGAATCTCTATACCAATTATTTTAACATTATAATCAATTTGGAGATATCGGGACTAACTGCTGTAAAGAAGCTGTGTTTTCATCAGTGTTGAGTAAATGAATCAAGAAATTTTGAAAGAATCCTTGAAATTTCCCTGGGAATCATGAGAGATTGTTTTTTTATTCTTATTCTTTGAGTTGCCAACTCAGATTGGCAAATGAAAAAGTAAGGCTCCTTTCTCCTTCACGCCAGAATATCAGAAATGAGAAAGTTAGTTGGCTTTAAAACATCTTCAGGTGAAGAAAAACTGATATATCCCAATGGCACACAAGGTAGATCAAAGCAAAAAAGAAAATTAAAAACTTATAAAGCCATATAAGAAGACAAGTCGATGGTAAGGGCAGAAGTTGAAGAAGAAGGCACAAGCCAATTTAGCTCAAGCTAAGCAGCTGCTCAACTCTGTGGTGCTATTGTGGCTCTGATATACAGCGAGGTGAAAAAGTCTTTGGACACTTTTGTTTTTGTTATTTCATTCATTTTCAGTGCATATGTCCAAATTTGACTTTGTACTTAAAGAAAGTTGAACAAAAAAGTATGCATTCGTGAGCATAAACAAAGATACGTATAAAAAAAAAGGTTACATAAAAATAAAACTAGTTCTAGTGCAAATTGCACAAGGTGTCATTATCAAAGATGATGCCATTGGTTGGGAAGAATTCACACAATCATGGTGAAGGTGAAGGAGCTTCCTAAAGTTCTCAGAGACGACATTATTAAACAACACTGGATTGGAAAACACTAGAGAGCCATAGCAAAGACCTTAAAAATCCCTGTAAGTACAGCTGACTTAATAATATACAGGTGGAAAGGTAATGGAAATCACAATTAATCTT
The DNA here is from genome assembly GCA_022985145.1 of Pangasius djambal. Taxonomy (NCBI): domain Eukaryota; kingdom Metazoa; phylum Chordata; class Actinopteri; order Siluriformes; family Pangasiidae; genus Pangasius; species Pangasius djambal. Next base: position 2,347,096 of record CM040989.1, on the reverse strand, counting down.
GCCTCAACAGGTGAACCATGCACGATTTCACAACACGCTCTCAGATTAATGATAAGGAAGGTAAGACAGAAGGAAGCAGTCACTTGAAAAGAGTTGCAGGACGACCTGAAAGCAGCAGCAACAACAGTCACACACAGAACAATAAGCAATGAACAGCACTGCAATCATCTCCACTCTTACACCTCATGCAAATCTGCTAAAAAAAGAAGCAGAGAGATGTGCTTCTAAATTTCGCACATGAGCGTTTAGACAAATTAACCTCTTGTGGGACAAAAGACAAACCAAAAAAAGAACTCTTTGGCAATAGTTCAACTTGTCATGTTTGGAGAAAGAAGGGTTGTGCATATGCTACCAAGTGCTGTCTAAGATGTGTGTTGAATGTTTCGTGCTGTGACCAAGCACCAAGAAAAATTCCTAATACATGTAAATGTATATGGAGAATAAAATGATTCTGATTCTGATACTCTCAGTGAAGTGTTGGAAATGTGAGCATCATGATATGGGGCTGCTTCTCTGTAAATGGTGCTGAAGCATTACATGTCATTGAACAAAAAAAAAAACAATTAAAATATTTCAGATTGACCTGTTCTTAGATTTAGCATGGGAGACTATTAGTATTGGTACAATACCATTTTTATTCCTGTGGCTCCGCAAGAAAGTACAGCATAGTTTTTAAAAAAAAATCAGATCATGTCCCCACAGGCTTTCCGCCTGAGCGGCTAAGCTGAGTCGCCATCTGTTTCTCGAACTTTTTCTTCAGGAGACACACTTGTCTGGGTTCTGGTCTGGCCTTGTATGAAAGGACACGACATGGTAGAAGAATGCAAGAATCCCAGTGCCCAGCATAGGAGGCCAAAAAAATAAAGTCTCCGCCTCCGATAATGAAGACGCCAAGCATGTAGAGTTTGATCCGCCTTCCAAGACATGGGCAGGACTTAAGAATCGAAAGTGATGACCAGCTTGTTACCGGCTAATTATAAACTCAGCCACGGCTCTCAGCTCCACCTCTAGGGAGCCAACCCAAGATCTTCTGATATGTGAGAGAAGAACACCATCTGTCTCAAACCTGCTTCTCAGAGATGTGTGTGTATGTGAAGTGTGTGTCCTGCTTTAGGTCTCAGGGTTTGTTGATGGGCTATCCAGTAAGATCTTTTCAACTCCAGCCAGTTGAGGGAACCACCCAACTTGGCACGTTGTTTACAAGAGGCGGCAAAAATGTCCCTGGCCAAGGGAAATTTTAAAAGCTTTTAAAGAACTCTTGATTGATGTGCTCTTATTTCACGCTTCTGATCAGTGATTATCTAGGATGAATAATTTAAGGCGCTAAAAAGTTAATAAAGAATATTGAGAAGCAGATCATTTAGGTAGAATGCCAGAGCTGGGTGAAGGGATGAAGGACAGAGTGGGTTGCGAAAGGTGAGTCCAGAGATGGACAGAGAGGAAGAGGAGGAGGAAGGAAGGAAGGAGGATGAATAAGGGGAGGAATAGAGGTGTGGCAGCATGGACCAAGGGAATCAGGCCCCTAATTGGTACTTAAACACTTGCGGCATACTGAACTGTTGCTATCATAAGAAATTGATGAATTAACAGAGAGAGAGAGAGAGAGAGAGAGAGAGAGAGAGAGTGCGGGAGAGGCTTCTAAATCTTTTAAGAGGATAACTTACTTGGGCAAAACAGCTGTTTATGCATTATTTGTGCCGAGAGCCATTTACCACCATTTAGGAAGGAAGCAAGGCCTGAGTCTGAGGAGACACCCACAGGGACTGGTGCCTGGGAGGACAGAGCGAGAGGATCATTTACAGAAAAAATAAAAGATGAAAAATTCATCCATTGGTAGTTCCTTTAAAGACTTAAAGACCAGGCCTGTCAGTCTGTGGCTCACAGCTTATTGACAAACAGCAGACGTGGGAAAGAGAAGGAGGACGCCAGGGAAAGAGCTACATGATTTCTGGGCAGGACAACACGCCCCCTCACAAACTTGTGAGCATGCAATATTAGTTTGATCAACAAAAAGTAAGTTTGTTATCGCAAATAGGGCACACAAGTTGTCTATTAGAGAGGGTTTCTCTTTCAGAGAAGCTTATAAGAAGCTAGAACCATTAACCATTTAAAGAACACTTGAGGAAATCGTTTTTCCTTATAAGAGTGTAGGATGAGGCATATTGTGTGTTGGCCCTGGTCAAATTTTGACACTATCTACTCCACATAGTATGAGTTTTCCTGAAATGAAATGCATTTCCTTTTTTGCATTTATCTCACCCATTAGGAAAGTTATAGTATTTTAGCCTCTGGCTACACCCAACAGGGAAAAGAAAGAAGAGGTAAAAGTCACTCACGGTGTTTAAACACAAGCCCCATCATCGTCTCTTCATTCCACTGATCACTGTTCACGCTAACATTGGTTCTGTTTCTGTTCTATTAACTACATTTCTTGTTATCAGTCTTTTTAATGTCAGTTAAACATTTTAAAACTGTCCATTGTCATCTGTACATCTGTATGAGTGTGTAAGTGCTCTTCCCTATTTTGATGATGACGAAATAGTGCAGGAGCATTGTGAACAATTTACAAACTCAGTTGATTAGACTTATGTTCATTTCGCTAAGGCTCTATTTATGCAAAAATGTATTTACGTGCATTGCATAAGAAAAGCACACCTACCTAGCATGGCATTTACTGCTGCATTTTTCCCCAATTTGATCACCTGCAAATTCCCACCCATCAGCCGGCTTTCTCCCGACAGCTGACAGTTAACAATTGGGGAGGATGAAGGCTAACACGTGCTTCCTCTGAGACATGCGACGCCAACAAATACATTTTTTAAATTTTCAACGAACGCATTTTTTTGATAATTTTTTTCCTGCTGCGTCACAGGGCAGCATAACACACTCAATGGAAAGTGCTATCTACCCTTTTCCGCATACTTGAGCTCACAGACAGCCATGATTGGCTCGTGGATGATTGTGGCATCATCAGAAATTTAAGAAGAAGTCTTTATTTGTCACATATACAATACAGCACAGTGAAATTCTTTTCTTCGCACATCCCAGCTTGTTAGGAAGCTGGGGTCAGAGTGCAGGGTCAGCCATGATACAGCACCCTGGAGCAGAGAGGGTATATACTATATTAGGGTCAAGACCCTTTTTTTCCCCCGTTACATTTGACTGTTTTCCAGAATTCCACTCAGCGAAATCAGACAGGTTTTTCCAAACAGCCACTCATATATTAAAGTAGTCCAGCAGAAATCACCGTACCTGTATGCATACTAGTCTGAATGATTTGAGGAGAATGGAGAAGAGCGACAAATGCTTTACTGCGGTAAATGGAATAGTGAAAGTGTCAGTGTGGAATAGTGTCACCTGCTTCGCCTTCATGTAGCTGCAGCACAGTCTACTCCCACAGTGCCTCAGGGCGACAGACAGCTCCATTTCAGCAGCTGCTGATGCTAATCGGGATTGAAAGATGAAAGTTTGCCCTCTGTTTGTTCTCTAACATAGCATTTTGTCTGTCAAATGCCTGCGGGTGACACAACCATGGGTGATCCACCTACACGCTGGAGTCATACACTCGTCTTCTTGCAACCGTTAATGTAACGCATCATTCCTGATGAGGGAAAATTTGTATTTCTCATAGTTTTATTATTGTGTATGTGCAGGGGTGGAAAAATTACTGAGAAACTGTACAAAAGTAAAAGTATGGGTATCAAAGTGTTGCTCAATTAAAAGTAGAAGTACAAAGAAAAACCGTACTTTACTGTGAGGCAAAAAGTATCTACACTTAAACATATTCAAGTATTTAAGAAATGTTTTTAACTGATGAAAAGAGCTGACTACAAGTTTATCGTACCCAATCCTGCATGACTAGCTAGTTCGCTAAGCAGTCAGTCATAAAAAAAAAGTTATGCTAACTCCGACAAATCTACAATCTATTGTCTTGCTGGTTAGCTAATGTTTAATAATCCTTTTGGAATTAAATGCTAAGGTACATTATTAACAAAAACAAAGCCAATTAATTTAACAAGATCATTTACAAAATGTAACTAGCTAGCAAAAGTAATAAACTAATTTACAAAACATAACTATCTAGCTAATTTTAAAAACTTAACTAGGTAGCTCATTTATCTAGCTAATTTCTGAAATCTAAAGTTAACTTGACATACTTTTTTAGATTTGATGGTGGATTTTATAGAATTTTAGGAGGCAAATGAGACATCACATGCTGTATGAACAGCTAACTTTAGCAAAAAGGGAAAAAGGTATAAAGCTCATTGCATTTTTAGATTTGTCAGAAGGTCAAAATGAAAGTGTAAGGAGAAAGAATTTTTTTTTCTCTTGAAAATGTACTTGAGTACAAGTATTTAATTTCAATAATGCTTCAGTAAAGTGCAAATCTTCCAAAACAGTACAGTAATGACGTACAATGACTCAAGCATTTTCCACGCCTGCGTATGTGGATTTAGTCCTTATATCTTTTCTTACTATGTTTTACCTCACTTTAATCTGATGCCTAGACGAGGTTCAGTAAAATTATAATCTAGATGGTACAATCTGACAAGATCCATTCATTGCGAATGAAAGAAACAGAATTTTATTACTATTAAGATTTCTCCCACTTCTCCCACTGGTCTGTCCCTGTAGTGAAAGCCCCAAAACCAAAGTGCCCAAGGGGTCTCATCACCTGAAACATCATCATTCAGGTCTTTGCTCTGCCCAGCAGGCCGAGCCATGATTAGCTGACAATTTATTCCCTGCCTGTGATTGAGAGGCAGGGTGCCCAAATGGTAATGTGTTTAAAATGTCAGCAGAGAGGTAAGGATCTCATCAACCTTTGGTCACCCGGCCGCTTTGAATATTCTTATTGCCGTCATGCATTAGTGATAAGCTTTTGAAAAGTAAGTCAAATTTAACCTTCACCGTACCTAGCCCACGTCATGAATATTAACCAGGCCTATTATGTGTACATGATCTGAAAGAATTTAACCTCACAGCACCAGGATCCAGGACCGGCTTCTCAGGCTAGGCAGAGGAGGAAAGAAGAGAGTGTTTATTGCATAGAAATGGTGTTTGCCCAGGTAAAGGGGGAACGCCTGGCCAGATTAATGGGTTATCTACGAACAGTTCCCCAGAGATGGATGGGGATTTACGGGTCTATCAACAATCAAGAGAGAAATGCAGGAGGAAGTGTTTGCTCAGGCATGGAGATGAAAACACACAATTTAAGCTAAAAAAAATTAAGGGGGCATTTGTGAACAGACAAAAACGGACATGCCTACACACACACATTGTTTCTGCCTGATTACCCTAAGGTTTTTATCGTTAACATTTATTATTTTTGTTGTTTTTCTTTTTAAAGCTAGCTCTATCTAATAAATATACAGCATAAGTAGCAAACCATTAGCACAGCAGTGTTTGATTAAATTTACTTTCCCTCAAATTTATGGTGGTAGACTTGTCAGGCCCTAAACCAGGACTGGCCGAGATCAAGCCCGAGTCTTAAGGGTTATGAGGACAAATGAAAGCAAGAACGAATCAAGATACAGACTGAAAACCATCTAATGCTTTTCAAGGACAAGACTTTACTTCTAGGTGGCTTCATTCATGCATTGCGTCAATCATTAGGCTTTTCAGAAGAAGGCTTCTAGAAGAAGGATTTACTTCTTGTCAAACTGTATTTTTGCAAATGGTCAGTGAACATAGACCAAGACCATATTTAGCGAGACCAATGCCCAAAACCAAGACAAGTCAATACAGAAAACGTCTCGAGACCGGACTTGAGACTTACAGTCCCATCCCCCCAAATCCAACAAATCTAACAAGCAATGATTTTATGCGCAAATGGACCACAATTCCCATGGGCCTGCTCCGTTCCTCTTATTTGATAATGTTGAACAGCTTTGGCCTGTTGTCATGAAAGCCACACTGATCTTATCCTTAAGCTTTAAAAAGTCTGAGGCTTATTGCATTCTGTTTATTGATTTAAAGAAGACTGGGAATCATGGCCTCATTAGCAGCAGATGAAGCCGTAATCCGCTGCACCAGTGGCAACCTTTCTCCAAATGTTACAGTTTTCCTGATTTTCAAGGAAAAATCTAGACTGAACTAATTATGAGCTCAGTTGCGCACTCCATAAATGTCTCAAACGTTATTGTACATGCCAGAACACACAAATGCAATTTCTTCAAAACCCACACAGGTACGATGTAAGATGTATGAAGTATGCCTGCGCCTCTTTCAGCTCCATGAGCCAAATCTGAATTGAGATTATCTATCAATCTGTCCACCTGTCAATTGGCTTTCCTCTCGACGCCCCTGTTTTTTCCTCTGGTGTTTTATTTAGCTGCACTTCATCTGACAAGGGAATTTCTTCCTCTCTTTCCCTCCCCTCTTCGGTGCTCACTCCGAGCTGCCGCTATCGATTTGGCGAGGGGGCGCACTCACAATTCAGCAAGCGGGCCCTGTTTCAGGCTTGCATCTTTCAGAGGGAGGATTGATCCTCTCTCTCTCTTTCTCTCTCTGTCTCCGTCTTTCCTTCTCTCTCTCATGCCTCATTCTCACTCTTCAAAGAACTTTATCGAATGAAACAAACAGAGAAAGGAAGACTTGAGAAAGAGGTGAGTAAAGGAAAGAAAAAGAGGAGGAGTGTCACGAGGCCCGGCATTCTGCCTTTGCCGCTGGGTCGAACTGAGAAATACAGGCTAGGAATATTGGATCAGGAATCAAAGAATTCCACACGCCTGCTGGGTTATAGCAGCAGGAGATTCGAGAGTTTGGCACTTTGATGGTGTGATTACAGTCAATGGCGCTCAGTGAGGGTCACCAAAGCTGATCCTCTGACCACACATCTGTGTTTAAGAGCCCTACTCAATGCAGATTATGTCAATTTGCTGGTAAATCCTTTGTATTTCCTGCCTCAGCCCAGGGCTATGTCTGTTATCAAGAACCGTCTCGCTTCCTTCTATTTTCTATTTGTTACACGCTTCTCCCAAGCAGCGCGACAGAGTCAGGATCAAACAGCGATCCACAGGAAGCCACGTCATATCCATTTAGTACTTAGTGTAGCACTGTGGCACAAGCAGAGGAAAGTTGTGAGACTTGGCAGCACCGGCACATGGGGATGGATTTGTAAAGTTAAAGCCCAGCCATTAATAAACAGTGCAAACAAAGCACTAATTAACACACAGCCAGACTCCCATGAGCTCTCCTTCATTATTAAGGCAGCATATTCATTATGATCTCACCATAAACATCTACTGCTCCTACATCTGCTTGTTCTTTTGGCTGGCAAAACATTGTTGGTGTCAGCTAGAGATCTTATTCTATTCCCTTTATTTAATCTTTTTGTTGAAATATTTCTTTTTTTTATATATATATATATTTCAACCAAAGGCTTGTAAATAAAAAAGAAAAACAAAAAAATGATAACCATACTTCTCCTGCTCTGCATATATCTTAACTGAGTTTCATTAAGACACAAATAATGAAATTGTTATAATCACCTCATCTTTTTTTTTTGTTTGAGTTTTCAGTAATTTGAGGTTCCAGTGTGGGAGATTGTTGGCTTTAATACAAATCATGTTTGAATCGTTACTTTAAGACCTTAAGCCCTCCCTTGGCGTCAGGAGGATTCGGATAATGAGGCCTGCTGGGATTTCAATCATTTTTATATCGGTTGAAAAATAAGGGGGCAAAGAAAAAGCAAAAGAGGGAAAGAAATCAGCTCTTCTTCACACCCCCTTAACTAATTTTCAAGATTAATAATAAACAGAAACTCCCCTTTTTTTTAAACTCCCGGATTTATGTGTTTCTTTAAATTTATTGGCCTTGAACTCCCCCAGTACCTCGATGCTTTAACTCCCCAAACAATTTCTCACAAGCCTCCTCCTTCATCAGGAAATAAATAAATCCCTCAGATATCGCCTTTTAGACACCTCTTTATTACATTTTCCCCCAAGTCTGCGCTTTCTCCAAGGTTTTTGCATGTTGCCTGTAAACAGTCAATAAAAGCACTTTGGATCCCAGGCTGAGAAGTATTTGTGAGTGTTCAAAAGGAAAAAAAAGAAAAACATGCACCCTGTTGTGGGTATAATCAAGGTCTGGGCAAAATGTAAAATGAAACAATAGTTGGAAAATGTGGACCATTTTGCAATTTTTTTTTTTCTGAAGGATCATGCAGAGCACCAGTGTTCATTATTAAATGATTACATTCCAACCATAGCCTTATGCTGACATTTGCAATAATTCATTTTAAGTAAAAACAATTCTTTGACATCAATGTGCTACAATTAATGCATTAAATTAATGCAAAAAAAAAAAAGAGAACACATTGTGTTTTTTTTCTTCCAGTTGCATGTTTCTCACAGCACTGGTTAATGGGTAGCTACGTGGCTCTGAATTCGTAACCATCACTGTTAAAATGATATTTATTCTCCACTGCAACACTTCACATCATCATATAAAGCTTTGTCTCCAAAATGTTGATATTTACAGTGTTATTAACAGTCACGCTATTTTTAATACTTCAGTCTTTTTATATATGTTTGGAAATGTATATAATAGAAAACTTCTTTCCAGCTTAACAGTGTATGCCATAGTATTTATTTTCTTTCTGTGTTATACACATACACTGTAAAAAAAAAAAAAAAAAAAAAAAAAAAAAAAAAAAAAAAAAAAAAAAAAAAAAAAAAAAAAAAAAAAAAAAAAAAAAAAAAAAAAAAAAAAAAAAAAGTATGTCATTAAGACCATATCATGATATCATTCTAAAAATAGAAATGCGAAAAAACAAGTTTAAATAATTTGCAAGTGAATATGTGCGAATCTCATTCTTTCTTGATGTAAAAAAAAATGCCATTTTATTTGAATGTTAACTCTCGATTGTAGTTTTCAGATGAAAATACGTTTAAAATATATCAGAAGGAATTATGCTGTGTTCAGCAGTAACTAGTTGGGAATATAACTGGACAATAATTGGATGTGAACGTGCTAGTTGTCTTCAGATTTCAGCACATGAGAAGTCTGATTTAGTAAAGAACCTGTCCAACCAAAACACTATACAAGCAATGCAAGCTATGTTATAAGAATAATCTGGAAAGCTAGGAGAAATTGCTCTGTTGCTTATTAATTTCTTTCAGAACCTACTCACACACACACACACACACACACACACACACACACACAGAGTAAGGATATTACAACATATCCCTCACCCTTGAGGATGTCGTACACTCTGTGAGTGACAGTCAGCATCCCAGAGTGCCCTTTATTGATCATTCAGTGTCTCGGATAGCACAGAGGGTCAGCATAGCTCTAAGATTCTGTCCTTTAGGGTAAACACTTTCAGCACATTACAGCCAGTCAGCATTTTAAACAGAATGATTTGAATTCTAATGTATTGTATGTCTATATATGAGATCCTACACTTATGCATTTATGATAATATCTGCTCCATAAGTGCAGTGAAATATATTTCTACATTGAAACACATTAAAACCTTCATTCATTGACCTTCAGTGACCACTTTATCCTGAGCAAAGTCACTGTGGATCCAGAGCCAATCCCGGGAACATTGGGCACAAGGCGGGAGAATTCACCCCAAATGGGATGCCAGTCCGTCGCAGGGCACCATGCGTAGCCAGCATAGTGGGAGGAAACTAGAGAACCTGAAGGAAACCCAGGAAAACTGGGAGGACATGTGAAACTCCAGTCTGAGCTTAGGATGGACCGTGGAGCTGTGAGAGGGCAATGCCACCTACTGCACCGTCACGCTGTCTTCATTAAAGCACATATATAAGACATATAAAACATCACGTCTGAAACTAAACGAAATAACAGAAAGGTGAATGAAATAAAAGTCAGTTAAATACCACACTATTAGCCAAAGAAAATATTCACACTGTCCATCTCAAATCCCTAAAACACCAACTCCATAGTGCTCAGCGTTTTCTGATAAAATGGCAACACTGCCATCTTTAGGTCTCAGCGCAGAGTGCTAGTGGCATGCACAAAGCGTACTCGCCTTGCTCAGCCTTTAGAAAAGTGGAGCAGCGTTAAATAATTGATTTCTCTGGCCTTTAGTGAATGAAGGAGATGTCTTTGCATCTTTGCACTTAAGCCTGATGTAGGCTATTGTTTTCCAAGGCATTAGGACACACATGGAGGACTACACAGTATCCTCAATCCTCAAAAAATAAAATAAACCAGATTACGCTAAATAAACATGCTGTTTTAAGAAAACTGTCTGTCAGAATTCCAGATTAAGCAAACTGAGAGTGAAAATAACATAGGGGAGAGTGGGGTCAGTTGTAACAAGGGTCCGTTGTAAGACTTCCAACCAGCCAATCAGCAACAAGCTACAGCGGTGCTACAGCACTCACTCCGCACATGCTCAGTAGCATCCTCTACCTGCTAGCAAAAGAACAGCAACTTTATCACAGCTCTGAAGAATGTATCGTCAAAAAAATGTCCGATTTTCAGGCATGAAAGTTCTCCTCATCTGGAGAGCGTTTTGAATAATGAAATCACAATAGGCTAGTCAGTTAGCATGATCAATAGTTGACAATGCTAAACTGGATTAGCTAGCGTATCAGATTTCAAGATGGTGGACAGTGTGGAGGTCAGTTGAAACAGTGTCACCAATATGAGTATTTAAGATATTTAACAAAACACAAAAGAGATTCTACTTATTTGCTACTTATTTAATACTTACTTGAAAAATAGTTTACTTTCTGGAAAACTTCATGGCACAAGGATGAAGCTCAAAGACCCCCGAAGATATCAGCTGTTTTCGTGTGATTGACATATTTATGCGTCACATCTGGTATAAACACTGTACATCAATTAGGATTTAATTTCATATATCAGCTGATCTGAACATGAAAAATGGTATGTTTTATGAGTAATAAGACAAATGTACTTATCAGTACATCAGAGTTTTAGAGTATTTTACTCATTGGGTCATTCTTAAAATATGGTGATTCTCCGACCAGCAAAATGTTCAAATTTTGATCTATCTATTCATTTTTCAATTTCAGTTTGGAAATTGTGTGTTTTATGAAATTCTTTTTGAATGAATAACAATGATCTTTAATGTGGTGGTACTTAAAGTCACCAATCACTAATTATCACTGGTGTCATAAGCACAGGTCATTACACCAGTGAAAATCACACCAATGACAAGTTTCCATTAAAGCTGTATTTTCCAAGATCAACAGAGAATTAAAGTACACATTAATAACCACACCAGCATCAGTAAATCATTCTATTAATTTTTTCTTTTTTAGTAAAAAAATATTTTACAAGAACATTGAAAGGTGTAACTCCAATGACACATCTAAATTATCTAAAAAAATAAATAAATAAATAAATAAAAAAAATTACAATTAAATTAATAACTTACAGAGAGTGGAGGGAAACTCACTGGTGGTTGAAATGGCCACTCATTCTTCTGAACTTTGACCCCGGAAGCACTCGTTTGGTAATTTCAAAATACGGGTTTTTAAAATAGCTAACAACAATGACATCAAGATTCTTTTATTTTAAGTTTAAAAACTTATTTTGTGCTAAATTACATATTTGATAGTATTTTGACATTAAAAGGAATAAGTCTTCAGATTCCTCTAAAGCAGTATATCTGGCTATTTTTACAGCATAGCCGTAAAAATTCTTCTTTTTCGCTTAGGACCATTTAAAGTTATACAATGAAAACTTTTCCTGAAAACTTTTAAACTATGTCATGACCAATAAGGTACAGGTTTGTCACCATATTACTAAAACTGACTTATTTACCAAAAAATGTGGTAAGTGTTACAACTGACCCCACTCTCCCTACTGTTTAACAGGTATAATGCTCTTATTTTCTGCCATCTAAATTTATGGCATCAGCAGCAGCACATGCACTAACACATTCCTATTATTCTCAACTAAATAATAAATAAATAATGCAGTGATATTCCTCTTGGCACCTCAAAAGTGTGGAGAATATATAGTTATGGTTCACTTATGCTTTCCATTTCATTAGAAATGGCTTTCTTCACATGTCTACAACTGAGACAACTTCTCTGAAAAGCCTCCCAGTGGCTTTTGAACAGTGTTAGTTAACCAAATGAGTGATGCTGAAGTGAACACCACCTCCATTATCAACAGTATATAACAAAAAGTAACTTTAGCTAGCTAGCTTACTTAGCTGAATGTTGTTGAGGCTTCAGTAGCTTGCTAGGTTTGTTAACTAGCTAGCTAGCTCATGTTAATTCACACATGTTTCTAGCTATCTAGCAAAGAGGCCTATAGTTACCTATAGGCTGTAGCAGTACTTAGATATATTTAACACAACAGGAGATCACTTCTGAACATCGAAGTGATATCTTAAGTTTAATACAGAGCTTTAATAGTGTAAACAGTTAGCTCATTAGCTCACCCAGCTAGCTAATGGCTTTCTTGTGTGTTAATTTCATGGCTAATAGCTGATATCTCACAGGTTTTGGCAGATCATTATCACACTGTTTCCTTTCAAAGCTTTTAAAGCTGAAGATAGCTGATAAATTGGGTCAGGGATGCTCATCTGTCTCCACTGTCTCAGACATTGCTGCTAAATATTTGGCATTTGAAGTGTAGACTTTCAGCAGGTGTTATTTTAGTTGGAAGTTGAATTATTTAAAATTATCCCATACTGTCTTTGAATTGGTTTACAATCTTTTTGAGGTTAAAATAGTAACTGTTTTTTACTCTGTAACAGTGATCAAAAATAAAAGTAAGGAAGGATTTTTCGTTAAGTAAAAGTAAAACTGATTTAATTGTACTAAAAAGAAAGCACTGTTACAGTGAATGTACTCAGATCAAGTACTGTAATGATTGTCCATGTAGTCATTACAGGTACTGGTTATAAAAGGGAGTAGGGTTTGGGTTAGGGCAGCTGGGGGAGTTTTCAGTGTAGACAGTGTTTTACGACCACTTGATGGAGACAAAACCCAGTGTGTAGTGGAGTCGGTTTGTCAGGTCATACTGATCCACTGCAAAAGAGGAAAATGACAAAGCAACTTTATCTCTCATAGTGATTAAAAAACAGTCATTTGTTTTGCACCCTTTGCATTTTGGGACTACTTTCTGAACACAGGTTAATTGTGGCATAGTTCAAAAACATTAGATTAAAAACTCCTTTCATATATATATATAAAAAAATAAAAGGAAAAAATGTATTGAAAAGGCAGTTTATTTATTTATCTCTAATTCACTAACAGTGGAATTCCTGGGAGATCATTTTACCAGTAAAACTTGTGTTTACAGATTTCTTGTATTTTGAGGAGTATCCATGAATTTTAGAGAAAGAGAGAGAAATAAAGAGAAATAACACACACTACAAAAGATATATGGAAGATTTTTCATATATATATATATATATATATATATATATATATATATATATATATATATATATATATATATATATATATATATATATAAATTTTTTGATAATTGACTCATTTGGTGTTTAGAAAGAATTTCATATCTTCAATGGAATAAAGGGATAAGGGACCCCTGTTTGCAAAAGAATAGGAATTAAACTGTTTCTACTTTGCACGGTGCCAGATAATCCTTCAAACATACCTAGGATTATGCCATTACTTTCTTGGAAAGTTTATTTAAAGTTCTTTCTTCTTTAATGTTCCTTCTTCCTATGATTGACTAATTGTCCGGAATAATTTGATGCAATGTGATTGACAGAATGAAAATAAGCAGCTACTTAAATCTCCATAAAATGTATGGGATTAATCATCTTTAAATCAAAGGAAGAATGCAGAGGAAATGCTTCAGCAGCCATCATCATCATGCCCAGACCTTCCTGAATGCAAGCTCCCCTAATGAAATAAATAAATGAAACAGCAACCTAATACTGACTATCCTATTGCAGAGGAAATGTGTCTGGAAAAAAAAAAGCATGCTGTTAGATAATGCTAAGCCAGAGCACAGGCCCAGGTCCAACAACATTCAGTACAGTACAGATGGACTCTTCAAGGCATCATGATATCTAAGTGTTATCTTGACTTTTTTTTATATATATATAGTGAAATGGAATATAACAATGGTATAAAAATGCTGGAGGAAATGCAGAACATTACTGGGGGGAAAAAAGTACCGAAATTCTTGATCCATTCTTGTAACAGAGCCAAAATTTGTAACTGGGATTCAGCTGAACTATGGCCTTGGCCTTCAAATTCTAAAAAATGTGCAAAACATTCCCACCGACCCCTTCTCCTCAGCATTGCTACATCACTGGGGAACTTGTGGAGCTGCTCGCTCTGAGAAAGCAAGGATGTTGATTGGAGATGGGATGACTGTATAACCTCTTCCTTCCTCTGTGCTCCACAGCTCCCCTAACAGGTGAACTGGGGCCTCTTGATGACCAGCTGTCAAGGCCTGTTTCCGTCTGGGGAGTGTGGGAAAGTCAGCGAGGACTCCGTCGAGCCCCCAGCCCTGCTCTCAGCCTGCTTCCTGACCACCGCTAAATATACCGGCCCTTTTGTTCCTCGCCGGACCCAAAAATACGCTGGCTCTGAGATCAAACATGTTCTTTCCGACTTCCTCCCAGTGGCTTTTTCGGCCACTGACGCTCTTCCCGCTTGGCAGCGGGCGCCGCTTTCCTGGACGACGTGGAGCATCAGGAAGCAAGGGGCTGCATGGATTTGGCTCTGGGATGCAAAATATGAGCAGCAAATATAAGCTGCAAGTTCACAGAATAGTCAATGTGCACATAAAACAGCAATTTTAAAAACAGTCAGCCATAAAACAGTCTTTTCCTTGATACGGATTGACTCCATATTATATTTTCAGATAGTTTTTTTTTGTGTAGATTAAATAAGAAATTAGGTAACTGGTGAACAAAACTTACCAAACAATATTCAATAATTTATGCGACCATCAATAAAAGCTGTTCAGTCTCTTAGTATTTAGATCATTCTCAGTACTTTAATAACTACACAGCTAACCATTTCTAACAACTATATACAATCCTGCAGGATTTCTGCAACTTTTAAATGTTCTAAGAACAATGTGAAGCAACCATCATAACATCTCTACTTTCAAAACATGGCATAAGCATTATTTATCTAACATCACAGCCTTTTGTTCTACGTGCTTATAATTTGTCGAATTTGGTCCTCAAGTACCTCAAGTGCATGAAAGGCAAGTGTACATATGTGTATGAAATCATAAAGGAAGGTAAAATGTTCAATCTGAATATAAACCAAGTACCAAATATAAAATGGATAGAGTCCTTACTTTAGAGAAAAAGCATAGCTGTTGTAATAAGTACAAAAGATGCAGTAAGTGTTCCAAGACAGTACTTATGTTAAAAATTAACCAAAAACATCACGGCCTTTCTTCTGCATTTTTTTTCTATTATTCAGAGCTCAAGTGTGCTAGTAAACCATGCAGTCAAATATCTGAAAATGGAACCATGTGTACTTCCTTTTGATAGAAACACAATGAATTTCTGTACGTTCCTAAAAAGCTCTCATCAGGTATGCATTAGTAAATGCTGGGACCTTAAGCAGGAACCAAAGCAGGAACCATCTCCCCACTCTGCAATACATGAACCAATGCAAGGAGCCCTGATGACCCCACCCCACAACACAACTAATGAAAAAAAGCACATACATTACTACATTCTCTGGTAGTAACACGTTTTCTGGCTTCCCTTTTCTTCCTTTTCTTCCCCCCATTTTCTCCCCAATTTATTCACCTGCCAATTCCTACCCAAGTTTACATTTCCCCATCATATGACAGCCACCAGCCTGGGATGGTGAAGGCTAACACGTGCTTCCTCCGAGTCAACCATATCTTTTCAAACTACTGCATCAAAGTGCTATCTGCCCTCTTCCGCATACATCTCACAGATGCCCACAATTTGCTAGTGTCACTGTGATTATCGGGGAGAGAGGGTATGCCTAATTTTGCCATCTTGGCTCCCTGCCACAGATGGCTGTGGCATCATCTAGATTCGACCTTGCGATCTCCCAGCGATAGTGCAAACACTTTTCTGTTGAGCTCTTTCCTGGTTACAAATTCAGACCCACAAACACAATAACATTTCTGAATTTGTTTCAGATTCTGTGACTTTCATTTATAGACTGTTTTTTTCGACATACCGTGTCGTATGTGACAGCGTAATGGCTTAATCATTCACTTCAAATCTACGCTCATCGAAGGTCCGTTCATGGCCAATAGGCCCGGTCGTTCATCCATTCCTGGCTCTCATACATGGCATAAAATGACATGAAACAAATAACACTATGCAAGTGCAGACCCCACTTTCAACAGATAGTGGTGCAGGGAATGATTCTCCATTTGTTACATTTTCCATGTGATCATAAATTATACTATAGTTTTCAATGGTCTTCTTTTGAGTACTGGTTGTTATAAATAAACAAATTCAGTGATCTTCCTCATCACTGAATCAATTACTAGCAAAATGAACAAATATAGATGCTACTGAATGTTAGTTCATGAAAAACTGGTTTGGATCACCTCTTCCGATTTTTTTTCTCTCTCTGGCTCTTTGCTTTCACCGCTAAAAGACTAAATGGAGGTCTTCCCTTTAACTTCAACGGGGGGAGTATAAGAAAGATTATGCTAAATTATTCAGTCGGGCTTCTTTCTTCATTAAACAGACACCACTGACACTACATCCCCATCCTCATCACCAGTCCAGGATGTTCAGGTGGGTAAGGATGGTAGCTCCTCCCGACACTAAGTGTAGCCTGAACATGACAGCCTTCCTTCCTCTTATTTTTGCCAGCTGGAAATGACAGGATGTATTCTTTCCTTTCCTTTTTTGTACCCTCTCTTCTATGTGACTCACGCCATCAGCCTCATTCATGCTGTGAAGCTGGAAGTGATGAGTGGCGTGACCTGACTTACTGTCTAGACTGCGTTGGCTAAAACACTTGTCCATATGTGTGTTCGTCCAATTTTCTTTTAATAGTCACCATCCTTTTAATAGTAAATAGTGTGAATAGACCACTATGCTGTCAGCATCCTCATCTTATCAATTATACAGTACCATATGGTGTCCTTTCATCCTAGCACGAGTCACCAAACAGTCCTAACTACCACCACGGCAAAAAAAAAAAAAAACTACAGAGCTAGAATACATTCGTGGTTAATTCACGTTTTTTCTTCTCCTCTGTTTTGTCTATCGCTTACCACCTATATCGCCGTCTATATCTCTCATAATTCAGAGTTTAAGATATTTAATATTTGCATATTAATTAATTACATATCACTAAACCAGTGCATTGCCTGCAAGTTCTCAGCTAGCTATCGTAGACTTCATGCACTATATCGTTGCGTTTCATGTGACGTTGACGTTGTATAATTGCTGCCAATTTGAGAATCAAATAGGGGGACAGACTTCATTAACGTTATTATGTCTGTACTTCATTAAGCTGATTCATTTTCATTAATAATCGTGTCCTAATACAATTTCTCCCTGTCATGCTGCCTCGTAGCTATATTAGCTAGTTAGCTACATCGTGGGACAGGTTTATCTCGGCAGCAAGTATTGCTAACTTAAAAAATAAACGATAGCTAGTTAGCTCATATCAGTCATGATGAAACTGGCTAAATCACTTCTTCCAATATTCTGTTAACAGACCGCATCCTTTTGAAAATTAGTAAATAGTGCGAATAAGTCACTATAAATCAGTCAACATCTGCATGTTATAATCTTAGCTAAATATCTAATGCTGTCAAAAATGCTAGCAAAATATTACTAATACAGAAACCAGGGTGAAGGGAAATGTGTCATGTAATTGGAACAAAACAGAGTTTGTTAGTTGTAATTAATCTTTTTTAAATAAAGGAGCTGTATCTTGTAGTTCACAACATACAATTATATAATTATAGCCCATTGCTACCAAAAATAAAAACTATCCTGTGTCCTTCGAGGCTAAAGAAGCTAACCTGAACTGATTAAAACAAATTTCTAAGGTAGATTATGGCAAAGATTAAAGTGATTAAAGCAGCCACGTGTAGCAAAATGCAATTTTTTTATTTGTCAGAATATCTTTCTGGCCACAGCTCTAGCATCTCATTTACACTTTTTAATGTTTCCTCTTTTGCTTGCTGTAAAATTTCAACCCAAGGAACCCTGGAGATTTTTTCCCCAAGAGCAATTTCAGAAGAAATGCAGTTAAACATAAAGCCTCTGCACTGATTTACAACATACTCTCAAA
>CM040989.1:2305223-2328775 GCA_022985145.1 Pangasius djambal | reverse complement strand
CACACACACACACACACACACACACACACACATACACACACTAATGTCCTTTAATGGTAGTGAAGTGTGGGCCGCTGCTCTGACCGGGGCCAAATAACAGATATTATCCCCATCATAGTTTGGCCTCTTTGCGTGGCTGTAGCTAGAGCCATCAGAGAAAAGACAGAAAAATGCAGCCACTCAATATGCAGGCAGCTGGGAGGGAGCGGAGGCCTCAACGTTTCCGCTGCTGAAATGACAGGCCTTCATGGATCGGGCTTGCCTGATCTATATTACAGTGCAAGCCGTAAATCTGTGCCACCGAATGGACTGACTGACGTGGAGCGAAGAGCACTGGCAAAGCAACAGACTCGCACTGTGGTGATGGAGGATGAAGGAATACATGTGGAGGAGATGGATTACCAAAGTTATAGTTAAAATGCGCGCACACACACACACACACACACATATGCAGAGACTCAACGAGTAGGAGGTGGAATTCCAGAGTGCACAGGGCCATGGGGCCGGCAGCGGAAGTGTCCTAAAGCTCTCTGAACTGACCCCTGACCTCTGAGATACCATTCCCATCAACTCCTCCTCCAGCTGTCCGCACTCAGCCACCCAGCAGGCCTGCAAACAAACCTCCTCCTCCTCGCTCCCTCGCTCCCTCTCATCCAACTCCCCTGCCATACACGCACCATTTATCCACCTCCCCGTCTTTCAGCACATACCTCAGCACTAGGCAGTGGCTTGTAAAGCGCTCTGAAAACTCTATAACTCTGTAACACCACTGATATACACGCTTCATACCCATTTACTTCCTGTTTACCACTTGTAAACCTTTTTAATTTGTACCCTCAGTAGTCGAGTACAAAAGTTTTACACACTGACTTGAGTAAAAGTACTGCTACTGTAGTAATAATTCCTGAAAATTATTCAAGTCGTCTGCTGGTTAAAAAAAAAAAAAAAAAAAAAAAAAAAAACTACAATTGACATAACTAATCTGAACATGTTCTATAGCTGAGGCTTGAACAATTATGTTAACTAATGCCTCCATTATCAACAATATATAAAGAAAGGTAAGGTAAGCTGGCTAGATAAATTAGCCAAATGTTAACCTTGATAGGTTCATTAGCTAGTTAGCTATTACACATTATCATTAGCTATCTAGAATCGCATATTTTCCTGAGCATTACCTATAAGCTGTAGTAGCACTTATATATACATATATTTAACACAACAGACAGTCACTACTGAACATCAAAGTGACATCTTAAGTTTAATAAAGAGCATACTGTAAAAAATATGATCAAAATATTTGGCTAGCTAGTCTAGCTCACCTATTTAGCTAATGGCTTACCTGTGCATGGTTCTGCAGGTTGGTTGTTGAGCTCATCTGTCTCCACTGTCTCAGACATTGCTGCTAAACAGACTTTATTTTGGAAATTAAATTATTTAAAATTTGCATATCTTTTTAATTGGCTTACAGTCTTCCGGGCTTAAATGCATAATTTTTTTTATTCTGTCACAGTGATGAAAAAAATAAATGTAATGTAAATGTTTTATTTTTTTTTAAAAAATACCCAAGTTAAAAGTGATTTAATTTTTACCAAAAAAAGTACCGTTAACTAGAACCATGTACTCACGTGCTGTAAGGATACTACATGTAGTCTGTTACTTTCCACCCTTGACCATCCTTCAAAATGGGAGCTAAGTTAACTTCAACTTCCAAATTGTGCAAAAACCACACATTTCAGAGTAATTTAGCGGCAATGGTTTAAGAGAGGGAGGAAATCTGCTATTTTCCCACTTCCTCTTTCCCTGCTCACATTGCCCACATGAGAGGAGCAGGATCCACAGATTCTCGTCGACCTTTCCCCACAGCCAATCCACCCCTCCTTAAAAACATAGTTTGCACGCTTTTAACACACAACCACCACCAGCTTCTAACCACTCACCACAACGCAGATGGGCCTTCTCTCAGAGCTCTGAGAGCACAAAGGGGGGGAATAAAACATGTGCCACAGGGAACTTAACTCCCCAATTCCCTTGCAGTTCTCTCATGTCTCATTAATCTACAGTGAAGTTTTAGTGGTTTTAGATTTTAACTGTTCTATGGGATGGCTTTGCATTGCATTTCAAGAATTCAGAAGCAAATAAATCAACTAACTCTCTATGATATCCTGAAAATAAAAAAAAACATATCAATCAGGGACAGAAAGAACAAAGAAACAATACATCTGTTTGTAAGTGACCGGTTATGCTGCGTTCGAACTTGGAATTTTAGACCTCCAATTAGGAAAACCCAAAGAAAACACCCCTTAGTTTGGAATTCCTACTCTGAAGGTGTCCTCATCCAAGAGTTCAGCTTTTGGCGTCATGTTAACATGGCCGCTCACACCATCAACGGTAAATAAAATATCACTTCATTACTTTAAATGAGTTTATAATGCAACAGAAATGTCCGGAGATCACAAGTTTGAGTCCAAACAATGCCACAGCCATCCATGACCGGGAGCCAAGAGAGCAAAACTGGCCGTTCTCTCAGGGCGAGAGGGATAACATTACTCTCTTTCACCTGTCAATCACAATGACACTAGCCAATTGTGGGCATTTATGAGCTCGTATATGAGGAAGAGGGCACATAGCGGTTTCCTCCGAGTGTGCTACGCTGAGTTTATAGTAGTATTTACTTTAAATCAATCAACATAGACTCCTAGATTAAATCTATAACTCTGGCTGTACTGTTCGCTGTTTGAGAAAGTAAACACATCACAAACTCATGATCAGTAATGTCATCTGCCTACTTGTTGTTAGCAAAACATACACTTTTGTGGCGACGTCCATGTTTGTTCCTCATTTTGTAGCTCGAATTGAGTTCGACGTTGAAGGCAACATTATTCTTGGTTGTTTCAACACTAAGCATGATACAACACACAACCATTTGTGTTCAGTCTTGGGTGTTTCCTAAATCCCCTTTAGCAGGGCCTATGGGTCAGCTCCCTCTTTACTCCAGCCCTCTCTGGCGCCTGTGTCTCCATCACACCTCCTCATGTCAACAGCTTCAGCTCTCTCTCTCTCTCTCTCTCTCTCTCTCTCTCTCTCTCTAGCCTGCAAGACTCCACTCACCCCCCGGGGAGGTGACATGCTGGACAGCCAGCAGCCTTTGCCCCCTAGCCTCTCCTACACAGCAATTACAGACTTCCAGCATGGTGAAGTGACAAGCATCTTAATCAAATATCGTTGTGCTTTTGGGGATGTGACAGGCACCAGCTAGACGAGACATGCGAGAATGAGCTCGCTCAGTAATCTCTGTGAATATGCTAGGGATTGTTTCAAGTTTTATTTAGTTAATTAAAATTGTAATACTGTCGCTGTCTGTTAGTGACCTACATACATATTAGAGTGAAATAAAGTACAACATGCAAAATTATCATTCTGTAATTATCATTTTACAATTGTATATTGTATAATCTTATTATGTAAGCCTAAGGATGAACAGATTTTTAAAACAGAGTTGTTATTAACAATAAATGTTGCTCTGGTGAAGCCATTATGAAGGACGACTTCAGTCTGCATGACCGCTTTTCGAGGTAAAGATGTTCATTTAAGATTTCCACAGTGGGAAGAGTCTTCAGGACAGAGGGTTTTACACTTTCTGGTTTCTCGGTAGCAATGACAAGCTGAGTTTCTTTGTCTTATTGACTTCGAGAGAGAGAAAAAGGTAAGACAACTGATGAGGAAACAACTGTTCATAACTGCTGTACCATAAGCAGTAACACGAGCTAGCTTGTTTACAGACATTCCACATATTAAATGCAACTACAAATGGATAAAATGTATTTCCTTATTCGTTATTTCTTACACACACACACACACACACACGTGTCTTAATATACTTATGAGGACCTCCCACTGCCATAATTATTAATGCAGTTAATTAATACTATGTTAATACTATATTAATACACCTAAATCTAACCCTTTTGGACTTTTTTACTGATGCAATAATACAAATGACTTCATATAAACATCTAAATCTAAATTTTGTATTTAAAACAAAATAGGGTGCCGATCAGGGTGACCTTTACACAGAAGGTTTTTAGGCTCCTCCAAAAACACCAGGCAATTTGTAAACTGCAGTTTTTACAGTCAGATTAGCACGGCTAAGAAAAAAACAAGCTTTCGTACTCCAGCGCATGGTGATTGACATGTATGGGACTTTGAGTGACAGCCATTATTGTAGCCATCACAGTCACTGGGGCTTTGAGACTGACTCCTGTGGTGTCCTCTACACCTCCTGTCCCTGCACAACAAGGACCACATAGGGGAGTTCACCGGCCACAGGGGGACAAAGAGGTCAAGATGGTAGAAGATCAACTGACCCCTCTGCTCCTTGTCTTTATTGGCCGGGTTAAAGGTTAAGTAAGCAATTTCTGAAGAGTTTAGATTTGCTAGTAGCTAAAAGGAGTCCACTTTTACTTCTGATTGGTGCACCATTTTTACCCTGTAAGCTCCTTAATTACATGGGACTAAATTGAAGTCAGTCACTGAAGGATAGGAACCGTGCAGATATTCACTGATGCAGTTCAAATACAGAAATTAATGTATTTTTGAATCCATGTTGAACTGCATTGTGTTTTAACTTAAAAAAAATTCATATTTATTCAACTTTACTGCAGGTTCACTACAAGTTTACTACAAGTTACTACAAGTTTACTACAAGTTACTACTACTTTATAAGAAATTACTAGAAGTTTATTACAAGTTACTACACGTTTTCAACAAGTTACTACAACTTCACGAAACATTACTACAACTTTACAAGTTACGACAAGTTTATTATAAACTGCACACTTTAGTTTACTTTTCTTATTAGAGATGACACCAATCTGATACCCAGGAAAGGAATCAGTCAAATACCAGCAAAAAAACAGTGAATCAGATATCGGAGGAAAAAAGAGAATGAATTTGATGCAATCCTCTGATGGAAAAGATAGAACTGGAAATATTTACATATACAGAGACAATTGTGTTTTTTGTTACGATTGATTTTATTACAATTTTGCATTATAGTTTATTATGCCACAGGGAATAATGAACAAATGATGTATTTATATTTTTACCAAGAGAAAGCGTCGGAAAAGGAATTAGTTCTCGTTGTACTGGAGAAAGTGTGGCCAAATTATTTATTTTTATTTTTTAGATTTGCTGTAATTCTTTCTAAGGAGCAAAGATCTCCCAGGAGGTTACACCAAAGTTTTGTAGAAATTTGGGTTCTTTCTTTCCAGGTAAATTGGATTAATTTTTTTTTTATGCTGATGATATTAATATAAAGCGTCTCACAGATCACTAGGTTTGGCTTATAGATAATAATACGTGTATTAAATAGGGGTGTACACATTAATATGAATTATTTTTACACATTTTTCAGTAATAATCAACTTACAATTGTTGCCTCGATCAATTTCAACTGTTGTCTTGCATCAATCTAAATCTTTTGTTCATGTTAACTGATGCATTAGTTAGGAAACCTTAATGTAAATTGTTACCAAACAAAAACCACAAGAAATATTCACGTATTGTGGTATGAAAAGGTCGCAGATTTGGTTTGTAATGAACTTAACGTGACTAAAGTGGGAAGTCATTTTCAACCTCCATGTGCTTGAGCTACAAAGTGGGAGAATAACACGGATGTCTCGGTGTTCGTCTTTTGTTAGCAACAATCTAACCAGCTAAGTGAGATGAGTTCACCTCAAAACAGTGAACTGTACAGCCAGTGTTATAGATTAACAAGCTAATATGTCTGTATGTTGAATGATCTAAAGTAAATATGTGTATATACTGAACAGTATAACTCGTTTAACACAAGAAATTGCTGCTTTGTTTACTGTTGAGGCTGTGAGCAGCCACACTGATTTGACATCGGTGGCCAAACTCTGGGCTGAAGAGACCGTCCCGACTTTCAGTGTAGGAATTTCGGGTTACGAGTTTTAGTCAAACGCAGCATTCCACTCTGGTTTTGTCCACCCAGCAGACTATTTGATAATGTTGATGCATCAAGCAGATTTTTGAATGAACTTCCTCCTGTAACCACAATCTGGGAGTCTTGAGAATTGTAAGAACAGATAACACCACACACGGAGAGACGTAAAAGCTTCTTGTTGCATCTTTATGTGCATTATTTATACGCTCTAGAGAGACAGTGGCTTTGACTTAATGTTAGGATGCACACTAAGGATGCAATACGTTTTTTTGGTGGAAGCCAGCTCGAGCTCTTTTTTAATGTGATGGTGAGCAGAAACAGTCTCACTGGAGCATACATGTATACACAGATCAACACATACACACACACACACACACACACACACACATCTGTATTCACTCTTCTTAGAAGCCATTAGCAGGAGCTGGCCTTGATTACTTATTTATGAGACAAACAGGCCGAAGTGTGGGGAGTGAAGTAACGAGACGTGCACCCCACATACACACACCCCCACACACACACACACACACGTTTTACTATCTATGTGAGGACCTTCTATTGATAAAATTAATATTAATGCAGCTAATTAACACTATGCCTACACCTAAACCTAACCCTGACCTTAACCTCATTAACAAAAGGAAAAATTCTGGCTCTTTTACTTGTGTGTGTTTGTGTGTCAAAAAAAGCAGTTTTCATTTTCAAAGACATTTGGCTGGTCTCCACAAGGAAAACTGTTTTTTTTTTTAACACACACACACACACACAAAACTCTCAGATCTTATGCTTATAAAGATATTTAGTCCGCACCAAGCTATAAAAACATGTATCCCATTAATAGTTCATTTTAACTAATGACAGACTTAAAAACATTTATTATTCCTGTGGACGACACCAATGGTTTAGCCAGGAATGAATTTCAGGTGGGGATGAGGAAACATTTTCGGTAAAATCACACTGCAATAATTATGATTATGTTGATTAGTGCGTCACACTCATGCATTATGATTCTTTAAAGACAGTAGTAGCTGAGGTGCTGGCACAATTTTGTTATTTTAATAGTTTAAAACAAGCTACCTTCAGTTAATCTCGCCATATTAATAACATTGCCATAAAATACCTTTTTACATCAGTTCGACTGAAAATGATTAAAATACGAAGTAAGTAAAAGGGTGGAAATTACATTTTATCATAAACCCAGATCAATAGTCCTTTTTCTCTTCCTAAAGTAAACCTCCAGTACTTCACACGCCATCACCTCGATATCCCTGAGCTCAGAGCGTGGCTAGCTGGTTTTCACACAGAAACGGGAAAAATACATGATTCTGCACTGCAAAAAAAATTACCAAGTGAAAATATTTTGAATATTAGTCAACAAACCAAATATATGATTATTAAACCTATTTCTAGACATTTTTTTTTACTAATCTCAAGCTTGAAATAATCTTCTGCTATTGGTAGATACTTTTTGCTAATTGTAAGCAGTTATTTCTAGAAAGACATAAAATTATTTGCCAATAGAATAATAAAGCTTAAAGCTTGAAATAAGTAAAAAAAAAAAAAAATCTAGAAATATGTTTAATAACTTTATATTTGGTTTATCCTTATAATAGGAAATATTAGATACATTTGACTGTATATTCAACATCTTTTCACTTGCGCTATAACGATGCTCATTGAAGGTACATACAGTGTAATCAGGTATATATTGTACTGCATCAGCTGCGCTATTTGTGTGTTATGTTCCATTGGGAACCCAAAATCCACCCCCCTAGCTACATCTCTGGGTGACGCTTTCAACTAAAATGACTTGCAGCTGAGAGAAAATCATATCCAAACATGGAGATGAGCAGTTAAGAGCATTCCTAAATGATGATAGCAATCAACATAAATCCAAAATAATCAAATTATTGTTGAATATGTTGAGCTAATGAGCTTAGATCAAACACAAATTTCAAATAAAATCTAAAATCCATAAAAAAAAAATCCATTTTTTTCAATGATGATACATAAACACTACTGAAAAATATATCATAGATAACCTAAACTAGCTACAACAATGAACAATTAAGAAAAAAGTCACACAGAAGTGCATTTGAAACTCCTTTTATTTATTATCCTCGGCCTTAAGGCCACACCCACCACGCCACTCCAACCAAAAAAGAAGTTGAAATCATTACAAGGGTCGTTTCTTTTCATCATTCACCATAAATAAATACTTATCTTTCCTCAACAATCATTTAAATAAATATCTGTGACTCGTTGATAATATGTCGGCAACAGAAGAAAATGTGTAAAATGTATATAGATATATTTATATATATAATATATATATTCATTTATATAGATTTCTCTCTCTCTCTCCTTTAATTCTTTTACAACTTACAAGATGCCAACTGTACCAAAGCAATGCTTACAAATACAATATGGGGAACTTTTAGTGGTTAACTCAAAGACTGTGGTCAGCACCAGTTCCTGGAAAATGCTTGTACCTATACACTGCACCCATCCCTATAATATGACCCCTCCTTGGAGAGATTGTCACTTAGGATTTAACCATGGAGGAGAGGTTTCATCATGGCTTCACATTGTGAAAAGACGTTTCCAGTCTTCGTGTTTTTGACTAGTAGTAGCAAGTCAAGATCTTGAAGACCTTGAAGATCTTGAAGACCTGGCCCGATCACTATTAGACATCCAAAATGACGTGGTTGACTGAAAACCTTAACAGACCTTAATATTTTCTTTTGTTTTTTTGTTTCCGTTGCATGTTCGGAAGTAAAGCAGTAGCATTGCACCTGAACACTAAAATTGGACATTGTGTTATTTTGAGTCTTTGCACCTTAAAAATAAGCACAATCCTGAAAGAGACCCTCTTACATTACACTGTTATTGATGGATACAGGCATAAATACAACTTAATGATTCCTAAACTTAATTATGTGCATTTTCCCTAAATGGTAATTCCGCTCTTACCGATCTTTTAGATGATTGTGTGCAAGTCAACAAAGGAGCAAACGTACTCGTAAGTGTTTCCAATTTTGTGATAGTGAAAAAATACGACCCAATTACACAGTAATTATTATAGGACAGATCATTATAGGGTGATCATATAGTGTGACTGTAATGTAAAACAAATTTTTTTTTTTGTGGAACCACAAAAGACCTCTCCTCCATAATGTGTAGCCCACTTTAAAGTTAATTTTTTAAGTGTTAGACAGGCCTGTGATTTAAAGTTAATTTTCCGGTGGTAATAGAAAATAATGGTAACAATAATACCCAGATTAAACCAAATAGAATAAAAATAGAAATACAATAACAATCCTACATAGATAGAAAAATAGAGCAAAGGAACTCTAACAACAAGGAGCAGTGTGCATATACGGGGGAAAAACACACACACTCGAAACAGATTTCTTGATTTCATTTCTCATCCCAATTTTGGATATCAGTGCATCTGTTTCACCTTGTTCCCAAGTATGGTGCTCTGTTTCATTCTGGTAAGGCAATCGACTTCGAGCCTCGTCTCAAAGGAGTCCCCTCTTCCTGTGTGAGGACGCAAAAGGCTCTTCGACGCTTTCACTCCCCGTCAATCGGGGACGTGATTAGCGGCTAAAGAGCCTATCCAAAGTGAAGTCCAAAGTGCTTAGAAATGTATGGCCATAGTGCGAATAGCATATTCCGGCTAGCTTTCTTTGCTGTTCATGGATGAGTATGATCTTAAAAGAAGCAGTGCTCCAAAGCTCCTTCTTTGTACTATGGCCTCATGTGGTCCGGCACATTTTCTGACAATTTTTGATTGAGAGTTCTCTAAGTAATGATGTAACATGTTATCTTGAAAGCAGCAGGAAAAAAATTAGACAAGAGTCCATGTCGGAGGTTTTTTTTTTTTTTTTGGGGGGGGGGGGGGGGGGGTGTATGATGACTGAATTGCATTTGGTCCCATAGCACAGCTGGAGATAGCACAGGACAAAAATTCCCACTACAGGAATGAGCGAGAGCAGCAGACGAGAGGGTGGGGATGGTAGTGGTGGTAGAGGGGGGTGGAATGGTGAGGACGCGAGAGCGCTTGGGAGAGGCTGGCGTCAGGCTGCCCTGAGCTGGAAACCTGACCAGACACTTTGTCTTTCAGAGCAGCTTCTCTAAAAATAAAAAAAGGAATGCTTCTGCTGAGAGCAGACAGAGGCCTGAGACTGCGCACGCATGCACATACACCTTACATGTCTTTCACACGCATCCGCATGCACACACACAAACACAAACACATACATTCGTTTTCTCGCTCTCTCAGGTGCATCCATCCTTTCATATCCACACATGCCCAATGTTCTTTCATGTAACCACCTCTCAAAAGCCATTCCTGAATGAGCTTCATCTGGTCCCTTTTTTTTTTTTGGTGTCCAAAATGGTTTGTACTCAATGTTTTTTTTTTTTTTGGCTCGGGCTCTACGTCCCCCTTGGATCAAACATCAGCCATTTTGCATACTGACTGTCCATGCAGTATGACTGAAGATGATTTCCAGGCACTGTGCCTGGAAGATGCATTTTACCCAACGCAGCACCAGATTTTTTTGTTCTGATAGCTTACTCCCTGTAAAAGGTTACATATGGACAGCATTACCTGTCTTAGCCAGGAAAGTCAAATAAATAAATAAATAGACAACATTTTTTTTAATCAACAAGCTTCCTTTCTTGCACGTAATGTAGCTAGGCCTGATTGGTTGGGTGTAGGTGAGTAAGTTCAGTGTTTCATGGTATCCTCGGGAATGCGAAAGGGGGAATGCAGTGACGGGATCACAGAAGGAGCGCCGTCTCGGTGTCATACCGGTTTGTCTAGAGTCTTGCGGAAAGGTGCAGGGTTAGAAGCGGAGATCTTGCGGCACACGGTGTTAGTGTTGCTGCAGCGGCAGCCAGGTCGTGTGGCACGGTCGTAACCACGCTGGCACATAGTGAGGCAAAGCTTGGCAGGAGGATAGCAGCACAAGCAGGGCAGGCAGAGAGACAGAACAGCCATGGTGCTCCAGCGGGAGCAGGCATGAGCTGGGGCACAGGAGCAGGGTCGGTCTGCACAGTTGTCCTCATCGTCTGCCGAACAGTGGTAGAAGAGACCCTTCACACAGCACAGGCAGGTGCCGTACTCCATGGCATTCTCGGCTGAGCACAGACATCGCTGGCCACAGGCCCAGCAAGAGGGCAAGCTTCGAGGGGCACAACACTCCTGGCACTTGCAGCGGCTACAGCGTTCACAGATGAACAGATGTAAGCCTAAATCCTCTCCATCAGCCAAGCCTTTACTTAACGAGTCTGGTTTCAGGTCGCCCTTGGGTTGAGAACGCACTACTGAGGCCAATCCGGAATGGGAACTTGTTAATCCTGAAAGAAGTCTCTGGTCCGAAGCAGCACTGCCACGGGACATGGAGCTGATTGTACTAGAGCGACTCAGGTGAGCCAGGTGGGCATGTTGGTGCTGACTCTGACTGCGAGGCATCTGAGGATGTCTTTCATCGTGTGTATAGAAGACACCCACCTGTGAAGTGGGGTCTAGTGCTACAGGACGCTCGACATAGTCATTGCTGGCCCTTATCGCACGGATCTGATCTATGGACAGCACAGAGACCTGCTGGAGGTCCAAACCATCACGATCCATTCTGAGAGGAGGTGCTGAATCCATAATGTCACCAGTGCCACTAGGGAAGAGACTTGGATACAAGGCTCGCACCAATCACGGCACATCAGATAAACCTGGAAGACATCATAATACAACAGTGTCATTAAAAACTAAATATTTTAATTCAATGCACTAGATATTGGTACTGGAGAGAACAGCCGAAACTCATGCACACATAGCACCACTTACATAGTCTACTACTGAGACTAGATCTATTATTAGTCACAGAGGATGGAGATAAAGCTATTGGCATCACACTGTAATTTAGCATCTGGTGAACACAGCTGTTGACACAAGGGAAGAGAATCTGAGCAGAGAAATTGACAGCAATAAATTGTGGGAAACAGGGGAACCCATAAGACTCAGTGTCAATGTCCTGAGGCATCCTTTCCCCAGCTGCTCAGAGGAATCCAATGGCCCCTCCCTGAAACTTTTCTTTTGTTAAGCCTTATCCTCCATAAACAGGAACAACATGGTTAGTGGAATGTACATGGAAAACATCAGCATCCTGGAATTGAGAAACAGACTGTTTGCATTATTCGATGTCATACCCCAACAGGAACTTGGATTGCTTTCGAGTTTTGTGCATTCAAGACTCTAAATAAACTAAATGCACAAATTTAACAAACCTCCCAGGCTGTCTCTGTTCGGCTACACAGTCCTAGGATTGCACAACAGACCCGTGAGCATGCATAAAGGAGGTCAGTGTTCACAAAGACGGTTTGAGGTTGAATGGAGAAGCATTTGCTCGATGAAGAGATTACACAGAAGAGGAGAGCCGTGTCTAACGTAACCAGGAACGGAAATCCATACACAGGGGCATCAATTAGAGGAAGCAATGTCTGCTCCCAGTCTGCCAAGTATCCGGGGCACAGTCAGCTGAATTCCTGGCAAAATCGGTGGATGCTCTTGCAAAAGAGGTAAGATAGCATCCATCCTCTACCCCCACCACTCACCCATAAAGTCAAGATAAGGAGGCCCAGGTCGGAAGTACAAAATGCATTTTCAAATTACACAGAGGAGGAAAAAGAAGTCCTGGAGAGTAATTACATCAAATCCAGCAGAGAGCAGCAGTCAGGGCCTATCAGTCCATCTAATTGTTTAGAGGGGCCTGCTGTTCATTTCCATGAGCTCATTATTTGGGGCCTGATTTCACAAACAACACCGGACTTCCAGCCAACCACACATCTGTGGACAAGCCAGAGAGGAAGTTTTGGGTTTGCTCATCTGTGTCATGTCAGGAACTTTTAAATTGCATATTTGTGAGAGCATTTGCACATGTCCTTTCCATGTGGTTTTCCTCAACTGTGTCAGCACTTGGGAGCATTTATCACTTCAGGCTACACTTAAGTTTACTTGAAACTTTCCACTGACTTTTCTTAAAAACTGAGCCTCACTCTAAAGTCTAAACTCCAGCTCAAAATGTCAAATGTGAGAAATAGTCAAATACTAAATGTGAGATTTCAGAATGAACATATTAGAGACAGCCAAAAGTACTGTCTTTTTTTCAGATTAGTACACTTTTGAGGTACAAAAAATTGGGATGTCCTTGTATGAATTCTGCAGACACAACTTTCCTCTCTGTATTTCTACTCTATGCTACACTCTTAGAAAATGTTTCTTTGGCTGGTTAATGGTTCTATCTGTCTACCCATAGCCTTTTGAGAAAAGGAAAGCTTTTGTTAAAGAGTTCTATGTGGAACCTTCAGGGGTTTCTCAAAGGGACCAACTATAATAGGTAACACATATAATTAATCTTTTTTTTGTCTACCAACTAACTCAGCCCTACCTCTGTCAGCTTCCCTGTTAGACTTGTAAAATAAATCCTAAAGGAGCTTACTCCAGAAGTAGTGAGACTCACACTCTCCCCACCCATCCAAGCCCCAGACCTTGTCTGAGTTTCCAGGGTGCCAACGGATCAATACGCCACACTCCAGCAGCAGAGGCGGCAAGGTGCTGACATCAGGAAGCCCAATGAACCCCCTCCCCAACCCCTGCAAAGAGCACTCTACCACTCTCTGCCATGTCCCAGAGCACTTGTCAGCTCCAGATTACCCAGACCGCACGGCAGGGTGAGGCCAAATGGAGATGCTTTGCTAATGTCTGAACATTGCCTAAGCAGAGCTGAAAATGTGACACAATCCCCAATAAGTCAACTGCTGCTGACTTTGGAGATCACCGCTACAAAATGTTGGTTTCCTGGTGGACAATGAAGCAACCTCTTGCTTCTTAAGTGTGTGCACTGAACTATTGATCGCTGAGCTCAGATTACATCTTCTCAATCTCTGACCACGACCTCTAAAAAGAGCTTCTAGTCAATGAGGTGGGACATCACAGGAAATGGGCTT
Source organism: Pangasius djambal (assembly GCA_022985145.1). Taxonomy (NCBI): domain Eukaryota; kingdom Metazoa; phylum Chordata; class Actinopteri; order Siluriformes; family Pangasiidae; genus Pangasius; species Pangasius djambal. The sequence goes on along the minus strand of CM040989.1, from coordinate 2,314,797 downwards.
GGGGTGTAGTAGGGTGCATGCTGGTTTCTTTGGTCCCCGTTATGAGGGACATCCATAGGAAGTAAGTGGTGTGCGATGATCTCAAATGCTATCTCTGCCAGCCAGAACAGCCAAGTTTAGCTATTTTCCAGGTAGTGTTTGGGATCTGTTTCTGCGACCCAGCATTCAGCATAACTTTCTGCTTGGTTAGAGATTTTGTTCTGTCTGAAGGATTCGACAATTTGTCAGTTCATGGATGCAGGGAACAGCAACACACCAAGCAAGGTGACAGGTCAAATAGATCAAATTAGCATCACCCTTGATGGATGCTGGTATTTCTTTCCACGCTGAGTGAATAGCCCCCCGGCATTTCTCCTTCATGCTAACATTAGATTATAAAATACTGGTCCATTACTGTACTTTTATCTAGCAAAGTGCTCCATCACATCACAAATATGTACTGGGTGTGACTGCCAGCTAGCCTGGGGGAAAAAATTTCTGTGTTTGGAAAAAGCAAATCCTCAACACAACACCTGTCTCAGGTCAAGACATCCCGGTCTGAGAGTGCATGGGAGCAAGAGGGAAAGGCAGATGTGTGTGGAGAGATGGAGAGAAAGAGAAAGAGAAACAGTGAGATGGCAGAGTGGGCCATGTTTACTCAGTGCTGCCTGCCATGAGGAGTAACCTGAAGACAGGCCCCTGCGCTCTGGGAGTATCAGTGCTGAGTGAGCTGTGCCTTGCGGCTCTGCCCCAGGGCTCCTTGCACCCGGTACCTCGCACACATCCGTGGCCAGGGTAACCTGATCCTGGGCAGGAAGAGGATGAGGAGCGCATATTATTCATAACAATCACCACACACCACTGACTGGGAGTAACTCAAAACCCTGGAGCAGAGAGGAGACGGGAGGCAAACGAGCAAAGGGAAAACAGCCATCCTGCAGAGGGTCACTGGACAATGTGAATGTAGCTGATAGCATGTGAGCCGCTTCGTTAGGGACTAGCGAAGAGCTTTCAGTGACCTCTGAGGTTTCTGCTAGAAATAAAAACCATCAAAACTTGCTGGCTTAATTTATTAGAAATGTCTGTTTTTATATTTCGATCATCTCTTTCTGGGGCTGTGCTGCAAAAATTGGCTGGTGCTGAATCGGAGCTGATTGGCCAAAATTGTCCATGAGCTGTCAGTCAGCCCCTTCTGGAACCTCTGGGGACACAGCAGGATTGCATGACAATAAACTGTATGAGATTCCGGATGTGCTGAATCCGACCCCCAGGAAGGACTGAAATAGACACCAGCAAGTTCGGGAGAGAGAGAGAGAGAGAGAGAGAGAGAGAGAGCGGGAAATGGTGGGAGAGAGAGGAAAAATGAGAAGCAATATAGAGATATGTGGTACATGTCAGAGGGATGAACAAAAATATCCAAAATCTCAAATACCAGGAAAAAGTGTATCTATGTGTGTTTAAATAATACTACAGTAAAAAAAAAATAATTAAATAAATAAATAAAACTTCAAAATTTCTTCTGTACTATTATAATACTATATAATAATGTATTTCTATAATAACAATAGTATACGTAGTAACTATGTATAAATATGTATGTATAATAACAACAATAGAGGATGAGAATGTAATGTTTTGATTAAACTCCACTTCCAGTGTAAATTTCTAGTTAAACCTAGGTATAATTTCACTCTCTACACCTCTACAAACACAATTTTGGAAACACGTCCCATGTAAAACATCACCAAATGTACAAAAACCCGTCATCAGAGCTTTTCCAGTCCACTCATATCCACTCTTTCAATCTCTGCCAGCCCAAACTGGCTGTATTGACAGCTCCGACCTTGAGGACAATCAATGCCACCCCTGCATGCCCAGAGCCCCGTGCATGCATGGGGCTGTGTCCGAGTTGCTGTGTTCATTCATGATGCCAAACTGGATGAGTTACTTACAGAACTCATAGATGGACATAAACAGACAATCCAAAGTCTACAAGTCATATAAAGTGGGACATTAATTAGAAAAAGGGAAATGAATGCACAGACAGGGCACTCACCTCTAAATGGAGGGAGATCCATTGTACAAGACCAAAAAGTACTTTTAATTTCTTTTTCTGCTCTTTCCTCTATCAAGTCACTTGATCAGCTTTAGATTTCTTTTTTTTCGTAAGGGTCCCACACACATTCAGGCAGGCAGGCAATCCTCCTCCTCGGTCCTCAGTACTTAATCATTCCCCACGGAGTGCACCGAGAGTCTCGGACGAAAGGAAAACATGCACAAACAACACTCCAAAAAAAGTAACGATTCTCCCAAGAAAAGAGGGCAACATGTCACACTACAATATCCCAATTAATAAAGAGGTCCCAGGGCAAAGTGAACAAGGAAAGCAGGGAATGCAACACTTCCATATGAAGCTGGAGAGCAGTGGATCTGCAGTTCATCTATTCTCAGTATGAGCTGAAAGTGTGAGCGCTGGATCGTCTCACTTGCACACGCTCTCTCTCTCTCTCTCTCTCTCTCTCTCTCTCTCTCTCTCTCTCTCTCTCTCTGTGTGCTTCCTGCTCTTGCACTCATCCATTCACTCTGTGTGCCTCTGTATGTCAGTGAGTGAGGGTGACACATACAACGAGGGAGGGAGAGAGACAGAGAGAGACAGAGAGAGAGAGAGAGAGAGAGAGAGAGAGAGAGAGAAAGGGTGGGAAACAGAGCAGGGAGGGGGAGGGGTTGGCGGATATGAATAGTAGATAAAGGCAGGGCTGGTGTGGGGTAGGAGGGGTAGGAGGGGTAGGAGGGCTGGTGTTGGTGTTGGTGGTGGTGGTGCGGTGTGGGAGGGGTACTTGCTGGAGATAGTTAATGGCTAAGTGGCATCATCAGGCCGAAACTGAATCTCTTATTTTGCGGGCCCCCCCCATACCCCACCCCCCAGCCCCCCAGCCAGGCACTGTTCCACATGATTCCCTGAGCTTAGCCCGGAGTGAGATGGGGAGAGAGAGAGAGAGAGAGAGAGAGAGAGAGAGATGGGTTAAAGAAGAGACAAGATAAAGGCTGAAAAGAAAAGGGGCATATGCATGACTCAACAAAAAGTCAGGACACAAAGAGTGAGAAAGCAAGATGACTGTCTTGAAATTTGTAAATACACAAGGCTACTAAACCTATCAAAAAGTAGATGCAACAAACTGCCTAGTTATAAACTATTCATCAACACAACTCACTCAGAAAGACGTGGATGTTTTTTTGACGCACTTTAAGCATAAGATAAAGCTCAAATGGCTGCATGTTATGAATCATGAATGAAATTTCTATTCTTTCAAAAATATTTTTGCATGCAGGTAGCCTTCTTAGATCAGCTCACGTCCTGTTACAGTAAAATTCCCGATCAGAACCTGATGTTGTATATCTAGAAGTGTATGCAACGCAGACCATGTTCCTGTCCTTATTTACTTGTGTTGTTGCTACCAGATACCCAGGGACCTCATAGCAATGACAACATGTCCGTGGTAAGATTAGCGACTATTCTAACATACTATTTTGCACACATCATTGTGCATCTCATGGACAAGCCACTTCATTAATCCCAGGCTACACTGCTGACAGATGTGATCATTTTGTGGCATGACAGAATTGGCCAAACATGTGTTGGTGTTGTGCTCACATGCCGCAGTGTGTTTTCTGTTAAATAAGAACAATACCATTGCATCAGATCACCTCACAGTGTATTTGGATTGCTGCCGTACTTATGTCCTCTTATTGACAGTACAGGGAAGATGTCACCAAGGTAACAGGACATGTGTGTGTGTAATAGTGCAGGAAGAAGGGTGCTTCCTGGCTTCCTGTGGAGGGAAATAGCTGGGATGGCCAAACAGAGCAATGAGCCGGAGAGTGAGTCAGGTTTCTCTGTCCTCTGCAAACTCAACCTAAAGTTCTGACTGCATGACACACGAGCTCGAGTCCTAAAACACTTCTGATCTGGCTAATCTGCAATCGAGAGACTTCAAATCAAGCTAAATGCAAGTAATCTATAGGTAGTTTATAAATGTAGCCAGCAATGCAAATATAAAAAATGGGATTAAAGTGGGATCCGTGGATCTCCAGGGATCTGTAAAGCCAGAGAGTGCTGAAACATTGGTTTCAGAATGATCTGCATTTGGTGAAGCCACCTCTAGAGACAAGAACAGCGCTGACTTTCTCCTTGTAATGTCTATTACATGGTTGGAGACACTTGTAGATGATCTTGGTCCACTCCTTCATGCTGAACATTTCAAAGTCCTTAACATTCTTAGCATTGCGCATTGGGACTACCCTCTCAAATTGAAGCCACAGGTTCAAATCCAGAGGATAAGATTTATATGGATGTTTTATGGGATGTCTGATTGCTGTCATTACTTTGATGAAATATGAGCCGTCAAAATGACTTTACACGTGTGCAACCTCGTATTAATGCCCCAAGGAGACAGGATGTGGTCAAAGGCAATGACCGGGTTCCTGGCGACAGAAAGCGATTAAAAAATATTAAAATGTTTTTCGAAAGGCAGATTATTTTAAGTATTCCTTAAGGCTTGAATAATTTTGCCACGTGTTCTTAGGAAAATGTTTTTGTTAGAGTAAAGGTAAGTGATTTTCTTTTACTGAGTTAATTTTGCTCATTTAATTCTGGACTGAATTGTACTGTTGTTGGATCTATTATGTAATTTTATTAGTATACATCATAAAATGTTTTTTCCTGCAAATAAATTCATGCACTTACCTTTGACCGTGTGTGTGTGCGTGTGTGTGTGTGCGTGTGTGTGTGTGTGTCAAAATGCACAAGTACTCCCTCTTGTGTAAATCATGTCTTCCAGGTTTTTCCCCTTTTTCCCCCTCTTCCACCACCACATCTCCATTGTATTTATTTACTTTTTTGTTTGCGAGTGTGTATCAGGAATTGTCTACTTGCATCCCCCCCCCCCCCCCAACACCCCCACCCCCCGTCTCTCTGACTGTTTTCTCCATTTCCTGAGCTCATGATATTGCTTCATGCCAAAGTGAGCAAAGTTTATTTTGCTGTTCTTTAAATGTCACTCTCTGTGATTTAAAAACCAAAGATGCAAAGGATTGTGCATGTGCGTGTATGTATTGGCGTACTGGTCTGCATCTCCCCCCCTAGGCACCGTGCCCCACCGATACCCCCCACCCCACCCCACTCCACACACACAGTTCCTGATCTCAGTGCCAGAGAGGAGGGCGGGAGCTGGACTAAGCCACAGCAGAATCAATGTTAAATGGCCTGGTTAATGACCGGCACACAGCTGACAAAGTCATTCATTTCTGCCGGCGCTGTTTAACTTGTGCGTGAATGTTTTTTCGTGGGTAGGACTGACTGCATTGCTTTAACTTTAACGTATACAGTAATATGTGTGTGTTAGCTAATATATGTTCTAATAAGCGCTTCTAGAAATGTAGAAACTGTTAGCTCTGAGCGTCAGTTGGTTTAAATGTTGGTTTAGAGTTTTAGAGTCTGTTTGTTTAAAGAATACGGAAAGTGATGTGGAAATAATTTGATGCAAATAAACTGATGCAAGGTGTGTGTAGTGATGAAAGAGAGGAAGAGAGAGAGGAAGATTTTGTACTATAGAGTTACAAAACAACCCCCCCCAACTCCCTTTCCTCTCCGAGCTCTGGCCTCCCGCTCTACTTGATTCCTAGAAGGAATGGGAGAGAACTGGCCCAAAATCCCACACACTCATGCTGGCTTACTCTTCCAAACAAGCAGTCAAGCTCTCCCTCATCCTCTCCCTCTGTACCACTGAGCTCCATAAACACCACCATCTGCATCTGATCAAAATTAACGCTGCACCCCAACCCACAACCCCCCACCCCGCCTTTTTGCCTTGCTCTCTCTTTTTCTGTCCCTCTCATTCATCCTAAACAGGCTGATCCTGAACACACCACCCATCATCACAAATCATGACAAATCGTGCATCATCAGGACACACGTACAAATTCTGAGACATAAAGAACTATACAGACAAACACACACACAACGAACAAACCAACCCAACCAACCGTCACGCCTTGGCGTAATTGTTGCTGATACTTTGGGGCTGAAGTATGCATGTTCCATTAAGTGAGCGGAGCAAGCTGATTGGCCTAGCTCGTGGCCCCTCGGAATAGCCAGCCTGGCCGCCAGCCAGCAGCTCATTTCCTGCCGGCCTGAGAGCCTCCAGCCGCTCCCACTGCAAATGCACTTCCTGACTATGTATAAAATTTTTATTAATGGCCAGGAGTGCATCAGCAAGGGAGAGAGAGAGAGAGAGAGAGAGAGATGAAGTTAGGGGACAGACAGCATTAAGTATGATTGAGGCAGAGAAGAGGGAGAAAAACCATGGCCTTTTGAGCGCATCTGTAGTCCACAGCAGATCCAGTTATACGTCACTTTGCATTATTGCACAATCAGATAAGGTGAAAAAGGCGGAAGAGATACCAACGACTTAGAAGTAAAGGAGCAGAGGAAGCACTTCAAGACACCAACCATTTCCAATAACACACACAAAGCATTGTATCACAACTTCACAACTGTCGGTAGAGTGAAACAGACCGACAGGAGACGCACAGTGATAAGATTATTCACCTCGACCACTCGAGAGGTCAAAGGCTGACGAGTGGAAAAAGACAAGCAGCAGAAGAACGGACACATGGGAAATGTCAGAGCGAGCCTCGGTCCCCTGTCAGACTGGAGATTGACAATCTCTTTAGAAAGGAGTACGGAGGAGAGGAGGAGAGCACGAAGGGGTGGGAGACTGAGACAACGAATGAGGAAGAGATTGAGCTACTGACGGAGTACATTGTGCTCAGTTGCTTTAGTGCAGGCTTGATGTTGTGTGAGTGTGTGTGTCCAGGGGGAGCTTCAGTGACCCTCAACAGGGGCCCTAGTTATAGAGGTAAAGGGGTCGACAGGGGCCACCGAGTAGAGGCCCCCAAGACTGTGAATTCCTTTCTGAGAGATGGGGGATGGCACACATCTTCAACCTCACATTCTTTCCCGTTTCTCTGGCCCAGAAAATCATCCTTCCTTTTCATTTCATTTCATTATTGCTACAACAACGTGACTAGCAGGTCCAACCTCCGCCACAAAGCAGAGGCAGCTTCTTGTGAGTAAAGTGCTGTCTAATGGTAAAACCAAAAGCATGAACAATGTAATCTAATGAGATGAATATATGCTGATGTGACAGTGGAATCTGATGTAGGTGATCCGATCAGGCCTCTCTGAGAGGAAGCCGTGGGTGTTCTGCTGACATGATATGCGATTATGAATATTAATTATTGAAGTGCAGTGCGGAGCAGAGAAATATGAACCTGGAGAGACAGCACTTCTCTCAGACCACTCACTCTCTCACTATCTGTGCTTCTCACTTTCTCCGTGAGTGCAGTTTAGATCAAACTCTCCAACAAGCCTCAAAGATGACTGCTAGTTATGTATGTAACTGTGGTTCTATGAATCCTAGATAAAGACTCACAGAGATCCCTTCTTATGTTCATGTGTACACATGATCCCAGACTACTGATCAATTAGACTGGGACAAGCCTATGTTTTTAAACAACCTATTTTGATCAAAACTTTATCCTATATATCAATATACATCAAAATCCCCTAGGCCTCCACCCGAACCCCAGCACCGGACAACTTCCCCAGTGACACAGAACCATCAAAGCAATAGTTCTAAACAGTAGTTCAACTGACAAAAACAATACAGCATATAAAAATCAGCAACCACAACAGAAAAGTGTTCACCGTATCACCCGGAAATCGTGAGTTCAAATCCTGAAGATGCCACAGTGAAGAGAGCAAAATTGACTGTGCTCTCTGGGTGGGAGGGGCATAGGCATCTGTGAACTCATGTATGTGGAAGAGGGCAGATAGCGATGTCCTCCGAGTGTGTTACGCCATCCTGTGGTGCAGCAGTTTGAAAAGATGCTTTTGGCTGGCAGAGGAAGCATGTTTTATCCTTCACGCTTTCCAGATGGAAGCGGTCGTATGACAGAGGAGAGCTGGGAGGTGGAAGGGAATTGGCCAAGACAAAAAAAAAGTCGGCAACGATTACTGTTGTTCAAGATCATTTTAATTGCTAATCATTACTTTCATGACACATCTGAATGCTTCTCACACAGTTTCAGGAATATAATGATAACAATTCCTGCTTATGTGTAGCCAGAAAGACAGTGAATTACCTATCATTCTCACAAAGCTAATGAGTGATAATACCCAGTATTTAAGTAGATTTATTCATTAAAATTTAAGCTTTCTAATAATGCATTCAGTCTATCTGTCATGTGAGGATGTGAGTCTTGGATGTAGTTTTAGAAATTAGATCTTTCAGTTACTAATCTTGTGTACCTGTTTTTCTAACTCACTTTTGGGGGTGTAAACTGTGCCATGAAAACTATATCATATTTTCATCTAGGTCAAAATCTCACAAATTTTTAGTCTCGATTCCAAGCAAAGTCTCGAGTCATCAGTCAACATGCGACTCAAATACGACACGATTCTGTTACCTTAAGTCCATGTGGTGCACCTGTGGTCCGACAGCGAGAAGAAAGGGAAAGATGGCTGCATGACAGAAGTATCTATTTCAAATATTGCATCTTATGTCACGTTGTGACTGCTGAAAGGTCCTGACATGTGTGCTCATCTGCACCAGAAGGTATACAGGAGGTTAGGAAAGGTTTATGCCCAGTGTTTTACAACACAGTAAGGAAATTTTTCACTTGCTTGCTTACACAGAGAGCACATGCTCACAGGAGTGTATATAACCCCGTTGCAAACCTGCCAGAATGGTTGGTTTGCTCTCAGGGGCCAGAGTCATAATTTCAAGGTGTGGGGTCTGCGGAGCCACAGTGACCTGAGACAGGATGTCCTGTCTGATTGGTGTGTGCACAAACTGCCTGTCAATAACATCAATAACAGGCTGAACTATGGCCTGTTCGGAAAAAATGGTGCTATCAACAATACCGGGTGCATAGTCTGTTGGATGAGCTGTAGTATCATCCTTAACGTATATTGGGCCAATCATGCGAGAACGCATCCTGGCCCACAGCTTCTGTCTCGGTCCTGTCCATGAACCATATTGGATGAGCTGGTTGTTTGCGAAATCCCTGCTGTAGGTGCTCCAAATGAACTGGACCGCCTTTTTTGTGAATTCATCAACCTCTGGACACAGGCTAGTTGAGAGGCAGTATATCTGCTGTCTGATTGCAACAGTAGTGAGGTAGCTCTCTGACTAACAACGTGTGCATCTGAACCCAGTTCCAGAGCTTGCTTGACCACCTCAGCATTGTTTGTGCCCCTTTTGTGGTTGATGTTAAACACCACCGTAGCATTGTATGTTAGTACTTTTAAGGGTTCCCGGAAATGTTGCAGCACTAGCCACAGCTTTCATTTCAAGGATGTTGATATGCTGATAATGAGCCTTGTTTTTCCAGCTAACTTTCCTTGAAAATATTTCCATACAGTCCCCCACACCTTCCCCTTTGATAAGGCAGGTTGGTGCTAGAAGAGGAGTAGCCACAGGATGGACAAAGCAGGAAATTGCCTGGGGTCCTGAGCATTCAGAGAGCCCCT
>CM040989.1:2282567-2302862 GCA_022985145.1 Pangasius djambal | reverse complement strand
CTAGCCACAGCTTTCATTTCAAGGATGTTGATATGCTGATAATGAGCCTTGTTTTTCCAGCTAACTTTCCTTGAAAATATTTCCATACAGTCCCCCACACCTTCCCCTTTGATAAGGCAGGTTGGTGCTAGAAGAGGAGTAGCCACAGGATGGACAAAGCAGGAAATTGCCTGGGGTCCTGAGCATTCAGAGAGCCCCTAAAGCCTGATTACTTGTAGTTCATTGAAATGTCAAAATGCTGGAATTCCACTAAAAGCCTCTGATGGGTAATATCACTGGAAAACCTCCCAAAAAAAAAAAAAAACCCTGCAGAATCTTATTAGCCTGTCTCTGACTTCAGAGTATTTCATAGGGATAGTGTTAACATGTAGACAATAAATTAAGACCTATGCAGTCTCTATCTCAGCAATGTCTCGTGACCATAGATTTTATTGTTGTATTAATAATGACTTAGTCTAAAACAAAATTAAGGTGAAAGGCTATCACACTTATGCATATGCTATATTCTAATATCTAGTAAACTTTTAGAGTAACCCCATAATAGGCAGTTGAGAATCAACAAGAGTCATTCAATGTACAGTCTAGCGGCTCATTTTGAGCAGTGTTAGTCATACCTTGTTTGTTAGCTCTCAGAAGAGCTAGCATTATTAGCCAGGGTTGCCAGGTTTCAGCAAAATTTCCAGCCCAAATACATCTTTAAAAAATTCACTAAAGACCTGAAACTAGCACAAAAATTTCAGGCACTGGAAAAATAAACATTTTTCGTTCTGTTTCTCAGCCTTTGCGTGGGAAATAAGGTCAGCGTGGTGCGCACACATTTCTGATGTACAGACATTATCCACTCCGTAATTTGCTATAAAATAAGGTCTTGCAGAGTATTTTTAAACTAGCCCAATTATCCCTAAAAATCATGCACCTGAAAATTCTGTCATTAATTGACTTGTCCATTGCTCCTCCCTTGATCATGGGGCAGCGTGATACCTGCCCCAGTGGGCCTCTATTAGCACTCCTTGCATTTCCCACCAATTTTTGACCACTAGGTACATTAATAACTCTATGTAGCTAAATGGAGCAGTGAACATGCTGCAGCTAGAAAGGTGAACAAATTTATGGAACATCTGCTTATTTCTGTCAAACAGCAACACGTTTTTTTTAATCACTGTTCAACCAAAAGAGGTAATTAGTATTTCAATGGAATTTGAATATGTATGGAGTCGTGTGTGAATGAATCATTATAAAGATCCGTTGAACATCTGATATATATGGTTAGGCTCTGCATCACCTCTCCATACGGATGAGTCACCACTGCTCTAGCAATCTAACGGAGTACATCATCTTTTCTAGCCTAAGTGGCTAATTAGCTTGTGGTTTTAGAGACTTACTGTATATAACCTTTAGGCCTGTGATATGAATTAGAAAAAGTTGTTTTTCCTAAAAACGTGATTAGCTTTGACATGAACATACAATCATTGCCATTAATAACAGTATATATACTGTATACGTATGTCTAAATAATAAAACGAGTTGTAGTTTTTGTGTGGAGCGTTGGATGTTCTCCTCATGTCCATGTGAATTTCATGCAAATTCTCTTCAGCTCTCTATTTTCCATGAAGTCAATACTTTAAATTGCTTCTAGATGTAAATGTGTGTATGTGTGTGTGTGTGTGTGTGTGTGTGTGTGTGTGTTTGTGATGCTCTACGAGCGACTGGCGTCCCATCAAAGGCGTGTTCCTGCCTTGATCCATCATGACCCTGATTATGATAAAGATGATGAAGATGAATGGATGAATAAATGACTTTTGCAAATATTGAGTATTACTTTATCCCACTATTACTAATGTAGATTTATTACATAATGATTTTTTGCATTGGTATTAGTTTACATAATATCAAAATAGATTCTGAATTTAGAAAATACAGACAAAAAGACACAAACGTATTTTGAAAGAAATGTCACTTTTTTAACCTTTTTTTCCCTCTATGACTATCAAATTCAAATTTTTTTGTTCATTTATCTTCGGTAACTGCTTTATCCCGGTCAAGGTGGAGGTGGATCCAGAGTCAATCCTGGAAACCCTGGGTGCGAGTTGGGAACACACACAGCCCACCATGCACAGACACACACACACACACACACACACAGGGGCAATTTAGAGTTGTCAAGCCACTTACTGCCTAGTGACGTGAATAAATATTAGTGGAAAATGGGGAAAAACTGCCAGAGAGGAGAACGCCTGTAGACAATTCCTGACACGCGCACACACAGACACAAATAAATACAGTGGAGACACACTGGTGACTGTTTTGTGTGTGTGTGTGTGTGTGTTGGGGGTGTCATCATGGAACACATGATTTACACAGGAGAGAGGACTACACACACAGACACACACACACACACAGTCCACCACAGCATGACAGGAAAAAAAAAAAAAAAAAGCAACAAAGATACAGCAAGAGACAAGGTTGAGAAATAAAGCAGCTCTATGACTTCCTATCGAAGCCGTATATTCATGAGAAGTAGTGCACTGTTAGACTCAAATGACAGAACAATAATGTGAGTGAGCGAATGAGGGAATGAGAGAGAGAGAGAGAGAGAGAGAGAGAGAGAGAGAGAGAGAGAGAGAGAGAGTGTCTGTAAACCCAATATCCTCTGTGGTCCCAGGGGCAGTGAGTGCATGGCCAGTGCAGGAAGAGAGAGGCTGCATTATCCACATCAAAGCCCCGAATTATCAGCCATAATCAATGCCTTCCCATTACTAAGCCTGCTCGCCTCTCAACTCTACTCATACACTCCTCTCCCACAGTATAGCACGCACACACACACACACACACACACACACAGAGGAAGAGAGGGAGAGAGAGAGCTTGACTAAGCAAACTCAACCTCATCAGAAGGGGAGAGAAATGTTTTGATGGGTGGAGCAGCAGCTGAGATTTCAGGGCTTGTAGAATGAGCATCTCAGTCATATGATAAGAACATTCCATATGAGCTGAACATCTCAGCCTACTCCAGGTCCACTTAGAACATTTTAAAGTCATTCCTCTCATCACAATTATGACTATTAAATCTCTACAAATCTTGACTTAAATACTGCTACAGAAGGTCTACATAAATAGTCGTATATATATGATCAGCTTTGGGTTAACTACATGGAAATGGTATTCTGGCTGACATTCTGTGAATGAATCAAAATGGTGGCCAACCGTAAGTGCCCTTCCTGCCTATAATGACCTCATTCATGCGGATAAGAAAGCTTTTACTAGAGGATAAAAAAAAAAAGAATGTGTCGCCCCCCAGTGGACAAGAGGCATAACACGATATAGCACTAGGTGACATGGGGTGGAGTGTGTGCCAAAATCTAAATAAAAATCAATAAAATCAGGGTTATTGAAAGGAAGGTTCATTCAATCATCTCTAGTAAGTGCTTTATGCTGGTCAGGGTTGAGGTGGATCCCGGGAACGCTGGGTGCAAAGTGAGAAGTAGATGGGATGGATTTTCCCACCTTGCGTGGAGCGTTCCTGGGATAAGCAACACCCTGAGGGAAAGTCATTTCTAAAAACACCTTATATTTCATGACACATTTTAATAAAAAGACACAGTGACTGAAAAGCTGCACTGATTTACACATGCCCAACTAGTGTTTATTTTAAGGACGCACTATAACAAAAGTCAAACGCTTTTACACAAAGAAGACATGCAGATATTGTGCATTACAAACTGTTAAAGGAAACTGAAGCATTTAGGAAGAGATTCGATGTGGATTGTGAGAACAGAATAGTGAAAAATCTTTCGAGCCCTAATGATGCCACCTGGAGGCCTTTTTTTTCTCCTGTTAAAGGCAGTTCTGTAATTCTTTAGTGTTTCCAGCCCTATAATAACAGCTGTATAATACAGTTATAATATGATGGTGCATAAATTAATATTATATTTATTATAATATTATAACAAATATACCAAACATTGTATTTGTGATTTGTAATATTGCCATTCAACTGATTTGTAAAAAAAATAATAAAAATTATGTGGCTTCTGTTTATAGTTTTGCCAGGTTCAACTCAGCCCCGCCCCTTTTCCCTGAAATGCAAATCCAATAATGGACACACATGCAATCCAATAAATGAAGTATGGTCAGGCAAGGGGAAAGCGAGTCAACGTTTTTATTGCTATTGCAGTTCACCTTGCAGGCAGCAGAGGGAAGTGTAACAATCCCAGGCAGAATCAAACATAAGGATAGTTCTGATTATTAAAAAGAGAATGGCTGACATAAAACAGGAAAGGAGGCTTTCGCAACAAAGGTTGATGTTACACTGTACAAAATTCAGAAACACGGTATACAGCAGATTTAGTCATTAATGCAGCAGTAGTAGTTTATGGGATCACACCCCTGTAATAACAGCATCGCTTGTTAGAAGTTTTTCCCCTTAGATTTTGTGTTGTACTCTGAAAAAGACCTTCTTCTCATGCCGCTGACAGTAAACTCAAAGAAGCTGCAGATTAGTGATGTCCCTAAATTGGGTCGTCCTTTTTCAATGACTGCCATTTAACTGCACTAGATCTAGTGCACTGCTACACTGACCGGCAACTTTAACAGGAACACCTGTGAAACCTGTACACACGGCTGATCTCCTGAGCTTTTCATGCATCTCTACCGTCTCTACACATAAAAACAAACAACATCCGGCGAGCAGCAGTTCTGCGGACAGAAACTCCGTGCTGATGAGAGAGGTCAGAGGAGAACAGCCAGAGTGGTTCAAGCTGACAGGAAGGCCACGGTAACTCAAATAACCACTCTTTACAGCCGTGGTGAGCAGAAAAGCATGTCAACACATTGAATCTTGAGGTGGATGTGCTACAAGAGCCGAAGATCTCATCGGATTCCGCTCCTGACAGCGATAACAAGGAACTTGATGCTACAGCGGGCACAGAGACTCACCCAGACTGGACAGGACTGGAAATTGAGCAGGCGATGTCTTTCTGTCCAGTTTTGGTGAAACTGTTCACACTGTAGCTACAAATTCCTGTCGTTCTGATGTTTGATGTGAACATTAACTGACGCTCGTGATCTGTTTCTTCATTATTTCATGCATTGTGCTGCTGCTACATGATTGGCTGATTGCTGAATTAGCAGATGTTCCTATTAAAGTGACCACTAAGTGAATATTAGATACAGTGTATGTATTTGGTACTTCAAAATTAGCGCTTTCAAGCAACACTTCCAGCATCGCACCATTTAAACGTTTACCTGTCTATTTTGATTGGAGACATCTACAGTATTGTGTGAAGTCCTGGGTTTGACGTGAATCGGAGGATTAGTTAAAAATGCATATTAGCTGCCACATTAGGTTTATGTTAAAAGTAACTGGGAGATTTACGGTTTAAAAAAAAAAAAAAAAACCTACAACAACAAAAAAAACCCTCTTATGCTGTTATTGTTCAATACACCAATGGTCTCCTCAACCCAAATATTCTAGTCTCTCTTTATCTTTATTTCTAATAGTTGATAATTGCCACATGCAGCCACAAAAAAGACAAAACAAAACCAAAAAAAAAATCCCATCACCAGTCTGCGTTCACACGTACGAACGCTGCACCCCATTCTACAAAGTTCTCCAATACAGAAAGCGTAAAATACATCGTAAACAGAAATTGGCTGTAAAGGATGAAGGAAAGCTACATCCTTACGTCGTACATCACCACTAGATGACTACGGCGGTTGCCGAACAGAGGCTGGTAGAGTCGGGGTGGCTCGAAAAAAAGCGTAAGCAAGCTACAGCATTTAAACGCATCGGCACGTGAAGCTCACATCCGGCTGGAACCACCACTACTCTAGAGCCCTGAAGTACAGACAAAACACATGCAGGGACATGGGGTAGGAAGGGTGGAGAGAGGGATGTACAGAGAGACGGACGGGTGAGAAAGGATGGACAGAGGTGATCTAGCAGGTCCTGGCGCAAATTCCGGATCACCCTCGTGCTCGTTCCTGTCGGGGAGAAGCGTTGTCTTTAGGGAGTTGTACTGAATTCCTGCCAAAAAAAAAAAACACACAGTGATTATTACACTCCTAATAGACATTTCTTTTATTTTTTATAAAGAATTTAAATCTATCAGAAATGCCGTTTTGCTACTCTGTATGAGTTACAGGATCTACTGGCTTAAAATGTTCACTGCACTGGACAGCAGATCCTTCATATGAATATGCAAACAGCTCAAGGAATTTAGGTTAACCCCCCGAACAGCAAACAAAATCTCAATACTGTAGCGCTGACATCATCATTTTAGAACCCTAAGCAGTGCCATTTTTCATTTAACATAAAAAAAGATGATCTAAAGTGACTGACCGGACAGTGTGAGGTTGTGTTAGTACAGCGTGAGTATGTCACTCTGTACATATCTCACAAACATCCTACTCTAATGACCTCAGTGCATAATGCAATATAGTTTAGCTTCGCAGCTAATACTGTATAAACTTATAATTACCATAATTCTGACTCCGTATGAATGCGCTAGTATTTGGATGGAGATATTTACAACACACACTCGTACACGCTGCGCTTGTGATTGTATTTAGCGACGGGAAACAGCGGTCCTGGTTAGGAGAACTGCTAAGAAGCGGTACGATTCATATGCCGTCACTAAGCTAAGTAAAGTTATCGCTGAGCAATCTTGCTAAGAACAGATTTTAGCCTCAAGGTTGTCTCTTACGATCATCCTACACCAGAAAGTCGATGACACAGCAGGATTTAATCACAATCTCTTGCACTTTAATACACATCCTGCACTCGACACGTTACTCAAGACATTTTATTTAAGAACGTTTACTATGCAGACATTTATTTATTTATTTTAATATATTTGATTATCTTCCATGTGACTACTCAGTGCGATACATACAATGCAATAGTAGTTAAATTGCATATTTATTATACACACGTTCTCATTTATGACCAATTACGTACATGTTATGCATTGTCCTCTGTTCTCCGAGATCTTTTGTTTTTTAAACTGTCTGTGTTGTTGTTCGAGCAATCACTTTCCTGTTATATTTTTCTTATCCTGTGACTTGACAATGAATCTAAATCTAAATCAATAACTTGTCTGTTCCGCTGCAGGTTTAAAAAAAAATGACTCTGGTAGTCTCACACACTGGCCTGTGTGTTTCTATCTTTCACATTTTCAGCTTCAACCGAAAGATAAACATTCCACTGGTGAAACTGGCACAGAAGTACGACAGATCGACACATGCCTTGTTTACATGGAGCTTTGTACTGTTACTGTTACTAAAAACTTCTTTAACCAGTTAATCTAGGAAGCCAGAAACTCTGGCAATCTTTAACGCACTGCCTGTGAAGACGCTACACGGAGGAAGAAAATGCTGCCCGAGTTACCGACGTTCTCGAGGCTTTTTGAGGTGTAAATATAAATCCTCACTCGGGCTCCTAAGCCTACAGTACCTTTTTGGTCATCTCCCCTGTCTTCTTGATGACGATGGTCTTGGACTCCCTGACGGGTGATGATGTGTACTGATAGTCATCACTCAGCAGGCCCAGGATCGGGTACTGGTTCTGGTACCTGCAGCGGTGAAGAAAAGCACACAGTTCAGATACACAGAAATAGTTAAGCATCCATTTCTATTCATTGAAACAAACAGAGTCAAGCACATTACATATTTAAAAAAAAAAAAATCAAATTATTTTATTTTTAGTTTTGGGTCAGTGACATGACATGAATTTTTTTTTTTTGTCCAAATCCAGTATTTTCCTGTGCAATCATTTAATAAATACAGGACATAGATCATATTAATCTACAATATCCCCCTAATGTGAATCCATTTTTAGTGCATCAGAATAAAACGTCAGGTGGCGCAACTATGCAGAAATAAATTATTAACAAGGCTAATTTAGTCAAATACAATTCAGAATAAAATAATTGATAAAATAATAAAATAATAATAACCCTAAATAATAAACTAATAATTTGGCATGATTTTATGTTTGAAACCTTTACACTCACAAAATGTTCCAAAAATGGAGTTTTAAAATGATTCTTTTGTCTCTAAATCCTGATTTTATCACGTCACAGAGCATGACAGACATAAAAGACTTTTATTTTGGAATGATTTTAAGCGAAACGTCGGCCAGGTCTTGCATCATAAAGTAGACTTCAAATGACCTTAATGATGCAATGGCCAGGTCAGTAGCCCTTTCACAAACACTGAAATAATTGTCATTTCGGAGTCGTGGTTAGACTGCTTCAAGTCGTCAGGTGGTAAGACCCCAAGAAAACCAATAAAATTATTATATTATTTTTTTTAAATATGTCTAAACATGATTTCAAGCACAAAATTTTACACGGGCATCCAAAATGATGCGTGTTTAATTGGAAAAGAGCCTGAAAAGTCAGGCGGCACAACCACACGTGGATTTAAACCAGTCAGTTCTACAGGACTGCAACAACATATGTAATGCTGTCCACGTATATGAAACATTGTAAAAAATCATCTTAAATTAAAAATAATAATAATAATAATAATACTTTACAACATCTTAGGCAATGCAGACGCTAAGAAGAGTCACACATTTTCTGTAATGGAAAATAAGCTTAATATTATAACTTTCATTAATGTGTAGTCGCGCCACCTGACATTGTCTGGATGGTGAAATTCTGAGCACCTTATTTGTCACTGATGCTTTTACATCGAGAGCGCCGGATGATATTCAACAACCAACAGTAATCGTATGCTGCAGTATCAAACACCTGGAAGTTGGGGGTTAGGTGAGCCGGTGCAGTTCTGTGTGTAACCGATGTTCCGGCTGCTTTCAGGTCGTCCTGCAGGTCGTCTTTTCGATCTGGCTTCTCTCTTACCTTCCTTATCAATTTTTTTTGCTTTGTTTATGCTCATACATACTTTTTCAAAGTCAAAAGGCACTAAGTGCGTAAATGTGGAACAAGTTAGCTTGCGCGGTGCACCAAACCATGCGTTTTGGGAGAAAGTCAAAGCAGGAAGCGAAATTAGTTAAGCCATTCGGTAGGTTTTAGTGAGATTATATCAGCGTAAATGCAGTGATATGGAACAAACGCTGCTTCCTTGTTTAATGGTTTTGTTTATAAAGCCATGCGCGTGCGTGTTGTGTTAATTCACGCCTGGTCTCCGCCCCTGTCTTTCAGTGCTTTATCTTCCTATTGTGTCATGATTGTTCTCACCTCTTTTCAGTTTGTTGATTACTTTCCATTTTAAGCCCTGATGTTCCATTGTTTCGGTGCAAAGTCTTATTGTGCCCCTCTCCATGCTGTGTTTCCTAGTTCTGTACTTCCTGTGTTTCGAAGCAGACTTCCCATTTTTTTCATCTCTGCCTGTTTATTTATCAACGATTATGAATTATCCTTTGTGTATATTTCTGCTTGCCTGTTCTCTGACCCCCTGCTACGGACTATGACTATGATTTTTGGGTTAACCATAATAATAAAATACATGCTGAGTGTATGCACTTTGCATCCTGCCTCTCATTGCAATGAAAAAATGAAAAAAAAGATAAAAATCAAAGGAAAAAAAAAACACAAACAACTAAATGTTGCCAAGGAGCAGAAAAAAGTGAAAAAAGCAAAACAAAATAAATGCTGATGTGAAGAGTTGCAATGAAGTCAAGTGAAGTCAAGTGAAGTGGAATGAAGTCAAGTGAAGTGAAGAGCTTCCTTCCACTATATCCAATGCACCAAAAATCAAAGCGCAAAAAAAAAAATTCATGAGCGTTCAGCACATCCGCGAGCCCACGCAACAGGTATTCGAGATGTAGTAACACTCAACGTCACACTCTTGTTTAAGTCTATCCACACACTCACTTCTTAGTAATGACGGTCTGAGTGACGCTACCGGAACTGTTATTCTTCTCCTGCTGCAGCCGTCTGATCTCCTAAAGCAAACAGCACAGGTCAAAAGTCAAGAGTGTTAAGAAGGAGAAGTTCTCTGGGAGGCTAAGAGCTGTCAGTCAAACTCTGGCATGGCTGAAGGAAAGTATAAAGTATCCTACTTATGCTAATGGAACGTTAATGGCACTAAACCTCCTTATTTATAAGCATAACAGTGAAACTCCTCCATCAACAAGAAGAACAATGAATCACTGCTTGGTTTTGTTGAGACAACACAAAGCTCCTTAAAATACACTAAACATTTAAATGCATAACTATTGTCCCATAAAGAAAAAAAAGACTAGAGATGGTACTGATCTGATACCCAGGATCGGATATCAGATCTGATATACAAATGGAAATGTTCACATGCAGTATAAAGAGACTTGACTGTATTTTTGTTAGGATTCATTTTTTTATCATATTTACACTTTTTCAACGTAAGTGATTTCTGTGTGAAAGCTGCAGGTTTGTGTGACTCCTGGTTTTTTTAGCTGTATATTTGTATTTATCATTTGAATTCTTTATTTAAATCTTTGTTTAAAAAAATATCGGATGGCTATTGGTATCAGCTGATGGATTTCAGTATCGGTATCGGTACTGGAAAATAAAAAGGTGATACTGTGCCGTCTCTAGGAAAAACAGATGGCATGTTTACTAGCGATAAGTGAAGCCTGTTATGTTTTAAGAACGCTTTATAAGTTGCGTAAGGTATCACAGATGACAGACCGCGCACTTATTAATGAATGACGCATTGCGCGTTTTAACTGTTCATAGTTATACTGAATGTTGTGGACCGTCTGCGAAACAAGTTCGTTTTAATATTAATTAACGTAATAGACATGATAAAAAAATGCAACAGCTTTCCAAGTGTTTGTGTCCATGCCTGTGTGTGTGTGTGTGTGTGGTGTGTGTCTGTGTGTGTGTTCGGACCTCCTCCTGGCGCCTGATGGTCGATTCGCGCTGCTCCAGTGTGCTCAGTAGCTCTGTGATCCTCAGCTGTAGGCTCTTATCACTGGAGCGCTCTGTAGTGTATTCTGTCTGGATCTTCACCAGCTGAGACTGTCTCACACACAAACACACACACAAATTTGCTGTAACTTAGCTGTCATTCTGGAAAATACAAACATACCTCTTTACACTTAACAACATTACGTACCAATTGTACGAAAAGTTGTCTGTTAGAGAGTGCGGTGAAGGCAGAGAACACTAACTACTGGATTTTTCTCTCCTGTTTAAATGTGTGCTGTGAAGCACAGTAACACGTCTCTCTCACCCGCATACTCGATAGCTCCCTGTCCTTCTCCTGTCGTAGCTCTTTCAGCATCTGCTCATAATGTCTGGACAGCTCCTGTGTCTTAGTGTGCAGAGTGGAGCTACTGCACTGGCCTTCAAGCTGGAAAAAAAAACACACACACACACACACACACACACACATATATATATAGTACACCAGTGGCATAGCTATGTAGCTAGGAGGTTGGGTCTTGGCAGCCTCCCATACGAACAGGACGCCAACACCAGACGATAAGATTTAAGCAATAATTTTGCAAATTTTCATTTTCTTTTAGTTAGGTTAAATAAACTTCTTGCTGCTGATGATACAAAAAATAAACAAGTAAATAAAAAGTTTCTGCACGATGTCCATTATTGTCTAGTAAAGTCCAAAACCATGTCCAAAACCACTTGAACACACACACACACGACGTAATCAGCACCTCCGAACTCGTACGCACAAACGTCCAAGGAGGACATGAAGGCAGCATTATGCTGTGTTCACGACCACAGGGAATTCCCCGACGTCACAGAATCGACACTAACACTACGACTGGCATCCACAAGCGCGAGTGTGTCATGATCTTCTATTTAATTCTACAGATCATGTGGCGTTTTTATTTAGCCTACTTCCTCCTGAAATTAATTTCTGAAGTACACATATAGGAAGTCATTTGATCCAACTAGGTGTTAAAGTTAGATTAAATAAAAACTGAAGAATATCCGTCTCCTCTACAAACGTAAAGGGGATGTAAAGTGCTCCTGATAATCTTTGTTCTGTTTGTGGAAGTATAAAATCATAGGATCATTCATAAGTTAATTACTTACTGTTTAAGCAATTAAAACGTGAAGGTATTTTTTTTAAAGCTGTGTGCTAGTATCAGCTCAGTGAAGCAGGAGCTCCTCCCACCTTCTTGCGCAGCAGCTCGTTCTCCTGCTCCAGCGCCCGTTTGCTGCCTTCCAGATCTTTGATGCGGAAATCCTTACTGGAGTCTGTGCTGCGGCTGTTCATGACCTGCATCTCCAGGTTGCGCTGGGCGCTGGTGCTCTCTTTCAGAGAGATCTGCGTACAGCGTGCAAAGATACCGAATAAATCCAGTTAATAAATAAATGAAATAAATCTGAATTTATTCAGAGTCCTGTATTCACTGAGGATACTGAGAAAGCATCTCTAAGTGAAATGCTTTCTTGTAATGAACGAGAAGTATGGAATAAAACGCAACGGGTTGCACCGCTCTAGGAAAATAATCAGTGATGGGGTGGTGTGATGTACCGTGATGCGACAGCACGTCCTCAAGTGTTTTATTCCTCTTTTACCACAGCATTATTTTTGTTAAAGAACATGCATTGATACCATTTTTTTTCCACACCTGGTATTAGTACAAGTATATGTTCTTTTACTAATTCTGATACTAGCCTGCTTCAACACTTCTAACCTATTTTGCTCTGTTGGTTGCTACCATGTGCTGCTGAGATGTTATGCCATTTTAACAGGATCTTTAAAAAGAGAGCGTGAGAGCAGCCAACCTGAGCATGCGGAGGAGTATCAGCGAGGGTCGTCATTAAAAATGCCCACCAGATGCCATGAATTGCGCCTTGACTCGCAGTGCTCAGTGCTCGCACGAGTGAGACGCTCTCTCGCGCTCACAAATACCTTCACAGAATTCACAGCACGTTCTTAAGGACGACGCACGCTCGTACTGACCAAACTCATAACACGTTTCTTTTTCTTTTTCATTTTAATTTGACATTCTTCTGTATAAAAAAAAATTTTAAATGAGAAGGAAAATTAAGCTGCTTCCAGTTGGTTTGGATGATATAAATTAAGTAATTAAACAAAAAAAAAAGTTATTACAGTATCCACAATATCTAAAAAAAAATGGATTGGGGTTTTAATTTTAGTTTTTTAATTTTTTTTTTTTTTACAATATCGATATGATATTGTCATAATGCCCTAGCATCATGTGGTATCAGACAGATGCTGGAATTGGAGCATTTTTATTTAATTTTTTTTTAACAAGTATGGGGTACAAGTATATGAGCTCAGTATATAAGCACCGATACCTAATACCAGTACATCCCTACTTTATAGTTACATTTAATGTTGTGGAACTTTTGCAACACAAGTTACTTCCTGTTAACACTTACGCTATAGAGGCACCAGTCTCTGTTTCGTTTCTCTCAAAGTTAACAAGACAGAAATTACTGTTTTGTAATGCTAAATCAACATGTCCTCGCAGAAAACTCCACAATATCAGTGATTACACACTTTTGAAATCCATTTCCACTTCCAGCAAACAAGTCTCTGTGTAAGCTGTAACTATAGAAATGATAATGTTTCAGAAAGAGAACATTGATTCAACAGCATTGTGGTACAAATGCTTTAAGATGGTACCCTAATGATAGTGAAGTGCTTGAGCTCGATTACGTTCCAGTGTACATGCTCTGCACATGTGCTGCTGATGGTTCGTACCTGTAGCTGTCGGTTGTTCTCACGTACAGTTTCCATCAGTCTGTCATACTGCTGCGCCTGATCAGCCTTAAAGCTCAGGTCTCTCTCCAGCTGCTCTTTCTCACTCTCCAGGCGCTGCACACACGAGACACAATTCATACTGTCATATCTTACAGGTATACACTCACCAGCCACTTTAATAGGAACACCTGTACACCTGCTCATTCGTGCAGTTATCCAATGCGCCAATCGTGTCACAGCAGCGCAAGGCGTGAAATCATGTAAATACAGGAAACGCCTTGTTGGTGAGAGGTCAGAGGAGAACGGCCAGACTGGGTCGAGCTGAAAGAAAGTCTATAGCCACTTTTTACAACCGTGGTAAGCAGAAAAGCATCTCAGAAAAGCACAGCGCATGGTTGAACTTTGAGGCAGATGGGCTGCCACAGCAGAAGACCACATCAGGTAATATTCCTAGTAATATTCCTCTGTAGTCTTCTGCTGATGTAGCTTATCTGCCTCAGGGTTCAATCGTGTTCTGCATTCTGAGATGCTTCACTGCTCACCACGTTTGTAGAGTGGTTACTGTCGGCTCGAACCAGTCTGAGCTAACTGTTCTTTATTTTTCACACCATGCTGTGTAAACTCTAAAGACTGTATTGCATGAAAATCCCAGGAGATCAGTAGTTTCTGAAACACTCAGACCACCCATCTGGCACCAACGACCATGCCAAAGTCACTGTCTGCGTGATTTTATGCATAGCGATTCTGCCATGTGATTAGCTAACTGCATGAAAGAGCCTGTTAAATTGGATGGTAAGCGTATATCCAATATTGCATGATGTATCGGAATGCATTCCAGATGATTTTAAGTTAATCCTACCTGTGTATCCAATAACTGCTGCAACACAGCAATAACTGTAACTGGGCGTTCCCTAACAGTTCCATGCCAAGTACACTCATTTCAAGCTCACACCTACATTTATAACTTGTAACCAACTGGATGTTTTCCTCAAACATTTGATCTATGACTTCGGTCAACCTCGTCAGCTTAAAAGCAAGTGGCGTGGCACATACGAACAATGTTCCAACAGTTCCGTGACTATAGATCTGTCTATTGCACATACCACCCACGTTAGCTGCTTCTAGGAGATCACTGATTTTAGGAAATGAAATCTTCCAGGGATCTTCCTCTGACATGAATCACTCTGGTGCTGTCACAGAGCTGATAAGAGTGTAATTGTACTAATACAATGGCTAAACTTTTTTTCATGACTAACGCGAGTAACGGTTACTGATATTAAAAAATATTATGAAAAGAGAACCTTGGCATTCAAAGTTATGTTCAACAACTGCCAGACCTGACGATTTTGGCTAACTTTTGAATTCCAATCTTCACAACACAAATCAACAGACTGTGTCTCAAGAGGCAGAAACATTTACACAGTTAAAGGAATGCTCTACTGTTTTTCAACCTAGTCTCTATCTACCACAACTCTAGTGTGTATATGATTAACGGGAAAAAAAAAAAAAAAAAAAATACAACGGGTTTCCCTAAACTCAGAAAAACCACAGAAAATGTGTTTACTCAAAACTCAGTTATAATGGATGTCTAAGGGCAGTTGTTGGGGCGCTCGACAAAAACACGTACGTTAAACATTTTTGTGGAACATCTTCATGAGATTAGAAGGTGCCCACTGTAGAGTCAGATTCCTGTTCTTGGCTGACAGGAGTTGAACCTGATGTGCAGCCCATCCACATCAAGATTCAACGTGTTGAGCTGCTTTTCTGCTCAGCACGGCTGTAAAGAGTGGTTATTTGAGTTAACGTACCCTTCCTGTCAGCCTGAACGAGTCTGGTCAGGTGTACAGGTGTTCCTAATAACAGTAGCCTGTCCCCGGTTATTGCACAAACATGCTTGATAAAGAAACACTTGAAAACTGCTAGATTATTTCTTCAAGTCTGTGACTCTGCAGTAAAGCGAGAACAACCGTAATCTGAGGAGGGTGCGCTCACCCTCAGATCGTCCTGCAGGTGCGCCAGCTCTTCTCTCAGGCTGCCGAAGGTGCTCAGAAGCATACGCATGGTCTTGTCAGCCGTCATGCGCGTCTGAAAAGAGAGAAAAATGTCTTGCGTCACTTGGTAAACCGCAACAAAGACTAAACATGCCGGTATTGTTATTAGACAGGAATGTAAGGGTGGGGCTGTTGGGAAAAGGGTGGGGATGTAAAGGAGTGTTGATTATTTCAAACACGCACATACACACACACACACACACACACACACACACACACACACACACCTGTAGGATGTAGCGGATCTGCTGCTTCGTCAGTTCAGACACTCCTTTAGGAATGAGGTGTTCGATGTCTTCTTTCTCCGCCTACCACAGTGACAAATGTACAACGCACACACACAGACGCTATGTTTATTTCATAACATTTCAATTCCATGGAACTGATTTTTTTCTACTTAGTATTTCAGTGTCGATGTGTTTATGCAAATAAGCTGTTTGGCGATCTAAAGACTAACGTAACTCAGAGTGAGTGCCTCTGAGGTGCTGACGCTGACACTCCCTACCTTATAATCAAAGTCCTGTAAGTGTTTTCTGCAGGAGAGAACATGACAAGACATGAGCAGCAGCTTCATAAGCAGTATGAAAAACAGACTCAGTGAAGCAGTCAGATTTAAAAAAAAAAAAAAAAAAAAAACCCAAAATATTCATTATGTTTAGTCTGGGATTCTCATTATTCATAGCATGGAGAGAAAAAGGAAAGGTTTTACAAATGCTCTGGTTTCCTAGGAAAGCACTAAAGATTAGCACATGACCCTTTTCCCTTTTTCTTTACAGACTAAAGATAAGGCGTGTTAGCCTGCAGAGATAACGGAGTATGTTTGAGATAAGAGCCTATTTAAAACAATGGAAAGCAGTATAATGAACAAAAAGCTAACCTAAAAGATGCATTATATTTCCACTGTATTTTTTTTTTTAAACTCCTTTTTATGCTTCTGTCTTAAGCAATGAATGAAACTGTGTGACAAGCAAGGAGAAACTTTTGCGCGCACCGTCCACGGATCTTGGCCACGTGTTCAGAGATGCAGGTGTGGATGTCGCAGTTTTTGCGATAGACCTCAGCAAGGAGCTCGCCAAAGAAGCGCGTGTCGAGTTTGGCCACCGGTTCGAACTCGAAATCCGTCTTCACTTCGCTCGTCAGGTGATTCTTCACATCGATACTGACGATGTCCTGCACGCTGCTGCTGCTGCTCTCCACCACCTTCAGACAGGCACAGAAACGTACAGAGCGTGTGAGCCGTGAAAGTGCACGCTACACACTCTAACGATTATTATGCAGATACAGATGTGGACTTCCATCATGGAATATTTATACCAATCCATTTACGAATAACGTACAAATCGCTCCCCTAGTAGTCCCTCGAGCTAAGGAAAACATGTAATGGAATTTCATACTCCAGAATAAGATCCCTGAAGGCTTGTGTGAAATTGATTTTCGCCTGCTCGTGATTTTCCGTTTTATAAAATCGTGATAAATGATTTAATCGTCCGGGACGACGGCGTAAAAAAGACAAGAAAATGAGCATTTCTTCCCCCCAAAAAAAGCACACACTGTATTTAAGCACTTTCTACTTATCATTAACATTATTTGATAAGAATTAGATTACACTTTGTTGTCTGCCTATTTAATCTATTTAAAGAGTCGAAATTTTTGTCTTTTTTTTTAATTGAAAATTTTTCAGTAGCATCCCTAATAAATAGACTTGTTAAATATATGTTAAATATATACTTGTCTAATGTTAACTAAGTCAAATTTAGACTGATAGATTTTATTTCATATCAATAAATGTTTAATATTAGAGAGTTCAAAACACGGATGCAAATCATTCCAGATTCACATGTCGATCGGCTCACTGATGTCGAATTGCGTAACGCCGATGTGTAAAGACTGGCAGGTCTGGACACAATATTAACATCCCTGGATATCGCTGCAGTGTAAAATTGCGTACGGAAAATAAAATCTTTCTATCACACAAGCCAATTTCCCAGGTATAAAATTCCGTTTCAGTTACCACAAGCGCTGCCTTACTGTACAGCCTCAGTAGGTTGCGCACCTGAATAATTATAACTCACTATAACTCGCACAAAAGGAGATGGTCAGTTGTTGACCAGACTCTGCTGCCTTTTGTCCCAGCAGAACACAGCAGATATAGTCACGTTGCCACGTCCCTGTAGAGTGCCACAGGGCCAAATCTGTGCGCGACCTTTTCAACAAGCGTGACGGAACCCTGGGACGCTCTGACTGACCTGCACTGGACCTCAATTCCACAGAAAACGTGGGATTATTTGGAGCTAGGGATGGGTGACATGACGAAAATATCATATCATATATTATATTATACACAATGTATGAATAGTTAGGTAGTTAGGTTTCCTAACAAACTGCGAGCAAAACTGTAGTGGTGCATTTAAAAAACAAACCTTTATATTTTATACTTTTATTTACTGACTATAAAAATAAATCAACACTGAAAAGGAGGAAATAAAAAAATAAAAGTCTGTAAAATAATAATAATAATAATAAAAATAATAATAATAATAATAATAATTTACCAGATTAATAATTTTACAGATTTAAACAGTTGAACATCAGCTGCTAGTTATTAAAAAAAACAAAACATGTAAAAAGTATCACAATGCCTCAGGAAAGTATACAGTAATAAAATGTATCACAATATGAATATTATACAGTCGTATCTGTCTATATTTGGAACAGCAGTTGAAACACCCTGAGAGTAGAAGAGTGGGTTAAAATTGACCTCAATTTTTTAATCTTTTTTTATTACCCATTCCCGCCCACTAGTTACCTCTCCATGACAGATACTACGCAGGGGTGGGGCAAAAAACATGCTTCCTCCTAGATACACACAGCCATCTGTTCAAACTGCTGCTCCTGCTGCATCACAGGGCAGCGTAACGCACATGGATGAGAGCGCTCTATTCCGCATACATGAGCTCACAGATGCTTACAATTGGCTATTGTTGCCTGTGATTGATGGGGAGAGAGAGTGTGCCCCGCCCACACACACACACACACACACACACCCAGAGAGCATGGCCAATTTTGTTCTCTTGTGTTCTCACCGGCAAAGGTATCGTCGGGCTTCGAGCTCGTGACCTCCCAACGACAGGGTCAACACTTTTCTGTTGCGCCACTGTGGGAGCCTGTAGCTTTTTAGCGCTTTTTTTTTTTTTTTATCATCAAACCTGATGATTTCTGAACCATGAATGCACTTGTTACATTATGGTGGCATAGCCCAAAAGGTGAGAGTGTACAATTGTGCAGATTTAATCCCTTGGAATTACTAGATACACTGGTAATGCTCGACTGCTCTAACTGTCACTTTTTTCAAACTCATTATAAAATGGTGCTGCCCAGAAAACGAAACGCTGCAGTTTCTATTGGCACCTGAAACAGAGGCGTGGCAAAGCAGTCAGACTGGATTCCAGGGAGCAGTGAGAGTCATACACACATGACAGATTCACTTACGGTCAAGCAACGCTGCACGGAGAGGAGCTGAACCCAAAACGGTGTGTACTCTGGCTAGTGCTGACTTGTTTAAAGACTACACCTCTTCTCTGTCATCACAGGATCGCCCAATCACTTTCACTTACTCATCCCGGCGCCGTAGCAGAGCCAAGACAACCATTTTGTACTGGATAAGCCCAACCATAATGCAAGTCACAACACGGATAATGATTTAAATAGACTAGCAATCATTAGGAGTGGGAGTTAATTACAAGAAAACAAATATAATTCGCTATTTGGTTTGCTTCGGTCCCACGCTGCACCACCTGGAAGCCACGCTCCCTCCCCCACTTCTCACATCGCCGCAAAGCTCCCTCGCTGTCTGTCACGAAAACGGACAAAATTCTGAGTTCATTAATGTGAAATAAAATCTATCAATATATGTTGACTTAGCTAATTTAGCTAACATTAGACAAGTATGTAGTTACCATCAGTTATTATATTTCTTAAGAATGCCACTGATATTATTTTGGATCAAAATGGCTGAAAGAGAAAAAAAAAGGATGGCCTACAAGTGTCATATCTAATACTTGAATGGTGATTAATGATGATAATCAGAAAATGGTTTTAAAAAACACGGTCAAACACTTTGAGCAGCAGATCAACAGTGAAAATGTCGGCCATGTGGACATTTGACAAGCGATCTGTAAAAGGATTATACTGAAAACACACCGTTAACTATATACGTGTCTAATGTTTTATTTTTTTTTAAACAGCTTACTGCACATACTGCAGAATCACCTAAAAATCCACCATGCAGCTGAGTTTTCATGATCGCCACTGCCTACAAGCAGTTCCTGACTACACAGCTGGTAGTAATATTATACCCTCCCCCACTTTCCTTAAAATAGAAATGATGGAAATATTTGTTTTCCTGGTTTTTTTTTTTTTAGGCTATCCTTCTGGACGATCAAATCCTTTATGTTGTAAAACGGAAAACATGAGCAGGGATGAATCAATACCACGCAAGTCCATGTGCAATTATAAAAGCAGTATAATGAGGTAATAACAGCCTGAAGCGTCGTATCAGGTTTGGTGTCTCTCAGTCATGGGGGGGGGGGGG
>CM040989.1:2239232-2281292 GCA_022985145.1 Pangasius djambal | reverse complement strand
AAAAAAAAAAAAAGCATGTATGTGCATGTCCTTTTAGGCTAAAACTTTCCCTCTTTTGTGAGTCAACTTGTGTTGAATTTTCAGGAGAACTTCACAGCTAACGTGCCACATCTGCTTTTCAAAGCCGGGACACTTTCACTGAAAGTACTCGAGTAACTGTACTAAGAATTATTTTGACACAGTTATACTTTACTTACGTGTTACTGAAATTCCATACTTGTACTCTTACTCTTACTTAATGACATATCCAGGAAAAAAAAAATTACTTTTCATTCCTTACATTTTTATTTAGATCTTAGAAATGCTTGTTTGTGTCTCATCCAGCCAATGACTGTACGCTATACATCAATCTAAATGAGCTCCGTTTAGCATCCAATCAAGTTAATCGAATGAAATGAACGTAGAAAAAACTATCAAGAATCTCGCCAATTCATCATCTGCTGTGACCTTCGCATGCTACACAGTGTAGTTCGCGCTGTAGCTGTAGACGTGTGCGTCTGAAGCCGGATAATCCACCGGACTGCGGTGTGGAAGTTGAGGATGAGCGCCCCTGGCCCTACCTCAGTAAAATACTTCAGTATGCTGGAATAAGCAAAGGAAAAAACAATGAGGTGTCTCCTTTACCTCCCTGGAAGACATGAACTCTAACATCTAAAAGCATGCTGAGCTACGTTTTGCTACTTTTGCTAACCTCAACTAGCGATACTGAACCAAGTTAGCCTGTTTTCTTTGCTAACTCCAGGTTAGACTAGCATTCCAGTAGCTAAGATAAAAGTCAAATTCTAGCTAATGGTAAATCTTGGTTATTTACAGGATATTTTAATTCTGATTCATTCATTCATTCATTCATTAGCAAACTACAGAGCGTTAGTCATGCACATGAGCAGCAAACAGACCTTGAACGGTGTTTTTCAGACAAAACGGTGTAGTTGCTTTAAGAACTAAAATCATCTTCTACAAGTTTTAGATTTCAGTATTAAAAGTTACATTTCACATTAATTTTATTTCAATTGATCTTTTGCTTTTTAATACTTCTAACCTGAGTACATATTTGACTGGATGCTTCCACTTTTAATTAAGATTCTGATCTCTACTTTCACTTGAGTGCAGTTTGATTCTAGAAACCAGGCTAAACCATGAGGACATTCAGAAAGCTGAAATCCTGTTGTGTGTTAGTGGTTAATGCTAGTGTGCAACTACCAGGTGACTCACGTGATATAACACGGCATTACACAAGGGAAACGAGACATTTCGAAGGGAAATGAGTCATTACGGTGTCTGCGCCACTGAAGAATAATCGCATGCTAAACTATCTTCCCTGGCACGCTAAACAGTTAAGCGGCTTGCCTCATGCACTGCGCTGTAGTTAGCTTGGAGTTCGCTTGTGTGCCAGCAGAAGAGGCAGAAATAGGTCAATGTGCGAGGCCAAGGCTTCTCTGTTACACACTGAGAAGAAAGTCATTACTGTCGCCGAGAGCGAATGGAGAGAAAGGGACAGAAGCACGGGAGCTCGTTTTTCAACCAGAGGCGGTGCCAGGCCTCACCATGCCACAGGAGATGAAAACAGAGAGAATTCTGTTAGAAACGAAAAGAATCCTTACAAAACAAGAGGAGCGTTCGCTCTTAAAAGACTTCGGGGAAGCAGACTGTCTGCTCACGGACATGAGAGGGCTGAGAAGGGCCATTTTTCCCCAATTCCCGCTTTTTCTTTTCTAAACTTAAGCTGAATTACTGCACAAGAACGCCACTGTATACATAAATCACAAGCAAAAACAATGCCGATGGTTTTACTGGCGGCTTCTTTGGAGCCTCTTCTGCACAGTAAAGACGATCTGGAACAACACTTTTCTGCTTCGAGTTGAATTACTCAACAGTGATTTAAATTACAGCCTTCGGAATAATTTCCACGTAACATCATGCACATGTTTACTTCCGTTATCACGTTTCACTTTACCCATATCATCAACGAGCAGTGTACGCGTGCACCGAAAGCACAGTGCGTGTCAAATCTAACACCACTCAAAAAAAAAAAAGGCTGTAAACTGTAAACAGCCACTTCTCTATATGATGTAGCTTTGAGAGTAGCTTTCGAAAATATACACACAAAAAAAAAGATCATCGGATGTTGATTACGCTCAGAACATTCACCCATCTGAACCTGGATTATAACTGACTGATGGTGCACAGCTCGTAACGATGTTATTCTTTTTATTTTCGTTTTTTTGTTATATGAAGAGAGCTAACGCTTGTGCAGAGATAAGAGTACACAACTGCACACATTTCAGTTTCTGAACATGTAAGAGAATAATACTATCAGAAAAATTCATATTTCCAAATACATTTCCAGTTACATTTTTTTTTTTTTTTTTTTACTTCTGCCACAATTTATAGTTTAACAGATATCTCCAGCCGGCGTGGACGATCCCTGCTGCTTTCTGTCAACAGACAAGGAGAAGTGAAAGACTTGCAAATGCATGTAATGAAATGAAAGAGAAAACAAGCGTGTTATAGCTGTGCTGGCTTCCCTTTTTAATATATTGCTGCTGTGTATATAGATATGTGCAAAATGTTAGTATAGTACGGTACTCGAGATGCTATTACTCGAATGCAAATGGGATCTAGATCAGAGTCGAGAGAAGCCTAACGATATAGTGCATAGAATATCTTTTGATTATACCATCTCTCTCTTCCTCTCTCTAGTTGGCTGCCAGAAACCAGTCAGCGCAAACCTGTAGCCTGAACCACTGGTGACTGATTAAGCAAGTCACCCTCGGAAAATAGAGAAAGCTCACCACACCTTCGATTAAACAAAGAGCTCATGTCTTGTGTAGTGCTGTTTTTAGAAAAAGCCTGCATACTGGATCTTAATCCTCTCGCATATTTTTATGTAACGTTTACGTAACGACGGATTTGCCTTATGTGAAAATAAACTTGCACAATAAAGCAAGCTCTGAGACAATTCTTTCTAAACTATAACAATTATTAGGTCAATATATTAGTATACACATATGGCCAAAAGTTTGTGCACACCTGACGATCACATCCATATGTGCTTGTTACATTTACATTTATAGCATTTTGGCAGATGCCCTTATCCAGAGCGACTTACATTTATCTCATTTTATACACCTGAGCAGTTGAGGGTTAAGGGCCTTGCTCAAGGGCCCAGCAGTGGCAGCCTGGTGGTGCTGGGAGTTGAACTCTCAACCTTCTGATCAGGAGTCTAACATCTTAACCACTGAGCTACGAGGAGGTCTGGGGTGCAGTCGGTGTTCCAGTTCATCCCAAAGGTGTTCAGTGGGGTTGAGGTCAGGGCTCTGTGCAGGACACTCGAGTTCTTCCACTCCAACCTTCACACACCATGTCTTCATGGAGCTCGCTTTGTGCACAGGGGCATCGTCATGCTGGAACAGGTTTGGGCCTCTTAGTCGAGGGAAATTGTAATGCTACAGCACACAGAGACGTTCTATACAACTGTGTGCTTCAGACTTTGTGGCAAACAGTTTGGGGAAGAAGCACGTGTGTGTGTGGTGGTCATGGGTTCACAAACTTTTAGCCATATAGTGTTTGTAAAATAGCTGCCATTTTGTAACAGTCATTTTGATGTAATATGATTAATAGATGGGTTTTTCCATAACACACACACACCTGATTAACAGCTATAGATGCGCTTTCCTCTAATTCAGAAAAGGAGAAACAAAACACACACTCACAATACACACTGATAAAATGATTCAGGAGCAAATTATTAACTTAGCAAGTATACAGTTCACATGGTGAGTAACCCACCACTATTTTCTCTGCGTTATACGCTGTACTTAAACTACACGACCTTGTTGTTGTACATGCTGGCTTGTGTTATGATCAGAAACACTGTGCTGAGCCAGAAACTGGCTGCAGGCCAAAAGTGTGCGATTGTGGAATGCTACACACTTAATTACACACAAATGATTTACGTACTGGATGTACTGAGGCTTCTTCAGCTGCTTCAGACGACACTGTCAAACTACTTAATTTCATTTTTGAAGAAATGTGCGTATAGTATGTTTTTACAAATGTACGTTTAAAGTCAAACTATTTGCAAGTGCAATTTACAAAAGATGTCTCGATTGTTCAACCTGTAGCTGCAAAGCACAGCGGAGACTTTATAAGCCATGATGACAAAATAAAAATTATTAAAAACGGCTTGGCTGAGATCGGGGCGATGTTTTCAGCCAGGGATTCTGGTAATCGGCGTTCCCTGATGTGGTGACGCAACCTAACTACATATCTCTTGACCCAGGCTCATCCCATAATTATTAAACCCCAAACAGTTCATATCTCTCTCAGAACAAAAGTACAATTCTCAGGAAGTATACAGCACCTACTGATTACTGATCAGATGACAGATCGGGCGAAACAGATTAGAATCGAGGACTGCTGGTGCTCTTTTTTCTCCTGCCAGCAGTACGCCTGGAAGCACAGCGACGCTTGACACAACATGCTCAGTGCGAATTTGAGGGGAAAAAAACCAAGAGACTATTAAATATTGCCTAAGGGATAAAATAGATTTTTCACTGAACTACGTCTCAAGTATCTATACAAACCTATACATCCAGAAGCTAGACTGTGCTCATGACTAAGGCCTTGCTCGCGTATTTCAAGTAGGAAAGAATCTTTTATCATGATAACTGCTAACCCTTGTTCAGTGTTCTTTACTAATCACTAATCCAAACTATCCATGTGACAGAAAAGCTCACCGACAAAGCACATTCATAACAAGACGCAGTAGCGATGAACTAAATCCAGCTGTTTATGTCTGTAATTCCACCAATACTTAAAAAAAAAAAAAAAAACGTTTGGTGATGTAACGTTTTAAATCATATACTGACCTAATGTATAGCACCTCAGAAAACTAGAGCACAAACCGTCCATCTTAAGATCCAACCCAAACTCCAGCTGAAGGAAGATCTCCAAGCTGGTGGTTGGTGTCACTCTGTTCAGACTGGAGGTCAGGATGCCCCTGCTGTGGGGCGAGGAGCCGGGTCGTGTGTGTGCTGTTTCATCTGCAGGTGTGTAAATGAACACTCACTAAATGGTCCTGCTGGTCTCTTTTTTTGTTTGTTTTTTTTTTATCTGCACCTGCACATTTGCCTTCTCCAAAAACAAAGTGCAATGAGGAGAATTTTGCCGTCTGCTGCTACGGACAGGAGTCAAATCATTCCTGTGATCCATACTCTGGTTTTACATCAAGACAAGATCAAGCCTACGTTTATTTCACTCATATGCCATTCATTTACTTTTTTTTATAAAATTTCAAAGCTTTGGCAATTGCGTAACTGAACTGGACTAAACTGAACTGAGACACAGTGAGAAAGGGACAGACAGCTTGAGAAAAAGACACAAATAGAGAGACAGAGACAGCAAAACAGAGAGAGAGAGAGAGAGAGAGCGATATAGAGACAGAGACAGATAGAGAGGGAGACAGAAGAAGACATAGAGAAATAGAGAGACAAAGAGTGAGAAACAGAGAGAGAGACAGAGAGAAAGAAAGACAGAGACACAGACAGACAGAAAGACAGACAGAGAGAGAGCCAGAGAGAGACAGTCACTCTCTGTTTTCTCTAAATTCAATTTGGTTCAATATGAGAGAGAAACAGAGAGCGAGACAGAGACAAAAATTCCTTAAATTCCACTTTCCCTCATTCGTTATGTCAAACTAATATAAACGGCGCTCCTCCCATCCCGGGTCACACCTGAGATAAATCGCTTTAATATATTCATGACCTTCATAGCGTTTAAACCTTGCTGTGTACTTCATCAACTCAAAATGCTAGTCAGGAACGTTGTTGTTGTTCATCTTTAGCGGTTGCGTGCCTCAGTAAGATTTCTGCACTAAAGATTTACAGCCGAATTCCAAGAACACGGCAAATTTGCACAGATGTTTTACCCTGAGGGTGAAACGTGTGAACGTCCATGGGGTTAGCCTTCAGCAAGCAGGAGGGAACAGTAGCATATCTTAAGCGTGTCTGTGAAAGGCTCTAGTAATTTCGGGTAAGTGAGGGGATAAAGAACAGGCGGGGAAAAAAATTTGCATCTGACCTCTCAGGCTACTATACTACAGCGCGGTTGAATGCTTGAATCTGATTGGTCAGGAGGTGTGTGTTATTTCTGCATAACAGCACGGCTTGGAAAGTAGTTCCGGCTCTAACATGACCGACAGGTTTATGTTAATGCGCTCGTTCTGACACGCTATCGTTCCTATAGCGACAGCTCATTCACATGGCGGACACTCCACATGATCGAAGACTAAAAACAAACGCGTTGTTGTTTAATAAAGTAAAACGTATAATCGTTGATGTGATGAGGTTCACTTGACATTGATGGAAGGAGTCTCCAGTGTCAGTGCTTTGTAACAGTTACTGTACTTTGCAAAGTTTATCAGCACAGCAAAGTCTTCAGGACAGAGGTGTTTACGCTTTCCGGTTTCTCGGTAAAATGATGAGCTGCGTTTTTTTGAGAGAGAAAAAGACATGCTCGTGAGGTAAGAACCGTTTATCGCTGCTCTAACGTAAGTGAGAACACGAAATAACTTGTCTCAGGGATGTTCCACAACATTAAATCTAATTACAAACCGGTAAAATGACGTGACGTGTCTTTACGACGCCGTTAATAAATAAGTGAAACATTGTAATTGATGGGAAATCGCTGTGCTATAAGCGGAATAACACACTCCCGACCATCTGTCTTATTTACAGTGACAGAAAGTCAGAACATTGCATCTTTCACTTGGGAAAGTCGAGTCGGGACAAGAGGACCGGTCGTAACATTACTAATGTGAGATATGGGGGGAAGGGGGCGGGGCTTCAGAGAGGATCAGTTAATATTGGAGACTTCAAAACACTAGCAGTTCTCTTGTTAAAATGCGGAGTTCCTACGCAGAAGGCGTGAAGGTTGAACCTTTATTTACAGAAATATCAGGCTAATTTTGCATTACGTCTCTCTGAGCGAGTACACGATGGCTTGTTCAGAGGTGTTCGCCTACACGAGGAACGGTGTCGAGAACCGAAACGTTGAAGGTGTGCTTGCAATCTCAATAATGCAATAAAACCTCGAACTGCAAAACATCTGTTAACGAAAAATTCAGTCTTTGTGTTCTTGCTAACGGCAGCTAACACGGCTGTACAGAGAGCTCAGGCTAATACAGTTATTCAAATGAGCTTACCTAATACCTGATAGCGTTTGTTTTTCTCACAGGTTCCCAAAGTTTTGTAGCCAGATGTATTTTATTAACATAATATAATAAAATAAAAAATATTAGGTATAATAGGCAAAAGCGTGCTATGTCATTTATCTATCAAAGCTATGACAGCTTTTTTTATTCCTAAACCTTCCACCTAGCTATACTGTTGATTCACAGTGTTTATGTATATAACCTCTGTTTTTGACATCATTTTAGCTTTTTGCTGTAAAGAGTATTGTTAACCTTGTTTCGAGGGTTTTTTATAATATTGCTTTGAAATAATGATTTATAATCCTATATAATAAAGCAATGTCGATTCTATCATTGATTAGTTCCATACATGTTTTTTAAAAAAAACTGCTGCATTCCACTAAAACTCATCCCTCAGAATTTCTGACCTCCGACTAGGACCAAATAAAACGCCTCCTCGACCCGGAACTCCTACTCTGACACTGTGGACGGTCTTCTCAACCCCGAGTTCAGCAAGTGACGTCAAATCAACATGGCTGCTCACAGCATGAACAGTAAACAAAGCAGCACTTCTACTGTATATCCAAGTGTCTGGTTTAGATGCACATACAACATGCAGACATAACCGCTTGTTAAATCTGTAACACTGACTATACAGTTCTCTGTTACATATAAATATTAATATACCAATATACAGAAAATATCCGTCACTCATCACAGTTATCTGGCTAGCTTGTTGCTAACAAAAGATGAACATGGAGGTGTCCACAGATGTTTCCTACTTTGTAGCTCAGAATGCCGAAAAGGCTGTAATTCCGACTCTCCGAACGTAGCGGTTTTATCAGTACCTGATGTTGCGTTCACTATATTCCGAGTTTTATTTTGAGATAAACATTCGTGTTAGGTTATAACGTGCACCAACGCCAAAGTGATCAAACGTCACCTTCCGTATCTTATACATACAGAATTTTCTGTCAGGTATGGCAGTAGTTTCATTGATACTGAAGTTTTATTACTAGCGCAGGTCGAAGGAAGGTGTTCTCACACCAGCTCATGTGGGAACGAACAAGTCCATGCCTTCACCCTGACACACCCTCCACACAGCCTCCAGCGACAGCGCTGCTACACAAACCCATAAACCACTGTACACACGCACGCACGCACACACTGTACACACGCACGCACACACTGTACACACGCACGCACACACTGTACACACGCACGCACACACACACAGCTAGTCTCGGAGTGAAGCGCAATATAAAACCCAGTTGCACAAGGAAATGAAATCTAAACCACGTCACCTACAGCCACCAGGTCCAAATGTTTCCGGGTAGAGGTGCTTACCTCGGGAGGCTCAGGGCTCTTGATGGGGCTCGATGAATGACTGAACACCGATGAAGCTTGGCCATTGATGCTCTAAACACAAGAAGAACACACAGGCGTATTAACAGCTTGTACCATTTGACACTGATCTAAACCAGAGGTGCTGAATTTCAGTCCCGGATCCCGCACAGTTTTAATGATTTCCCTGGTCTAAGGCTGCGTTCACTTGCTCGTGACATGGTTCGGTTTTAGAGTCAATTTTATATTTTGAAAGTTATTAGCCTTCCTTTCAAGTGCACCACTATCTAACTTTTTTCCCCACTCATTTTCTCCCTAATTTGGTCTTGCTGAGGTTGAAGGCTAACACAAGCTTCCTCCAAAGCCTCATTTTTCTGAAGTGCTGCTCATGCAGTGTTGCGTAACACGCTCAGAGGAAAGCGCTATCCGCCCTCTTCTGCATACATGATCTCACGATTAGCTAGTGCTGCTGTGACTGACAGCTGAGAGAGTATTTTGCTTTCTTTTGGCGTCGTCGGGACTCGAACTCGTGATCTGCAGACGAGATTGCAGCTGCGTAGGCGGCCGCGTAGGACCATGACCATGTGGCGTCTTTTTCTCCCACAATGTGTTATGTTAAACATATTGTATTTTAATCCTCACATATTCTAATGATTATAAAATAAACGATTATAAAAATCATGGTAACACTTACGTCATCTTAATCGTGTTATCAGAGCACACGCTGTTGTACCTTTTACGATGTAAGTAACGTTTTTAATATGTTGCTGTTTTTACTAAATCTTTTTTTACTCTTGAGCTCACACATTCTTCACATTCGCAGTAACTCCCCTATGCACTTCTGTACAAACTTCTGCCCTGCCACGTTTGCTTACACTGCATCTCTTGCAGTAGATAAGCTTTTTCAGATTAAACCAGTAAAGTGTCTTTTCTGTGAAATGCCTACTCTAATAAAAGAAAGAATTCAGTCGTGTTGTACGCGCTGTATTCGATGCATGTTTGCATGTTGGATCATGATCTCGCCTAGGGCCTCACAAACCCACAAACCAGCCGGCCCTGCCTGTACCAATAAATCGAAATCTATACCAATATCTGTGCAGAATATAAGAGAAACATTTAGATACGTAAGCAAGTAATTTTTATTTCGAAAAATAAATCCCAGTGGATTGAAACTGTAGCTGATGTATGCAACATGGAATAAGGATCAGAGTGGATATTTAGGTTCAATACTAGAATAAACCTGAAAGGGAAAGACGTACAATCTTATACCAGTACTTTTCCTCACATTGGCAAGGCTGTGTTTCTGATATATGATGTATGTCGCAGCTGACTGAGAATAAGTAACGAATAAGTAATGAATAAGTAATGACCACCCTTTTCATTTTCACATATACATTTCTTGTATTTCGTTTTTTCATATTTCTATAGCTAGCTGTCCTTTCCTCCATCGTAATGAAATGGTAAGGAGCTGAGAAACATGACAATATAATATCAATATCATGATCAGTTTTTTTTTTCCCACTATATCCTTTTATACATATGCGGTTTGTTTGCTATATCGTGATCAGTGATATCATGTAGCGTATACGTGCTTTCGAGTATCGCCCATTCCTTGGAGGTAACAATAGCGGGCAATTTTTTCCGACGCTGTACTCCATCTGTACTCACGATTTGAAGTCCAACTTTACCATATTTACAAGATTCCTGAGATTACCTAAAGGCAGCACACCACGTCAAACTCGGCTCACGCCATTTCCAGGGTGATTAGGTGTGTTGGACAAGCGAGAACACCAGACCGTGCTCTCATACAAGACTAATGAGATTAATGATTAATGATTTCAAATGAAAAACATTCTCCCGTCAATACCACACGCATGAGAACACTAAATAGTAAAGGGAAAAAAGTTTAATAGCTAACTGGAAGCTTAAAAATAAAAAAAACTAAACGAAAACCTGACTCTACACCGCATCTGTTTGTGTCACGGAAAAAATTCCTGGTTTGTTTAATGGAGCTAAACAAGCAAACAGCACAAACACTATTGTTTGTGGATTAAACAGCGGAACAGAGTCAGGTCCAGGTTTTCAGTAGCCAAAGGGTGCAGGAGCACACAAACATGCGGCACAAGCTGATTTCTCTTCGATTTGTGACGGAATAATGAAGTTACCGCATCGGCTTCACATTAATTACTTACACCACTGCAAATTTACATCAAAAAGTGATTTGAGGTTGCGAGTTGGGGGAGGGGCACCGGCCACCCTGCGCCACCCCTGTAGTCACACCCAGAGAAATGAATAAGATTAATTAAAAATAATTAAGTCTACTAACATATTCTTGATCTGACAGTCTGTTAGTGAGCACCTGAAGCTGTCAGTTTAACAACACCTGCATATCTATTAGGCTTAATATCTTCTAATATATTTTTTTCCCCCTGGCTGTGCCTACAAGGGTGGCACAGGGTGGCGG
This sequence comes from Pangasius djambal, assembly GCA_022985145.1. Lineage (NCBI taxonomy): Eukaryota > Metazoa > Chordata > Actinopteri > Siluriformes > Pangasiidae > Pangasius > Pangasius djambal. Next base: position 2,270,292 of record CM040989.1, on the reverse strand, counting down.
CTGCCCCTCTCGAAATAAGCCACCACTGTGGGACTTCAATAAGCTATAAGAGCCTACTAATATATCTAATATAGCTTTGACTGTCTGGGTGACGATCATCTGGGTGAACACCTGCAGGGTGGCAACAGACAGGTGCCAGTCTTGAAGGAAGTCAGCCTTGTAGCCACGCCCACCCAGGGGAAATAATTAATATACCCAGGAACTGACCGAACGCCCGACGCCGTCATTAGTAACACCTGTCTCTGTTCTTTCCCAGGGTGTGCCTATGAGAAGCTGGTAAGGGTACTGATACACCCCTGACCTGACACAGCACTTCAGAAAGTGGCCATTAGGGCGAACACCTGAAGCTGGCAGTGAGCAGGTGGTCATCAGGAACACCTCTCTTTCTGTCAGGGTGAAGGGTCAGGGTTAAAGGTTAGTCTAAACCAGGAGCTCAAAGCGGGCATTACAAAGCCATTCAGTGTCTCAATAACAAAACACAGCTAAAAACGCACCGATTGCTGGATGCTGTCGGTTTCGTCCAGGCTGCCGAGGCTGACCTGCTGCATGCTCTGGAGGTTCTGCAGGTAAACCGGCGTTAACATCTGCGGCGACTGATTGACCATGACGTAGGACTCGGAGGAGCGCTGCACGGGCATCTGCATGGGCATCTGCATGGACATCTGCACGGGCATCTGCACTGGCATCTTCACGGGCATCTGCATGGGCATCTGCATGAGGTAGCGCACGTTCCCCTGGTGCGCGGTGCCGTCCATGGCGCCGTTGACGTACTGCACGGAGGAGAACTGCGCCGGCGCGACGCTGACCGTGCGCATAGTCGCGGCGCCGCCGCCGATGCCGAGCTGGCTCGGGGAGAACAGCGTCGCCGTGCCCGGATCCGAAGCGACGCTGACGGCCCGGAGTGTGGTGGTGGTGCTGGTGCTGTGCTCTGACGGGAGCGTCATTTTCGGCTTAAACGTCACGACTGGCTCTGGCTCAGTGCAGTAAACTCAGCGCAGACGGTGAAGCAGACAGCGACGACGACTTCTGTTCTCAAGTCCAAACAAACTCGGAAGTTCCCCTCGGGAGCGACGTAGTTCTCTGTGGGCGGAGTCTGGGCGTGGGCACGGACATGGGCAGGGCGCTTTTCTCCGCCCATCACGGCTCACATGTTTGATACCTGAGAGGAGGAGGAGGAGGGGCTAACAGGTGCTCACGCGAGTTCACGTCGAGTCATTTCCTGGTCCGTTCAGAAACACGCTCACTTTAATAGGAAACACCTGCACACCTGCTGCTCGTGCATGCACACAGCCAATCACGTAGCAGCAAAGCAACAGCGCCTGGACTTTTGATGCTTTTCTGCTCACAACGGTTGTAAAGAGTAATTATTAACCCTGTTTTTTTTTAAAAAATAAATAAATAAAGGACATCTTTCTGATCATATCACAGTTTCGTTTGAGTCAAATCTATTTACAGCTAATTAAAGAATACCATCATAATTATTTATTCATGAATGAACTTTTCAGCCAAACTAGTTCTACCATGTTAAAGGTGTAAAACATTTAGGCTATCAAGCCTATTAACAGAACCTTTTTTTTTTTTTTATATATATATGCAGATAGATGCAGTCAAGTTGATATTATTTACACTTTTCTCAAGTTACTGACATTCTGAATAGTATATTTTGCTGTTATATAATTTAAAATCAGGTCAAGAACCAATGGGACTTCAACTACATGTCTGATTTTGTATTTATTATTTATTTACTTACACTTTTTTTTAATTTACTTTTTCCTTGCAGGTGAAAAATGGCATTACAATTTGTATAAAAGGGTTAGATAACTATAACAGTAGTTGATACTGATCTACACTGTAACTGCATTATTTTAAAATAATATCCTAATAACAATAAAACCCCACGTCACAGTGTCATGAAGTCAACTCGTACAATATTCAGTTTCTTTCTTTGCCAAAAAAACTCTCAAAATGGAATAATAGTAGCCTAGACCAGCTAAAACCACTACATTTAGGCTTTAATTGCTAATAATAGGCTCTACACCATATACAGTATCCACAGACTGCGAAGAAAACATAATTGACACGAAAGAGTCGATTCCATTCATTCGGACATGCAAAGTGATTCACTCGACTCACTTTAAAGAGTCGTTCAAAACAGAACGACTCAGGAGTGAATCACCGAACACTGCAAACAAGAACCGTCAGGTATTATTTATCGAAATTTTAATACCAATGTAGCCTGTTAAAAGCTAGGTTTACATCTCTAAACCAAAGACTCTGCAGTTATATTGCTTGAGTGGTTTTTCAAAATAAAACAAAACAATAATAATTAAAAAAAAATAATAATAATAATAATAATAATAAGGCAGATTGATCATCAGGGTGTTGTTTTATTGTCAGGTGCACATTTATATCATACAAAGCAAAACCAGCCACATAATAGGCCTATAGCCAAATTTTCATACCATTGCAACAAATAAGGTTAAGTAATGACATGTTCACCATTAGAACCAAAAATGATCAAAGATAACATAGACCTTGCCATCGTATTGAAAAGGCATATGCCAAGGCGGAAAGCAAAGACGTGTGGGCTCAGATCGTCAGGTGATCCGTGTAAGATATGTTGTTTTAAAGCCACATTCTCCATGCAGGGTTTGAAATGATGGTTTTCCTTTGAGATGCTTGAAGACAACACACACACCAATAAATTATTAATCTATCATAGGCTGTATCTTAGCAGATCTGAATACATGGCAAACACACCAAAAAGTTTGTTTCGTGTACGAATAAACACAATCTTGAATATTTTTTAAAAAAGAAAAAAAAAATAATAATTGGTTTTGAACATTTTTCAAACAAGGTGATTCCAAATTCAAAGAAGATAGTGCACATTAAAAAGAACAAGAAAAGAGTTTTAGAGGCTAAAAGAAAAACATAAAATAACCTGCCTAGTAAATCTAGTGAAAAGATTAAAAGTGTGAACTGGCGCATGAGTCTTGGTCTTGTCTGAACATGGAAACGGGCATTATGTAACTATTAAGCCATGTCTGAGAAAACAGCAGGGGACTGGGGGGGAAAAAAAATAAAAAAATAAAAAAATAAGACATGACGTAATCCAGGCATTACATCAGGTGACCTTTCAAGGACAAACTTATCATCTGAAAGAAGTTTGAAAGATTAGCATTTCTGTATCATATGCGCTCACCGGCCACTTCACGTGGACCATCATTAAACCTGCTCATTCATGAAACCATCCAATCAGCCAATCATGTGACAGCAGCGTAATGCATGAAACAGTCTCTAGAGTTCACACAGAATGGTGCAAAAAAACGAAACATCCTGTGAACAGTGGTTCTGTGGTCAGAGAGAGAGGTCAGAGGAGAACGGCCAGACTGCTTCGATCTGACATGAAGACTACAGTAACTCAAATAACCACTCTTTACAACCGTGGTGAGCAGAAAAGCATCTCGAGTTAAAAAAAAACAAAAAAAAACAAACACGCTTGGTTTTTTTTTCCTCCCAATCCTCAACTGTCCAGTTTGTGTGCACTGTAGCCCATCCTCCTCAAGATTTCAGCGTGTTGAGATGCTTTTCTGCTCACCACGGCTGTAAAGAGTGGTTATTTGACTTGCTGTAGCCTTCCTGTCAGTTTGAACCAGTCTGGTCAATCTTCTCTGACCTCTCTCATCAACAAGGTGTTTCCACCAACAGAACTGGATGTTTTTTTTTGTTGCTGTTGTTCTGTATTTCGCACTTTTTGGTGTCGAGCGTTGTGCATGAAAATCCCAGGAGATCAGCAGTTTCTGAGATACTCAAACTCAAACGACAACGCCACAATCACTACGATCACTTTTTTTTTTTTTTTTTTTGCTAACATTAACTGAATCTCTTGACCTCATTCTGCGTGACTCTATGCACTGCGCTGCTCTCACGTGATTGGCTGAAGATATACGAATGAGGTGCATGGATGAGGTGTTTAAGTGGCCGGTTATTGCTTTTAAAAGAACTCGCGTGTAAGACACTTGTGTCTAACTCGCATTTTAATGGCGATTAAAAGATGTTTGTGTATGGTCTGTGTGGTGACATTGCAAACAGGCGTGAAAAAATTAGTACTAAAAGCTCTCGTGCGAATTCTTTGTGATAAATGTGTGCGTGTTTCTTATAAACGCTACAACAAGCAGGCAGACCAACACCGAGGATGAGTGTGCAGGCACAAAAAACGCTAACTAGCTCATATCCTTGATAATGATGACAGACTATGAAAGCAAAGCCATACGAAAGGTTGAAATCTTGCGGAGCTTTTAAACTCTGACTGTCGCTCTTTGTTTCCAGTACAGTGTAATGCCATGTAATATTTAAAACACATTTCAGATAAAATGCTTGGAAGCGAAATCAGCAGAACCAAAAAGCTGTAGATGATGTAACAGTACCAATGTGTCACATTTTGAAAGGGCTCTTTTTTTTTTTTTTTTTTTTTTTTTAAAACAGTACACTTTGACAGGCCAGGAACTGGGAGGGGAAAAAAAACAAGAAGCTGAGCTAATATTTTGTACAGCAGCATTAATGTACAGTTCATCACACCTATGCAAAATATTATACATTTCCACACATGCTTGTATGCAAACAGGCACGCACGCGCACACACACACACACACACACAGACACACACACACACACACACACACACACAGACGCAGCATAAAAGACTGCCAGGACCCTGCAGGACAGATGTGTTCTCGGTTCTGTGCGTGTTCTACAAAACATCTTCCCTATTAGCGAGGTTATTACACAAAACTGCAATTTGGGCTGAGCAACATTTGGCAATGAAAGAGTCAGAGAACAAAAAAAAAAGGAGTGAGGAATCTGCTTCTTTTTTTTTTTTTTTCCTCAAACGAAATGATGTTGAATTGGACTAGACTTGCTGTCGGAAATGTTCAGAGCAGGGTCATACACTGGCCACGTACATACAACCTACACGCCACATAAAGGTGCTCCAGTAAAGCTAATCCGGGCAGGACACTCTGAATCCAACACAATCCAGACTTTTCTCACACATCCGGTATCTATAATATCACTAAAAACGCTACTAAAGCATCAAACCCCCCCCCCCAACCACCGAACTGAGGAGACGCGATAAAAACAGTCCAACGTGTTAAATACTAGCGCGAGGCTGCTCCGAAGCGAAGCGATTTCCAGTGTGACCTCTTGCACGTTCTGTCATTTAAACGCCGCGACTAGCTGATGTAACGTTCCCATCTTCGTGCTGACCTCAAATTTAGCTGCCAGGATCGATAAAGCAAGGCTTTAGGTGCAAAATCATGGTGCAAACTCATTAAAAGGTTTTAATGCAAAAAAATAATAATAATAATAATAATAATAAAATAAATTTAAAAAAAAAAAAAAAGAAAGAAAGAAGGAAACACACAGACACACACAGACACACAACCCAAACTAAAACATTTAAATCAGTGTACACATTACATGGAGGGATTGTGAATGAAACGGTAAAGGCAGGAAGAGATGTTCACTTGCTCCCTGCCCTTCCCTCTCTCCCTCTCTCTCTCTCTGTCTCTCTCTCTCTCACTCACTCACACACACACGTTCAGCCAGCAGAGTGTTGCGTCGTCTGTGGTTCAGCTATAACGGAAGCTTCTTCAGCTGCTCATAGGTGATGAAGAACTGGAGTCACAGTCAAGGATTTAATAAAACTTAATTATTTATTTAACTGAACATTTCAAACTTTAATCCTGCTTTCCAGTACCATTTACACTCCCTCGTTTACTTCCTTTCCACACACACACACACACACACACACACACACACACAGCAACTAAATCACACAAATGGCCACTTGTAGCAGCACAATGTGCAACAAGGAGCAAAATTTCAGGTGGACTTTTCAAGAAATTTTCTTGAATACTGTACAGCCTATGTACAGTCCTATCAGCTTGTTAAATACCTCGCTACCTAGCTAGTGTGCTAACTACTAGCACACACTAGCCGGTGTAGTAATTTGCTAACTTTCTACGTAGCTAGCTGAGAAGATTTTAAGTAATCAAGTTTTATATGCTGTCATGTAGGATTGTGCAATATAACAATTTAATCTTCTCTACGCCAGCACGAGTTATCACTTACAAATACTCCGATAAATACAATATCCAATAAAGCTTTCACAATTGGGTTTTCACAGTTGCCACTGCCAGTAAGCAGTTCCCGACTACACAGCTGGTAATATTGCACCCCTCTGTACTCTCCTTAAACCTGAAAAGGTGGAAATGCTCATTTTCCTTTCGGCTATCAAACCATTCATCTCTAATGTTTTTGTAAAATGTTTTTTTTTTTTTTTTAAACATTGGTAAACTTCATTTATATTTATGTTTACGCATCGATACGGTAGGTTTTTTTACGGTGTACTGACGTACTGATATGATTCCGTGCACGGATCTGTGCCAGAGCAGATTGTTTTCCAATCAGATCCACTGACGCATTTTGTGCATTTCGTGTATTTTGATATTTATTTATAGCTGTCTGGCACACATGAAAGGTCTTTCAGCTAGCATTTGATTAAGCAATTTTTTTTTTACATATTGTTTCTATTTATATACAGCTTCACTCGTGATTGTTGCTGGTCTGAAAAATAAAAGTGAGTCAGATGTTAACGCAGTCGATGCGAATGCTGCGTCTGAGGTCAGTAAGCACAAACAGCAACAGGTCAAAGTCTGTGTGTACTTGACGGTACGTACTGTATATCTGACTATATCCTGACCTCTAGTGGACATTTGATGTAGAAACCAAAACAGAAAACTGAAATCGGTTCCAAAAAAAAAAAGTACATTAGAACAATTCTTTCTTAAAGGTTCAATTATACCTGCTTTTAACTACACAAACGCATACGGATGATAGCTGCAGCTCGTATCCTCGTATCATCTGGAGCTCCGCTTGTGCGCTCAGTACGGCACCGCGTGACGGTGTCTGCAACGGACTAAAAAAATTAGCGCTGTGCTCTATTCTAGACCGTTACTTAGTGCTAATACTAACCGGCTTTAACTGCTATTGCAGTTAGTTTTTGCATTTTAAAAACCTCTCATGTCACCTTCAAACCTACCAAAAAGGTCTGTTTTGCGTACCAGTCTTCTGGATTTTCTAGATCAGTAAATACTCTGGATGTAAGAGCAGAATTTTTGATGTGAGCCACAGACCATGACAACAATCACGATGACAGCTGACAGTTTCAAAGAGAAACAGAGCTCATGGGTGAGCATGAAATCGCTAAACTTGGAAACCTGATGAACAGAGATATTTTGGCTCTGATGTGCCATCTAGTGGATGTCGCTTATAATCTTCCGGATGTATACAAGATATGCGGGCGAGTGTGTGAACACTCATGCTCAACAAGCATCAACCAGTTAAAGGATACGATGATGTTCCAGGGTCCGAGACGCAGCCAGTTGGGCCAGAAGCCCTTGTACAGAGCGAAGAAACCTTCGTTCCTCCACGTCTGCATGAGTCCGTCCAGCGTGCCTTTATAGAGAAAGTTCCCGGACAGCACGCGCTGGTTCATCATCCGCGTCCTCACCACGTCCACGGGGTTGGAGGCGAGCGCTCCTGCCAGACCACAAGCAAAACTGGAACTGCAGAGACAAAACCAGGACGCGATCACGAGCAAATCGGAACAACATGTAAACCACTGATCCTTCTGACTACAGCAACTGAACACCCCTGGGGTGGGCGATATGCCAAAAAGATCAGATCACGGTTATGTACAACAATATACAGTAAAAATCCGCTCACACACTGTCATAAAAAACCTGGTCAAAGATTAATATATTGTACATTTTTTAATATTAAAAAAAAAATTATTTAGACAAAGGAAAAAAATATTTAGCCCTGAATAAACAGCTATATCATTTTAACATTTAAATTTTTTTTAAACAAATAATTTAATTTAAAAAAAAAAAATTTTTTTAACATGTTAAAGATTAAACATTTTAAATTTTTAAGTACAAAAATTTAACATCTTTGTTAAATTAATTAAATGCTGCGATGCACTTTCTCACGATATCGGTAGCATCATATCGCCCCAGCGCTAGACAGCGCTACACGCTAATACACACTTCCTACTCAAGTCCTGAAGTTTCAGTGTGAATTTATGTGCAATTTAAAAAAAAGACACTACCCTGGTTAAGAGCTACTCACATGAAATGTGTCAAAACCGTGTCTCCCATCAGGCCAGAACCGATCAAGTGTTTCTTGGTGATGTCGTACACCGGAAGCTCAACGCCGACCACAATGGCGGCTCTCTGTGCTGTTGGTATGACGCCCTGAAAAACACACAAGTCAGCAGTCTGTTAACAAAGCTTTTCCAAAACTGTCAGATAAATAAATAAACAAACAAAAACAGATCGATTTGATCCTGTAACCAATATAACAAAGATATTTTTAGTTAGGTTTGATTACATCAAATGTATATTTTATACTTTATTATATGTATTTATATTTGTAATGTAACTGATTTCTGTGTTTGAATTGAACTGAATAAAAAAAAAATGAAATGCTGATGCCTCCGTTTCCTGTATGATATAAATAAATTTTTTTATTCTACTGAACACACTATGTTTAGGTCATCAGGATCGTTTTCTGTGGTCAGCGCCTCTGTACTGAACACAGAATGCGGTTTAACTACATATTCACGGGTTCTTTTCTTCACTTCCTCACCCTCCAGAGTCCTCGCGTGCCCTCTGTCTGGTAGATGTTGATGAAGTTGGCCATCATGCTGCCTTGGAGCAGACTGCCCTGAGCCTGCATGCGAATCTGCACACGGCGCAGAGAGGAACAACGTGAAATAGCACAATATTCACCTCTTCAACTCCTCTGTTACACGCTAACGTCTCTGGGCTAATAGCGCAATTCCTCTTAAACGCTAGGACAGCGGAGAGAAAGAGGAACGAAATCTCATGAGAGTCAAAATATTCCAGTTATCTGAAAGACACCGAAAATCTGAAAATATTCAATATTCTGAAAAGAAAAAAAAAAAAAAAATCATGTAGAAGTATATGCTCACATTCCGGGCCTCCAAACTGAATAATCTGCTGATGAATAATTAAATTACTTTATCACACACATTTCCAAGTGAAAGATTAACACACGTCAGTGTGCGCTGTCGTAGGAAAATAATCGACGATTATCACCATTTACCACGTTTATTAATTAAAGAACAACATATCACCAACATACTTTTTATTCATTTAGAGTTAGAATCTGTGAAATAAGTTAGTTACAGTTTTCACTTTCTTTAAAGAAGCAGCGGCTGCTATTCTTCTCTCTCTTGGAGTTAATAAGACAAAAAAAAGGCATCTTGTCATGTTACCTAGAAACCACAAACCTTCCAACATGTAGCGGGAAAAAAAAAACGAACGTTACGGCTTTAACTCTGACTGTTACGAAGCGCCAATACAAGACGACATCGTTTCATAATTACAGCATCATCGCGTAAAAATAAATCCGGGAAGCTGGTTCCGAGTCGGCTGTAGCTGCAAGTAGCTAACGTTGGCATTTAGTCAGTTTTCGTTTCGAATTAATTATCCGCTAACAAGGTCAGAAATGCTGCGGAACTGAAGCCAGGACTGTAGATGAACCTAACGAGTTACTAGCTGTAACGAAACGCGCTGTAAATTTGAAATCACAGCAGCGGAGATACTTAACTTGTGTGGCGGAGTCGCCCTGGGTTTTATTTTTCGTAATTTAAGCGTAAGTTTTGTAAGCGAAGACATTCATGGCTTCAGCAGCACGGACAAAGGGAAGCTAAGACGCATCAGAGACAGATGTTTTGTTGCTCTGTTCCAAAGTCAGATAATCGGCTGTTAAGGTTCATATAGTAAACAAAACATTACGACATACAACGCAATGTATTTTTGTCGATCTAAAAGCTTCGGACCACGATTTCCGACCGACATTTAAAACGTCTGGTCTGATAAACATCACGCTAGGTGGAACCGATCAGCGTCAATCGTTTCACGTCTCACTGACACCGGAGACTCCTTCCAAAAAACGCTAGATAAACGCTTTCTCCTCACATATCGACAACGGATCCATGTTTGTGTAAGTTGTTACTATAGAAACGATACCGTATTAGAAAGAGCGCGTTAAAGGTGTGTTAGGTGAGATTAGCATTTTTCCCCCCAAGATTAGTTCTCTAACAGTTAAATGTGTTCGACATTTGAACGGATCCCGCCCATAAAGCTCGCAAAGCTCCGCCCCGAGGATCAGCGGTGGCCTGTAGAGTGTCTATAAAATGACTGACAGGACGCGCATCCAACCACGAGCAAGTGAATTAATACACTTTCGCTAAAGTCACGACTTAATCCATTGTTGTTGTTTTTTAAAATCCTATTCTACATCTCTTCCATGGTTGTTTGTACAAGTAATGAATAAAAAAATATTAATATATTAATGCATTAATACGCCTTTAATACATTAACATAAACCTTGCAGCCGGATTTGCTTTAAGAGGAAATCAGATGAACAGATTCTGACCAATCAGAGTCAAGCACGCAGCAGCGCCGTGAGAAGAGAGCTCTTTTTTTCCCCCCCTTGTATTTTTGGTTCAGTCTGAAGGTGTAACCTCAGGTCTTACCTTCAGCACGTCTGTAGGGTTCGCTAAAGAAGAGGACAGCACTCCCGAGACGACGCCGCAGAACACGTTGATGACCATCGTCTCATCTGCAAGCAGCAAAACACAGCAAACGCTTCAGATTCGTCGAGAGACGCAAACAAAAATAAAAAGACGATTATGTACATGAAAATTATGAGGCGGGAAAAAATGTGTTAGCTTAGCTGATCCCTAGTGGTGTTATCATTTGTTTATAATAAAACCACGTCATAATTATTGGCACCCCTGCACTTCGTGCAAGCTCATTTTGCCAACATCGTACGATTCTTAAATCCACTCATATAACGGTTAACGAGACTTTAGAATACAGAGCGAGAAATCTCCAGCTCCTTCAAGAATCTCGTGTGGACTCTCCTCTTCGGCACACACATTGAGGTTTACGTCAGGGTTTTAGCGGATCTTTACCCTGCCGGAAAATCCTACTACGACCAGTTGTAACTTCCTGCAACCAGATATTTACTTAAAATCTACTGGTACTGTTGCCTGATTTATGAAGGTCTAAACACTTTTCTTTAGAGATGGCACATCCCGATACCGATACTAAGTATCAGGCAATACCAATAACCCTCCAATAAATATTTTTAACCCTGATGAAACAGGATGTCACGGATGACCCCTAAAGATTTCCCGAACACTCAGGTGAACTTTACAAAAGTAAAATATAAACAGGAACATGCTAGGGGTGCCAATAATCATGAAATTTAATTGAAACTGAATTCAATTAAAGATTAAATTTCTCTCCACATTAACCACAAATCCATTCTTGATAACCTTTTTTTTTTTTTTTTTTTTAACCATCTTTACCAAGGGTGCCAATATTTCTAGAGCTGACTGCACAAGATATACAGGCAACACAAACAGAAATGTACTCATCTAGTCAAAAAATGTATGTATTAATTATTGTTCTAGGACTAGAGAACACGAATGAATCGCAACTTTACAGCGCAATTCAAGACACTGGCAGATAAATGAAACCAGAAGAGAAAGAAGAAATGAAATAAATAAAAGAATAAATAAAGATGGATCGAGTTTAGAACGATAGTTACAGGAATTCCTTGCTCAATGTGACCAACAGTTAGCGCGGTCCAGCACGCGCCGTTCATTTTTGGCAGCAGGCAAAGCAAAGCCTGTATCAAAATAAGCATGCAGTGACAGAGAGGAAAAAAAATAAAAATAAAAAATAAATTATGATTAGGTCACAATGCATGGAATGGCTCGATTGTGGATTTTTTTTTTTTGATAAATGGCAGCCATTTTAGATGTTCACGACATGGGTCCAATTAACATTAATTAAGGAATAACGCACAACAGACTGCAAAAAATAACGCGCACCAGGGTGGTGTGACGGGACACAACGCGCAAGCAGAGTGCCGCTGTCCTCTCGAGTGGATTATTTTCATGTAACCACACAGTCTGGAGTTTGTTCTTCCGCTTATACTACAGCGATTTGCCAAAGATTACAGCATTTCATTTATTAATGAACAAAACTTCGCACATTTTAATGGTTTATAGTTAGATTTAATGTTGTGAAAGACCCGAGAAACAAGTTAGCTCCTGTTCTCACTTACGTTATAGCTGCGATAAACGGTTCTTCGCTCACCAGCCTCTCATTCATTCATTCATTCATTCATTCATTCTCTCTCTCTCTCTCTCTCTCTCTCTCTCTCTCTCACACACACAAACACACACGAATCACAGCCTGTCATTTTTCAGAGAAAACGGAAAGCATGAGAGACCGAGAGCGCTTACATCCGAGACTCCTCTCATAAATGCTAAATAAACGACTTCTTTTAAAAAAAAAAAAAAAAAGTCACCACATCAGAGATTATACGTTACTTAAATGTTAAACACGTTTTTAAATCGGTTTATTATTACTTTTAGATTATGTGAGCATTCGCCGTACAAGTCCCTGTGTATGAGCTGTTAGAGAAACAATAACGGATTGCAGCGAGCACATTATTATTATTATTATTATTATTATTATTATTATTAACATATCGTTCCTGTTACAGCCAAAACCACGCCTCCTGACCAATCGGATTCGAGCGTTCAACCATGCTGTGTTAAAAGACAAGATAATATCATATGCTTTTCTGCGATATCGCGGCTATCGTGATGTCTGTTTATTTTATATATTTAATTACAAACTGACAGAAGTAGCTGACGTGGTGTTCAAATTAAAAACCGTTTTAAAGATCAAGAACAAACTCTAAACACCACATCTGCTGATTCTGTCAGCTGTAATCAAATGTAAGTTTGTAATTTTTTTTTTTTTATGAAAACATACACAAAAAAAATAAATCATGTGGAAATGAAATATCTTTTGCCTACAGGAAAAATCTGTTGTTTTCACAGTAAGTGGTGTGTATGAAATAATTAACTAATTAACTAATTACATCATGTCTTTTACTTTTATTTAAAAAAAAAAACTTGTGAAATTGGAAAATTATATTTTTAGTATAAATGTTTTATTTTGCAAAGATCCCTTCAGGGGCTTCGTATGTTACCTTTTCATTGTTTAATGTTAATTTTTGTGTGTAAATGATTAATTTTTAATTTAATTAAAAATACATTTATTTTTGTAGACATTAAACAAAGTATGCTTTTTTTTGTGTCAGTGTGTAAACTAATCTATCTATCTATATATATATCTATACATACACACACACACACACACACACACATACATACATACACATATCTATATCTATATATATCTATATCTATATATATATATATATCTATATATATCTATATATATATATATATAATATATCGTGATACGTATCGTGTATTAAGAATTGTGGTATGATATGTTGTTCACATCGTCCAGCCCTGAAGCTGTTGTTAGTGAAACTGAGCAGAAACAGAAAAGTTCTGGCGCCCGGCGGCAAATAAACAGACGCCGGATGCTCTCAGAAGCTCTGTTTGTACGGCGCGTTAGTGACGGTGGACGCACGCTGCTTTAAAACCCCTGAGTCACGACATTAGACTCGAAGAGCGTGGAAGTGATGCCGATGTAGACAAGGTCCCGGAAAGTGTTTTGAGTTTTTCATTCAGCTGAAAATGCATGGAGCAGAACTGAATATTTAACTCGTCTGAACAGACTGAACATTAGGGTTAGGGCACTGTGTTTCTGATTTTTCCTTTATCCTACAGTTAGATGTTTAAGAAGATAACAATAGACTTAATGTTTTTAATAATTAATATAGTCTCAAATAATTATCGTCCCAGATTATCATGGTGTGTGAAATGCGTTGATTAGGGGAAGGGCGATACGACAAAAAATATCGTATCGCGATACATTAGAAAAAAAAATTATAAAATAAATAGCTGATGATCCTCTATAATATAGGAATGCCTAAAATATATTTTTTTATCATTAAAATATATAATTTTATTTATATAAAGTAATTTACAAATATTTCATACTGAAAAAACAGTACAAATTTTTAACATCTTCCACTCAGCTTGGAACTATTTTTTAAAAATTATGTGTTAAAAAAATATCACGATATCTCAGAATAGCGTATCGCGCCATAATTCATCACGATATGGCCATATCACGGCCACCTCCGTTCTACATGTTAAATATTGATCATGCTGAATAAACAGGATATGCCTCACCATCCTGTAGATGAGAGAACGCTGTAACTCGCACGATCTTAACCTCACGCATGTTTGTTTTTCGTGGTGACGTTAACATCCTGTGGTGTGTGAATTCTGTTTTCTTTTGGCTTTGAATGAGAAATATTCTATTCGTTGGATTTGTGCTTGAAAGCCTGACATGAAGCGAGGTTTCAGGACGATCTTTAGGCTAATCGCGCGAAACATTCAGGTTTAGCTTGAACCCCTGCCTCTGTTATTCAGTCGCAGCGACTCGAATGACCCTCCACCAGATCTGCATCCACCAGCGCCAGCTTCACAGATCACCCCGACACACAGCCGCGGCCGGACACAAGCCCGTTTCTAACATACGGCGTTTCACAAAGCTGAAGGGAAGCGTTTTTTATTCAGACAAAATGCCGCTGAAGCTCGTATCTCGAAATCGACTTTTAAATGAGCACGTGATAGATAAGTAACACCCATCAACTCCTGTATGAAGATTAAAGCCTTAAACATTTTAAAGGGAAAAAAAAAAAAAAAAAAAAAAAAAAAAAAAAAAAACAGTCGAGTCTCTTTATACGTAAACATTTCCCGTTTCGAAAATCTCTCTCTTTTTCTAAAGTCCAGTTCCAGGCTTTGCCATTTGTTACAGGACCCGATACCTGATATGTTTTTCCCTCTGACGTCGCTGGTATCGGATCGGCGCCGTCTCTAAGCCGGACGACTTTTCCCCCTAACGTCGAAGCCACTTCGCCCGATCGCGGCAGATATACGCTCAACCGATCAGCAGGAGCCAGGCATGGACTTCGAAATAAAACCCAGTGAAAAGAAAAGGAAACTTTCTATCACCTAACGAAGCTCGAGCACGAATGCGTGGAGGATTCTGATTGGCTAGAGCAGACCTGCTGGGAAAAATACGCACATTCGTGGACTGAACCGCGTGAGTGTTTGTGAGAAATGTTTCAGAAATAATTAAAAAAACAAAGCCAATTTCACAAACAAAAGACAGGACGAGTGAAAATATTTACACCACCTTGTTTTATTTTCTATTTGTTTTTATTTGATCTTGTTTTATTTTTGTGCAACTTATTGATTAAATAATTTGCAAATTTTATTCAACAAAAAGACTCAAAAATCGTCTTGTAGACTGTAATTAGATTTTTAAGAAGTACTCTGTTCTACCACTAGGTGGCAAAATAGAGCAACAAACTCAAGGTTAGCAGTTTAGCTACTAACAAAATGTGCTAATGATGTCATTTTACATTAGCAAGCGAAACGTTTGACGCCGTGACCATGCTTTCTGTCCAAAACGACAACTTATTCAGGGGGTTTTTACACCACCGGGGTGAACGGATCAATAATGCATCACTTCAGCGTTACGTATAGCGAGCTCGAGACGCCTGGCGTATGCGAGGAAACTACTAAAAGCAGCAATACTTATGCATGCACACACACCACGGCCGCTGATGTCAATCCGATTCGACTGGAGCGCTGGATGAAGGTAATGAGGCACAGGTTTCCGTACTCACCTTCAGGACGGCTCACGAATAATTTCTTCAGCGTGTTGTACGTCCCGATCTTAATCGTCCCGTAAGAGGCTTGCCTTAGGAGCGCCGGCGAAATCCTTCAACACAGAAAATCGACACCATTAGTACGTCTAGCTTTAAGACAGGACTTCCCAAAGTATTCATTCATTAATTCTACAAATTAATATTAGACATCAAGACGGGTTTCGTGTGCTGATATGTGAAATGTTACTAAGAGTCACATTCAGACAAGCCACGTTTAAATTCATAGTGTGCGTGTTATTTTAGCCTTTTTCACTATCCTGGCTAACTCACTAACTTAACTCAGCAACAGAAATTAAACAAAATGTCCCCTTCCATCCCATCTCCACTAAACAAACTGGCACTGTGTCTCAAATCGCATACTTCTGTGCTATTCTAGACCATTATTGAGTACTAAGACCAAGCGATTTTCCTTTTACGGTTAGTGCTTTAATTTTTAAAACCTCTCATGTCGCCTTTAGACCTGCAGAAAGCACTGTTTTGCGTAACTGTCTTCTGGATTGTCTGCTTTATTAAATCAGAGTTTTCGGTTTGAGACGCGGCTCATGACAACAGTCACGACGATGACGGAAAGTTGTAACGTTTATGAGAGTGCAGCAACCCGTGCCAATTATATGACATGGAGTTGATCGAGTCGAGGTTCACACTAGTCGGTCTTCTTATTCTCGGGAGCGCGAGTAGGATGCGAACGTTTTTACAAATTTACGAGATTTTCGCGAATACCAAATTTCTTGTCTAAACACACACATGAAGGATTTCTGGATAAATCAGTTCGTATCCAGGTTGATACGTGAGGCCTGCGTGAAGCCATGAATGTAGCTCATGGAGACGCAGGAACATAAACTAGACTAAGCTAAAGCTCGAATGTTAATGACCGTATCATAGTAACGTTTAGTCCAAAATCACGACATCGTAAGACGTAAAAGGGGTTCAACTATTTTTTAGAAGCCACTTCCACCAGTGATGCATCAGTGATGTCTTTCCAGCGTTTACTTATTTTCTCACAAGTAGCATTTTTTTCAATAAGCGTTTGTTATGACTGTTTATTGCGCTGTTCCTGGCTACGAAGCTGTTACACTCAGGTGTGCTCTACGTGTTGTCTGGATTTTGTCATGCTCTTTGGGGTGCTTTCTTGGTGGTTAAACAAATTCGTCACGTTTCTCTCATTTCAACCGTCTACGATCTGAGATGGTCATACCACCCACCCCAATCCAATCATATCCAGAACTCGCCCTTCCATTGCATAACTCTAACCGGAAAAAGTGGAGATAGGTTTCTCTGGAGATTATCAGACAGGGACTTGAGAGGAACAAGAAGTAAAAATACTACTTTTTTTTTTTTTTTAACGAAACCACATCTCTCACTTGATGTTAAAATGCGAGAGAAAACGCTGCCGTGTTTCTCTGTCACAGAGCGAAAGGAAGCAAGAGACGCAGCGAGTTTGTGAAAATAAAGAGGACCAAACTTTCACTGTCATTTTCCAAACACAGCTTCCTTCTTCTTTAGTGAGGAGCTTGAATGTAAACCTCACCAGGTGACATTAAACAAAACACAATAAATACACGCTCTGGGGCTGAATCTCAGGTGTCTTTCTACACTATTTGTGACCACTGGGTAGGTGTGTGTGTGTGTGTGTGTATGTATATATATGTATTGTTATAGGATATATATATATATATATATATATATATATATATATATATATATATATATATATATCCTATAACAAGACAGATTATCATCTAAACTAGTTATTACAGCAAATAACTGATCAAATATACAGGCAAATTTTACATTCTGTTCCCTTTAAAACTGTCATCTATAAAATCCGTGGCTGGGAGTCAAAGAGAGCAAGACTGGCGGTGCTCTCGGGGTAGGAGGGGCATACTTTCTCTCCCTTGTCAATCACAGTGACACCAGCCAATCGTGAGCATCTGTGAGCTCGAGTATGCGGAAGAGGGTGGACAGGCAGGCACTTTCCTCCGAGTGTGTTTCGGCGTTCGGATTTAAGACAAGTTAATCCTTAAGCTCTGAAGATAATTCCAGGCACCCTGGACTAAACTTGGCACTTTATTTACGACAGGTTTACCGTGAAAGCGATAACCTGGTTCACGTGTCTTAGTGAGCTGTAACTGAATAGGAGTCCGGACGAGCCGGGGGATCGTGGCAACTCTGAGCTCGTTGCACTGAACAGGTTTAATAAAACGCTGCGCTTTGAAGTGATCAGAACATCAGCAAATAAATTCAGAAGTATCCAGACACTCGCACGCACTGGTCTATCCAAGTCTAATACCTCTAATATCGTGTGACAAAATGGCCGCCGAGTTCCAGTACTTTAACTGCACTGTTCTTACCAGGAACCTATCTGTGTACCACATGTGGTTTCGGCATCATCTATTTTTAAATTACTGCAGCTTGGGTGACCGATATGATATACGGCTCACAAAATAGCAGTGAAGCTTGAGAACGGTTGGCAGAGGAACCAGGAATACATTAAATATATTTATACTGAATTACTGCTCATGTGTTTAGCGATTCTGGCGTTAATTTGCTGGTTGGTGCTGTATTTTCCATGTTATTTCCACGAGAAGTTAGCGGTTGTGTGCTGCTCTGATGTCGCTGTTAACATACTACAGAAAGAAAACTTAAAAATCTCCAACTTCAGGTATAACAGATACATTTCTCAGCATTTTGCAGCAATACTGAATGCCACAGTAACGAAAAAATCCGGCACAGAAGTAGTAGAGACATCAGAGCAAAGACGTCAGACTCAAAATCCCAGAATGCAAAGCAGCTATACGACGCGCCTGCAGCGAGTCATGTCAGGGATTCGACTCGGCTAGTCAGCGACCTACGAGACGGTGACGCGGCGGTGATGATGGCGGTATTGGAAAGAAATTGGAGTTTTTGAAAGAGTACCTGTCTGAGCAGGTAGATGAAGTGCATTATGGGTAACGTAGGAAATCGGTCGCCCCGGTGAAAGGTGAAAATAAACCAGAACTGCAGTGCAGAATAACGCCTGGACGCCAGTGAAGCTCACGTGTTCATTTGAGATTTTTCCTTCACACCAAGTGAGAGCGTCTGGAAACAACACCGACTCTCTGCTGAACGTTTCATTCGATCAGATCACGTGTTCTTACCCAGAATACAAGGCTCGGATGCCCTCTTCTCGTCCGATCCGGAGCAAAGCGTGGAACATTCCTCTGTAGCGGACCTCCATGCACTGAGACTGGCCTTGGACCTGGAGCCGGGTTTTGGTCAAATCAATAGGGAAGGTACCTGGAAGATATATTTGTCAAAAAATTTCTTGTAATTATAGGATGCATGTGCACATGGTTCTCTGAGTGGGAGGGGCATACTCTTTCTCCCCTGTCCATCTCAGCAACACTAGCCAATCGTGGGCGTCTGTGGGCCGATGTATGTGGAAGAGGGTAGAGAGCGCTTTCTTCTGTGTGTATTACGCTGCCCTGTGATGCAGCATGAGCATCCGTTCGAAAATCTACCACAGCAGCTTTTGGATTTAAGAAAATATAATACTTAAGGTCTTAAATATTAGCGACACTTTTATTCATTTACTACTGATTTACTGTGAAAGCGATAACCTGGCTCATGTGTGTTAGGAGCTGGATCTGGATCAAAGTCTGGACTAGCTGGGACTCGAGACTCAACTCTGCACGTGTGTGTCAGTATTAAAGAGCGGTAGCCGTTCTGAGCACCGTGTGTGAACGTCTCAGAGACACACTGTAACACGATCACTCGGATCACACTCGGATCTGACCGTGCATACGACCACGTCACATTCGTAGTGTGAGCGCAAAAGCGTCTCGATGCGTCCCGGATAGCAATGAAGGACCACGTAATCGAAAATACGTAATCTTTGCGTGGAAATCGCACTAATAAATGACACTCCGCTGTGCTTCTCGTGTGTATCCATTACAGAACTCTGCGGGATCTCGTGGCTCAAACAGCAGGAATGAAAGCAGCTGATTTTTTTTAAAATCACAGATTCTTTTCTCGCTGTTCTTATCTGCCATTCATCTACACGTTTTGTTAGCAGGCCATGAGAGTACATAAAACAGGAAGAAGTAGAATGCTGACGTGCCAACTGTGCATGACGTCCTTCCTCCAGCCAAAACCATGCATGAAACTCAAATGCAAACGGTCACACGAGACGCATTCGGAACACCACGTATGGACGACTAGGCGTCTGGACTGTGCACTCGTGATCGGATCGGCCGAGAAAGGATGTTAACACCAGATGAGAACAGAGTCTTAGTCACATATCATATCCTCCATGCATCGAGACTGGCCTTGGACCTGGACCTGGGATTTGGTCTAATCATATATAATATATACACATTTATTCGTTAAAGATTTTATGTAAATAGGATGAAGCGTGTGCAGATTAAAATACAGAATATCATGTAGGACATGAGAGATATAAGGACATCTGTTGAAAATGTACAGTGATATGAGCAGGACTGAAATTTGCATCACTTTTTGCATCATATTTGCACACATCAGACACCCACAGGATGCCCTTTTCACGCCAGACTTCATGAGAGACTTTAATCCTGATTGAATGAGGTGGACATGGTGACATTTCTCATGGCATCATCATCAACATCATCATCATCATCATCATCATGGAAGAAGGAAGAAGCAGATGCAAGAGCTCACCAAATTCTGCGACGATGGATGCCATTCCTCCATACACAAACGGCTTCCAGTTCAGGTTGGCCATTTCCGTGGAGGTCCCTTCAGCCTGGTGGAGGCCCACTAAAAACAACAAGAAGCCAAAACAGTTCAAAACAAGCTGCTTCAACCGCACATCGTGAAACATCCTAGCGCCGGGTATGAATCCGTCCAGTGCACAGGGCTGCAGAGCCAAAAAAAAATGTGCACCGGAAAAAAAAAAAGACCGCATTACACATTCATGACAGCGCCATGGCAAACCTGCTACACTGTGATTGGCTGATCACGCTGTCCGTCACCTAACGCGCAAACGTGATTGGTCCGAAAGATCTCGTGTTGCAGCCACTTCCGCGTAACAGCTTGTTTTGATTGACAGCGGTCCGTTAATTTCTCTCTTAAACCTCATCACAGTGAAGTACAAAACTAACCACTCATAACTGGATTACTTTGAAAGTTATTGCACTTTTAAAGTCGTTCCACTCGTGAGCAGGTTTCATCTAACACGCTAGCGATGGTATTACATTCAACTAGTGCAATTAGCTGACCGTTAGCCTGCTAAGCTAACCCGGGTCACACCATTAAAGTAGAAAACTCCCTTTTTTAAAAAGCTGTAATATTCAACACGTACCTTATATGAAGTTATAAAGCGCTCTCCGCTATTTTATATTGGACTCCATTGACCTTGCAAAAAAAAAAAAAAAAAAGAAAAATAAGAATGTTTCACTTAACACTCAAAAACTTCCAGAGCTCAACACTTACTTTTCATTTTCCCACGAATCGGTAAAGAACCGGAAGTGTCGCTTACCGGAAGTCCAGCCCACTTTTCTGAGTGACGCAACACCAAAGTCACCCTGACACCCTAAACCTTTTTCTTTTTTATTTTTTTTTTAATATTTAAAATTTTACATAATTTTATATTAAATATTTTAAATAATTTTATAATTAATTTCTATTAAAATTATTTTTGTAAAAAGTGAAATATATAACGATAAAAAAATATAATGTTATATATAAATGTATATATTAAAAATATATAACAACAAACTGAACAGAAAAAGAAAAAGAAAAAAAACTAAGACACACAGAATTAAATTAATAACCTTAGACAGCAATTCTACAGTGGTAGCTCTTGTGTGATTTAGCGGTGGTTAAATATTATTATTATTATTATAAATATATTATTATTACAAATATATTATATATATTTTATCATGTCTTGTGTACCATAGTGCATAGATTACACAAATAATTTTATGTAAGTTTGGTCCATTAAAGGTTCATGCAAAAAACTGACCCATGATGAATAATAATAATAATAATAAGGTTCGAACCTGAGTTCGGATATATGTGTGTGTGTGTGTGTGTGTGTGTGTGTGTGTGTGTGTGAGACGTTTCCCATGTTCTCCTTGTGTATCCTGTGTCACACCCACTGTTCCTGGGATAGGCTCCGGATTCACCGTGACCCTGAGCAGGATAAAGCGGTTATTGAGAGCGAGTGACTAAAATAAAGGTTCAAGGACTCCAAAATTGCAAAAGTGCAGTATTTGGGTTTAATAGAGCAACACGTGTGCCATCACTTTTCACTAGTATACATGATTTCGTGTTGAAGATTATACAGCTTCAGAAGAGAAAAGACATCTCTTAGCAGATTTATTCCAGTCCAAAAAAAAAAAAATAGAGGATATAATTCGATATGTGTCAATCAGGAAACAACAGATTCCAAGAGTCATGTGAATCAGTAAATTCATGATAAGTGTTGGTGATAATGTACACATTTCATGCATTATCATTCTTCATAACGGCAGATTCACAGCAATAATCAGAAAAAGAAAGTCCATTGCACTTTTGCTTTTCAATCAATCAATTTTCTCACACCTGACTCTTGTAGCACATCTTCCTTATAACTTTATTATAAATCTTATCTAAAAGATTTATATCGTGTCTATACCCACAGTTCTCAAAGTGGGGTCCATGATGTATGTATGTATATTCATGGGTTCTGTGACTGTATTGCTTTTTCTTTTCTTCTTCTCCTTTTTTTTCTTTTCTTCTTTTTTTTTTTTGATACATGCTGGTACTGGAGATTACTATCAACTACTATCGAGGTTGTTGTGGTTATTATTTAATTATCATAGGTGTACGACCTGAAATGAAAGGGGTCAATCCAATACTCAACAACTATAAATGTATTGTATAAATAACGTTATATTTAATCTAACTGCAATTTTATTAAAATCAGGAACTGATGTTTCAAATCTACATCTGGCGGCGTGGAAAGCTCAGGAATAAAAAGCTCTAATGGCTCGAATATAAATCAACATCCTGGTACATATTTGCCTAACTGTGAGCATAAGGAGGTCCTTGGAGACTCTTTTACTCTGGAAGATGTCTCTTGGTGCAAAAGGACTGAGAACTTCTGATCTATCTGACTCTATGTTCTCCCTCAGCAATGCGTTAACACAGTTCTCTCCTCAAGTGTCAGTGGACATCAGCCAACATCATCCTCAATGCACACTTCAACCTTCACTTCCCATAACTTTATCCACATTTACTATACATTATAACACTTTTCTTTCCATTACGTACAATCCAATGTGTTAGAAAATGATTGGTGCAAAAAAAAAAAAAAAAGCACTAGTCCTGGAGCTTCAGAAAGACCTTTAACATCATAAAGAAAGCCTCCTGTATTTTAAGGTTCATCTCGCCAGATCAGATGATATGGAAATCTCAGGCTGTAGACGATTGTGTCAGTTTTATCTTCTGTCTGGTTTGAAAAAATCGATGAGACGAATCCTTCTGTAACCTCACGGCGCTGTACGAAGAAGCCTCACGGCTCGCTGGTAAAGCTGCCGAACAACCGTTACCAGACTCCTTGAGTGGGTGGGGAAAATGCCAGAAATTAGTTCACGAAAACGACCATTTTGGAAAAAATATTATCTAATAAAGAACACTCTAATAAAACCGATACAGTGTCTTACATAAGTATTTGCCACCTTGAAAGTTCTTTTCTTCATACACTCACCATCACTTTAACAGGAACACCTTTCCTCCTGCTCATTTATGCACTTAACTCTAGAGACTGCTGTGTGTGTGAAAAGCCCAGGAGATCAGCAGTTTCTGAAATACTCAAACCAGCCCATCTGGTACCAACAACCATGCCATGGCTAAAGTCACAGAGGTCAATCTGCAGGATTTTATGCATTGTGCTGCTGCCACCCGATTGGCTGATTAGATGACTGCATAAACGTGCAGGTGTATAGGTGTTCCTATTAAAGTGGACAGTGAGTGTATATCATCACTGCTTTGTAAGCTGAGTAGAATTTTCCTGACTGTACCATTCTTACAAAAACATCACCAGTTCCTTTAATGCTCTAAACATTTGTTGTGCTGTTCTTTTTGTTGATTTTAGGCTTTTATTTTCTGGTGCGCTTTCTCCGTGCTGTTTGCTGGCAAAACTCAGCAAGATCGAATTGTCCTCTTTTCCAATTTATGTCTTTATGGCAACTTATCATAGGAACATGAAAACAAAGCTGTAGAGAAAACCTTGGCTTACCAATGTGTCTATGAGTAAACCATATGAGTATTTTAGAAATGGGTTGATCAGACAAAATTAATTTTGGTTTGAATTGGTAATGATCGCACTTGGAAAATTCCTCAGATTCCCAGAATCAACTGAAGTGAATGCATTAAAGAGGTTTTCACTGAAAGTGGTACCTACAACCTCTACAACTGAGTTTGAATTGTCACACCTTCGTAGCCAGAAACAGCAGAACCTTCCCGAAAAACAAAAGCTACAAAAACCAAAAACTTACCGGCTGCCCTGAGAAAGACAGACGTTCCTGTCCGGTTGAAGGCAAAAGATGGAGGCCATACAGTACAAACAACACAACAGCATAGACAGAAGTCTCCGCTTTAAAGACATCTTCAGCTCGGCAGCCTGAAGAACCTCACGAAATCACCTTGCGTCCTCTGCTATCCGAGTGAGCAAGCAATTCCTGTTTTTGGGGCAGTTAAAGTTAAAGATTGATGGTAATGTGTAGCTGAGGAGTGGGCACTGCTGTCTGTAAACAGCTGTCTGGCAACGAGCAAAATAACTGCTGAGCAAGTGCTGTTTTCAATAGCAATGAACAGTCTAGCAGGGATGAATACCACTGCCACATTGTCTGCTGGTGCGAGCCAGGCTTTACTGTGTACACCCTGTAGGATTTCAGATATCACAGACTCGTGAACGTAGATTTTGGTGCTGCAGGACGAGAATTATAATAATAGCATATAATCCCTTCCAAGTCCTTCCCACAGCCCTTTCCCTCTTCCCCGTGACTCATTCTGTTTAAGAGAATTGTACAGACATTACAGCTGAACCAATACAACAAGTGACATTTTATATACACTGGTATTATTTACTTTAGAGACATCAGAGAGAGTTTGTGTTTGTAAATCAGGAGGTACATTTTAACGAACTTGTCCATTCTTGGTAAAATCTGGACTACACTAAAATCTGGACTATGCTGATAAATGTACACAACATGATAGTGTATTTTATCTATCTGGTTTGTAGGAATGTATCTATATATCATTACTGATAACACACTCTAATAGTCTGTTAATATCTAGAGTTTTGAAGTGGTCTGTGAAATGGAAAAAAAAATAACATAACACTCTCATCAACATTTCTAAAGCATGAAAATCATATTTGGGTTATGCTTCAATTTTAAAATAGAATGTTGGTGGAAAAAAAAAAGCATCTTCAAGCAAGAAGTATGCACTAGAGATGGGACTTGGATGACAGCCAGACTGAACAAGGGTCGGACCAGTTAAACCACAGCTGTGACGAAGAGGCGTCTCCAAATAATATTCCAGCTTCTGACATATGACTGTTTTTCCTGCTTCAGCCTAATTCGTGGCATCACTGTGGACCATGCGTGATGTGAATTCAATGTAGAGTCTTCTGAGAAAATTTCACACACTGAGGACAGTAAAGGCAACGATGGTCACTCCGAATAGGATTATATCCTTTACAGTGGTGAGGGATGACTACTTAGAGGAGGTGACTTCACCCACTCTGGTCTTCACAACCCCTGCTCAGGAATCTGTAGATGGATTCATAATCGGCTGGATTCTCAGTATTCAATCCACTCTGATCATCTTTACCAACGTCCTGGTGGCCATCGCTTTGGTCTTGCTGATCCGTAAGGGGGGCAGTCACAGCTGGAGCTTTGTCTTAAACCTGGCCATCGCTGATATCCTAGTGGGTCTGGCTATCACTACCATCGCTACTGATGCAGTTAAAGGACGCGCGGTCTCGCTGCATAAGGAAATGTGCTTGCTGCGCATGTCTTTCATCATCACACCCAGTGCCGCATCCATCCTCACCATGTTCTTCATCTCACTGGACCGGTACTTGGCCATCAAGGTGCCACTACGCTACTCACAACTCATGGGCACCAAGATGATAGCCGGCGTGTTGGTGTGTCTGTGGCTGCTGTCGACAGTCATAGGATTCTTGCCCAATATAGTAAAGAACATGCAGCACAGCCGGTATGAAAGCGTATGCACCTTCTTCTCTGTCATCAACCCTCAGGGCATCATCATAGTCTTCTGTGCCACCTTCTTCCCCATACTGTCGATCTTCATCTACTTCTATCTTGACATCCTAAAAATCGCCTGGAGCCATCAGCGGCGCATTGAGCAAGCCATGCAAGTGAGTTCCCGCTGCCTCCTGCCAAGTCGTTACTGGGGGCAGGTCAAAGCATTCAGGACTGTCACTGTACTGGTGGGTTGCTTCACCCTCTGCTGGTGCCCTTTCTTTGTAGTCAGCGTGATACAGGTGCTGTGTCCACCATGCAAGCTTTACTGGTTTTTAGAAAACCACCTCTGGCTGCTGGGGCTGGCCAATTCCCTCATCAACCCTCTTGTTTATGCCTTCTGGCAGAGGGAGGTACGACAACAACTCTGTGACATGTTTGCTTGTATTAAAGTCAGTCAGTGCAGTATTACGGGTAACACAGACCAGATGATGATCACTCAAACCAGAACTCTTTAGACCCTGCACTACCTAGTCAGTTCATTTTTAGGAAGCCTGCTACGGTACCTCTCGCTGTGTCAACATGTCCATACTCTGTGTAACAAACAACAGCAGTCTTTCAGTCCGGTGCTCATGGGAAACGGTTGAGTGTTTTCACATCAACGACCGGAAAAGAGCTGTATCCCATAATGGATGTGGAGTCTTGAGAGTCTGCCTGTTTTATTCATGCAATAGAACAGATGGCTTTATTGACTTTTTGGCTCACTTTCTTCTACTTAACTGAAATCAGAAGACAATAAGCAGTTATGGCCTGATGTCTCAATTCCTGTTGTTTGCACTATCAATGTAGATCTTTAAAAGATGACCATGTCTAACATGATTGATTCAAATGTTTGTATGTGAATTTTGTATAAATACAGACATGTTAACATTGTTTTTCGTTGTTTTTCATAAGGGGGTCCTCAACTCCAATCTTGAGGGCCCTTTGCCGTATACACTACAATACACCCAGTCCAATCCATGAAGGGCATTAACTTCTTCATTTAAAACAAGACTTTTTCAGTACCTTGGTACACTCTGAAATACTGAAAGAAAGTTACTGAACTGACCTGTGGTACCTTTAGGTACAGGTACAGTAACCTGTGGTTACTGAACTGACCTGTGGTACCTTTAGCGTGTATCTTTTACCTGGGAAGGTGCATGTGGTGTACTTTTTATTAGCTTTGAGATTAAAACTTTTAAAATGTACATCAGGGGTCCTTAAGGTCCAATTATGTACCTTTAAATTATTTTCGTTTCCAGGTGAAAGATGCACAAAGGTACAGTGATGGTACCACCCCAGAAACAAGGAAAAGTACCATTTATTTCTGATACTGTACATACATTATTCAAGGAGAATTATGCATGATCACAGTTTGGTCCAATAATCTGAAATTGGTAGAAGAAACTTTAGGCAACAGAAACAGCATGCAGGTGTATTGGGATGATTGGGATGAGTATTGGAATGCACTGGGATCCTGTAGAATGGGAGCAGGAATATATGGACCACCTCACACAAGAAGGTAGTAAATGCAATATGGGTAGAAATGTTGTTCAAGATTGTATATAATGTAAAAGTTATATGAGGTATATGAGGATCAGTCTAAATTTGAGGTACTTTTCATGTGTGTTTCTTTACTGCTTTTCTTGGAATAAAGACTTTAACCAATTTCAGAACAAGCCCTTTTAAAACATTAATACTTACTTACTTTAATAAGTCACTGATTAGCTGGATTAGGTGTGTTAGAGCCAGGAAAAAAAGCTCAAAGATGTGCAAACTAAGGAACCCTGACATAGGTGACTCTTATGTGTGTAGGTGACTTTTATGTGTGTTGTCATTCATTCAATCATCTTCAGTATTCACTTCATCCTGGTCAGAGTTGTGCTGGATGCAGAGCCTATCTTGGAAACACTGGGCACAACAGGGGACACACTCGACCCTCAATGGGACTCCAGTCCATCGCCCATCACAAGGCACGCACGCACACACGCACACACACACACACACACACACACACACACACACACACACACACATATGCACAATGTGATTCACACCTAGGCAATTTAAAGTCACCAATCCACCTGCTGGCATGTTTTTGTGAGGTGAGAGGAAACCAGACAACCCAGAGGAAACCCACACAGACACTAGGAGATCATACAGGATCAAACTGGGGACTCTGGAGCTGTGAATATTCAATCTGACAATACATTTTCATTAAATTGCAATCTACTAATTATGATTTTACTCTTAGATTTTGTTAAATCCATTCTTTAAAAGATTCACTGAGTTTAATTAGATTTTCAAGATGTCAAGCATAATGTACACTATATGGCCAAAAGTTTGTGGACACCTGACCATCACACCCATGTGCTTTTCAAACATCTCATTCCAGATTTATTCCCCCTTCACAGTTATAATAAGCTCCACTCTTCTGGGAAGGCTTTTCACTAGATGTTGGAGCGTGGCTGTGGGGATTTGTGTTCATTCAGCTACAAGAGCATTAGTGAGGTCAGGCGCTGATGTTGTGTGAGGAGGATTGGGGTGCAGTCTGTGTTCCAGTTCATCCCAAAGGTGTTCAGTGGGGTTGAGGTCAGGGCTCTGTGCAGGACACTCGAGTCCTTCCACTCCAACCTTCACACACCATGTCTTCATGGAGCTCGATTTGTGCACAGGGGCATCGTCATGCTGGAACAGGTTTGGGCCTCTTAGTTCCAGTGATGGGAAATTGTAATGCTACAGCATACAAAGACATTCTAGACAATTATGTGCTTCAGATTTTGTGGCAACAGTTTGGAGAAGAACCACATACGGGTCTGATGGTCAGGTGTCCACAAACCTCTGGCCATATAGTGTACATGATCTTTGATGATGATGATGATGTTTGCTAGTAGGACTTTTCTAGAATCCTCTATCTTATAGTCATTGTCCATGTAGAGTCACGAGCTAACACCAACTTGAGGTAAGATTTCTATATTTAAATGTAGTTATATTTAATTTTATATATAAAGTTATTTAAAGCATAAATGAAAAACACAATATAATACAAAATACTGTAGTACAAGTACAGTGTATTGTTTTCATTACTGTTTATTATTTTTTTCATGTTTGGCTACTATATAACAAGAGCGATGTTGTTTCCACCCGGAAGTAAATAATGAGACGCCCATATTTCGAAGTTTGCCGGCGGAAGTACATGCGTGTGTGCAAGAAAACAATCCTACAATGAAGTAAGGATTCGGGAGTTTCAGTGTTTAAGCCTGTTAATAGTATTAGTATTTTTAAAGGTTATGTCTGAGCATGATGAATAATATGGCTGGATGTTAATAAACTATCAGTTTGTCTACTGCGTGTGCTGGCTAGTCAGCTTAGCGCTTAGCCACCAGTGTGAGATCCTAGCTATCAAGCTAGCAGGCTAACTCACTCTCTCTCTCTCTCTCTCTCTCTCTCTCTGTGTGTGTGTGTGTGTGTGTGTGTGTGTGTGTGTGTGTGTGTTGCTCTCTATACTCAGTCCGCTTACCAAAGTGAAGCTGATCAATGAACTGAACGAGAAAGAAGCTCATCTCGGCATTAAGGACTCAGTGTCGTGGCATGCAGAGTACAAGAACAGCGCCTGGATTTTCATCGGTGAGAGGAAAAAAACTGAAATAATGTAAACATACAACCCATTAAGAGCTTTACTTAGCTCTGTAAACTCTTATCCTGGATTTCTAGAGTGCAAAAACCTTTATCAGATTATTGGCTATGCTTAAATAAAGCTGATCTCCCAGCAGTGATGACTGTAAGGAATGAAACGCCTGTGGTGTGCTGTTAGAGGAAAATAATCAACGACAGAGTGGTGTGATGCAGCCGGAGGTACTGTTCCCACCCAGAAGTGGATTATTTTCCTATCACAGCACATCCTGAAGTGCTGCTTATTCCTCTTATACAACAGCAGTTATTAATATTAAATATTCAAATGTTTAATTGATTAAATTTGAATGGCGCTTTTTAACTGTTTGTAGTTACTTTAAATGTTGTGGATCATCAGCAAAGACAAGTTATATCCTGTTATCACTTTACAGCTATAAACAGTCATTCATTCAAAAATCTCTCTCTCTCTCTCTCTCTCTCTCTCTCTCTCTGAGATAATAAGACAAAAAGAAAAAAAAAACTCAGCTTGTCATGTTAGAGAACCCGGGAAGCGCAAATCCCTCTGTCCTGACGTGGTGGAAAACTTCCTGACACTGAAAAGCATCCTTGCATAAATGTTAAAAAATAAGCATCTCTTTTTCAGAATGCTTCACCATAACAACGATGAGACGTTTCTCCTCCTTGTTAAATAACACTTTAAACACTTAGTCATGTATGTTGCGGCGCGTCCACCGTACAAATCCCTGTGAGTGAGCTGTTACTATAGAAACTGATGATTGTAACATTAGAATATTAGCACGAGCGCATGAATATCAACCTGGAACTACCGTCAGAGCTGCTGTTAGAGAAAATTAATCGACAGCTCCGCGGTGTACATTAGAGTATTAGATGACATATTTGCTGACTTGAGTCAGTAAGGATGAGGGTTTGGGCTTTTTACCCAGATGGTGGTGATGCTCCGCTAAAAATGTGCATTGACATAAGAACGAATCCCCGAAAACACTGATAATTAAAGGAATACTCCAGTGTTTTCCAGAATGATCTGTATCTATGGCATCCGTAGTGCGTGTGATCACTAGTGACAAGAAATCCGACATATATATATATATATATATATATATATATATATATACACACACACACACATACACTGCCCTCCAAAAGTTTGGAAACGCCTGAACAAAATAGGGTTTTTGGGCAATATCAGCATAAATCCTCTTTAGTTAGTGACCATTTTGCATTGATAATAAGGGACAACACAAACTATGAAAACATATTTTATTAAATAAAAAGTTTATGAACATAAACATGAACATAACATAGAAAAA
>CM040989.1:2227336-2239132 GCA_022985145.1 Pangasius djambal | reverse complement strand
CTCTTTTCTCTCAGAGCTTAGGCTACAGGTGCCTGGGATGGAGTTAGGCTGAAAAACAGTGCTGTATTCCTATAAACATGACCATGATTAGCGTTTCTCCCTGCCAACGTGACTTTGTCGTAACCTGCAGGTGGATTTCCGTACGAGCTGACAGAAGGGGACATCATCTGCGTTTTCTCACAGTACGTCCAGTTTCTCTTTACTGTACGCTCTTTCTTCCTCCTCTGCAGTGCTAACGAGAAACACACCACTCGTTCTGCGTCTTGTCTTTCATGGCAGGTACGGAGAGATCGCCAACATTAACTTGGTGCGGGATAAGAAGACGGGGAAGTCTAAGGGGTTTTGTTTTCTGTGCTATGAGGATCAAAGAAGCACAATTCTGGCCGTGGACAACTTGAACGGCATTAAGGTAAAACACGGCTTCACCGGACACTCGACTCGCACTGACGGCTGGTTACGTTTTGAAATTCTGAATAGAGAACCAAAAAAAGGCGTATCGGATGGGTTTGATTTGCGAGAGACGCCATTTTAGCTCCACTGTTTATTTAAAAAAATGAAAAAAAAAGAAACAACTTTTGGCAATAGAGTACCTGAGCTACAATTTAGTTACTTTCCTATTTATTAATGAACTATGAACACATTTGTCATGTTTCAGTGCATTCATAAGGCATACCAGTTGTTATAACTATTTATACAAACGCATTACATATTATAGCTGGCTATCATTTTGTGATATTAACACAAATATCAAATGGAAAGAAAAAAAAAACCCTTCTACTACAACACACTATAGCTTTTGTCAGTTTAGTGCCCTATCTATATATTGTGACAAATAAAAAATTGATTTGTAATTTTTTTTTATTTGTTTCTGGTGTAAAAGCTACTTTAAAAAAAAACACAACGCACTAAGACTGTCTGAACGTGACTAGATTTTTCATTCGTACGTTTTATAAACGCTGCTTGTAATGCATTTCTGATAACAATTAATAAACACGTAGTTATAAATATAGTTATAAACTGTAATGGCTTTTCATAAATAATTAAACACTGAGTATAATGCTTTATTAATGCATCATAACACGTTCTGAATATATGCAAGTCCTTCATAGAAAGTATGTGACGTGACATTGTGCGTTTATTTTGTCCCTCGTCGGCGCCACATCACGTTTGCCTCCGCAGATCAAAGGCCGGACGTTGCGTGTGGACCACGTGTCTAATTACCGTCCACCCAAAGATTCAGACGACATCGACGATGTGACCAGACGGCTCAGGGAGGAGGGCTGCGCTCCCAGAGAGCATTCTTCGTCCGAGTCGGAATCGGAGGACGGATGTGTTTTACCGCTGAAGAAACCAAAAAAGGGTAAGCCGTTTTAAACACAGCCGAGCAATACTTTCACGAAGGCTTACAAAGCGTTCCGGAGGATGCGCGCGTGCGTAACGTGATCTGCCCCAACAGATAAAAAAGAAAAGAAGAAAAAGAAGAAGGAGAAAAAAGAGAAGAAGAAGGAATCCAAAGAGGAAAGGCGCGCCACGCAGACCGGCTCGCCCTCGACTCCGTCGACGGCTGTGAGGGTGAAGAAGGAGAAGGAGGACACGGGTTATGAGAAGTACGTCCTGAAGGGGGCGCAGGAGTCCAGAGGCCAAGAGACGAGGGACTCGAGGGAAAGACCGGAGGACCAGCATGGAAATCACAGGAGAGGAGAGAGAGAGAGGGACAGGGAGGACGAAAGGAGGACGGGAAAGAGTAGAGACGAGGCGAGAGGCAAAGACGAGGCGCGTCCACGTGAGAACAGAGAGAGAGACAGGGGGAGAGAAAGCGAAAGAGAGAGAGAGAAAGCCAGAGAGAGAGGTAAGGACAGACATCGAGAGAGAGAGAGTGAAAAAGAACGAGACCGAGAACGACACTATAGAGACAGGGAAAGAGAAAAATGGAGAGACTGCGACTCTGAGCGGGAATACAGACGCAACTGAAACAAAGATGTCTTCACAAACGTTGGAGTTTCGTTTCTGACATCATAATGTGTGTGTTTGTGTCGAATACTGTAAATAAAATTTTTTTTTTTTAACACACTCGTCATCATTTGACATATAAATATTTTATTATT
Organism: Pangasius djambal; assembly: GCA_022985145.1. Taxonomy (NCBI): domain Eukaryota; kingdom Metazoa; phylum Chordata; class Actinopteri; order Siluriformes; family Pangasiidae; genus Pangasius; species Pangasius djambal. The sequence goes on along the minus strand of CM040989.1, from coordinate 2,237,027 downwards.
GATACAAATGATACAAGTGATACAAAGAGCAAAATAGATTTATGGTACTAGTACAGAAATTCCCCCCCCAAAAAAAAAAAAAATCATAAGTGGTACCATATATAACTTTAGTTCTGTCAAATAGCTGATAAGTATTTTTATTATTATTATTTTAAAAAAAAAAAAAAAAGGTTACACAAGACTGAACAGATGATGTACACGTTATCATCTTGTACCCGCTCAACAGGAATTTAACAGCACTTCTTCATTGCTATCATCATTATTATTATTATTATTATTACAAACAAATCATCTCTATAGTCACATGATCACGGGAAAAAAAAAAAAGCAAAACTACACAAATACTCTGCATAAATTACTAAAGAGAGCAAAGCTGCGATTGGTTACGAGCAGGGAACATAACCACCAATGAGGAGGTGGGAAAAATGTCGAGTCGGGAGAATTCGGAGCGCGTGAACGTTTTCCCAATTAATGTTTAACCGTTTAAAAAAAAAAAAGATGACAGGACAAAGGTTAAGCGCTATCTGCGGTTCGATCTCCACATTTACTCGACGTCCTGCGATTGCACGCAGACGTGATAACTTTTTTTTTTTTTTCTTTCTCCTGAAATCTCTTCTCTCTGCTCTGTTGTAAAAACTTCCGCAATGTGGTCTTCGGAAGTAGCCGAACCGTCTCACCTTCGGCAAACAGGACAAGACTTCAGGTTTAAGAAATCAGAACCGATCCTAAAACTAAAGCCAAGAAAAACAAAACACCACAAGTTGATTTTTAACCCATGTATTCAGTAGGGCTGGGCGATACGATGATGTAATATCAACATCGCAATAATGATGTCATCCTGATGACTTTGTTTTGTTTTTTTTTGGAAAATTAAAACACTTAGGAAAAAAAAACTGACTGGAAGCAGTTGATGTTAACATTTTATACTTTAAAATTGTAAAAATTTTCTATATTTAAATTTTTTGTGTTAATTTTTTTTAATAAATAAATGTTTTTTAAATATAAAAAGGCAAGTTATAAACTTGTCTATTAATAACAAACAATTTTTTTTTTTGCAACACTACTGTATTTCTGGCAGTTTGTGAGCAAATCTCGTGTATCGTAGCAAAGCCTTCAAGGATCGTGACGTACGATGTGATATTTCTGTCATATCGCCCATTCCTAGTATTACGGGTTATTGTGAATTCTGCGTGGAAATCCTCAAACACATGGTTTCACTACGCTTTGATTCGCCAGTTGCTCAGCCATGGAAATTCAGCATTTCTATTCCAAAGCTACAATTAAAGTTTTTCAATTTCCCCAGTTTATTAGCGGAGATCCAGCCACTGAATATTGATGCCTTGCGTGCAAACCGCGGCAAATTCATCATCAAACCACCTGCTCCCTTCATCAAAATGAATTTATTCAGTGCCTTGTCCAGTCCTATTAAGCTGTGCGTATAACGTCGGGGGTTAGAAACCGGGCTGGCGCTGTTTTGACGAAGCGTGTGCCGGGCAGCCAAGGGTGGAAAAAAGAAAAAAGGAAACGAAAACCCAATTAGCCGTGAGGTGTTCCTCCATCTTGTGGTGCACGGGGCCTTTGCGGATTTACGGTCCTTACGAACTATTCCTGCAGATATCTTTTTTTATTTATTTATTTTTTTTGTCAGGGATAAACAGAATAAAATGCATAGAAGCTGAGCTTTCACACAAGCTGAGGTTCTGTGCTAGAAGGTTCTGAGTTCGAACGTCAGGACCAGGACCCTCAGTGAAGTTCTTGGACTCTCTTCCGCCTGACCTGTAGGTCACCTCGGTTAAACATGTCTGCTGGATCGATAAATGTAAAAGACTAGCTCACCTGCAGAGGACCGTCTCGTTATTAGTCTACAGCTGGGTTTTAGACTGTGCGATTCTGTATTAGCGGATTGTTATTCACGCTGTACGACTTCCTGATAAAATCTTGGCCGAATTCGAACAAACTGTGCTACAGCAACGTGTTCTCCATGTCTGAATATACGATAACGATCCGACAGATAAAGAAAATTACACCGTTCTGTTTACGTCATCAATCAGCAGGATCTGGAAAAGCCGGTCCAGACAAAGACAGCGAGCTTGAGATAACTATCTATTTTTTCCGCCCATCACCACACTTTGTAGCCATCCCCTAAGTATCGCATCGTCCGATTCCGTCCTGCTATTGGTGGCTTTCAGACGAGCGCCGTAGCAGCGCTCACACACTGAGATGAAAAATTTCTTACACTTCCAGAACTTTGTCGTCAGCTCTCTATGGTCATAATGGAACTAAAATGGCCGCCGGTGAGCACGTCACATTATGCGTTCAGACTAGCGAGTGAAAAAAAAAAAACGACAGGCGACCGTTCGTCTTCTATGCACGCGTGCAACGCGGAGCTGCGATTACAGCGACAGTGCGATGAGCAACATGCGAGTTTAGATTCTCAATTGTACGTGAATTATTCAGAATGCGGTAAAGTGACAAATCCAAACGATCAGCTCAAATGATTCCTCAGACCAGTCGAATGGCGCGAGCGGTCTGACGTTGCTTCAGTTTCCCGCTCACAACTTTACATTTTTATCTGCAATTAGTTCTCGTTTACTGTCTGACGCACAAATACCGTAGTTTCATACAGGACCGCTCACTAACTGTGTATAGAGACATTACGAAGTTTGGAAATAAGTAGCAGAGATCGTTGGTGCGTCTGGTGAGTGTACGTAGCTAGTACAGTTAGTAATCTGCTAACAAATCTAATACGAATCGTAGCGCATTAGAATTTCTCATGGCAACGAAATAAAAACATTGGACCGATGGACAGAACAGTAGCGCTCGCTCCACGCCCACGAGAAACAGGCTAAGACCACTGATCTCAACCTACAGCTAAGGAATTCACTTCCGATGGGCGACTTTTGTCTGCGACAACCGAAAGTGAGAAATCTTACAGTGAAAAGCCAGCTTTCGTCTGGATGAGTGGCGAAAGACAGTCAAGACTCTTGATTCCTAGCGTAGCGTAGCGTAGCGGTCGGCGTTTATTACAAGTCTGTTGCAATACACTTTCCCAACACATCACAGGCATCGGGATACGTTTTTCGAACTTTTTTTTAAAATTTTAAATAATTACAAACTAGAAAGCAGTTGATTTGATGTTAATGTGCGGAATTTTTAAAATGGAAAAAAAAACTGTAATGAAAGTTAAATGTAAAAGAGTTTTTTTTAATATTGGTTATCATTAGAATTATTAGAACTTATTAATTTTCCCTGTTTCAGGCTGAAGTCGTTCATTTAGACATTAGATAATCCTCATCGAGTATCTTGCATCATAGAAACACCTTCATGTATGCTGGAGTGATATTTGCGTCCCGTCGACCAGCCCTAATTTGTGTCATTTTTGCCGAAATGGATTCAATGCGCAGGAAATTCATCAGCAGGGGACATCTTGTGTAATTTAGCATCACTGTGGGTTTCATGAATGTCTGGAACACCACTTCCACGCTCTGTTATCCATCGTTCTAATTAGGATATCGAGTTGCCATGACAACAGGGTGATTAAAACCATATTTGGAAAGCGGACACTGGCTGGAGGCAAGACGAGCTCGCAAAACAAACCTGAACATTTCCTTTACGTCTTACACAACACACAAAGTCCATTAACACAAAGACACACAATAACCACGACTGGCTACCGTTCCAGAGGAAACAATACGGACTGACATTTACATTAGTTTTTTTTTTTTTTTTAAATAAGTGTGACAGAAAGAGAAGGATGACTTGTGAAGCTGAGAGAATTCATGCTTTTGTTAAACTGAAGACCACCAGGGTCCTGAGATCGATGCAGTCCACTCACAGACATGTTTGACATCAGAGGTATTTGTGTAGAGGTTTGGATTTTTTTTTTTTTGTCTAGGCTACTGCTGTGGAGTTCTGGAGGTTTTATAAAGCATGTTTCACAATCTTTTTTTTTTTTTTGTTCCCCATAATGCCATTATTTCTGAATAAGGCTCTTTTAATTCAGAGTCCTGGATTACAGACCTGAAATTCAGCAGGAGCCCTGTTGGGCTCTGAAAGGTTGGGGTTGTATACAAGTAAGGCGCTGCAAGGTTGGTTCACAAAGGAGATGTGTTAAAAAAAATAAAATAATAAAAATTAAAAAAAAAAAAAAAAAAAAAAGGTGTCCCAAATAATCTCTCAGAGTTGCAGTTTAAAAAGCTGGAGCACAAATCAAGCTAGACTAAACAACCCATTTAAAGAGACAGAACAATAGCACACAGCAAATAACAAAACTATTTTTTTTTGTGAATATTTACAAACTGCGTCATCTTGATCATTTAGAAAAAGAAAAAGAAAAAAAATTTAGGTAAGGAACAAAAAACACAGGCAATCCTGAAACCCTGGACTGCTCCAATGCAGCTAATGTGCATCCAAGAGCAGTTAGCAGTTAGCTGATGCTCATTTATCTTAGCATGCAGGCTCATATTGTTTACATGCAGTCATCAGGAACTGGACTACGAACGTAAGATACCGAGCCCGGAGTACCACAGTTCGAAAACATTCAAGTATCAAGATTCAAAACATACAGTATATGAGGATATTTATTTCAGTGATATGGGGAATAGCGTATGGCTGCAAGGGCTCGAGACAAACTGGCTGTATTTATTTCACTTGATTAATGATCCGAACCTTGGCTCCGGGTTGGAGGAAGGGTATGCTTGGTGACTATCAAGAAATCTCTTTTATTCCAAGTTCCACCAAGAGGTCATTCACACCGGGCAAAGTTTCCATAATTATCCAGTGGTGGTGGTGATGTGAGAAATGATAAACATTTAGAAACACAACTAAAACAGTTGAATATGCAAGAAGTCGTGCATTTGCCTGACAGACCTGGTGGCTCACAAGTGCAGTCAAGTTGCAAGTTAACTTTATTTCCACCATGTACACCATTTACTGGGAGCTGCACACACTTAGCATCTTAGCATCTACACAGTCATGATTCGATTTGGAAAGTCAGTGCAAAATTTCATGTCACACGTATGTTGTGTGAAGCAGCCGTGCTTTGAAAAAAAAAAAAAGAAAAAAAAACCCCTCTTTGAGGCCCGTCATCAGGCCCGGCTCCAGTCGCTGGACCGTAGCAAATGGAGTCTTGGCTGCAGACGTCCCGTTGTAGACAGGGCCATGTTCCATACCTTAACTCGGACCGAAGCCGTTTGTGCACCATCTTGCGAGGAATAATTCTTGAAAAGTCACATGTACACAAATGTATACATCTCCCAACCTGTCGAGGTACAACTGTCAATCCCTGGGAAATGCCATTCTGTGGAGTTCGGACTGCCACCTCAGCACATGGAAATGGTCACATTGATGCCCAGGTTGCCATTGTCAGCAAACAGGTGGGCGATGGAGGTGTCAAAGACGAGGCAGTCGCTGTTCATGATTGCTGCAGCTACACCGTCGTGAATAGACCGCGGCGTAGCTTCCCACGTGAGCCGCCTACGGTTGCCGTTCAGCTCGAGGCGGTAGGCGAAGTTCTCAGCCTGTTTGCGAGTGCCAATGAGGAGCACGATCGCAAAGAACTGCTGGTGGCCTTCGTACTTCTCCTGCTTCTCCAGCACCAGCATGAAATGGTGGCCGAAGCAGGACTGCATCATGACCCAGTCCACCGCACCAGGCAGGTTGATGTCCGTTGCCAGGAAGACGATGTCCTCGCCTTGCAGTGTGGTGATGGATTTGTGGGCGTGCATGAGGTGGGGCATGACGGCTTCCAGGGAGCCCTGCCATTTGCAAGAAGCGCCCGGGCAGGGGCAGGTGTACGGGCGGAACTCGCAAACTTCCTCGTGCTCCGGCTTCTCACTGTGGTGCAGCGACAGCAGGCAACCCGCCGAGGCATACTACAGAGAGGGAGAGAAGAAGGAGGCAAATAAGAACGGGGACGACATGTTAAATCTGGAATATATACTAGCTTTTATGTACACGTGTGTATGCAAGATGGCTGCGCGTGTATCCTGCGGTTAGATTAGTAAATGCTTTCGAATGTAAGGCGAGACCCATTTAAGCTCGTGACAACAATCATGACGACGGCAGAAGGCTTTAAGGGGCAACAGGGCTTGAGGGTGCGTTTATCGTCACTTGGAAACCTGATGGACAGAGATGTTTTGGCTTTGACGTGCTGCTACTTCCGCATGCACACGCGAAGTCGAGTATAAACCAGGCCTTTGAATAATTGGGAAAGAAAAAGACACATCACGAAAAGAAAGCATGGAGCAGAATCAAGATGGATGAAAAATAAGGGGAACGAAGATCAAAGAGAATAAATTAATTATAAAATGGCAAGGAAGGCAGCAGTGGAGCTGAGGTGTGTGAAGAACAGAGGAAGATGAGGGGTCAGAACAAAGGAGGGGGAAAAAAAAGGGAGGTGCAATGTTGAGATAAAGAGATTGGAGGGGCGGAGGGCGGGCAGATGAAGGATACGGATTACAACCAGTGCCTAGGGAACCGAGAGGGAAGACGAGTGTATAAATTAGTTATAGTGACAGTATCAGTAGGGTCATGTCTGCTACATCCTACACCACATGCAAGTCTTGCTCTGAACTGGGTCATGAAAGGTCAGCTCCTTATTCTCTAAATGTGGATGACAGGAAGCATTGTTAGGAAATATGAGCGGGAAGGACCAGGCAAGTCACCTGAAAATGAATTACTCTGGTGGATAGCAAGGCTCTTTCCTTGATTATTAAGGCAGGAAGGATTGGTGAAGGTCAAATATGAATGTTGCACTGCCTTCCATGCAAGGAAATGCAAGCATTGCAAGTCTGACGCTCCCCAAAGTCGCGGTGCACATTACAGGCAACAACTACTAGGGGATTGGACTCGAGTAGCAACAAAGGGTGCAAATCCTGCAATAACCTGATAACCGGATCTTTTCCCAGGAATTTCATCAGCTTAGCACAGTTGCAAGAATGAGCTGCTGTTCACTGGGTTTAGTACACACTATTAAAAATGTGGGACCACAGGGAATTAGAGGACAAACACGGATAATGGATCTTAAGGAAAACTGGGTGATGAAGTGCGGAAATCATTAGACCTTTGGTCATTTTTTTCAGAGATGATGTTGATGGAAGATATAGTGGTGAGTCTGCAAGCTTAACACAATTCACCTACAAAGAAGTGACCCGTTTAGACCATGTGTCAAACTCTGCCTCTCTCTCAATCTCTCTCTCAATCTCTCTCTCAATCTCTCTCTCAATCTCTCTCTCAATCTCTCTCTCTCCCCCTCTCCTCTCTCTCCATCTGCCTGGTTTCATTCCACCCGAGCAAGCTTGGGACATGTAGTAGGAAGAAAGTTATTTACTCCTGATCTCTCAGAAGTGTATAATAAATACACTATTTGGCCAAAAGTATGTGGACACCTGACCATCACACTCCACATACATATGTGCTTCTTCCCCAAACTGTTGCCACAACGTCTGAAGCACACAATTGTATAGGATGCCTTTGTATGCTGTAGCTTTACAGTTTCCCTTCACTGGAACTAAGAGGCCCAAACCTGTTCCAGCATGACGACGCCCCTGTGCACAGAGCGAGCTCCATGAAGACATGGTGTGTGAAGGTTGGAGTGGAAGGACTCGAGTGTCCTGCACAGAGCCCTGACCTCAACCCCACTGAACACTTTTGGGATGAACTGGAACACCGACTGCGCCCCAAGAATCCTTGCCCAACATCAATGAATAATCATAAATGTTTTCTCAGAGCCAGGGTTATTAGTGTTAATCAAAATCATACATAATAGCTTCAAATATAAATGAATAGCCTTGGGTTATGTTTAATGTCGATGTGTCCTGGAGAGAATTTAACGGGCAATAACCTTTCAGCAAACAATCTATGATTGACAGTCGCTATCCAGCAATCCAGGAGTTCCCAGAGACTGCGCCACCATTTACTGACAATCCCTCGTCCGTTAAGAAGTGGCTGAGGAACAAAAGAACGCTTCTATCTCATGTCTTGCAGGTGTATTTTGTGACTAATGATTTTCATTTTCATTAATACCTGGCCAATGTCCAAATGCCCTCGAAGTCATCTTTCTAATCCTTTTTGGATTCCTCAACTTGTCAATTCTGACTCGAATGATTTGAACGTCTTGGGGTAAAAGTCGTTCTGGGAGCAAAGTCATTTCCCCATTGACCGGTTATCCTCTTATCTTTCTTTTTAATTAGAGGAAGACAGGATTATGTGCAGTAATCCCCCAAGCAGTATGCTGGCGATAAAGCCCACCCTCTCTCTCTCTCTCTCTCTCTCACTTGAACCAAGGATGAGATGAATGATAGGAATTAGCGCCTGTATTTGCTATGTGACTTGTGAGAGGTTTTTTTTACTTGTTGTGGAATGGGTTCTTGAGGTGTGTGTGTGTGTGTGTTTATAGATAGATAGATAGATAGACAGATAGATAATGGAAATCTGAAGGCTGCTCTATTCACTGCACTGTTGATCTCAAGTCTGTAACACCCCGAATCTTTATCATTACTTATTTATTAAAGAAAAATACATAAAAATAAGAAGAAGACAGACCACCAAGCTAATTAATCTTGCATCACCAAAACAGAAAGCAGTTGAAGCTGCTGATAAACCCCACCCCCCACTCCACCTTGAGCTTCCTCTAGCGTTTTTATTTTAATTAAGGCGGTGTCTGGGGCTCCGGGAGGCCTCACTTGGCATTCGCTTTCGTGTACAGCCTGACTCTCTGCCAGACTCGCCTTGTGAAGTCTGCGAGCTTGGCTCCTAAATTATTGACACATTTCCGCATTTAAGTTGCGAATCACATCCCAGGAGGTCAGCTAACCGGCGAAGCTGCGTTTAGAGGTCAAATGTGTTTCTTGATGGAAGCCACATTCAAAACAGGGCATATATTTCATCTCGATTGCAGAATGTTAAATATATTCTACACTGTACGTCTTCCAATGTTAATCTCGCTCTCTTCCTCACACACACACACACACACACACACACACACACACACACACACACACACACACTCTCCCCCTCACCATTTGTATTTATCGTATCGTTTGTTAAAATCCAAAGGAAATTCAAAGAGGCTTTTGCAATCAGAGTAAAAGCAAAATGACTTTGCTGTTTCTACTCAACTGATTTGGCTACAACAGCGTAAAGCTTGAGAGAAAAGCTTCACTTCTCTCCCTCCCGTTAAAACTGCGCTGAAAAGTAGTTCGCTTTCCTGAATTATTTATTCCAAAAAGGTCAGTTTTCATTCCTTCATTTCTTTCATCCTTCCTTTGTTTCCTTCCATAACTTTCTTCCTTCGTTGCCTTCCCTTTTTTCTCTTTTTTTCCTTCCTTCCTTTCCTTTGTTGCTTTTTTTCCCTTTCCTTTCGTCCATCCTCCCATTCTTTTCTTCTCTCCTTCCTTTCTTGCATTCCATTTTTCTCTTTCCCTTCTTTTCTTTTCTTTCCATTCTTTTCTTCCCTCTCTTCCCTCTGTTCCTTTTCCTTTCCTTCCTTCCTTTTTTTCCTTCCATTCTTTTCTTCTTTCCTTCCTTTCTTGCCTTCCAGTTTTTCTTTCTTTCCCTTCTTTTCCTTCCATTCTTTCCTTCCTCCCTCCCTTCCTTTATCTTTTTAAACCCTAAGACAGAGTTTTTAGTATAAATCTTCGTCATGTATAATCAGCATGTACTTTGCTTCCTACTTCCAGCTTTAAGAAAA
>CM040989.1:2203683-2216339 GCA_022985145.1 Pangasius djambal | reverse complement strand
GCGATTCGTTCACGAGGCAAACGCTCCGTATAAACGAACCCTGATCATAAACAGGGAAACAAAAACACGTCGTTTAACACGCGGAAAGAAAAACAGAACTGTCGACGTGCTTAAGTTTCTGTTAGGAGATGTTTATGTAACATTTAGGGAAGGAGTCTCCAGTGTCAGTGCTTTGTGACTTCTCCGCTACGGGAAATTCTTGCGTTTTCCAGTGAAAAGCGGACCACACTATCGTTGATTATTTTCCTAGAGCAGCATGTCCCATCATGTTTTACACCTCACTTATTATCCTCACTTTTATTCTATTTTAATACATTATCTTATCACTTCATTGTTATTCATCTTTTCTGGTTATGTACATCACGCTGAATGACCTCCGTGTATGAAAGGTGCTATACACGTAAACCAGGCTTAGGGCGTTTTCACCCTTGGCCCAAATACTCGACTCTGGGCTTGTTTGGGGGCGTGGCTCGCAATTGCAGGTTTGCGCTCATACACACGAATTCCTCCTGAACCAGAGCTCGATTGCGCAATTCCATAACTCACTTCTGCAACTAATTATTATTATTATTATTATTTTCATGTAGTACCAACACTCGAGCGGCGAAGAAGACCACTTTTTGGATGCCATCGTGTAGGAATACCTACAAATGAGGAAGCAGTCCCGTTTGAGATGGTGCGTTTGCACCACAAAGGTGAGCTCGTTAACCCTTTCCAGTTCTAAGAGAGTCTTAATATATCGATAATCAGAACAACCCTTTTCCCCGGGATCATGAAAGTAGAAACGGGAAGTTTTGAGTTAAATCACGTGACTTGGCGTGCGGCCCTGTACGCGGATAGCGTCCACACCTTATGCAGACCGCTCAGAACCCCAACAGGACCAGGGTTCGGATATCCGGACTGCTCCCGGGCTCAAAAACAGCGTTCACACTTCACCGATCGTACCAAACTCTGGGCTCAAATGGCTCCAATTAATCCGGGGGGGAAAAATAAATAAATAAAATATCACATGTAACAGTGTGTATCGGGAATGTTGTGACATGAAGCATTGCCATTGTCACTGTAATGATAACATGCCAACAGCATTCGATTTCACAATCAACTTCCCGAACATGAAGTTCATCACACATTCTAATCACTCTAACAATTTTTTTTATTGTACTCATCACGGTGTGATAATATTCTCCGTCATGGATTTCACAGTATAACCACGGTTTTAATTGTAGTCATACTACTTTGTGTCAATGCGACAGCCAAAAAATAATTGTAAGCACAACTCTTGCTCTTAATTTCCTCGTAAGAAGAGTTTTTTTGTTCAGTTTCATGTACTTACTGTCCCAAGCTATGCATTTCCAATTAAATCAACGTGTCATCATGACATTTCCAGGACTTTTTCTCTGCCCTTTCAGTCGTAGCACTTTCGCTGTACTTTCAGGTGGTATCTGTATCAAGGTCAACACAACAACGGACTCCCAGCGCACCTTTGCGCATCCAAATAAACAGCCGAGACACTGTGGTCCGAGGCTGTGCTCAAACTGCAGGGGGGGGGAAATCGGATTTATTTCTTCAATCGGATTTTTAGACCGAGCGCCTGCCTTGAAAAAGTCCAAATCAAATTTGGTGCTCAGACTCATTTACTTGACGATCCATCCATTCGTGCTGCTCTCGTCACAAAGCTCTGACGTCAGACTGCAGAAAACCAGCCGGTGTGAACGCTTACACGCGGCGCTTCACAATTACGTGACCTGAAGTCAACAAATAAAAAGAACAGGAGAGATTGGATTTGCACGCGAATGAGCTGCTGGACATTTGTGCTGAGGATGAAATTTTGCGTCAGGAGCCGTTTTCATTTCAACCTTCCCTGGGTGGAATCCAGTCACTGCGATCATTCCCTGCTGACGTTGCAACACAAAGTCATGGACTTGTCGAAAGTCTTAGAAATACCCTGATGTCACAAACAAACCTTAAGAATGAAGCGGTTGTTCCTGGAAGGCTCTCTTATTTACACAACACACCTCTGAATCGCTTCAGGCTGCAGGAACGCAAATACACACGTAACACACGTTATCAAGAGCTCCGAGTGCCTGGCTGAGTGTCAGGGAGGTTTCTAACCCGCAGCGCCTCGTGACCGTAGATACTGACGTTGCTGGACGACGTTAATAATGACGCAGCCTCAAACAAAATGAATTCGAAAGGCTATCACATTTGTACATACGCTATAGGCTAGTATCTAGCGAATTTTCAGAGTAACCCCGTAACAGACAGTTGACAGTCAACGACATACAGTCATCCACATGGTTTGCCAGATTTCGACGTACCTTTGTTTAACTGTTTTTCGATACAGCACGTGCCTTTCCCTTCACACGGAGGAGCTAATATCATTAACCAGCCCAACTATATCTATTTACAAAAAAATAAATAAATCCCATTGAAAAAAGACCTGAAACTAAAAGAATCGTGCATTGAAAAAGGGAGACGCATTTTTTTCCTCAGCCTCTGTGTGGGAAACAAGGTCTCCGTGGTGCGCACGCATTTCTGATGTACGGAAATTATCCACCCCATAACCCCCTTTTCCCTCTCTCAATCTTTGCAATATGTTACAACAGAAATGGTTCTGTACATCATAGACACACAGTCTGCGCTTACACTTTGCCTTTGCTTGCAGAAAATTATTACATACAATTCCAACTGCAAAACAAAACAAGATCTTTGTGGATGTCGAATATTTTTAAACTGGTTCAACTGGGCATATAAAAAAAAAAAAAAAAAAAAAAAAAAAAATGCAACCCTGCCTACTTGGTCATCAACTCTCCTGTACGCTGCTCCTCCTCCACTGAAAATGTTCATAGGTTGAGCGTGGGGCAGCGTGATTCCTGTCCCAGTGGGCCTCTGTTAGCGATTATTCCCATTTTCGAACACTAAGTGCGATAATAACTCAATGCGACAGCGTGTACACCGCACCGCAATCTAGAAATGTGATCAAGTCAACGGAACATCTGTGTATATCTGTCAAATAGGAACATTTTTTTAAAAGAAGAGGTGATCAGTATTTCAGCGGAACTGAATGTGCATGGAGCTGTGAACGAGTTGTGACCTGACATTTGTTGAAAAGCTGATTTTATATACACGTGCTTGGAGATTTGCCACGTTTATCCCTACAGACGAGCCGAAACTTTCTAACTGGGGGCAAAGTTCTAAGTAAGAATCTTCTGTATTAGATGGCTGGAAGATCAGCAGTACGGAGGAGAGAAACACTACCCACAGGCCGCGTGTCACGATCAGCTTTCAGAGTCCTGTGGCAACACAGAGAGGATACAACTTTAATGCAGCAGTGATGCAATCAGAGACGCTACAATGCGGTTACAAAAGAACAATGTCTTCTACGTGACTTTACGACATGCAACACGTAGATACGGAGCGACGGCCCGAGATGACCGTTTTGTTTGTTTTGTTTTTGTATTGCTGGCAGTTTATGAGCAAAACTATACATCACGATACACGTCCTGTATCGTAGAAATGCCTTCGTGAATCGTGATATAATATTTCCGTCATATCTTCCAACGCTAATCACGAGATGACGTTTTTTAACAAGTAATTGAAATCTGGAAAAAGCAAAACACTGTACCCTCTTTTAAGCGATTGATGCTGATAAATCATGCACAAGACAACTAGGGACTTAAAAAGAATAATACTAATAATAATCTTTGTCTTTAAATCTTTCCTAAACATAATATCCGACTCCCTGGTGATACCGAACTGTCGTGGTTTTACGACAAGCAGCTACTTCTGTACAGCAAGCTTCCCAGTCGTCCTGCTTTCACGAGCGTAAGAGTGTGTTGATGACGTTACGAAGCTTACATGGTGATAGTGATGGAATATAAATATGCCTGTATTATGATCTTGATCTCGCACAGCTGAGTAGAACTGGTGTCAGTACAGGACTGAAACACTGGAATGGTATCACATGGGATTTTAAAAGTTTGCCAGTCTAATCTGCTGATGTATTTCAGGAGGTGAACGTGTGTGATGTCGGAAGGACACCATGGTGCCTCTGATGTGGCGAATAATCTGGAGACAGAAGTTGGTGGTCAGCACCAGTTGATATCCAGAGCTGGGATATCAGTTTTGGGGCAATAACGAAGAAAAGGGGAAGAAAAGGTGGAAGAAAGGAGGAATTAGGGCAACTTTAGAAGTTGGCCATGCCTGTTGGATCAGCACACACCTGTAGGATCACACTACTCTCACCTGTCTGCTGGTGTAGGAAACACAGGTGAGGATGTAGGAAGCGAACAGATGTGACATCTAGTCAAGTTATTATTTTTTTTTTTTTTTTAACTCAGGTCTGGTGAACTCTCTTGGCTCGCGTGGTGTAAATAAACATGGAGAAAGTTTTTTTTTTTTTTTTAGCTCTTACCTTACAAGGAAACGGCAGCGTGGATGCGACTTTCTCCATGGCCAGGTTCCTGATGCTCGGCGTGAGCGGCCCGCGGCATGTCGGGCAGCAGCTCAGCTTCTGTCGGCACTGGTTACACACCAGGTGTCCGGCCTGGCACTGCAGGATCGGCGGCAGCACGTAGTCGAAGCACACGGGACACTCAAACAGCGCTGTGAGCTCCGCAGACTGGCCGGCTAGCGCGGAGTGTGGCAAGGCCACGGCAGCCACCGCGGGGACCGAGCCGGCCACTGAGCCCGACACCCCGGCTGCTGCCGCTGCCGCCGCCGCTGCTGCCGCCGTCGCTGCTGCTGCTCCTCCACCTCCTCCTCCACCTCCTCCCGAGCCTCCATGCTTGTTTCCTCCCGCTTTGCCGGCTCCGAGTCCTCCAGCCGCGCCACCCGCTGAGGACGGACGGCTCATGGCGAAGCGGTTAAAAACTACGAGGCGTTAAAACGACGAGTTCAACACATAGAAGCGTCGGTAAGCGGACGCAGTATCTTCCGACCAGAAAATCCCCCCCCACCCCAAACCAAACCCCCGCAGAAACAACATGGCCGCCACGGTTTGAGAGCGAGACGCAACGCTGTCTGTGGTGACGGAAGTGTTTTCAGCCAATCACATGAGGCTACGTAACATGTATGTACTTGGGACATGTAGTACTAAGAAAGTTATTGACTCCTGATCTCTCAGACGGGTATAACAAACACACCATATGGCCAAAAGTATGTAGACACCTGACCATCACCATCACTCCACACACATATGTGTTTCCTCCCCAAACTCTTGCTACAAAATTGGAAGCACACAATTGTCTAGAGTGTCTTTGTATGCTGTAGCGTTACAGTTTCCCTTCACTGGAACTAAGAAACCAAACCTGTTCCAGCATGACGATGCCCCTGTGCACAAAGCGAGCTCCATGAAGACATGGTGTGTGAAGGTTGGAGTGGAAGAACTCGAGTGTCCTGCACAGAGCCCTGACCTCAACCCCACTGAACACCTTTGGGATGAACTGGAACACCGACTGCACCCCAGACCTCCTCGCAGTGGAAGTTATTATAACTAAATCTGGAATGAGATGTTCAACAAGCACATATCAGTATTATGGTCAGGTACACATCCTGCATCAGAATAGAGAAAAACTCTATCTGTAGAGCTTACACAGAATGGTGCAAAAAAAAAAAAAAAACATCCACTGAGAAGCAGTTGTATGGGTGGAAACGCCTTGTTTCCAGCCATAGAGAGGTCAGAAGATCACATTCTGACTGGTTCGAGCTCACAGGAAGGCGACAGTAACTGAAATAATCACCCATTGCAACCATGGTGAGCAGAAAAGCATCTCAGAAACAAAACTGAATACACATCAGACCTTGTGGCGGATGGGTTACAACAGCAGAAGACCACGTCGGATTCCACTCCAGTCAGCCGGAAAGGGGAAACTGACGTTTTACTGGGCACAGACTACTGGTCCCAAACTGGACAGGTGCAAGAGCTGACATTTTTGGTTTCCTATCAGCTCACTGCTGTTTTCCTAAAACCAGTTTGGAACGTTTGCAGTATTTTGATGAACACTATTTAAATAGTTTTATTAAATATTATTATTACCTTAAACATTATTACTACTGTCTTATTAACAAAATAACATTCTATTTTATCATTTTATAAAAAGCTATTTAATAATAATCATAAAGGCACTACAAATGTGTTTTAACAAATACAGTAAGCATTAAAGTCCCAGATTCAGGGTCCTGAGCTTGGTTTCCTGTCTGCGTGGAGTTTCGCATGCTCTCCCCATGGTTTCCTCTGGGGCCTCCCGTTTCCTCCCACCATCCAAAAACATGTCCGTAGGTGGATTGGCTGCGCTAAATTGCCCCTAGTTGTGAATGAGTGTGTGTGTGTGTGTGTGTGAGATGGATTGGCGTCCCAGCCTTGCATCCAGTGTTACGGGATAGGCTCCGGATCCACTGTGACCCTGATCATGATAAAGTGCTTACAGAAGATGAATGAATTAATGAATGTCATTGTGCTCGCTGTGTGTGGAATTCATGATGAAGATTAATTCCCTTTTATCCCGATAACCGATCGCTTGACTACATTCAGTACATCTTCAGAAAGCAGCAGTCCAGCAGACCCCACAAGCGTAAAAAGTCATTGTCTTCATATACACATAAACGACTCATATACGCGAGACGACTCTCCTCGTTCAAAGAGCCGACTCGGGTGCCAATGACACATCACTAATGAGCAGCAGGTCAAAAAGTTCACGTGACCGGGCGAAAGCACGTGCTAGCCTTCACCCTTTCTTTGTCAGTAGTTTGTCAGTAGCAGGAAGTGTCCTGGAGTTAATCAAGACATTAGAAAGAATTAAATTCTGGATGATAATATAGTTCCAATTTGATTTTTATCCTTTAATTTGCACATAATAAATGAAAACACACACTCACTTCCAGTGGACATATTTAACTATTTTATAAAATCTCATTATAATCCAAAGTTATTACTGAATCAAGCAAAGTCTTTTTGATGCAGGTGTGTGTGTGAATTTGGACCTGAAGTCTGCACGAATGCTAATCTGGTAGCTTTGAGCTTCCTGTACTTGCTAGCAACATCAGCTTTAAACCTCCAATACAAAACGCGGATGCACTACAGTTTTTGTTCTCTGCTGCTGGGAAGATTTCACATTAGCATATCTTTATCTTTTAATAACGAGCATCCGTTATCAAGCCATGAGAGATTCAAACATCATATTTATGAAGAAGTACTGAAAAGGTTTCAATGGAAAAAATGTGAAAATGGCACTGTGGTAACAAACTGACAGTCAGTCAGTGTGATCAGAACAAGCCATCCAGCAGGAGTAAACATTAAAAAAACAAATAAAAAATTAAGTAATTAAGGAGAAATGCTAATTATAGCAGCACCTTCTCATAATTAAAATGAAAGAAAAGAAAACAAAAAGGTTGTATAAATGGGCCATTCTGAAAATATATTGCCCATATCTGAATTTCGAATAATGTTTGGCTGTAATGAAGTTCTTTTTGAACCAATAAGCAATATACTTGATCTTTAATGTGGTGCCATTACTTTAAGTCACTTGAGTTATTAATTGTCACTAGTGTCACAAGCACAGGCTGTTACACCAGTGAGAGTAACACCAATGACAAATTTCTACTAATTTCCAAAATGGCGTGAACATCATCTCAAAGTACGCATCATTACTGCCACTAGCATCAACAAATTATTCAAATAAATCCCTTTTTTTTTTTATTGGTAAAATTATTTTACAGGAAGATTGAAAGGTCTAACTCCAATGGCACATCTAATATATCTCTATCCACAAGAAAAATGAGAATTTACCTGTAAATTATTAAGTTATAGAGTGTTTACGGATGACCTTTGACACTGGAAGCACTTAGCCACAACTTTGTGATTTCAAAATACTAAAAACTTATCAAGACCAAAATCATGAAATGCAGGGTCAACTTATAAAATAAGTTTTTAATGATAACAATAATAAATGCTATATTTAAACATCTGTAAAAAGCCTCTCAAGCTACATTTCAAGCACTTGGTCATTTCAAAAGGAAAAAATAACACAATAATAAAGAGAAACACAATAATAAAGAGAAACACAACGATTTTTTTATTGCTTAGGAACTTTTAAAGTTATACAGTGACATCTGTTCTGTGGGGTTTCTTGAAAACGTTTAAACCACGTCATGACCAATAAGTGTCGGACAGCTCTGTCACTATATACTGAAAATACAAATAATGTATTTTATATTTAAAAAAAAAAAAAAAAAAAAGTTTGTCACTCCCTACTGGTCATTTCCTTGCATTTAATCAAATCATTACAGTTAAATGTTTCTTATATCCGTTATAAAAGCCATGTCGATTTGCACTCAGTTACCATTATCCATTGTTTTCCACAGACACAAAATAATTCATAATTCTTCATCATAATTCTGAAAAAGGCAACAAAATTTTTTTATTTTTACTTCCAAACAACGAGCAAGACGCTAAAGTTACTGGTATAATCGATGGAAAGGCTGAAGGCGAACGATGGCGTATTTACAAGCTGGGATCCAGATGAACGATTATCTATAATACAGGGTCACGAGGCATCGTAGTCGTCGTCATCTTCGTGCTTTCTTTTCAGCGAGCCCGAGTCACTGGATGAGTTCTGAGTCACCATGTTGGTTGTGATGAGGATGTTCTTGGAGCTGATGAGAGAGGGATTGATGAGGACATTCTGGACCGTGCCTGGAGTGGTCGGGGTAGCTACATATATATATAAAAAAATAAATAAATAAAAATACAAACATAGCATTTGGTATTACCTTAGAATTAAATGAAGTGGCATGTTCAGGATTTGTACTTTTACTTTGTAAACCATGTTAAGAAGCGTCAGCTGACTCGACGGAACACCGGTACTGACCCGACTTAGCAGATGTAGCTTGAGAGGACGGGATCTGAACTGTGAAGCGCTGACCTGTGAGCGACACCGGCGTTCCCACTTTCGAGCCCATCGTCTGCACGGAGGGGGTAGCTGAGAACGACCACAAGACAACCTTTTACATTTCACGCTACAATACAGATAAGGCAGCCGAGTGCTTCGCCTCACCTAGACACTGTAGAGTCGTACCTAAGACCTGCTGCTGCTGCTGCGATCATAAAAACTGTCCAGCGCTCATCTCAGAACTCACACGCAATCTGCTCATTCTGAACATCCTTTCAACACACTCGGTACTGTTTAAACTAAAGATGAGTAATGACTTATAATCCCGCTATCCGGCATCACCTAGAGGAGGACAGGCTCCATTCTGAGTCTCAAGGTTTCTTCCTCATGTCGCGTCCTCACTCTTTTCCTCGCCACGTTCGCCTCTTGGATTAACGTAAAGCTGTTATGCGACCATGACTATTTTTTTTTTTAAAAGCGCTACACAAATAGAATTTTAACCAAATACATCAAAATCTAATCATAACCAAAAAGCTATGGAAGATCAGCGTCATTAGCAGTGGGGTTATTCTTACACATTTTAATTAATTAATATTTTAGTTAAAAAATATATAATAATAATAATAAAAAAAAAAGTAAAACATTTAATCTTTTATAGAAGCTGGGTTCGGCCATGTATGAGAAAATATTATGCACAATTGTCTCACAATTGCAACTTTTTACCTCACAGTTTTTATTTCTCAGTTGCGACTTTTTATAAAATTAAGGGCTTTTATTTATTTATTTATTTATTTTTTAAACCTGCACAGATTTGGAGCCAAAAACAGCACAAATGTGAAGAACTACTTATTCGTTTTCGGGTCATATGGCACTGAAAACACTGTCACATTTTCATCAGTGATTGGTTGAAATTAAAACCACGTGCAATGTTTTGTTTTCGTCAGCTAAACGGAAACCCTTTATCAACACGCATGTTCAATCTGATTAGTGATGACGTATCTTCTCGTTTAAAAGAGACGGGAAAAAAAAAATACTTATACAAGTCCGGAATAATAGTAGAGTGAAGTCGGACTTGATGGAAGGCATGACCACCATGTCCTTATCCGGAAGCTCGGGAGAACTCACCGAGCGTTGGCGTGCTTGGTCGACTGGAGACGGCCCCCACGCTGAGGCGCGGCACCGTTATTCTACCCGCAGAGGAAGACACCTACAACACAGCAACGTCAGCACCGTGTCTCTCTCTCACACACACACACACACACTGTACAGACGTTTTATTTACAGTTACATCATCAGAGCTTCATGAACTGGAATTTCACTGCTTCTACGAAGCCTGACCTTTTTCTGCAGCGACTTGAGCCTGTAGTTTGGTGCAGTTAAACAGTAGCGGTCTGGAGGAAGACGAGGACCTGCGTACGGCTTAATCAAGGGTAGAGGGGTTTGATTCTTCTGCCTGGCAACCTCGAGCAGAAACTGAGAGAAAGACGAGCACATAATGAGTTCATTACACTTTGAACAGGAGGATTTTAGGACAGGAAATGACTTACGTCTCGTGGCGGTGGAGACGTGAAGGACTGGTCCATTCGACACTGGATGGCTAACCGTATGTCATCTGCGTCCACGTTGGACTTCTTAGCATGGGTGGCGTATATTTTGGCATCTTCGATTATGGTTGTGACGTATCCTACAGAAAGATAAAGGTGTAGCAGGCAGAAATGTACGTCTGGACCACACTAGAGGATAACTGCTCCCATAGACCCCGATTATTCAGTGGTATTACAGGGTGTGTACAATTCAATCTTAACCCCTTTATTATAATCAATTTACAATCGTAAATAGTAAACATGTTCCGTATTTACGACTCTATCTCGCTGACTATCATGTGAAAACAGAACCTTACATCATGTGTGAAGGAAAAGTACAGAGATGCCCAGTTAACATTGTGTTTGGTTTTATTGAGGCCATGATTTAATACTTTAAATCCACAAACTAAGCATCTCAGGGCCATGATTTATTATTTTGTGGCCACAAGATACCAAAGTCATGGCCATGAATTTGTCTAACTTGAGCCCATAACTTAGATCATTATAGTAACGTCATATGTAACAGGCCTCCAGTTCATTATTCGGCTGAAAAATGTCTATTCACTTCATAAATCTACATAAAGTGATAAAATGTCGCATCTCTAGTGACTCCAGTATGCCTTTGTGTCATTCCAAGATTAAGGTCAAGTGTAATATCATAAATCATATGCATGCTTATGCTCCTGAAGCCACAATCATCTAATTCAAATAAACTATGTCTAATAAACAAAGTAACGAAGTACAGTGAAGTATTGTGAAACATTGTAAAGTACTGTAAATTAATGTGAAACATTGTAAAGTATTGTAAAGTATGGTGAAGTATAGTGAAGTATTGTGAAACATAGTAAAGTATTGTAAAGTATTGTGAAGTATTGTGAAGTATTGAAGCAATGTGAAGTATAGTGAAGTACTGTGAAACATTGTAAAGTATTGTAAAGTATGGTGAAGCAACGTGAAGTATAGTGAAACATTGTAAAGTATTGTAAAGTATTGTGAAGCATAGTGAAGTATTGTGAAACATTGTAAAGTATTGTAAAGTATTGTGAAGCAATGTGAAGTATAGTGAAGTATTGTGAAACATTGTAAAGTATTGTAAAGTATGGTGAAGCAACGTGAAGTATAGTGAAACATTGTAAAGTATTGTAAAGTATGGTGAAGCATAGTGAAGTATTGTGAAACATTGTAAAGTATGGTGAAGCAACGTGAAGTATAGTGAAACATTGTAAAGTATTGTAAAGTATGGTGAAGCAATGTGAAGTATAGTGAAACATTGTAAAGTATGGTGAAGCAACGTGAAGTATAGTGAAACATTGTAAAGTATGGTGAAGCAACGTGAAGTATAGTGAAACATTGTAAAATATTGTAAAGTATGGTGAAGTATAGTGAAGTATTGTGAAACATTGTAAAGTATTGTAAAGTATGGTGAAGTATAGTGAAACATAGTAAAGTATTGCGAAACATTGTAAAGTATTATGAAGCAATGTAAAGTATTGTGAAGTATTGTAAAGTATTGTGAAACATTGTAAAGTATTGCGAAACATTGTAAAGTATTGTGAAGCAATGTAAAGTATTGTGAAACATGGTAAAGTATTGTAAAGTATGGTGAAGTATAGTGAAACATTGTAAAGTATTGTGAAGCAACGTGAAGTATAGTGAAACATTGTAAAGTATTGTGAAGCAATGTAAAGTATTGTGAAACATGGTAAAGTATTGTAAAGTATGGTGAAGTATAGTGAAACATTGTAAAGTATTGTGAAGCAACGTGAAGTATAGTGAAACATTGTAAAGTATTGTGAAGCAATGTGAATTAATGTGAAGTGAATAACTGTGAAGTAATTAGTGAGAGCTGAGTTGAGGTGCTGAGAGTGGAGATTGTTGGTTTAGAGCACATCCGAAAATGTGTGTTTTATTCTGGGCAAATCGTGGACTCTGGAGTTTTAGAGACTAAAGAATGCGTTCGTGTTGATTTTACAATCCTCACGCTTACATACAAGGCTTTGCACGGTTTGGCTCCCCAGTATTTTTTAACCCCTTACACACCAAAACGTGATCTCCGCTCCTCTAATTCTGGGCTTTTAACCGTCCCTCACACTCGTTTATGTATTACGGGCCTTTTCTTCTTCTGCTCCAAAACTGTGGAACTCACTACCATCTGATATTAGAGAAATCTTTTAGTGTTCTTACA
>CM040989.1:2175130-2203583 GCA_022985145.1 Pangasius djambal | reverse complement strand
CTTTCCCTCCCTTTACACCCATCTCTCTCGCACTTTCCCTCCCTTTACACCCATCTCTCTCACTCTTTCCCTCCCTTTATACCCATCTCTCTCACTCTTTCCCTCCCTTTATACCCATCTCTCTTTTACAATACACTTTCCTGAGATATTATGATATATTTATATATATTTTTTTATCACACTGCATAAACATAAACAGTTTGTAAACATGTGCATCGTGATACATATCGTGCATCGTGATACATATCGTGCATCGTGATACATATCGTGCATCGTGATACATATCGTGCATCGTGATACATATCGTGCATCGTGATACATATCGTGCACCGTGATACATATCGTGCACCGTGATACATATCGTGCATCGTGATACATATCGTGCACCGTGATACATATCGTGCACCGTAGAAACGCTTACAAGAATCGCGATATGATACATACATATTTTTATTTTACATCGCCTGTCCTTGTGCAAGCAGTGGAGAAAACAGCATGCTTTTTTAACACTTTACTGCACCTATAACTTTACTTAAAGACTCCCTAACAAACACAAACGATTCATTCAACTCTCATTCAAAAAAAAAAAAAAGCAACCCAGGGAAACACACGCGAGCACTGATCAGTTTAAAGGTGTAACTCACTGAGTTATAAACCTGTGCACTGAGGCAAACTTGTCTCTTAACCGCCTGCCACGTTTCTAAAGCACAAACAGAACCCACCCAACACAAAACGCCTCGGTATTAACGATCATACCTGTGCATCTTTAGGAACAGTTTTCGGAGACGCCATTTTCACACTCGCTCACTAACTCCGCCTACAGACAGCCATGTTGATGAGGTCATATCCGGTTGCGTCACCGGTCTTCGCCTTCGTCAGTTCCTGAGTAGGAGGGTTTGTTTTTAGCCCGTGTGTCTGTGTGTGTTTATATAAATAATCCTAAAAAATAATAATAATTATAGTAATAATAAGAAGAACAGTATTGTTGTGAGAAGGTGCTCATGGGAGGCTGAAACTAACGCGATTTGGAATTTCCTTGCCAAAAGCTAGCTAAGTGACGTCAGAATAGGAATTAGCCAGCTAGCACTGTGGTTTAATCTGTATTGGCTTTTAAAGGATTCGCTAGCTAGCTTGATGCTAATGTACGTGTACCTGTTAGGTAGCTGACTCCTTTATCACGAGACGAGCTAGCAGGTTTCATTTTCAGTATGAGATAGGCAGCTAGGTATCGTTAGCAAAAATAAATAAATAAATAAATAAATAATTTAAACCTGTTTAAACCAACCACGAGTATCAGCCTACTAAAGACTAAAGGTAAGTAGAAAACTGACAAGAGCTGAACCACATGACTTTGCGTTTTGTTTTGTTTTGTTTTGTTTTGTTGTTTTTCAAAAATCCTTCCTATGATTCAGGTCATGTTGGGAAACCATCACATCCCATCACATCACATCACACCACATGCCATGCCATGTCATGTCTGGCTACCAAGCCTCATGTGTTCACGTGCTCTTAGTGACTGAAGTTAGTCGTGTTAACTGTTTGTGAGAGGGAGTTTTTATAGACCTGTCAATCACGTTGCCAAATAACATGCTCCATCAAGTCATGCAGCTCTTAACACCAAGGTTCCTCTTTCTCTCCAGTGTTCTTTCCATCCTCACAAATAAACCATGACAGCCATGCGTGTTGATGCCAAGGTGGTCATGCTGGGGAAGGAGAGCGTGGGTAAAACCAGCCTGGTGGAGAGATATGTTCACCATCGCTTCCTCGTTGGACCGTATCAAAACGTGAGTAGGAGAACGCACCTTTTGAGATCGAGACATCTGTTTGGTGTCTGTGGAGTGAAAGGAATTAGCGTTTAGGAATATCATAGTAGCATTCAGACAGATTTTTAGATTTATGTTGTATTCACAATCGACACACACTCGTCACACCAGAAATTCCCAGCACACCATCACCACCACGCACCCACCTGCGGCTCGTTTTAATACAAACTGATTCTTTTGAGCTTTGTTATAAGCGCTCCTGAAGAGCAAGGGGAAACGTCAGGAGAAGGAATGAAACCCTATTCGGACTGGATTAGTTTTACACGAGGACGAGGAGAAGGAGGTGGAGGAGGTCATGTAATTATTACTGGAATTTCTCCGGAATGTCTCTGGAATTTTAACCCCTCGCGAATCTGTCATATCATATCTTTTTTTGCTCACACACACACGTCTGGAAACATCACGCTGTATTTTATCTCCTGTGAAATGACCTGCAGAAAAAAAAACCCAGGTAAGAAGTATGAACATGTTAGTAAATATGACATGTCATGATGCGCTCGATTGTGCAGGAGTAGGTCACATGACCACAGCATGCCTTTAGGTTTGAACTCAATAACTGTGCTGTAAAAAAATGACTGATATGACAGATTCAGATGAGACTAATATCCCAGAAATACGCCAGGAATGATTACATTCCATGACCCCACCTTCCTAAGTAAAAACTAATTCAGTCCGAATAGATCTCGAGTTTCTCGTCGTGCATCTACGTGTAATGGATGTGTGATTTACCACCAACAAGAATTTTGACATTTCCTCGTACTGAGGAAAGGACGGAAAGTTTTTTTTTTTTTTCCTTCCTTCTCGAAACGCCCTTCAGGAAGTCTAAGGGCAGCTCTAAGGGCAACTTTTTTTTTTACAAAAAGAAGAATTTGTGGTTTTGCCTGACCAACGCACACAAACACCACAGACCTCAAGCCGAGATAGCTGAACTTGTACGTTACAGTGTTGCTGCATGAACTTCATAAGAAAAGGACAGACATTAAACATTCGTTCTCTCTCTAAAACCTTTATTGGTAGAGTTTAATATCTGTAGTCTTGTATTGGAGTCAGATATATATATATATATATTTTTTTTTTTTTGTTGTTGTTGACAGAATTGAACTTTTATGGAAGTTTCCACGTTTCGGGTGAAGGGAAACATTTAGAAATTCTTGTATGTTGTAATCGTCTGCACGCTCTGTATGTGGTAAACTGGGCTGAAAATACTGGAGTATTGCCGTAAAGCACCTTATTGACCTCCACGTGAGAGTCTGACATGGACGGAGGATAGTCCAAGAGATAAGGAGGGCGCAAATATTTATTTATCTGATTTTTTCCTTTATTATCCCTCCTCATTTTTCTCAAAATATAGAGTACTTTTTGTTTTATCATGGTGTAACTGAAAGACTAGCGCACACACACACACACACACACACACACACACACACACACACACACGACACCTTAGAAAGCTACAGATAGTGTAGAGCTTCAGTTTCAGCTGTAAAATAAATCTCTTCACTCTTAAATGGTTTTAATGCTGAATATATCTTACAAAGACAGGAAGATGAGCATTTCCACCATTTCAGGTTTAAGGAGAGTAGAGGAAGGGGTTAATAATATTCATTTAATTGAATTTTTATTCGATAGGGACAGTGCTCATTAATCAACAGTCAGATACTGTAAATAAGCCAGTGTTAGCCCAGCAGGCTAATTTTCATCTGTCGCCCCCCGTCAGATTTTAAGGTGGCAACCTAAAATTAAAATCTAATACGTTACCAGCTGTGCAGTCGGGAGCTGCTGGATGGCAGCGCCAATCACAAAAACCCAGCTGGCTGGGGGATTGCAAGCAGTAATGCAAAGTAAACAGTAAAATAATAAACATTTTTGACATAAACCAGACGTCTCATGTCTTCATGGACATCATGCTCTGCTGCTCAAAGCGTTTGAACGATGAACGAGCGCTCACCGGCACAGGAGAGCAAAAAAACAAACAAACAAAAAACGGTGTACTTAACACTCGTTTATGTCACTGATACACAGATTTCATTAAAGAGTCCAGTCGAGAGTATGAGAGATGGTGGGAAGGGGGCGTGGCTTCCAGGCGGTGTCTGTTAATGTGCCCAATGTGTTTTATTTAGGAGCCGGCTCTTCTGGTGTATTTTTGAGCGATAACACACACTAGCGTACTCCGATGTTAAATTTCCGAGTTCCTCCGCAAAACGTGTAAATGTTCGCAGATGATATAATGTAACTGGAGCAAACGTCACTGGATATCGTGGCAGTGTAACAGACATGAAATTATCATATCACACAAGCTTACTAGGTGCCAGATTTGAAATGGTGCTATCTGCGTCACATATCTGTCTTCCTCATACAGACCATCGGAGCCGCGTTTGTTGCCAAGTCCATTAATGTTGGTGACAAAGTGATTACTCTGGGAATATGGGTGAGTCCTGTTGCGCTGTCAAGTTTCCGTTTTAATGAAGTCATGGCGAAAATCAGGCTCGCGCTAACTGCTTTGCGTTCTTGTAGGACACAGCTGGATCTGAGCGCTACGAGGCCATGAGTAGAATTTACTACAGAGGAGCCCGAGCCGCCATTGTGTGTTACGGTACTACAGTTGCTTTCTTTCTTTTTTATTTATTTATTTATTTGGAAGAAATCAAAGATAGTAAGAGAGTTTTACTGAAGAGAAAATCTCTCAATCTCTCGTCCTGCTATATTTTGTAAACCTCATTTCTCAGGGATCATGTGGTCTCTTTAGATAAAGTGAACTTTCGAGCAATTCACATGTAGTGTGAGGGGAAAAAAAAAAACCCATCATCATCTTGTTCTTATCTTTATGGTCATGATTTATTGAACCGTTCCTGTTTAGACTTAACGGACAACAGCAGCTTCCAGAGAGCCAGATTCTGGGTAAAGGAGCTACAGACGTTTGAAGAGGTACGCTCATCGCTTTTCTTTTCTGATTTTTAAAAAAAAAAAAAATACTGTACATACATACATATGAATTCGGTATATACTAAAATCCGCCAGCTGCCTTGTTTGTTTGTTTGTTTGTTTGTTTGTTTACAGCACTGTAAGATCTATTTGTGCGGCACCAAGAACGACCTCGTCGAAGGCGACAGGAGCGCACGGCATGTCGACTACCACGACGTACAGGACTTCGTGGAAGGTAAACGTTCGTGCTGTACAGCGTCGGCATCCGAATGTTTTCCGGTTGTTCCTCTCTGTATTGACGTTTCAGCGAACAGTAATCCGAACACACCACCCTCTGTATTCCACAGAAATAGGAGCACAGCATATCGAGACCTCTAGCAAAACAGGAAACAACGTTGGTAAGCAGCAGAGCTGTCAAACTCAAGTATATCAAATTATTTTAGCCTGTGATAGTACGATGTCATCGTACTGTCGTGGCCATCTGTGTGTCATCCGTTCAATCCGTATCCGTAACGGAAGATGGAAAAAAAAAAAAACCAAGCTTTTTTCTCGTCGAAATTTCCATTTAATTTCCACGAAACAAAAACGGATTGTATCATATTAAACAAGCATCTAAATCCTGAGTTCTTGGCTTTTTCTCATGTTCCATTTCCCACACACACCCACACACACACACACCCACACACACACGTGAAAAAAGACACCAGCAGGGGAGATATGAGTCTTTGAATAGGAAAGACGCGGGGAAAATAGCTGAAAGTCGGCGGAAAGACGGCCTCATCGGAGCCATACGTGGACGTCATCGTTGAAATGTTCCACGATGGAATGACGACCTACAAAACGTCTGGCGGTCTGGCTCCAGGAGGTGGAGAGAAACGTGCAGCCATTTGCGTCCGCAGGTTCACCAAGACCACAACCTGAGGAGGAAGGAGAAGTGGATGACGAGGTCAAAGAGCCTAGAAAAGGCAGCGGATCATCAACGAGGTTAAATTTGTTAAGCCCACAGCGTCAGTGTGCAGAATGGAGCCTATGTATGGAAACTCTTTTTAATAAATAAACTATTCGATAATTGCCTACGCCTGTTAAACACAGTGACGTTATGGGCTTAACAGATTTATCTCCTTCATCGACCTGGATTTTGCTGTTATATAGACCAGTGTTGTAAAACATCATATTCAGACTTTAGATTGTTCCTCTAAAATAGCAAGACAGTAAACGGGTAAATTCAGAAATTTTCGTTTTTCTGGGTTTTTTTTTTTTTTTTGGGTTTATAGATTGAATGGATGATAAACAGATTCATAGCATTAATTATGTGCATTTATTTGTTTATTTATTTATTTATATCTATGAAGCTACATCAGTGAACACATTGGTTATTTACCCAAAAAAAGTTTAGGAATTTACGAGTTAGGAATCTGGATGTCGATTTTTTTTTTTTTTTTTTTTTCCCCTCCAATTATGTAAATATGTCATTTTAAATATCACACAAACAGTGATCAGCATTCTGACAGCTCTCAGCAATAGTTGTAGCTTTTCTAGGCTTGAAAAACAAGAAATAAAAAGTAACACGTTTCCTGTTTCACTCTGTAACAGACGCACTCTTCACGAAAGTAGCCGAGGATTTCAGTAACTCGGCTTTTGAGCTTCTGCCAGGTAAACCTCTCACGCGAGCACCACGCGACCTTCTGTTTTCTGTCTACTTTCACAACTCCACTGTGCTGTTTTTGCTTTCCAGAGGAGAAAGGAGTGAACCTGGACCCAAAGAAGAACTCGTATTTGTACACCTGCTGCCATCACTGACCGAACACAAGGACACTGTCGTGTTGCGCCGCGTCACCGCAACGTCTCCGGCCTTTTTATTTAAAAGAGAAGAAAAAAAAAATTAATAAGAGACTGCATTTTTTTTTTTTTTTTTTCCAGTTCTATCATTGGATAAAGTATGAGTTCTGTTACGGATTTTTTGCGAAACGAATTTTCATGAAACTCTTCGGTAATAACGACAGACTCTTTACAGCGCTGTAAATGGGGAAGAATTGAGAAGTGGAACCTGCAGTGCATGGAAGTGATTATTACTCCAGTTCCTGATTGCTTTCCCCCCCCACACACACACACACACAGAGTGTGAAAGCAGTGAAGGTCATGTTCGACGATCAGAGTTTGCACATGCTATACACTCACTGCCATGCACTCACTGTTTCGCTCGTACAGTCTATTTATTTGCAGTACTAAGCTAAATCGTTGGTGGTTGTTCGTCGAAGCTTTTTTTTTTTTTTTCCTTTTCCCCTTCCCCTGACATGTAACTGAGACCAGTTTTCTGTTGACAGTGATATTACGGTCAAGATGTGGGTTGTGGAGCTGGTTCTGGATGAGCGAGGCGGTGTTTAATTTCGTATAGATTGTCTAGAGGACAGAAGAAAATGCTGAGAGATTAAACAGGAAAAAAAAAAACCCAGCTATTTCTGTCCAATGTGTTTGAGAGTCATGTACTTTGAGTGTTCATTTGCATGCACATTTATGTAGCTTCCTCATTTCGACTGAGCCTTAGGTTTAGGTTTATCATTACTATTTTTTATTTTATTATTATTAGTTTTTTTATTTTTTTTGGAAGAGCCTTTGCATTTTGAATTGTTTGGAAACCGCTCTGACCTTTTGGGTTTTTTTTTTTTTTTTTTTTTTTTTTTTTTTTTTTTTTTTTTTTTTTTTTTTCCCATTTCATTTATCCAAAGCGGCTCTGCATCGCGCATCAGACGTGATGTTCATGTTTACATTGCAAACCCAAAATCTTTTCATTTTACCTGAGTTTGATATGGATGAGGAATTCTGTCTTCGACAATGTGAAAAAGCATCTCATGTGTCTTTGAGACATTTCAGCTTATTATTGTGCCTGTATAGAATACACACTGTACTAATGGAAATAGTGTTCGTGCCATACAGACAGGCCTTCTGACAGCCGGCGTGTATTTTATTCTCCTGATCCAGTGTCTGTTAACGAGCCTGAATCATGCACTTGACACTAATCAATAAGTGTTCACCAATCTCACTGCTGTGGCTATATCGTACACGCGACATTCTCCGAGACGTACGAAAGGCGTGAGCTGATTGTGATCCGATCCACAGGAAGACGACGTTATCCTTACGAAGGAAGAACGTGACCTCCGGTAATGGAGCACACATGCCTGAGAAGTGTGTATATGTGAATGAATCTCATTGTGAGCAGCACATTGATAACTGTGGTATACAAAAAAAAAAAAAGGTTTGTCAGTTAGAACGTGAAACTTTCTGTACTTGTCATTTATTATGTACAAAGCGCTACAGGACAATTAAACGCTCTCACAAGGCAGCATTGTATTTTTTTTTTCTTTCATCCAATACAGCAAGAGGAAGCAGAGCAAAGCAGTAGAATGAGGGAGTGTAAAAAATAATAACCGTTATAATATAATAGCAAGCTGTCATTTTACACAGGAGTACAGTGTACAAGTTAATAACATTCAGGTCCAAAGCATTGTGATGATCGTAATTCTAAAGTGAAACTACACTGACCATTGGATTAGCATCTCTGCGCTACAACGCTTTCGCAGATTCGCAAGAGTGTGTTACCTGGGAGCTTCAAGAGAGCAAAACATGCAAAGAGAGGCCTTTGGTCAGACTCTTTGCCTCGGTTAAGAGTAGAAAAACTCTGAATGGTTATGGTAAAAATCTTCGCGGTGAACTGTACACCGACCATGTAGCGAGCTTCAGGATCTGCTTGTAGTGTCACTTTAATATAGAGTTTTACTGTACAAATATTCACAGCAAATCAGCCATTTTATTCCTGTCCGTTAATCGGTATCAGCCACTTTCTGAAACCTTTAGACACTATAACACACGGAAACCAGGTGCTGGGAATAGGAAGGATTTTGGTCAGATGTTGGGTGTAGTTCTATCATGTGTTCTACCAGCAGGTGGTGCAAAATGAAGTTGTCACACTTTCAACCTAAAATATAGTCCTTCAGTCAAGTCATGTTTGGTGTTCAAACTGCTTCTTTCGCATTTGACTGGAGTTAAAGTAGCTAGCATGTACTCTATAAGCTAGCATGGACGCTAATGACCACCTGCCCACGTTCAGGACTGAACATCTGACTTGAGTAAAACTGCAGCTTGCGCATAAACCACGTAATGCAACAGCAGAATAAACCTGGAGGAGTTTAAAATGGCAGACGCTAGCTTTCTACTCGTGGAATAAATAAATAAATAAGTGACAGAAGTCATGTAGACAAATCATTTGGAGATTATTAGGGGGCCAAGCACTGAAGATCATGTAAAGAATTTATGTTCGTCATGTAAAGAAGTTGTCATTTGCCAGGCAGGATTTTGAAATGGAATAAAAACCTTTTTTTTTTTTTTTTGCCTCTTCTCCTGCAAATTCTGCCCAACGATCACAAAACAACATTGCGAGACTTTTATGTATTGACATCCGCCTTGACACATATATTTAGCAACATGGCCTAAAGTTAAGAAACAAGATTCGACATCATTTGCAACTTGGAAGGGCTACTGAAAACAGGAAGTGAGGCAATATGTTAGCAAGGGCTTGATGCTTTGCCTTCAACTTTAGTGTATCTCTTTGGGAGCTAATTCAGATTGTGCAGTTGGATTCTGGTCTTCCTCCGTCGCTAAGGGGAGTGGGGACAGAGAGTGCTTGGCCCCCTTAATCACTGCTTGCAGTTATCTATTATTTTGTGATTACAGAAAAAGCAGGCTGCACTAGCTTCCTTGTTAGCTTTTAGATTTTGAGATTATTATTTTATGTGATTAAAGAAAAGTAGTCTGCATGGTGTTAGCTGGTGGTCCATTAGATTCCAGTGCAAATCTACAGAAGCACAACTGCATAAATATGATTTCCCCTAAAAGGTTTTAACAGTGGGGCGTTGAATCCGAACACCTTGTGCGTATTTGACTACAGAAGTAAAAAAAAAAAAAGAAGAAAAAAATAAATGATGGGAGCCACAGACATAATGAAGGCAAGTCAAGTGATGGATCTTACGGATCTAATCCGATCCTCACCAGCACTCTACTGATGCCTTTCCTTATGTGTGATACTCATAATATACATCTATAACAGTAAACACTCAATAACCACTTTATTAGGAACACCTGCATCCCTGCTTATTCAATCAGCCAATCATGTGGCAGCAGTGCAATTCATAGAATCATCCAGATACAGGTTTAGGAGTTCCTTTGGGTTCATTTTCACATGTGATCCCCGTGACTTTGATAGTGTTGTTGGTGCCAGAAGTTTAGCACAGGCTCACCAAGAGTGGAAAGCTGACTGGAAGATTGGAAAAGCATCACCTCATTTGATCAATCTTGATCAATTTCTGCTGCAGGGTCAGAGTTGTTGCTTTCAGCATCATGAATCCATAGACCCAACCTGCCTTGTGACAACAGTTCAGGCTGGTGGAGGTAGCGTAATGGTGTGGGGAATGGTTACTTGGTACACACTGTTGCCACTTAATACCAATCGAATGCCACAACCTACAGTATCTAAGTGTTGTTGGTGACCATATGCATCCCTTTATGGCCACAACTGACCTGTCTTATGATGGCTACACTTCCAGCATGATTACGCGCCATGTCACAGAAGTCGTCTCGAACGATCTGAATCCAACAAAGCACCTTTGGGATGCGACAGAACGGGAGATTAGCAGAATGGAAGTTCAGCTGACAAATCACAGATGTTGTCAACATGGAGCAAAATAGCAAAGGAATGTTTCCAACACCGTGTGGAATCCATGCCACGGAGAATCGAGGCTGTTCTGAAAACGAAGCGGGAGTATTAGTATGGTGTTCCGAATAAAGTGGTCATTGAGCGTATATCGCAATTCAATTCAGCTTTAAAAAGAAGCCCAAGACTCCGTCATTAAGAACATCCACTGCTACATTTAGCAAAAGATAACTCTGTCAAATCCATGACTTAATTACTAATTACTCATTTATATTTCAGAATATAGTGGAAGTGTTTGTTCAGAACTTGTCAATGTCTTTAAAACGATGAAGAAAAAAAAAAAAACAGGAAAAGGAAAAATCCACCCTGAACCACTCGCATATTAATCTTTATCATTAACTTGCGATCTTCAACGGCATCCTAGATTTAGTTTGGAATTAAATTCTTAATTGACTTTTTTTTTTTTTTTAGTTTAAACCTCTTTCGTCGACATATTGTTCTATTTTCACTTGTTAGCGTTTTTGTCCGTTACCCACAATGCCGTTCGACTACCTGCTGACAGTTGCCGCCCTTGCTTCATCTCTATCTAAAGAGAATGATGCAGCGGCGCTTTAGTACTTCAGCTCCACCTCCTCGTCAGTACACTCAGCTCACGCAGATAAGGTTCTAAAGCTTCATGATAACACCGCCGTCTACGCCATCACACTCGCCATCTCGTAGCTCGCCACCTAGCCGAGTATCGCTGCATTGCATTCTGGGACGTCTCCACTATCTCTACGGCAGATTTCTCATCAACACGACATTAAAGGCTGCTGGGAAACGGCGAGTGAAAAAATAAGCTCTTGTTTTTAGGAGCTCACAGTGAGACCTTATGTTCGAGAGCGTTGAATCTCCGTCTCCTTTCATTATTGCGTTCGCAATAACAGGACATTACAAATAATTCAGTATAAACACACTGAATGTGTTTTAGGGTGGACTTTTCCTTTAAGGTTTTTCAAAAATAAGGGATCTTAGGAGACAATTACCTTCATGCTGCCTCACTAAAAATGCAGGGCTGGCGATTATGAGAGCACAATAACAACATACTGTGTAACTGATTAAGACATTGGACCTAATTACTGAAGTTAATGTAATGTGTTAAAAATGACCACTTTTAACACGATTGGCGATCGGCATCGGTTTCAGTACGAGTGCACGTTTATAAGGCATTATAAAGTCAAACAGCGGATGCACACTGTCGAAGACGGTCTTGGTTAGCGTATCCAGCGTTGGTGTTTTTTTTTTTTTTTTTTTTTTTTTTACCCCCAGATCAGTTCTAGATTTAATCTTTTCCATAATGTGCAAAACTAGCCATCGACTTTGAGGATATTCTACATTAAATCAAACTATTTATCTTGGAGGGAAATAAATAAATAATAATAAGTGTCTGTTCTGTTGGGGGGGTATTTTAAACAATCTGAATCTCTTTGAGATTTCCTTTAAAAGTGGTTTGTAAAGTGGTAAGTGCACACCACGCCTTCGACTGACGGTGGGACAGCGATTGTGCCCCTTGTGGGGCAGTGAAGAGGAATTTGGGCTGTTTTTGCTCGATGGTAGCCAGCCAGGGCTCACACTGAACAGATATAAAAGTGGTGAGTGCAAAAACTTGGTCACGAGGAACAAAAGGGAATTTGTTATTCAGTTCCTAGGACTGAAGTGGAGTTTCAGACGTGGCCTTTGTCCCAAACATCAGCTATTTCATAACTCTTATTCTTTCCAAACAACTCATGCTTCAGAGTAATTAGCTCTTCAAAGTGTCATGTTTTCATGCTTTGCACGTCTAACTGCAAATTGCGAAAAAATTGTGCAAAGGCTGAAATCTAAGAACCTCCGAATAAAAAAAGAATTTACTAAATCCACCAGGGTTGATTATCCTTTTCAGAGTAAGCAGCGTGGTATTCCAACCGCTCTTTCCCACTACAGCTGTCTCCTACGTTTCTGTAGTGAAGAAGAAATCACGTATACTCTTCTATATTAGTCGTTTTTAGAACTGTAGAAATTCATACAGTCAGGGTCACTTTCAGACCCCTTTTATACCGTGTTTCTGACTGAGTGCGTTCTTCAGCTTCCTCTACAATTCTCCCACCGTCCTCTTCCACGTCCTCCTCCTGGTCCACCGAGTTTTCTTCTTCCCCGCAGGAGGATATGGGCGAGTACTCACTGTTAAAAGCGATTGCGAGTGAAGGACTGGAAGGAGGGCTAGAGGACATCAGCAAAGCATCGGAGGATTGAGGAAGCAGATCGGTTTGACACACTGGGTTTTGATAAAGAGGTATAGCCTTCACTGGGTAGGCATTAACGTGTTCTGGGATGTATTCGCGGATCTCGCCCGGTTCTAGAGGCTCGGGTCCACACGGGTCGTGTTCGCTGCAGGACAGACGGCCGTCCAGCTTGGAGATGAAGAGCATGCCGTCGCGGTGCTCCACACAGTAGGAGCTGGGGCACATCTCACAGAATGAGGCGGCCTCCTGACCACACAGGTCACACTGGTGCCACGGACACTCCCAACGCCCTACACACACACACACACACACACACAACAACAACATTATAGACCTGCGCTAGTGTATCATAAACGCAGAATTGCAAAGCAAACCTAAAACACCTTTTCTGATATACAAATACACTCAGTGACCACTTTAATACAAACACCTTCTCGGTCAATCAATTTTATAATCACCCAATCGTGCGGCAGCGGCGCATGAAGCAATTTAATCTGTAGCCTGTGTGAAGCTGTTAATTCAAGAACTGCTTGGCATTTAACTGCACTAATAAAACTGCCTAAAATTAGCGGTGTTTTTTTGCTTTGACTGTGGAAAAGACAACTAGTCGAATACATTTTAAATAAATAGTAGCTGTGTGACCCCTATTTGAAAATCAAATCCACACAAATGTTTCCTCTAAAGTCAGGCCCTGTACGCAGAAATGTTTGAACGCTGTTGCACTGAGAGCACCGAGAGCAAGCAGCATTTAATCACTTTCTAATTCTCATTACCATTATAATGAATTAAAATAACTTTATAATAAATATATAAATATTATAAATAACGTGTTAGACTTTAGACTTTGTTGTAGGCGTTTTTTTTTTTTACAGAGTCCCTCCATTTTCAGAGGCTCAAAAGTAATTGGACAATTGACTGATAAGCAGTTTCATAATCAGGTGTGGCCTGTTTCCTCATTATTTCATGACAAATTAAGGAGATAAAAGGTCTGGAGTTGATTCCAAGTGATAAATTTGCATTTGGTAGCTGTTCATGTGAACTCTCAATATGCGGTCCAATGGCGTGTCGGTGTACGTGAAGGAGCCCATCATTAGGCTGAAAAAACAAAACAGACCTATCAGAGAGATAGCAGAAACTTTAGGAGTGGCCAAATCAACAATTTGGTACATTCGTATAAAAAGAAAGAATGCACTGGTGAGCTCAGCAACACCAAAAGGCCTGGAAGACCACAGAAGACAACTAAAGTGGATGATCACAGAATTCTTTTCTTGGTGAAGAAAAAACCTCTTCACACCCAAGAACAGAAAGGCCAGATTAGACTTGCTAAAAAATCTCTAAAAAAAAAAAAAAGCAAAAAAAAAAAAGCCCGACCAGTTCCGATGCAAGATTAACTTTTACCAGAATGATGCGAAGAGAAGAGTATGGAGAAGGAAAGGAAGGGCTCATGATCCAAAGCATACCACGTCATCTGTCAAACATGGTGGAGGCAGTGTTATGGCATGGGCATGTATGGCTGCCAGTGGAACGGGCTCACTGGTGTTTATTGATAATGTGACTGCTGATAGAAGTAGCAGGATGAATTCTGAAGCATATAGAGCTATACTTTCTGCTCAGATTCAGGCAAATGCTGCAAAACTGATAAGACAGCACATCACAGTACAGATGGATAATGGCCCAAGACATACTGCAGACACTTCCCAAGAGCTTCTTAAGGCAAAGAAATTAAATGTTCTTAAATGTCCTATGACCTCAACCCAGTTGAGCTGCTTTTCACTAACTAAAGACGAAACTGAAGGCAGAAAGACTGCAGCAACTGAAGGCAGCTGCAGTAAAAGCCTGGCAAAGCATCTCAAGGGAGGAAACTCAGCGTTTGGTCATGTCCATGGGTTTTAGACTTCAGGCAGTCATTGACTGCAAAGGATTTGCATCCAAGTATTAAAAATAAACCTAATATATATATGATATTGTTGGTTTGTCCAATTACGTTTGAGCCTGTGAAAATGGGGGCACTCTGTAAAAAAAATGGCTGTCATTCCTAAACAGTTAATGCAATATTTTTGTTAAACCCCTTGAATTAAAACTGAAAGTCTACACTTCAATCACATCTTGATTGCTTCATTTCAAATCCATTGTGGTGGTGTACAGAGG
The DNA here is from genome assembly GCA_022985145.1 of Pangasius djambal. Classification (NCBI taxonomy): domain Eukaryota; kingdom Metazoa; phylum Chordata; class Actinopteri; order Siluriformes; family Pangasiidae; genus Pangasius; species Pangasius djambal. Next base: position 2,188,725 of record CM040989.1, on the reverse strand, counting down.
CAAAATGACCAAAATTGGGTCACTGTCCAAACACTTATGGATCCGACTGTAGTTAACTGATATCAACTACATACTAGCGCTTAGCTAGGTCAGACATACATCGATGGATTTTATTTTACTCAAAACATTCTCGAAAGTGACGGTGCTGCGTCAGTACATCTTTCCTGTGAGATGGTGGGGGACTTCTGAAGTGACAGCTAATAATGGAGAATTCAAAACACCTACGCAACTGTCAGTCATTCTAGATTCACATGTCGATCGCCTTTTTTTTTTTATTGAAAAAAAGAAGGCAGCACTTCTTGCAGATTCGTGAGTGCTAACTCGTAGCAGCATACACCAATGCTAGAACGCGACGCTCCTATGCAGAACACGTAAAAGTCCATTAAGCAATTGTAAAAATTTCTAACCACACCTTTAAGTACAGAAGAGAATATGATGGTTAATAAAGACAATTCCAAAGCCAAAGAAGGGATTACACTGTATCGGTGGATTGTCATATACAGTACGTAGACTTCGTTTAGACACCTGAAAGCCACTCTGTACGTTTTTTGACACTGACCTGCGGGTCTCTTGGTCAGGTTGAGACAGTCTGCGTGATAAACCTTTGGACACCCAGGTCTCTTACATGAAACCATCTGCCCACCATCTCCACAGCTGAAGCACTCATCTTCTCGCTCCTTGGTCAGCTCTTGCTGTGACTTGCGCTTTACGTGAGCTTTTCTCTTCATCTTACGGCCCTTGTCATCTGAAGGAGGGTTATTCTGAGATAACATAATAATAATTATAATAATAACAACAATAATAAATGTGGTAATATGTTTAAGAAGTAATTACCTAAGGTACCTATACCTTACAGACCTTTTCATATTATCTTTGGAAGGCTTTTTCAAACGAGACCAAAATACACAAGTTGGAACTGGAAAAACCAAAGAAAACATCCTCTCTACTCTGAATTCCTAGTCGGAAACTTGGCACAGTCGCTTCAACCCCCCCCCGAGTTCAGCAGGTGACCTCGAATCATCACAGCAGATAGTGCTTCTTTACTGTTAAATGACTTACACTCTATCAACATACGGACATATTAGCTTAAATCTATAACACTGACTATCCACGGTTTTTCCCACTTTGTAGCTCGAACGCACAGAGGTCGAAAATGACGTAATGACGTTCCGACTTCTCACTTCTGAGTTCTGACTTCTCACTTCTGAATTAAGTCGAATGCAGTGTTGTTATTAAAAGCTGCAGTATTTTAGGTACTGCTGTCTGAATGAACAGTTAAAAATCCTTTTTTTTAAATTTTTTTTTTTACCTTTGGTCTTACACCAAGAAAGCCACTGCAGTTCGGTGCACCGCATTTACACACAGTCTTCCCGTTGCCCAGACACTCGAGGTTATAGTTGAACGTCAGCTCAGTGCCTTTAGAGAACATATACGCACATCAACGGATATTTATCAGTATATCATTAAAGGTAGAGCTTTGATAAGGATAGCTTCATGTATTTTCCGTGTAGTTGATGCCATAAACGGAGTCCACACTCCTTACCAGCAGGAATGTCCACCAGTGCAAAAAGTCCAACCCGGGTGTCTCCATTTACTGTCCATTTCTGGGTCTCGCAGTTTGGCTGGCAGCTATGGTTCATGAATCTGGCCTGGTTTCCTTTGGGTCCGGCGTCAATTATACGGTCCTACCGGAAAGATATGTAAAACGATAGAGTGCAGCTCTTTCTTGAACACTTGAATGTAAGCTTTAAAGTATCATAAGAGGTGTCACCTTGTCTAGTGTCAGCAGGTAGAAATTCCCAATGTCATTCTCCTGCGCCTGCTTGATCCGAGCTCGGCATTCCTCCTCGTCGATCACCTCGCCGACATACTCGCTTACAAATGCGCCCTGGGGCCAAACAGCGGAAGGCTACAGATTAGACTACACTTGAGACTTGTGTTTTAATCGGAATGAACCGTACTGAGGCATTCATTCCTAAGCCTACCTTCTTGATGTCGTGACAGCAGCGCAGGCCCCAGCCTCGGGACAACGTCCTGAAGATTTCCACCTGCGAGTACTGGCGCTTGGTGAAGCACTGGTTCTGGCACCTCTCCCCCGCCGGGCAGACCTGAGGGTGGCATTCGTAGAGCAGCATGCGGTTGATGCACTCCGAGTCCATGCCGCAGGGGTTCTCATCCGTCGCTTTGCAGTTGCAGCGTGGGATCTCGGATAAGTCGGCTGTAATGATCTGCACTTTGCCGATCGGTCGGTTCACCTATCGGATCGGTCAAGATGAAGTCTGTGGTGCTTCTGCTTGGCGGTTAATTGCTAGAAAAAACACTTCTGTGTGGTTTGATACCTTAATGTGCTTGTAAGGAGGAGGCTTCTTGTCATTTCTCCTGTCCTCCTGGAGCTGCCGGAGTTCCTTCTCTGCCTGCAGTTCTCGGAATCTTTCAGCAGCCTCGTCCAAAGCTAATAAACCAACAACACAATCTGAATTACACCACTTTTTTTTTATAATCTAAGGGAAAAACTTTTAAGGGCAACATCTAGTACTTTTAACCCTCTGAAGTCATGACTCTTTTCATTCATTCATATTCAGTAGGAGCTTTATTCTCGTCAGGATGGTGGTGGATCCGGAGCCTTTCCTGGCAACACTGGGCATGATGCGTGAATACACCCTTTATGAGACACCAGTCCATCACAAGTAACCATGCACAAACACAGCGTTCACAGCTCGGGGCAATTTATCTTACCCAATCCACCTACTGGCATGTTTTTGCGAAGTGGGAGAAAACCAGAGAACCCGGATGAAACCCACATGGAGATGGATAGAACCCAATCTCAGGATTAAACGCAGGAACCTGGAGCTGTGAAGCGATGCTATCCGCAGTGCCACTACTTTATTAATAACTATATTTTAAAACATCCAAGCAACTGAATACCTATTTGTATGGATATCACAACCGATCACTTGCTCTTCATACATGAAATAAATAAATAAATAAATAAAGATCTCATGTAAAACCTGTACACATGACCACAGTCATAAGAAAAGGTACGAATGCTAGCCACATGCCTAACCCTAACTTTTGTAACCTTTCATATAGATTTGTCAGTCTGAAAACTTCACTGGGAAAAAACCATCTCTGGACCTACAATTTCAAGTAAAATACTTCCATACATTTACGTGGACACCATTTTATCGTTTATTTAAGTATAATTTTAGATAGTTTCCACATTTAATCTGATGAAGATTTTGACGCAATACCCATATTGTCACTAACATATAATATAATATTCTTTCACACCAGTGCAGAACAATCAAATCAAACCACTTCTGGCAAAAATGCAAACATAAAGTGGTCTAAACGTCTGCAGACCAATCAGAAGTGGTATGGATCACGTCAAGGAGGAGTTTTAACCAGAGCAAACGGTTTCTGTGACCTATAAGCATATAAAAATAAATAAGCATCACTTGGCAACAGCAGAAACGATAATGAGTTGAATTGATTTGTATATTAACGATACCTTTCCTATAAATGGAGTCGACCCCCTTTCCCATTTTTTCTTTACTGTTGGCGTCTCCTTCCATGTATGGAAAGACCCGAGCTTGGTAGGTCCACAGGTAGTCGTTGGAACCAAAGAAATGGACTGGGAACTCGCCGACGTCGTGCCTCATTCGCAGGATATTTTCTGGAATGTCCTTAGGGTTGCTAACTTCTGCAGGCCACCATCTGACAGAGCACAGAATAAGCTTTATCATCAGAATAAAAAAGATCATCTCTTCATTCCACTATGCTGCCAACATGTGAGCATTCTCAGTATATGGCATGTTTCTTTCTTTAAGAAAAATACCCCATAAATGATTTTGAAAATGAATCTGATTATTAGATTATTATATGTCAGGAAGACAGTCATATAATATATTTGGAAGAGCGTGGAGTTTTGTCAGAGCTGGTGCTGACCTATAGCGACCCACTTTTACCCACACCACTTCTTTGTAGTGTGGTTTCTTCCCGGCTCGACAGTCGTTGCAGAACCAGCTCCCCTCAGGCATGTCGATGTTCAGACACTCACGGTGAAAAGCTGCGGGACAGGACTCGCAGCAGAGCAGGCTGCCTCCTACGATTACAAAGAACCCAGATAGAAAACTTTAATCAGCAGGGGAAAAGTGCAACTGCACCAGCAGACGTGGTTAAAGCAACCGAAGCCATGGCGACTGACCTTCCGAGCAAACAAAGCACCAACTGACGTTGACATGCTCATGATTGCGGCAGCCCTTTCGTGGCATGAAGTGGTTGGGACAGAGGATGCTGTTAGAAGACAAGGCGACGCTGCCAGCAGGGATGCAGTAATCACTAGCGTGGTATGCAACGGGGCATCTTACGCAGTGGATCAGTCGACCTGTCGGGGGTGCAGAAAAGTCATTCACTTGCAGATGCTCATTGATATGCTTCATATAAAGAACTTATTACTGAGTCTGATGTCTTTTAGTCAAGAGGCTTTCAAACACTTTGCACCCAGAAACCCCTGTCAAGGTAAAAAAAAAAAAAAAAAAAGAAATTCATGGTCAGATATTTTTAAATAAATCCAAATATTCAAATATTATGCACATTACACAAACATTTATCATCTTACTTATTTGTTTACTGTCTTAATCATTTATTTACTTATTTTCTTATTTACCATTTTATATATTTACTTGATTGTTTTGCCCATTAGAGATTTTTAATTTCTGAATTTTCCATATATTGTGCTAAAATGGTTCAAAGCATGTAGTATCATCTAAAATATATATATATATATATACACACACATATACAGTTAGGTCCGGAAGTATTTGGACAATGACAGAGGTTTTGTGATTTTGCCTTTATACACCACCACAATGGATTTGAAATAAAACAGTCAAGATGTGATGGAAGTGTAGACTTTCAGCTTTATTTTAAGAGGTTCCACAAAAATATGGCATTTACTATTTAGGAATTACAGCCATTTTAAGAAAAGTACCTCCATTTTCAGGGGCTCAAAGGTATTTGGACAATTGACTGACAAGAAGTTAATTGACCAGGTGCGGTCCATTCCCTCGTTACTTCAAGACAAATGAAACAGATAAAAGGTCTGGAGATCTCAATGCAAGTGAAGGAGGCCATCATTAGGCTGAAAAAACAACATAAATCTATAAGACAGATTGCAAAAACCTTAGGTGTGGCCAAATCAACAGTTGTGTACATTCTTAAAAAGAAGGAAAGCACTGGTGAGCTCAACAACATCGAAAGGCCTGGAAGACCACGGAAGACAACTAAAGTGGATGATCGCAGAATCCTTTCCTTGGTGAAGAAAAACCCCTTCACAACATCAACAGAAGTCAAGAATACTCTGGAGAAGGTCGGCATATCATTGTCAAAATCTACAATCAGGAGACGCCTTCATGAATGTAAATACAGAGGGTTTACAGCAAGGTGCAAACCACTGGGAACATTCAAGAACAGGAAAGCCAGATTAGACTTTGCCAGAAAACATCTAAAAAAGCCTCCCATGTTCTGGAATAAGATTCTTTGGACTGATGAAACCAAGATTAACTTGGAAGAGAAAAGTATGGTGAAAGAAAGGAACAGCTCATGATCCAAAGTATACCACGTCATGTGTCAAACATGGTGGAGGCAGTGTTATGGCATGGGCATGTATGGCTGCCAATGGAACGGGCTCACTGGTGTTTATTGATGATGTGACTGCTGACAGAAGTATCAAGATACATTCTGAGGTGTATAGGGCTTTACTCTCTGCTCACATTCAGCCAAATGCTACAAAACTGATAGGATGCCGCTTCACAGTGCAGGTGGATAATTGAATATTCTGCAATGGCCAAGTCAGTCACCTGATCTCAACCCAATAGAGCTGCTTTTCACTTACTGAAGACAAGACTGAAGGCAGAAAGACCCACAAACAAGCAGCAGCTGAAGGTGGCTGCAGTGAAGCCTGGCAAAGCATCTCCAGGGAGGAAACTCAGAATGTGAGTTTAGAGAACATGGGCTCCAGACTTCAGGCCGTCATTGGCTGCAAAGGATTTTCATCCAAGTATTAAAATTATGGTTATATTTACAATTATGTCACTTTGTCCAGATACCTTTGAGCCCCTGAAAGTGGAGGTACTTTGCTGAAAATGGCTGTAATTCCTAAATGGTAAATGCCATATTTTTGTGGAACCTCTTAAAGCTGAAAGTTTACACGTCCATCACATCTTGATTGTTTTATTTCAAATCCATTGTGGTGGTGTATAAAGACAAAATCACAAAAACTCTGTCATTGTCCAAATACTTCCGGACCTGACTGTATATATATAATTTTGCCTGCTTTGAGTTTCTGTTAGATCCAAGCTGATATTATTTAGATTAAAATGATATCTTAGTGTGACTAGAAAATTTGAAGTGCATTATATTAAACTGATGAAGCAAGTCAATAAGGTTCATATTATAAAACTATTATTATTATTATTATTATTATTATTATTATTGTGATTATTAACAACTAGAACAATTATAGCTGATATCCACCATAATGTTATTAAAAAAATAATAATTAAATTGTGTCACAGGTCCCTGGTAATTATTTTAATTATTTAAACTTAATGGTCACAGATAATCACTCCATATGCACGAGACATATAATAAACCTACTGTAGTTACTTATATTCGTTTGTATGACTGAAAGATTAAGACCTTTAAAAACGGAGGGGTTGTTGGGGTTGGTGATGAAGCAGGCGAGACAAGCATGGAGGGAGCAGCGGAAGCCTCGGTTTAAAGGCACTGTGAGGGCGTGGCTGGCAATGCACTCTCCGTGGTAGAACTTCCCGCAGGCAGGAACCATGCAGCGCCTCACATCGTGTCCCAGCTTCTTACACATGAAACATTCGTGGAGGCCTGGAATTCATACACACCTCTCAGTTCAATCACCACGTACCAGATATAATGAAAGGTAAGTCACTGTTCTACCGATGCGTCTGTGCGATTGTGTCGACGCCTACCAGAAGTGCACTGCTGACACAGAAACCTCCCGGGTGGAGGCTCAGTCAGGCCAACACATTGTGGGTGGAACGTGCTGCAGCACTGGCCTTCACACAGAAGCAGCTCTCCTTGTTTCTCACAAACCTACGCAAACACACATAGGGGTCACAAGGTCCTCAGTTTAATGCTAGCAAAGATGGAAACTATTCCAAATGGTTATGGCTACAATTAGCCATTATGACAAAGCTTCTGGAATAGCACAATAGTAGCACATAGATAATTCTTCTAAAAATATTTTTATGATCTGCTCGTAGTGAAGTGTGCTCACTGCCCCATTCAGCTCCACGGAGTTATTATTGCACCTAGTGGTCAAAAATAGGAACTGCAACAAGCGTTACTGGAGGCCAATTGGGGCGGGAATCACGCTGCCCCATGCTCGCTCTACGAACAATTTCACTGGATGTGAAGCAGAGGAGAGGACAGTTAATAAGAGGGTTGCCAAGAACATGGTTTTTATGCCAAATTGACCTTGTTTCAACACACACAGGCTGAGAAAAAGAAGAGAAATATGTCTCCCGTTTCCAATGACTGAATTCTTTGGGCTAGTTTCAGGTCTTTTGTTTGTAGTTTGTAGTTTTGGCAACCCTGGATTAATGGTATTAGCTCTTCTGGTTGCGCCAACAAAGATACGTCTAAAACTGCTCCGAACGGGCTGCTAGACTGTACGCTGGATGACTGTGTGTTGTCAAATCTCCACTGCCTTTAATGGGGTCCACTAGATAGGAGAGTATAGCAAAAGTCAATTGTCATAGCTTCGCAACATAATTTTGTTCGAGCCCATGTTGCTATTAATGTCATCCTACGTCACCAAAATCTATGTTCACGAGCCGCCGCTGTTATTACTGCGAATCCATCTAAAAGAGAACTGACCTGACAAACACTGTCTTTCAGTAATACGCCACTCCCTTTCTCCACTGAAAGTCTGTTATCAGCAGATTCATTTTTCATCTCAGAGCCGTCATCACTGGGGTCAAATATCTGAATAACGAACAGGAAATATTTTAGTGTGTGGTGCAATCAAGCAGCATTATTCAATTCATTGTTATCGCTTGTAAAGTGGACCTGGAATATCTGCACAGTAACATTATAATCCGAGCACCACATTAGTCTCAGTAAAACACGGCCATAATATAATTTCACGGATAATTCATGAGATGGGTTTTTCAACACAGAGACCTGGACTGACCTCAGTTTCCAGAGTGTATCTGCCATCCTTGGCTGTCTCAGGGTTAAGTGTGTCAGGGTTCGTAGGAGTGATATCTGCCTCCTTCTCAGTACTTTCTGAAATTGGGAGGTTCTCTTCAGGAGTGAATACAGCGGACTGCTTGCTCTTACTTTTGGATTGCCCAAAGCCTGCATTTGGGACAAAATAAAAATTACACAATAGAAACAACAGCCTGATGGAGCCCAGAGATGACATTTATTTTCACGATTCAGTCCTTCAAAATAACAGGAGGGTTGACGTGCTGTAACAATATGTAATTGTGGAGGATAATTATATGAGTCTGTGCAATAAACACTTGTTAAACATGCTGTAAGACAAATATTTACATCAAGGTTAGCATTATCATAGTTGTAACTGGCGAAAGGAAAATCATATATTTCAAATCTAAGGCTCCGTCAGTGAAATATGTCATCTGCCGTCTCTTTGATAAGCTGTCAGTGAGACATTTGAGAACTTTTTAAAATAATGAACCTGAATTTGAAATATTCACCCACTGACCAACCTGAATGAGCAGCATGTCCTGAAGAACTGTTCCTAAGGGATTTCACCTACCAGAGAATTAGATTAGATTAATTATTCTCCTGAACCATAGATGAATATCAGAAAAACTGACAACTAGTCTAAAGTTGTAAAATCCGGTCACACGAACCTTCTTTTTTGGTGTCAGAATTGGTTCGGCTTCGATTGAACTCTCGAGAATTTTCTTGGTGGGTTTCCTTTGCCTCTTTGTGCTTAAACAGATAGCATCGCCTAAGCAACAACAAAGAGCTTGTGACATATTTATAACTCATAGCATAAGAACGGGAATAAGATCTTGCTTCAACAAATACAAAATATACACCTTAATGCTGTTAAGCTTTTTCTTCAGTGCAGTCAATTACTTCTGCTTCCTTTTCCTTCCATGTTTCCTTGCTATTTGTACTAATAGTCATCTCGTGACTGTTACTATACGTGTGCGGCCTATAAAAAGGTCCCCGCTACGTTACGCTTGTCCTCTGGCCATCAACCTGAGTGACCTAGACGACCAGATGGTGGTTCTCCACCCAGTCGTAGGACAACTTCCACATTTTCTTTCGTTCTATCTCATTTCTATCGTTCCGGACAGTCAGGCATTTTTCCTAGTCGATCGAAGTCATGTATCAAAGTCATCACAGGGCTTCGTAACGCATCCTGATGGCACACCTTGCCAGACGATAATAGACAGCACTCAAATATTACCAATACCACACTTTATTAAGAAGAAGAATCAGTCCGAGTATTATTTGAGAAAGAGTAACACTCAAGTCCTGACACTGTTCTTGACTCAGGATGAGAATCACTCATCATTCTGATACCCTTATCTACTGAGGATGAGAAATACTCATGGTGCTGATACTGTACTATTTTGAGGATAATATTCGCTCAGACTCTTATTCTAGCGAGGGTGAGAATCGCTCGAACTCACCACAGAGCACGCCAGGTGGGACAAAGAACATTCAGTCTGTAAAATCTGGTCAGAGTAGACAGTGAACTGTTCACAGTTTCACAAAGTGTCACTGAGCATTCAGCCAACACCGGAATGGTCTGAGGTGCAGCATTCCCAGTTTTACCACTGTAGCTGCTGCTGTCAACATCTCAGGCAGAAAGTCTACATATAGGCAGGGTGTGTGGCCAGTCATCATTTCCTGACTGCCATTATATAGCACCGTCTTCCATCAGAAAGGCTCGTATAGCCCATGAGCCGAGCTTCGTGTCTGCGAAGTGCACACTTCTAAGGTGTCAAATGGCTTCTCTCTCAATTGCGTCCAAGAGCTTCCATAAATGAGATCAGGAGCTCTGTCTGGCATGCACTGGCTGCTAGAACCCTCCATATAGCAACAAGTCCTGCAGATAGGGGAGAACACATAAACTGCAGAGTCTTCTGTTTGTTTTTTCCCTTCTCTTCCTAACGGGTTCTGTAGCCGTATATGCTGTTCGCATTGCTCCTCACTGCAGCCACGCAGCGTCAGAGGAAGGCGACGAATAGACAGCTGTATTTCCATTTCTAGTTAGGCTATATGTAAGTGCCTGTCTCAAATGCTCAGTGTCTTGAATCCACTTTCTCAACTCTTCGAAAAGATGTAGCTAGGCTATCCTTCAGTAGTACTCGACAAAGAAATGAGCAAACGGGAAAACTCCAAAGGAAGTTCCGAAGGAAACCGGCCTGACCGGAAAGGGCGGAAAGTAAGACAGTAAGTAAGAGGGTAATATTTAATGGTAATGATAATGATCTGATGGAAACCCATACTACAATCCACACTATGTACACTATATGGCCAAAAGTTTGTGGACATCTGACATCACACACACACACACACATGTGCTTCTTCCTCAAACTGTTTGCCACAAAGTCTGAAGCACACAATTGTATAGAACGTCTCTGTGTGCTGTAGCGTTACAGTTTCCCTTCACTGGAACTAAGAGGCCCAAACCTGTTCCAGCATGACGATGCCCCTGTGCACAAAGCGAGCTCCATGAAGACATGGTGTGTGAAGGTTGGAGCGGAAGAACTCGAGTGTCCTGCACAGAGCCCTGACCTCAACCCCACTGAACACCTTTGGGATGAACTGGAACACCGACTGCACCCCAGACCTCCTCACATCCCAACATCGGTGTCTGACCTCACTAATGCTCTTGTAGCTGAATGAACACAAATCCCGGCAGCCACGCTCCAACATCTAGTGGAAAGCCTTCCCAGAAGAGTGGAGGATATTATAACAGCAAAGAAGGGATGGAACTGGGATGGTCAATAAGCATGTATGAGTGTTATTGTCAGGTGTCCACAAACTTTTGGCCATATAGTGTATTCTTCTGAACTAAGATCAATGCCATTTCTTGACAAAAAAAATGGCTAAGGACACAACATCTGGACAGAATTGCTGAACTTTTAGATTTTTTTTTTTATACATACATAATTACTTACCAGTGGTGGAACAATTCTGAACCAGAAGCTGTTCCTTAAAACAATTTTCTCCATATGGGGAGGTTTCTGTTTCTGGAGGCGGAGTAAGTGTGTCTACAGCCATAACCTGAGTCTCTTCACATGGAGTATTTTCTATCATGGGAGGAGTCTTAGACCTCTCTTCAGGGGGAGGAGTCTGAATTTCTGGTAAGGGGTTCGGCACACATTGTATTGCTCCTTGGTGTCGCTGTATGCCTGAAGATTTCTCAGTGATATTAACGGAACTGTTTTTAATAACCTGGGAAAGACAATTGATATTTGGTATATGAAGGAATCTCAGGATTAAAAACGAGCAGGAAAAAACCAGCAAAAAAAAAAAAACCAAACTACCTTCTGCAAGGATTCTGGCTGCTTTTTCGCTTTCTTCTTAGTGGCAAATATGTGATCGTATTCCTCTGTCCACTCTATGAGTCTTTTGCTCGGTTTTCTGATACGTTTGCTCTCTGGCAAAGACAAACTCAGAGTCATGATAAACAGACAAAACTGTTAGGACCTAATTACATTTCTTCTAGCACTCATCTTACCTGTGGGGAAACTAGAAACCTCACAGGTATTCGGAGTTATGCTCGCTGTGTTTACGGATATCTCTGCTGCTGATGCAGAAGATGGCGAAGTTGTCTTTTCAGCACCAGGCTCCACAACCCTTTTCTGCTCTGAAGGCAACATTTGTGGTTGTCCTGGTGCTTGGTCACTTCTGATCTCTGCTTGCAACACCTTTTTATTATCCTGCTCAAACTTCTGCCAGCGTTTTTTTGGTACACTGCCAAAAAAACTATTCTCAGAGTCCTCGGTGAGGAGTTTGCACCCCAGGGTCTGTGTGTTATCTGACTTCCTGCTACACGCGTGTGTAGACAACTCGGAAGGCACGTAAACGTTATTAAGACTCTTCTTCACAACTGGCTGACTCTTTCTGCTAGCTTTTTTAGCAGATTTTGGGACAGCAGAAATGCTCTGGCATTGCTGAACAACACAACCATTGACCTCTCTCACATCAGGATCAAACTTCGCATTTGCTTTGTTTTGTTTGGTCTTAAAACTAGACGTTTTGCTCTGTCCATACTTCCTAAGACCTGGCAATTTGCAGCGGTCCTTATCATCTTTAACGTGACAACTTTTCAGACCTTCTTCTGAAATCATGGACGGTTCCTCTTTAATGAGCTTTTTTGTAGGTAAAGCTTCCATGACCAAGGGTCGGCCATCTTTTTCTCGACTATCATGTATATCCTTTAACAACATCAGGAATGTGCTATATTTATAGTTTGCATCTGGATGAAACGTTGTGGACTTTCCATTTCTTTCATTTTCCAGTGACTTGAAGGTTATTTCTTTCATGTCTTCACCGTCTTGTATATTGACACGAAACGGAGATGCCGTAGAAAACATTGACAGCTCAGACACTCGATTCTCTTGTTTCAGTTCGGCTGCATTAAAGCCAACTGGTTCAGAAGATATCAAACAAGATTCGTCCTCTGATTTGACAGCAACTTTGTTGTCTTCCAAATCAGATGGATTTAGAGACGCCTTGGATTTGCCGTTAGATTTTACATCTGCTTTTAAATCAGGCCCTGCTGAAATTTTCTGGCGGGTCGATTTTACTTTTGTCTTTTCGGAAGACACACATCTTGTTACAAATACATCGTTCTCAGTCTCACTTGGCAGCGTTTGTTTAAGATCTTGGCTAGACAGCTGCTGGAGCTGAGCGTCTTCCATTGCTTTGAGTGCTCTAGTCATTAATCGACTGCTAGCTGGAAGACATGCAACTCTCTTGTCAAGAGTGGCTTTCTTGGCTTCTACAGATTGGTGTTCAGATCCTGTGACTTGGTTGTCTCTGGACTTCAGACTTGCCGACTCGGGTATCTTGATCTTACATGATACCTTACCAAAGGAGCAATTAACAGATTTAATCCCCGCACGACTAAATACCCCACTGGTTTGTCCTTTTCCAGCTTTGCTGAACCACAGACCGCCTTGGACTTCGATATTTTTCTTTGCTTCTTTATCATTTCGGCTTGCGACTTGTCTTACAGGCTGATCAGTCCTGGAGTTCAGGGAGGATCGGCCACTGCCTTTGGGACATCGGCGGATTTGCGGCACAGAGTCGATGTCGGAATAGGGACTGTCCACCACTTCTTCTGTCTCGGTCTTTTCACAGACAAACTTGTCATACTTTGTAAAAAACACTGCTGAGGACTTTCTTTGCTTCTTTTTGCATTTAGATTTAATCAAAAAGTTTTGGTCTTTATGTGAAATCTTCCCATTGGCTTGGCAGCTGTTTCCAGGAATTCCCAGGAGCAACCGAGATTTAGATACCTTGTCCTGACCTTTCGTGTTTTCCTCAACTGA
>CM040989.1:2153967-2175030 GCA_022985145.1 Pangasius djambal | reverse complement strand
CACAAGATTAACAATTAAAGTTCAAATATTAACGATGAAGAATTTTCAGCTTGGTCTTACCCCTCTCTTTGGACCAGGGAGATTGTGAAACTGATATTCACCAACAAATATATGCATGGCTTTCTCAGAGACCCAGGCCAGTTCTTCAGGTTCCCCAAATGTCTTGATGTAATACTGACGACAGGGCGTATCACTCGGCTCTGACGAACCACAGCACAGAACAAAAGAAAACGCTTAAGGATTTACTTCTACGGTTAAAAAGTCAATCATGTAGTTCCCGCTTTTTTTTTTTTGCACAAGTACGACTTAACTCTTTAAATCAGATTACTGATTTAACTGATTATAATGATTATAGAACTGATTATACGACACCAATGTTTAGCACTCATAATAAACAACTGTATTAACTAAAAAAAAGTGAGTAACTAAAATGCAAAATGTGCCACCGCAGTGTTCTATTCCACATTTAACCTACCAACAGATAACATTTTGTAATAATTTGCAATGTCAGCATTGCAAGTCAGGCTTTAAAATGTTGCAGGAAACTTCACCTACAACCACGTAATTGACAGCGTCTAAGATCTTAATAACTCATTACAAGAATAAGATGATTTTTTTTTGTCTTTGACAGAAATGAATATACCTTTTATTCTGTGATACGTTTCCAGTGCAGGATTGATGGTCACGCGACATGGCCACCACGGTCTACGGTTGAACTTGGCCCATATAACTTCACCTTCTAGGTACTTTACTGGTGGAAGAGCCTTTGACTTTGAGTTGTTTATCTGCTAACAGAAAATTTCGTTTTGCTTAAAATTAATTTCATACAAGAAACAAGCATCTATTTGTGTATAGGGTAACAGATATCTCTCAAAAATAATCTTTATAAAAAAAAATTACTACAAGTAGTTACAAGTGTTTAATTATATTGTTATAATCCAATTCTCCAGTTAAGACTTTCTATTGGCTGTAAGCTAGCACTTGAATTTAACCATAATGCTGGACGTGACCTTTCAGCAAAAGCTTTCTGTCGCAATTAAATACTTCTTAGTTTATTTATAGGCATGACATAAATCCCACTGACACAAAGGAAAAAAGAAAAAAACAACAGGCTTAGAGACATCCGGCACAGAACTTGGATGAGGTCTGTTTTTGGAAACTAGTACTTCATGTGACTCTAATCAACTTGATTTCATTAAGCCACAGTATATGAACCTGAAGTCAAAGGGAGCTGTCGTAGTGCAAATAACCAAACAGGCTAACTAGCTAGGAAGCTAATCAGGTATAGTTAACATGGGATCTTCAGTTTTATCTAAAGTGACCGATGCAGCAGTGCTTTAGTACTTTAGTCTGCCCAGTTCTCCCACCTCCTCATCCGTACACTCTGCTCAAACAGCTCAGCTTCCAAAGTTTCAACTTTCATGCTAATACCACCGTCCAGGCCATCGCGCTCATCATCTCATACACTGCTAACTAGCCAAGCCGCGTGTCTGGGTTAGCATTGCATTCTGGACCTTTTAGTCCGATGTTTGCGGTCTCCACTACTTTTTACGTTGGATTTCTCATTAATATGACGTTGAATATTGCTGAAAAATGGTGAGCGAGAAAAGAAGTACTTGTGATTTTGTTTTTAGGAGTGAAAAAAAAAACCCAGCAAAATATTATATCCCTTATTATGTCTGAGACTAATTGTTTTTCCTCTGATTAAAAGCCACTGTAATAATAAATTGATGCTGCATTTTCGGTAACAGGAATACCAAAAATACAGCATCAATCAACAAATTAGCATCAGAATCGCTAAACAAATCACAAATATTTGAATATAAACATGTGTTTCAAGGTGCAGCTTTCCATTAAGGACTGCGGTGTGAAAGCTTTAATTTTAACGGTTAATTTTAAGATTACATTACGCTTTTTGCAAAACTCATTCCTTAGTAAGGCTGTGTTTGACTATTCTTCATCGGGGTTGGTAAATCTTCTGAAGTGTGGAATTTCTCTTTAATCAATGTAGCTTTTGACAATATAGAAGTAAAGATGCTTGGGTTTGGATGTGACTTCAAAACCTACACAGAAGCAGAAGATTAGAATGAGAACTTGCCGTGGTAACGTCATCACGGATGCACTCCTGAGAGGCTGGATCGCCGTCGCCACCTGACTCTCCCTCATGGTTTTCATCACGTTTCACTGACATACAGGCCTTTGTTCTTCTTTTGCCTTTAGACAGACTATGGTGTCTATCCACAACGCTGAATTTTTGCTTTAGATTTGTAGGTGTAGCAATATCATTTACAGCACTGCTACACGGCTTTTCAAGTGAAGACCTTGGGCCCGTGTCCTCATCTTCCTCCTCATCCTCAAACAAAATTGACTCAAAGTGTAATCCATTTGCAAATGGACTGGACGAATCGAGACTGAACGCTGGACTGGGAGGAGACATGCAAGTGTTATTGTCAGTTCTAGTGTCAGGCAAAGCTGTGTCCATGTTTTGTAACAGAGATGGGTTAGTGAGCTTAAAGTGCCATGGAGTCAGCTCATTCCTGTGGCCCTTGCTGATCCCTGTATGTGAAAAACAGATCCACAAAGTTCTCCCTGAAGGTCTGGGGGCTTTTCAAGGAACTGTAAGGTAGTCAGTAGTCCTTAGTTCTGCACCGCTAAGTGGAAGTGAGACTTGAAGGCTGGGCTTGAGGCCAGGCGCCTTGACTAAGACGGGTGACGTTTTCCATGTGATGAGGATTTTCAACGCTTCTGGAGGACTGCTGATGATCCGAGCATCTGTACTGGCCTCTTGCCTCAGAGACAACTGGGAGACAATTCATTCAGTTAACATTTGTGAAATATGACAGATCAATATATGATAGTTTATTACCTACACTGATTTGCCCATTCATAAGGTATTCCTACCAAATAGGTGTATGTCATAGGTATAGAATTACTACATGTTTGTGAGGGAAGGATGTGTGCTAGTGGTGCACTTTGTGAATATACAATTACTGACTGTAGTCCATTTGGAGCTATGCACAATGTCAGCCCCACATCCATAAATGCAATAAAAGCACCAAAGAACCATGTCTGACTAGATGCTATTTGGAAGATGGACCATTCCCATCATAGCAGAGTCAAAAGTGGTCATAGGTGTTGAGGTGTACAGTTGGTTGGGGGTTTAAAGCTCTGTGTGTACTTACTGTGCACTTTGTATAAGATACAAAGCTGGGATTCCAGTACAATGTGCACACTCACACATTCACACACACGTTCACACCTGGGGGCAATCTACGCTGTATTCGAATTAACTCAGAAGTAAGAAGTCGGAACTCTGAATTACTACAAATTGAGGGGAAGAAACATGGAGGCTTTCGTGCTCATCTTTTATTAGCATCAGGCTAGCCAGCTAACTGTAATAAGTGATGTATATTTTCCTCCAAAAACAGCGAACTGTACAATCAGTGTTTTAGATTTAACAAGAGAATATGCTGATTGGCCAAAAGCAAATACTAGCATATGCTGTATAACTCATTTAACAGTAAAAAGTGCTATCTTGTTTACTGTTGATGCTGTGAGCGGCCATGTTGTTTTGACGTCACTTGCTGAACTCTGGGTTGAGGAGACCGCCCCAAGAAATTCTGAGTTGAGGGAGCGTTTTCTTTGATTTGTTTTTTTTTTTTGTTTGTTTTTTTTTCTTAGTCACAGCCTGGAATTTCAACTGAATGCAGCGCTAGTGTAACCAGTCCACCGATCGTGTTTTGGACGGTGTGAGGAAACCAGAGAACCCAGAGGAAACCTGCACAAACACGAGAAGAACATGTGAAACTCCACGCTGGCAGTAAGTCAGGATCGACCTGGAGCTGTGGGGTGCCAACGCATACAATACAGAATACAGATGCCATTCGCTATTTCTTCTAAACGTCCTTTACACAACCGTGCCAGTGTCATGTCAGTGCTGTGCTCAGAAAGGTCAACACACACACCACTGGGTAAGCGGTGGTCCTCATGTGGACCAACAAAGTGCACCTTTGCCAATCAGTATAGCTTACATGGACGTTGCTGAAACGCTGAATGAACGTGCAGCAGGACTTCTGCTGTGTGTGTGTGTGTGTGTGTGTGTGTGTGTAGCCGCCCTTGCGTGCTCCGAGGCGCACATGTATGACACACTCTAGTGACGAGTGCAAGTCTGTCATCTTTCAGAGGAAGTGAAGAAGTTAAACGCAGTTAAGATACAGATATCGCGCGCGCTTTGGAAAGCGTACAGGGCAGGCAGCTCGAGCGAGGTTCTTCTCTCATTAGACATTTAGCCTGATACCGTTCTTTTAGTTCACACACACACCCACACACACACACACACACACACACACACTACACACAACCTTACAGTGATCAACCTGCAAACAATTCCGTTATAATAAACCGTGTTGTTAAGGAAATACGTCCAGAATCTTACCATTCACATTTCGCACGCGCTCGTGGACACCGAAAATCCTGCGCTTTTGCAGTCGAAATGGCCTTTTTCCCAAATGTGTGAGAGCCTCAGCAAATCCCAGCAGCAGCAGCAGCAGCAGCACTAGGCCGAGAAACCTGAGCACATATTCTTGACAGTGACGCTAGCGGCCCCTTTCTAAACCAAACCAAAGAAACAGAGCAAAACACGTCCATTACACACACACACACACATATACACACACACACGGTAATACAAACGCGCTCCCCTGCGCGTGACTCACAAACACGTTACCGGTGGCTCTTACTTTCTCTCCATTGAAACGGTGATGGTTTCCTCTGCGTGCCGACCTGCCCCCGGTTGTGTCTCGAGCCCCTGCCTGTGTGTGTGTGTGTGTGTGTGTGAACAGCCAATCCGTCGCAGCTCTCCAGCCTCGCTGTCCTGCGCTACATTTGTTACTTTAACACTTCCTAAAAACACACCTGCTACATATTATGAT
The DNA here is from genome assembly GCA_022985145.1 of Pangasius djambal. Lineage (NCBI taxonomy): Eukaryota > Metazoa > Chordata > Actinopteri > Siluriformes > Pangasiidae > Pangasius > Pangasius djambal. The sequence continues at coordinate 2,170,099 of CM040989.1, read as the reverse complement.
TATGATTATGAATATTGATCTTCTTCTTCTTCCAAGTCATTCACCTTTAAAAGTGCTTTGAAGTCACGTCATCAATTAGACACATGTGGGCTTAGGCAGCTGCTGTGCACGCGGGCTTTCGGGATGGAAACATGGCTCAGGTTATAATAATGTTAAAAAGAAAAAAAAAAAGCAGTGTGTCGTGTTTAGGAGGTACCGGTGTGACACGAGCTGTTCACTCGTTCGGTGGTTACTCGGGACCGAGTCCTGGGCAGGCGCTTCAAAATGGAGTCTGCTCCCGAAACAGGCCACAAAGTGTTAACATCTCTGATGGCAGAGTGCGATAAAGCCGACACACTGGAGAAGTTCATGAAGCTGCCTTGCAAAGACGCGACGTTTTAACGTCAAGCGCGAGCTCCATGCAGCTCCATCAGAGGGCGAAGGAGGCCATTTTGGCAATCAATGCCACTGTTTACAGTGTTCCAGACTGATATCAGCTGTAAAGCTGTTTAATCCAAACACATAAAGCTGTGTGTGTGTGTGTGTGTGTGTGCGTGCGCGCGCCTAAAACCAGGGCACACCTCATAATAAACCATGCTCCGAGTGGAATTAAATAGAGTTGTGTGCATGTGTGTGTGTGTGTGTGTGCATGTGTGGAATTCCCATTTACGCTTTCAGGCACTACATTTCACACACAATCTGTTTAACACCCTGCCATTTTTCTTTAAGGAGGTGGGGAAATGGAGGAGCCGACACCATCTTCTACCAGTCCACCATGTTACCTCAAGCCACAGTGAAACACAAGCAGAAAGAAAGGAGGAAAGAAAGAAAGAAAGAGAGCAAGAAGGGCGCGGATCATCAAAACGAGCTTGTATTTGTCCCTATCGAGAGCTCTTGTGCAGAAGGGCTCGGGCTCATTTTAGACTCCTGGCTGCACAGAGGGCTCAGTTTGAAATATTCCTCCCCTTGCTTTTTTTTTTTTTTTAATGACTGCTTTCGCTTTGTTCATCAGAAACTAATCTTTTTACCTTCAAGCCCCCTGTTGCCTGCAAACCGAATTACGATTGCAGTGAAAACAGAGAAAAGACCATTGATTTCTCCAGGACTAGAGGTGTAACTGGTGTGACTTTTTTTTTTTTTCCTGCACGCTCTTGAAGGAACTCCTGACCAATCCCACTTCCTCCTGTAGTTAATTTTGTTTGTACCAACCCATGGTATGAACCTGGTTCTATTTCTCAAAATATAAAGAAATAATTCATTTGAACCAGGATAAGCAGCGTAATGACCTTCCCCTTTAACTCGCTTTGCTTGGCGTTACCACTAGAGGGAGTAATACACGCATGGGAGATAAGTGAAACGAAGTAGAGCAAGAGGAATCCACGTTTGTTCACGAGCGAACAGGAACAGCTCGGGAGGATGCTCTCAGCTTCCAGCTTCCAGCTTCAGGCGAGCAGAGCGTAATTCACGCAATTCTTTGGTACGGTATTGTTGATTCATTTGAATGTTCAATGTTTAGTTAATGCAGTGGATGTTTGTTAATGTAAATGTTGTTTGTTTGTTTTCTTTGTAGGTTTACAGTGCCATGGTGCTGTGATGAAGTGAAGTGCGGTGACTTGTGGCCAAGTATGGTGACCCATACTCGGAATTTGTGCTCTGCATTTAACCCATCCAAGTGCACACACACAGTAGTGAACACACACACACACACACACACACACACACACACACACACACCCGTGAACACACACCCGGAGCAGTGGGCAGCCTTTTTTTTTTTTAGCAGTTGGGGGTTCGGTGCCTTGCTCAAGGGTCTCACCTCAGTCGTGGTATTGAGGGTGGACGAGAGCGCTGGTCATTCACCCACAACCTTCAGGTTCACCTTCGGGTTACAAGTCCAACTCGCGAACCATTAGGCCACGACTGCCCTTGTCTTATTGATCTTGTTGTTATGGTGCTATGAAGTCAGTCAGTGATGCATGGAGAGAATTTGCACCAAAGAACTGAGGCAACGAATACTTCAGTAGTGAAGTTTATTGCATCTGAGGAAATAAATCGAAGGGACTCTGTGCCTCATCTTTTTCCACGCTGAAGGGCTGCTACAAGCAGTTCCTGAAGATGAACGAACGAATGAATGAACTCATGAATGATTTCTGGCCCATGTTAAGCAGCGACACCTTTCTTCGTCCCACCTGCTATATATCTGGCCCCCTGCTCTCAGACGCATGACAGTAAAACCACCCACTCCTGTGACATTTCTGTCATGTCTCATGGGATCCTAGTCCTAAAGCACACCTCGACTCTAAACAACCTCCTCTGCTGAAATTGCATATGCCTCAGATGCTGCCTTCGAGAGAAGCTGTAGCTGTAGCTTTTTGACTGGAAAAATGGAAACACAAGCCTGAGCCAGGAACTACCAAGATCCATCGCACGAAAATATTCAGAATCACAGCTTTTTTTTTTTTTTTTATGTATATTTGATTATTATACAAAGAATTCTTTAAATTATTATTCGATTCAATTCAATTTTATTTGTATAGCGCTTTTAACAATGGACACTGTCACAAAGCAGCTTTACAGAAATAAATGGATTCACAAAAAATATATTGTAAATATTTGAATTTATCCCTGTGAATTTATCCCTAATGAGCGAGCCGGTGGCGACGGTGGCGAGGGAAAAACTCCCTGAGACCACATGAGGAAGAAACCTTGAGAGGAACCAGGCTCAAAAGGGAACCCGTCCTCATCTGGGTGCAGCGGATAGTGTGATTATAAATAAACCCCTTCGATTATTGTGTACTATAAGCACAAATAGTGCAGTTGTGCAACCAATAAATTCATCACAGTTTAAAAAAAACTTTTGTTATATTCTGCGATAGAAACCTCGTTGGTGGTTGCCCCCCCTTGCACAAAACTGCGATGACTGACAATGTAACATAAACGGTGTGCAACGAAGTTCTTAGTAATAAACGACTATATGTATACCTTGTTTAATGTGAACATTACCTGAGGCTCTTGACCTGTATCCGCATGATTTTATGCATTGTGCTGCTGTCACATGATCGAATGATTGGATAACTGCATAAATGAGCAGGTGTACAGGTGTTCCTAATAAAGTGGACATGAGTGTATGTTTTTCAGTGAGCAGGTATGCGGAGGAGGACGAGGAGGCGGAGTAATAACAGTGGTATAACTTGTTAATAAAACAATTTTCATACGTCTGGGTTTCAGCTGAATGTGTGTCAATAATTAAATACATATGGAGATCATGAATGGTTCTCTAGCCGATGACGCCAGCTGCTGGAGTGAAATCTACGCCAGCCACTGGTGATGATTCTCACAAACTATGCAACATGGACGTCCTCTGACACATTGAACAATATATGTATACAATATATACACTGTATGTATACATGCTACCACATGTGTGTGTCTGTATGTATATTATATAGAAAGTGGTTTCATTTAGCATTTTTATTCAACTGTTTGGAGAAAAACCTCAATGTAAATATACCAAATGTAAGTCTTTTTAACATGTATAAAGTTCTATGTCAGTGTTAAAGTGTAGAAGCAGAATGCAGTAATACATTTGGTTCATAGGGGGCGCTAAAACTCAAGCAAAGTGTTCAGTTACCGCTCTAAAGTCTGTTTCGATGCTTGGTCAGAGATCATGTCTTCAATAGATTGTTCATCAAAACAAAGTTTGTGATATTTGCTCGACAATACTTTCCTGTGTACTTTAAAGCTGGAAGATCTTATTAAACATATGTCAAACGTAAATAATGTACAACATGTGGGAGAACATAAGAAACCTCGATTGTTATACAGATGTTATATACCTTTGAGCCCTCATGGAAATTAAATTAGCCAGGGGAAGTGAAATAATGATTCAATTAGATTCAGTTCATTGCGTTTTATTGGCATGAAAAAGGTACATTTGAATCACTAAAGCTTGTGTTGTAAAGAATGTAAATATGATAAATTTACACACACACACACCCTCTCTCTCTCTCTCTCTCTCTCTCTCTCTCTCTCTCTCTCTCTCTCTCTCTCTATCGATTCTGCCCATTCTGTCATCAATATTTGGGTGATTTTTGGTGGCTCTAATTTTGCAAGTTTACATACTTCATAGATGCCATCAGCACTGTACTGTTTAGCAGCTGGCAGAGTGTTACTGTACTAAATTTGAGCCCATTTTGCTATTTTTTTCCTATTTAAAGTTGCGGTGGATCCAGAGCCTATCCCAGGAACATGTGAAAATACACCCTGGATGGGACCCCCAGTCCATTGCAGATTACACACACCTCAAATTGCATATTAATGGGCAATAAATGGAAAGTTTAAGGTTCCTTTCCTCCAATATTTACAGCAAAATGGTCTCAAAATATTGACGTTTTTGGGAGGTGGGTGGAAGGGCTGTAGTCGAGACTGCCATTGTCAAGACCAGGACTATCTGCGATCGAGTCAAGACTGATTCTCAAGGGGGTCAAAGTCAAGTCAAGATCGAGTCCAAATGAACGAGAGACAGAGTCAAGAACAAATTTGTGCTTAATTTGTGCACTTTGCCAATTATTAAGCTGTTTTCTAGAAGTAGGAGTTACTTCTTGTCAAACTTTGTGCATGCAAAATGAAAAAACCTTGTTTTTACAAACTCTCAGTTGAAACCAAGACTGTATTTAGCGAGAGCAATGCTCAAAACCGAGACAAGTACAAGTCAATACAGAAAATGTCTCGAGACCTGATTCGAGTCCTACAGCCCCAGCCCAGTGAGGAAACCAGAGAACCCAGAGGAAACCGACACAGACACAAGGAAAACATGCACGGAAACTCCACATAGCCAGTAACGCAAGCTCAGGTTCATCATCAGAGGCAAGTAGAGCTCAGTGCCAATGGTGTTGATGGGGATGCCTCCATCGCCAACAAGTCTAGTCCTAATTGTACCCTTAAAATATACCTTGACCGTATATGGATCAATGCCAAAATATATTCAGTCCATCTGGTGGTGACAAGGATAAGTCCATACAATCTCTACATTTAATCTCTTATCTTTGGGTTATTACACTAACAAGAATTTCCTACAGACAGACTGACAGATGGACTGATGGCAAAAAAAAACTCTTAGATAGCAGAAAATAGTCCTTGAGTTCCTGTTAAACATGAACACGTTAGAACATCTCTGTATGACAAATAGGAAGAAAAACTATATCGGACATTTGACCTTGCTGTGACCTTGACTCTGTTTGGGTCAATTCCAAAATCTAGTTGATTTGCTGGTTACAATGATATATTCCTTCAAACATTCAACCACTCTTTCTTGAGATATTGCACTAACGAGAATCTTGGATGGACACATGGACAACTCAGAAACATAACAAAACCCCACCTAGTGGAGGAGGCAAAACATCAGCACTTTTCAGCTTTAAGGGATATTTTGCAGTTTTTAGCGCCCTCTGGTGCCTGCAAACTGAATTACGTTTACAATAAAAGCATTGACAAGACTTGCCTTTCCTCACAGGCTAGAGGTGTATGTGGGACAGTTTTGTTTCTGTTCCACTCCTGCCCACTCCTGAAGGAATTGTGAGCAATCCTGCCTTCCCAATGTAGCCTCAGATTCCTGTTCTTGGCTGACAGGAGTGGAACCAAATGTGGTCCTCTGCTGTTGTAGCCTACCTGCCTCAAATTTCCATGTGTTGTGCATTCTGAGATGATATTCTGCTCACCATGGGTGTAAAGACTGGTTATTTGAGCTGCCATAGCCTTCCTGTCAGCTCAAACCAGTCTGGCCATTCTGACCTCTGACCTCCAAGAAGACATTCCCGCCTGCAGAACTGATGCTCACTGGATGTTTTTCGCACCATTCTGTGTAAACTCTAGAGACTGCTCTGTGTCTGAGATCACATTTTTTCCACATTCTGATGTTTTTTTCTTGAAATTGTGAAATTGTTAAAACATGAAATTGTTAAAAGTGTAGAAGCAGAATGCAATAATAAATTTGGTCGGTGGGGGGGCGCTACAACTCAACAAAAGTGTTCAGTTGCTCTTCTGGAGAGTGTTTCAATGCTCATCCAAAGATCATGACTTCACTAGAAATAAGACAGAACACATCCAAACTCAGTAGAATGCTCTTTTAAACCAGTATATCACATACACTGTGATATTAAAATGTAATATTTAGTATACAGTACTTTACTCAGAGGTGTCAGTTCTTATTAAACATATATTGTTAAACTTGTATAAAATATGGGCATACATAAGAAACGTCAATTGTTATACATGATGTTATACATTTTTGAGCCCTCATGGAAACCAAATTAGCCAGGGGAAGTGAAATACCTTCCGTTATTTCCTGTTGAAATCATACTACTACCTGCTTTCATGGTAATACTTAAAATCATCTGGAACACTAAAGGGGAAATATTGTGGACCTTAACTGTGAAAATCTCCAGATCTCCAATCTCCAAATCATCATTCACCAATCACCAAAACTCCAGTGTCCAAATAATCAAATCTCCAATTTCTATATCTTCTAGTCTTCAAATCATCAATTATCAAATCTCCAATCTTCCAATCTCCAGATTTCCAATCACCAAATCTTCAAATCATCAAATCTCCATTCTCCAAATCTCAAACTTTCTTTACTGTATTATGGTCCATTTTGGTTTCATATTTGTAGTCATAGTGTGTGTGTGTGTGTGTGTGTGTGTGTGTGTGTGTGTGTTGAGATTCCACACTCTTCCCCCAACCCCTGACCCCTAACTATCCCAGCTGTCAGCTGTCTCCACTTGTGACAGCTCTGTCTCTCTCTCTCACATTCCTTCATTTCAACTAAATTCGATTCAGTTCGATTCCATCTGATTTGATTTGATTCGATTCGATTCGCTTTGATTCAATTCATTGGGCATGACAAGAGTACATTTGAATCAGAGAAGCTAGTTTTGCAAAGCCTAAATGTAAATATTATAAATAAATTAAGAACTTCTTATTTTATTGTATGTAAACTCTCTCTCTCTCTCTCTCTCTCTCTCTGTCTCTCGTACACACACACACACACACACGCGCGCGCACACACACCATGACTACAATTGACTAACTTTTTCAGCAGGGACACTGGACTTTGAACAAGGACATAAAGAGGGAAATAAAGGTTCATGCTTTAAATGAAGTGCTATTTAATTCCTTTCAAATTTCAGAAGGACTAAAGATGATCCAAAATCTTTTTTTTTTTTGTTGACCAATATAAATATAACACAGAAAATAAGTACCATATGAAACCGTAGGAAAATCATGCAGTATACTGAAGCATTGGGTTCTCTTCCATCATTTCATTATAGATTCCTCTGCAACTATCAAAACAGACTAAACTGAAGCAGTGAATTAAAAACGCCTTGGAGGAGGCAAAGACCATAATAAGCATATTTCATATTACATATCCTCAATTCTCAGTTTTCCATGGAATGCTGCCTGAATACATTGCTAAAGTCTAAGTTTAGACTGCACAAAGCTAAACCTTAATCACAGAGTGAATGATATATGCATATAATTTTACTGTGTGTGGTAGGGGAAATTGTATTCTTCATGCCACACGTAACCAAACAACTGTAACAATCCAAACTACAGAGGCCGAGATTCAAGTTTCACTTTGTTAGCTTTTCTTCCTGGTCTCTAAATATACCCTTTTATAGTTTCCTTGCAAAAAAAAGCTCATGCTCTAAAATCTGTAAAATAAAAACTGTGCGAGGCTTTCAGACCATTTTAGCTAATTCAACTTTGATGGCTATTTTTTTTTTAGGTGTAATTAAATATCGGGTACAGGGATTTCTAATTTGCTCCTCAGGACCCAGTTTACTCAGAAATACAGGCAGAAAAGGCCATTCTCCACTAGATGGAGTTCATACTACTCTGTATATGCATATCACATTCTAGAAACTATTCAGTAGTACTCGGATCGCTTACACAGTACACTGATAAAGGTGAATTTATTAGTATTAGTATTAAGTCCGGTTCTTTCGTAAACACACCGGTCTGGATAAAGCAGTCCTAAGAGGCTTCTCGTGCAAAGTAAACACAGTACCCTTAAAAACCTTGCTAAGAAAGTAAAGAAAGTCAGTTTTTTAAATTCAATAAGTGTACTCTCGCTTTTATCACTTAAACACTTGCTCGACATAAAATATATATTTTGCAGTAGAGTCAAACCAGAACTATCTCACAGTTCCTGTGTTAGGAGAACAGGAAAAAAAACAAATCCAACCCCTCTATTCTGCTCTATCCAAAAGCTCAGGTATCTCCATTGCTTGCATGCACACATATTAAAAATGTGGCCAGAAAAAAAGAGGAAGTCTTGAGGGTTTTCAAATACCATTGGTGAGGGGAAGCCTCTTGTACGCGGAGAATGGGAGCAAGGTGAATAACACACATAGGGACTCGAGTAGTCCATTCTTCCAAGCAAGAGGGTCAACTTCTTCAGACATTTTAGTAGGGAGGGGAATGTGTGTGTGTGTATGTGTGGGGGGGGGACCCGGGGGTCTTCAGGGGCCCGGGACCTGTTCTTAATGAGAAATTCCTGGGGATTTGTAGGGGTGCAGAGGTCTTCATTTTCTCACTGCGCCCACGGGCCCGTTGTAGCGGGAGGCGCGGGCTCCTTTTGAGCCTCTCCGGGCTGAAGGAGTGAAGCGCCATTGAGATGGCAGGAAGAGAGGATGGTGGCGGTGGGGGGGAGAGAGTAGGATTATGTATATGAGCTGGGGGCTCGCAGAACAGCTTGCCACCTCCCTCAACAAGGGTGTGGAGAAAAGGAGAAGGGGGGGGTTGGAGGTTGCGGCTTGGTGAATGTGGCCAAGCTTTTTTGGAAATGCGGCGGTGTCTCTCCAGGAGCTATTTCTCAAAGTGTTTAATTAAAGGAATAACCAAGGCGAGATGAGAGGCTTGATGTGCAGCTGGGCTGCTGGGAGCCCACTGGCCTCAAACCAGAGGCTTGATCTGGACATTGTGTGAGGAACTCAGTGGAGACCGGGAACAAATAAACCCACACTGGGTTGATGACAGCTGTCCGAGCCGGGAGATGAAGTCCCCCTCGGGGTCTCTGCCCCAAAGGTGCCCGGCATGTGGGCTGGAGCCAGGCAGTTTGATCTGTATGTGTGTGAAAGTGAGAGTAGATGGACAGATGGACAATGCCCACCATGGGGTATGCCACAAAAATTTCACCCCAATCCACTATTTAGGACAATGTGCACCTTTACAGAAGAAAAATTTTCACAGATTAATTTTAGATTTCTTATGTGGTGGAATAAAGCAGAGACGATATAAACTATTCAAGATCCCCCTATAACACTCACACTGACTCTTTCTTTTTTTGTGGGTGTCCTGCATGGGCAGACATTCTTTGGTGTATAAGACCATTGAAAACTATTAACTCTGAAAAAATGTCAAAGGATCCAGAGATAAAGCTACTCCAGATTTTCCCCTTCCTTTTAAACGTTCCCTTCTGAAATCAATTCTTCTGTCTAATGATAAATCAAGGTCTTTATCACGGACAGTACTAACGTTCAGAATCGAGAGTTAACATCAGAACAGGAAATGCTGGTTGTTGTTCTTTCAGTGTTATGGGGTTTTGAAGATAAGATAAACTTTTACAGCAGTGAACAAAATCGAAGAAAATCTTTTCCAGCAGCTAAGGGTCCACAAAATCAGATCTGAGCTGACTTGGCCTGTCTGATCAGTGACCGATCCTTGTGCATCGTCTGCCGTCTGGACCAGAGCAAAGGGCTGACCTGATGAACGTGTGTCCCTGGCAACAGGCTGTCCCAGTTGGACGAATCTATTTAGCCACTGCCAGAGACAAAAGCCAGAAACCTCATCTGGCTCTGGAATAAAGTGGCCCAGGGACGGCTGCGCTGTGCTCTTGGCAATACTATAAACATCCTATCGTTACATGTCAGATGCTTGGCACGGTATTGGGAAAGCGTACAAAACAACGAAATTAAGCAGCGAAGATGTCTTCCGCCTGTATATCAGAGCTGTCCAATTAATTAGTTTATTAAGGAGAGGAAAGAAAGGGAAAAAATGATTGCACCTCCAGACAGATTTAATGTGCATTTAGTGCCGGACAATAGCCTAGCCATTCGTATGCAAACGCTAAGTATATGGAACAAGCCGGTTTTGACGCCAATTGAAGGCCAGCGGGGTATAATGAGGGGACCTCCCAACACCCCCCTCCTGCCAACCTGATGTGAGCGTCTGATGATAAAGAGGCACGGTTGGGTTCTGGCTGGATGGGTTTGGGGGAAGTGATGGAGGTGGCGGTGGTTTTGGGCAGAGGACAAAGCCGTGAAATGGTGCTTGTAAAGGACGGGCACTGGCCCCTGCATTGAGATGTCAATCTCAATCGGCTTTGTGAGATGAGGGCTGTCATCTAGCTGGAGATGCAGAGTGATCCGAGAGCTTCTCTTTTTCACCCCAGGCCAGTTTATGGATCTAAGACTGCATCTCTTATTCACACCCAGAGAGAAGTCTAGCTTGCTTGTATGCGTGCAAAAAAGAGTGTATAGTGTAGCATTTGGCAAGTACTAATCTCAAGTTATTATCCTGTTGCTCGGTTGAGTGTGTAAATACAAGAGCAAACAAAAGAATTTAACTCTATAAGCTGATAAATAGATCATTTGTAAAAAGAAAAAAATATAAGTACGATTTTTCTTCCTGCAACAGCCAGGGTTATTTGGTTAAAATAGTAGTCCAGTAGTGACTTTCTCTGAGGCCCTCCTTATGAGCCACCAGCATGTGACCTAGCTATTGTGTGCAAGTGTGTGGGTGTGAAAGAGAGACAGAGATGTCACAACTTTCTGTCAAGACATGAGGGCTCTGTGAGGAATGGATTTGATAGACAGTGAAAAAAACACAAAGACACTGGGTGTGGGTGAATGAGAGAGGAAAGGACAATATAGACGTACCGACTGGGGCAGGCTAGAGCGGAAGCAAATAGACAGGAGGTGGAGAGACGTACACACTCAAAGAATAGGAGCACTGCGGTGATAGAGACTTCATTCATTGCACTGGCTTTATGCAAATATGTCTATTTGACTAATGTAAAGCTCATATTTTGCCATGCAAATGTGGCATTTAAAGTCCATTTGTTGCAAGCGGTAAGGAAAGGAAAAGCTGACTAATATATCATTGTAATGACAACAAACAAGGGACAGAAAATTTTCATATTTTTAGTGTTCACCATTCACCATTCAGCTTCATGATGTTATTCTACACTGCTTACAAATACCAATTAAACTCGAAAGCCAGGCCTTGCGCAATTACACACACAAAGGCATGTCTAACTTGACAATAATACCACTACCAAGCTATCAGTCTAGGTAAACAATACCAGTTATAAATATGTCACGTCTACTTAAATAGTGATGCTATGAACAAAAGATTGACTGGCTCTTACAGATTTTGGTTTTAACCTCAGATGATCAGCACCTATGCTTTTGTGTGACGTATCATCCTGATTGTGAGGCTCTTAACTAACTTGGAAACATACGCAGTAATATAAACGGCAATCACTTTGCTGTTTCCCCCACACCTATTCTCCAAATAGACTATTCATTTTATTATTTTATTATTTTTCCTGTCAAACGTGCAGCCCCCATCAGTTAAGGCATGTGTATTATGTTTATCATGCAAGCATGTACATAGTATACAGATAAAATCTTGAATTTTTAAATGTTTAAAACAAAAGACTGATGAAAATAGATACAGAGAGGTTAAATTGTTACATCGCTAGAATTGTATTAGAATTCTTAAACTAGTAACACTAGCACTGGACAAGAAGTTTGATTCATACGGACATGAGAACTGGTTTAACCATTCATCAACCAGAAAAACCAAACTTATGTTAATTGTTTCATTTGAGACATTCATTGTTTTTTAAGGTGCTCGACAAATACAAGTCTCTGGAACAGTACTGGAGGGGTGAACACATCATTTTCATACTCATCAAACCATTCCGTGAGCCCTTGTGCCATGTGGATGGGGGCGTGGCCATCTTAGAAGAAACCATTCCCATCAGGACACCATAACAGAATAAAAGTGATCAGCCAGACTAACTTTATATTGATTTGCAGTGGACTCAAACCATGCCCACAGTGTAACAGAGCCAGAAGCTGTCCTTTAAATTTTCTCCCATTTGCACCTTTGACTTTTGACCTCTTCCACAGCCCGTGGGAAGAACAATCAGTACATGTTTTTCGGCTGTTTATTCATGATAAGAGTGTAAAACAATGCCACTATCTGTATCTGCTTTTGTAGCTGTTTAGTGCTACAAATAGCTGTATCTGTATCTGTATGTGGATTTAAACCTGAAAGGGGTGTGGGAAGGATGTTTTAAAAGCTAAATGTGGATCCTTCCACTATTCCCCTAGAAATACTGGAAAGCACTGAAAAAAAAAAAACCAGCTGTAGAAATGTCAGCATGGTAAGCATGGTGTGTGAATTCTGGCTCTGCCAGTACCTCAACCTCAGCTATATCACTTGTGTTCATAAGCGGTCTCAACTAGCAATTTTAAATCCAGCTCACGCAGTTATTATATTTTCTAGTTGCTTCTATTTCCCAAGATATAAACAGCTAGTAGCCTAATTTTAACCATCATTACCCTGAGCAGGCAATTACTAAGGATGAATGAATGAACCCTCTAGTCTCAACCAGATGCCTTGCCAACATTTCTGCATTTCAACATTTCTCCAGAAACAAACAAACAAACAAACAAACAAACAAAAGTCTGTCTCCTCTTCATATCTGTATTTCTGTTTGTTTTTAATAATGCATTATCTGTTCATTCTGAATAACGTATTCATATTCTGTTACGTCCCTAATGCTTGGTATTATAGTACTATGCTGAATTATATTTAATCATTGATTTCAGAGCAGTAGAAAGTGTTACTTTGACCTCCCGAGCATGGCGGCACTGATTAGATCTCAGACACATTGCTCACATCAGGTAGTCCCATTCAATGTCTCCATTAAATATCAGGATGGTTGACTAGGTTCCTTTCCTCCATTGTGCAGTCCTGCAGATACTCTGAACAGCAACTGAAGGGTGTTTAAACCACTTTAATTGTCCCTTTGTGCAAAACTACTCCACCATTTCGTGACGTTTTCAGAGAAACACACCCTGAGGTTATAGTCATGGGGCTGACTCTAATGTCTGCCTTTATTGGGTGGGCAATGAAGCCTCTTTTAAACTTCAAGCAGCAGTAACCAAACCAATTGTTACACTTTATTTAAGTGGGTCTCTTTTCCCCATAGGTCCTGTTTAGTAAACATTCAGTATAAGACAAATACAAGAAATTTCACAAATATGACATGAGACTTTCACACTAGTTTTCTCTTGACTTTTTGACTTAGTCCTCGCTTTAGATGAAACGTCTATGATTGTGATTTCTTTTTTTAACAAGCTGGTTAAATTCACATTTCTGTTTTAGCAGTCATTAGAAAGAAATTAGTTTATTTTTGTTTTTGTTTTTTTTAAAGGAGAAAACCTCCACTTTTTCCAGATGGCCCATAAAACTATTTCAGATTCTCATTTTAAATGGAATTGGCCACACCAGTTTTTATTTTGGCACCATTAACTCAAGCATGGGGAAATGTCAAGAATATATGAGTAGGAGAAAAATATCCAGTAAACTTTTTAATGTACTTTTTTTTTTCTGGCATGAAGTTTTACTGCCTTGTTGGCTTTCCACAGTTTGCATTCTTTGCGACAGTTCTTCTTTTTTTCACTCCAACATCATTCTCGGATGGCATCCTTGTATAATAAATCAAAGTGGAGCAACTGTGGTCTCAGGCATGGCTATAAAGACTGCGTGCCTACTTTTGGAAAAAATGGAAGATCTATATTTTTGAGCAGGGCCCGGGCCTCAGCGAGTGGCATATTTGTTTAAACTGGAGGCAGCGATGTGGTTGAGGGAGATCAGGAGTCGCACATGGCATTTGGCCACAACCCGTAGCAGCCCCTTTAAAGGAAAGGTCTGCTATCCAGGGACACTGCCATCCTTTTAAGGACCATCCTTCAATAGTCCATCCATATATCTGTACCTCTCTATCAAAATGAAGCCATTTTATAGGTATTTACAAGAATTTGCAGCCTTCTTCTTGAATCTAGTTGTTTCTGTACAAAAAAGAGTAACAATCAGAGACTACATTCATTCTGATAATCCACAAGACCATCTGAGAACATTTGGCATAGACATAGTCATACAAACTCAGTCTGAAATGATCTCTGATCACTACCTCATTTCGTTTAAAATGCATCTTAGTCATAATAAATGCGCTTAACCATCACATTGACTACTGTACCCTGCTTTATTGAAAACTGGCCCTCTGACCCCATGATGAAGTGACTGCTTAGAGTCAACATTTCACTTCACACTAGATAATGTTGCTTCATTTAAACAAAAAGCTAGCATAATTAAAGTGGCACAATAAAAGAGACCACTGGTAAGTTTATCAACCTCAATCAAACTAAACTGGCAGTCTTCCAAATTGCATGGAAGGAGAGCTTTCTAAGCTGTAAAAAAAAAAAAGGCTCTTATCACAACAACAGCAACAACAATAAAAAAACTTTTCAGTAATTATGATCCACTACACCTGGTGCAGTCTCTTTATTAGTACCTAGAATGATGACAACTACACTATGGGGGCACAGCCTTTTCCTAAAAACTCCTCATCTGTGGAATAGTTTTCCAATTATTGTTTGGACTCTCAATCTCAGCCTCTAGGCTGAAAACCTATATGTTTAGTCAGGCATTCTGATAAATAGAATTTCTCTCAGATAAACGTGTAGCACTAGGGATTCATGGGCATAGAGTGTAATAGTAAACTGGAATATTTTGATACTTTGTACCGTCTAGGAACAGTTACTGTAATTGTAAAGACTGTCATGTGACAGTAGGGTGTGTCAATTTTGTAAAAGTGCGCAGATACAATATGAGGGGTGCTAAAAACATGTATTTTGACATGAGTAACTCAAAATCACTTTACGTTTTAAAATTCCATTATGTCTTGCTTGGTAAATTTATTATTTTACTTGAAAATAATAAATATTTTCAAATTTTAGCCCACTATTTCATTGACACCTATATTTGTTTTCAAAGGAATATCTTTAATGAAATTAAAACTTATGCTCTATCATTTGCCTTTTAGGTGAATTTTGAAGAACATTTTATTATGTTGGATATTTTTATTCATTAAATTATTGACATCAAGCAAGACTTGATGAAACTTGTAATTTAAGATCACTAATCTGGTAGTTTCTAAATTGACACTTTCTAATGGTATTGTTCTACAACCCCAAATCAGGAAAAGTTGGGACAGTATGGAAAACACAAATAAAAAAAGAAAGTAGCGATTTCTAAATTTACTTTGACTTGTATTTCATTGCAGACAATATGAACACAAAATATTTCATGTTTTGTCTGGTCAACTTAATTTCATTTGCAAATATACATCCTTTCCTGTCATTCAGACCTGCAACACATTCCAAAAAAGGTTGGGACAGGAGCAATTTAGGGCTAGTAATCAGGTAAATTGGTTAAATAATGATGTGATTTGAAACAGGTGATGTCAACAAGTGATTGTAATTATGATTTGGTACAAAAGCAGCATCCAAGAAAGGTCTAGTCCTTTAGGAGCAAAGATGGGCCGAGGATTGCCAGTTTACCAACAAATACGTGAGAAAATTATTGAAATGTTTAAAAACAATGTTCCTCAAAGAAAGATAGGAAGACATTTGCTTATATCACCTTCAACAGTGCATAACATAATTAAAAGATTCAAGGAATGTGGAGGAATTTCAGTGCGTAAAGGACAAGGGCGCAAGCCTAAGCTGAACAACCGTGATCTCCGATCCCTCAGGCGGCACTGCATCAAGAATCGTCATTCATCTATAAGCAATATCACCACATGGGCTCAATACTACTTTGGCAAACCTTTGTCAAGTACCACAATACGTAGTTACATCCACAAATGCCAGTTAAAACTGTACTGTGCCAAAAGGAAGCCCTATGTTAACAGTGTCCAGAAGCGCCGTCGACTTCTCTGGGCTCGGAGGCATCTGGGATGGACCATCACACAGTGGAAACGTGTACTGTGGTCAGATGAATCAGTATTTCA
>CM040989.1:2060388-2153867 GCA_022985145.1 Pangasius djambal | reverse complement strand
GAAATGTGTTGCAAGAACCAAAATAGGAATTTTGTTTTTTTGAAGAAAAAACAATAAAAATCATGAGGAACACATTAAATAATGTGCTGTTGTATTGTCTGCAATGAAATACAAGTCAAAGTAAATTTAGAAATCACTACTTTCTTTTTTTATTTGTGTTTTCCATACTGTCCCAACTTTTTCTGATTTGGGGTTGTAATATTGTTTGCATGTTTTTTCACCCATCATATAGTGCACAAAATGTTAAAATTTACCAAGCTAAAGGCAGTCCAATTTCAAAATCTAGAGTTCTACTGGTATTTGTATACCAAATAACATGCTTTTACCACGCTCATGAGAGGTAATACTAAAAATTGATTTTCACCCCAAGATTGACATGCCCTAATGTGACAGTATCGTTTGCTTTACTCAACTGTATACTGTAATGATTTATAATCAGACTATCCAGTGTTATCCATAAGAGGATGGGTTCCTCTTGGAGTCTGGTTTCTCTCAAGGTCTTTTCCTTATGTCATGTTAGGCATTTTTCCCCTTGACACTGTTGCCTTTGGCTTGCTCATCGGAGATCTAGAGCTACAGTCAGATTTCTGTAATTGCTTTATGACAATGTCTGTTGGTAAAAGATCATATCAAGAAGGTAATAAGAGAGTAGATAGGAATTTGACTCAGAAAATCTGTACAAGAACCAACTAACCAAGATACGTGCCCCAACCGACAACACATACTGTATTTTTGAAAATGGTAGGAAAATCTGCAGACACGATGGCTAATGAAGGTTGTCCTGACCTTGATAACCTTGCCTATGAGTTGGCCATGTAAATTCTATGGTACTTGTATTGGTGAGCCCAGACTGCAAATGTGACATGTTTAGTAAAGGAGAGTGTGATTTTCAGTTTGTCTCAAAGGAAATCATTAATATTTCATTAATATTAATGTTTCATTCATTCAAACATCACCAGTGTCATTTTCATACTATTCTCCGTGATTATATCTTTTACATATACCCTACCCCCTGGCTGTATATAGATCGTGGACAGCACACATCTTTGCTGAGTGTGCATAGTTAGTCCAAACATGTCTCTCTCTGTTGAGCCTATCCAATATGTTCATTGTTTTCAGTGTGTCCATGCCAAACTGACTTTGACAGCTCCTCTGCCCATTCAGCACCTCACCTCTGCTATACGTACATGCCAACCAAGCCATTGCTGGTTTATTGTTTCATGTTTGTGTACTTGAGAGGTGCTTTTACACCCCCTCTGCTGACACAACAGCTGGGAATTTTCCTCTGCAGGACAGAGCAAGAAGATTAATGCCAAAATAGAAGGATGAACAAACACTGACAAGGCGAGAAAGTGGCCATGCTCTAAGAGCTTAACCAAACAAAGATGGCCGATGAGTGCAACGGGAGGCTACGCTGCCTCTCACAGCTCAGAGGTTTTGTCACGTCCTAGTGATCCCAGGAGGATTTTTTTCCATCTCCAGGCCCAAATGTCCCTTCTGCTTTCTGTGGCCTGCTGACAGCAGCATTCTTCCTCCCCCCGGATGTATAGAAGAGACAAGCGAGCTGACGTTTGTTTGGGGCTGGACCTGAGAAAGCAGTGCTAGTTTGTTTTAATTACCCCCATGCTGGCACTCCTCACTGGGCCCCGCATGTGAAAGCTGGCTCTCGCCCATCTCCCCACCAAACAGGGGTCAGCAACCTGCTAGAAGAGTCTTAGCAAAACATAAAATCACATTAATCAATAGCATGAAGTATTTATATTTTCCTACAGATTTTAACAATGGGATCACCTTTTGATGTTATTGGTGGTCAGGCTCATGTATTCTTAATTGTACATGCTGTGATAATAGGATTTGTAAGAAAATTGATGGCTGATACTTTATCTAAATTGTACTTATATTGGCCCTTCATAACACATTACATTAAGTACTGCATAAATCCTTCAGGCTAAGTTAAGTTAAGGCTTGTGTCATAACTTAACTTGACATTATTGCTGTTTTATGTAGTACATGACTTAGTGTATGACTTAGAAAAGACGATTCCTGAATTATTATTATGACTGGACTGTTCATGCCTGTAGTATTTTTAAGGC
The DNA here is from genome assembly GCA_022985145.1 of Pangasius djambal. Classification (NCBI taxonomy): domain Eukaryota; kingdom Metazoa; phylum Chordata; class Actinopteri; order Siluriformes; family Pangasiidae; genus Pangasius; species Pangasius djambal. The sequence goes on along the minus strand of CM040989.1, from coordinate 2,151,774 downwards.
TATACACTGAGTGACGTTAGGCTTTATGTAGTTTGACTTTGTCTTTGCATAAACGCAAAAAAAGAGATAAAGGTAGAGGCCTCAACTGTCATAATGATTTGACTGTTGAAGACTGGTATTGTAAATTCTTCTTCTTCTTATTATTTATATTATTTATCATTATTTAGCTAGACTCTGTAAATAGCATGCTGACGTTTGTCTGGGGCTGGACCTGAGAAGGCAGTGCTATTTTGCTTTAATTCAACTCGGAATTCCTACTCATAAACTCGGCATGGTCTCCTCAACTCCGAGTTCAGCAAGTAATGTCACGTCGACATGGCTGCTCACAGCATTATCAGTAAAAGAAAGTAGCACTTCTTACACATTTAACCAATCAATCAATCAATCAATCAAAACAGCCATAGTAGCTTGTTAAATCTAGAACACTGACCACACGGCTTGTTGTTTTGAGGAGATAAATATACATCACTCATCACAGGTAGCTGGCTAGATTTTTTTGCACCTTGTCGCTTGAACGCATGGAGGCTGAAAAGGATGTAATTTCTGAGTTCTGAATTCCCACTTTTGATGTAAGTTGAATGCAGCAGTACTTCATATAGTAGTCAAGCAGCCACCTGACATTTTACTCAAATTCATGAAACTTGGCAACATTTTCTATTAAGTATTCAAGTGTCATCTTACCCTTTTTGGGAAGCCTATTCACTGCATCTGTTTCACATACAAGCATGTACTTTGAATGCTTCTCAAATAAAGTGTTAACACTGAATAATAAATATAATAACACTTGCATTTGGGAGCATGCACTGCCATTTAAAAAAACAAACTTTCATGTTTACTAGTTCACATGAGAAAGGAACACTTTCTTGACAGAGGAAATACTGAGGTTTGATAGTAATGTGGAGGATTATGGGTAATTTGCCAGGCCAAGCCATGTTGTACCACCTGTTGGAAAAGTCCTATTACTGTATATGTTGGATTTCGCCTGCAACAAGTAACAACTTCCGTATATAATACATACATAATGTTACTTTAACTACCAAAACCTAACAGCATTACTCCTCTAGAGTTACTATGGGACTTTTTACTGACGGCTTCTAAATGTATAAAAGTTAAAAGCCGTAACAAAAAAAAAAAGGAATTTATAGAACACCTTAAAGACTATAAACAAACCTTAAATGTCTTATTATAACCTGTTATTTGATGTCTGTAAAGGCAGTTTTACGTACATTATTCATTCATCACGACTGCTGTGATTACATAATTAGGTTAGTGAAGAAAAAGATGCATGAGGAAAGAGAGAAAGGAGGGAAAAAAATACTTTGCTGTTCTAGTTAGAACCTGGTCCATGAGACCCTGGTTTTGAAACTCAAGTGGTCCATCAGACTGCAGAGAGCATCCGGAGTGTGCGGAGGTTGAAGAGCCCCACAGCTGCTTCCTGCCCTATAGAACCTGGTCAGGCAAGAGGGAAGCAGTTTACTGTAACAGAGAGAGAGAGAGAGAGAGAGAGAGAGAGAGAAAGAGAGAAAGAGAGAGAGAGAGAGAGACAGGAAGTATGTGTGTTAAAATGAGTGAGTAGTGAGAGAGATGGAAGTGGGGAAAAACAGATCACATGTGAGAGTCGAGAGTGTTTATGTTTTTTAGGGAAAGAGAGAGACAGACAGGCAGGGAGACAGAGTGAGAGAGAGAGAGAGAAAGAAAGAGAGAAAAAAATGTTTCCTGGTTTTAAGTGAATGTGACTATTACTGAGGTATTAATGTCTGCAGATTGCATGTTTGTTCCTGCCCCCACATCCGCCCGCACTTCTCCATCCACAGCCGTGAAATTGGGACCATGTGTTTTGTGCTGCGTTCCAGTCCGGCAACAAGACACAGGGCTGTTTTTCTTTCTCATTCCTCCTGCCGGAACTGTGGGCCGGAGAATACGTTCGCCCCCCTCATCCCTACTCACTCGCCCACCTAACACGCATATACACACCACACTCAGAGTCATCGTATAGTCTATAGGGAGGACAGTGCAAGTCTGACAGTGAATATCTATCATTCTTGTCAATGAGATCTTATATTTATGTCTGGGTGGAACTGCATTTAGTTATTACTGAGCATGCTTATCACAATTTATGGTCCTCCCTTATTGTAAAAATTATAGCAATATATATCAACCTTTCTTTTATGCATATCATGGAAGTTGGGAAATCATTGGGATGTATACAAATATAACAAGCTCTATATAGAATTTCATTAACGTCATACGATAACGCGAGAAATTCGAGGTATGTCTGCACAAACCCGATATAACCCTCAGCTGATGTGGAAGTAATGATTACATTAACACCAGGGTTAGAACTTACTTGAGTAAATGTTCTTCATTACTGCACTCAAGTACCATTTCGAAGATTTCTGCAGTATTTACTCCAGTATTATTCTTAACCTTTTCATTTTGAGCTCCAAACGCTCAAATGCTTATATAAATAAGTTTATTTTTTAAAGACATCCCATCAACTTCGAATCAATGTCAGATGAAAGTACGCACAACTGCACTAATTGGTCTTTAAGCTAGCTTTTCTCTTTTTCTGGATTTACCAACGATTCATACAACATGATGTCTCCTTTGCCTTTGTTCTGAAGTTTTGGGGTAAAACCAAAATAAAAAATTCGCCATGAAATCTAGAGGTACATGAGTGAGGTGCAAATTTGCTGGCTAGTTTCGTTTTCTTTGCTAATGTCGCCTCATTCATTCTTTTAATCAGAAATTACTCTTGAATACTTGAGTATGTTTAAATGTGGATACTTTTGACGTTCAGCTCCATACTGCTGCTTTTACTTAAATACAGTTTCTCTGTACTTTTTACACCCCTGATTAACATCCTTTTTTTGGTGAACATTGGTAGAGCCATTAGTACCATTACATATAAGTACTAAATACTGCAGCATCTCCTGGGTCTGTGTGTCAATATGATGAGTTAATGAAGTGGTGAGGGGAGTGTCATTCCTTCTCGGTCACAGTCTAGAGGGTTTTACTGCTGTGACTCCCTCTGCTCAAGACAAGGATGATTAGGGGAGTGTGGAAAGACCCAGAGTTCCCAGGCCAGTGAATAGTCACACTCATATTCATTCACACATGTGGGATTGATAAGTTTTTCAACCTCTAACCTCTCACCCCTCCACAATGCCACTCTCCCCTCAGCGTATCTTGCTTTCACATGCTTTCTAAATCTCTGCTTTTCCTTTGTTTCGTTATAGCGGTAACATTAAACAAGTGTTTAAGTCTCCCAAATAGGAACGCCTTGGGTTTGGAGAAGATACTGTGTTTGGTAAAGGATCTAGTATAATTTTTGGATTTAGTATTGTTTGATTGTCTAGCTAACAAACTGCATGGACTGAAAAAGGAGTCATTGTTTAGCTATAAAGAATGTAATTCTGGCATAGGAATAGAGCCTTAGCATCTTCATGAAACAAACGTGAACTCGGTATGTTGGATAACAGAACAACTGGCGCAACATAAGCATTTAATCCAGTGTGGTTTAGAATTGTATATAACAGCAGTTCTTAAATTTTTGCATCCAGGGACCATTTCCAAAGTAAAAAAAAAAGAAAATTCTCCCTCATATTACCTTATTTGAGGCATTAGAGCTGTTTATTCCCAGATGTAGAAACACTGTGCATCATATTCGCAGACACTTACATTTTTTTTTTATTGCATTTATATTAAAGTTAACATTATTTATGCTTGTGTTTTAGTTTTTTAGCTTTAGATTAACCCCTTTCTTTCCAACACTGCAAAAAAGAATAACTTAGCAAGCACAAATATCTTGAATATAGGCAAAGATTTAACTAATATTTCTCTTTATTAGATTAAACCTGTTTCTAGATTTTTTTTTACTCATTTCAAGATTGAAATGGTTATTCTATTGGCAGATAATTTTGATAATTTATTTCAAGCATTTATTTCTATAAAGAAGCAATATGGTCTGCAAATAGAATAAGCTTGAAATTAGTAAATCTAGAAATTCTAGAAATAGGCTTAGCGGTCCTGTATTTTAAAAAAAAAAAAAAATCTCATATTAGAAATATTAGATAACTTGATAGATATTAGATAACTTTGAGATATCTTCACTTTTTGCAGTGAAATGACCAATTAGGCTTACAAATATGATAATAAAATAATTATCATAACAACCTTTATCATAGATAATTTCCACCAATGTGATCTAAAAAAAACAAACAAAAAAAAAAAAAAAACAACAGAGTCAGGGATATACACAGACCCCACTTTGAGTACAATGTGTATATAGCACATACCCCATGCAATGACATGTTAAATAATGGCATGTTGATTCTGCAGTAATTATGCTCTAATGCAAGATAAAAATCAGTGAACCACAAACTGATCATCTCCGTGATATACGACTTTCTCTAGATAAAAGACAGGTTACTTCAGGGCATCTGAATGGTTTCACTGATGCAGAGTAGATATGAGGTTGTGAGTGACTGACCGAGTCTCCACTCTCCCCCGACTCTCGGCAGATATGTGACCTCTCCACCTGCGTAAACAGTCATGGCCAACTGGGAGCCACCCCAAAGACTGGACAAAGGCTCTAGGTTCAGACCAGGCAGAATGGGGTGTCAACTCTCCCCAGGAACCTCCTGCTATCTGAGGGGTCAAGTTTATTTTTCCTGCCAGGGTGGCGAAGGGGGTGACTGAGGAGGCGAGAGGGACAAGCGGAACACATGGAGTGGTGAGGAGTTGGAGGCCGGTCAGCGGTGAAGGATTATTTTTGGTGGGGGGTAAAAGGACAACAAGAGGCTCGTATTAACATGCGTCCTGCCTCTTAAGCTTATCTCGGTGACTCGAGCAAAGTGGATGACTTTAGTCTGGAGTGCTTCCAAGACATGAAACATCTCCCAGGCACGGTGATGTTAGCTGTTGCCGAGTGGAAATTTAGAATATGTTTGAATGAATTTACATCAGAAACTCTCACATGGGATGAAGAATAAGAAAAAAAAAAAATAGATACAACGAACCATACCTCAAAAACTGATGTCTTAGCAAGTGAAGTTATCTCATATTTCTCATTATGAGATTATTAAGACCATTAAGTTCATTTCTATCCTATTTCCTAATTTCAAGCTTTAAATTGTCTTGTCTTTTTCTATTGGCAGATCGTTTTGCTTTTTTTTTTAAATGAAGAAATAAACACACGAAAAATAAGCAAAAATATCTGACACTAAAATAAGTCAGTTACAAGCTTGAACTGTGTAAAAGTATCTAGACATAGGAGTAATAATTTTGTGTTTGTTTAAAAGCAATCTAATAAAGACAAATATTCAAAATATTTTATTTGTTATTTTGTGATTACACAGCTGATGTCTGAAATGTCCTGTTTCTCAGGACAATTTGTGTACTATACTATACACAGTATCTACTGCATTTCTTGCAATATCTCTACAATATAGGAATATATATATACAGAAACAGTAAACATTCTTTCACGTTAGTTGCTAAATGCTAACAATTCATTACACTGATGCTTGGCACTGACACGTCATAAAAGCTCCTGCTGCTCCAGAGGAAGCCTTGGCGTCACCAATAATATATTCCTGGCAGTTTTAGCATGTCTGTCTGCTCTGCTTTAAATGCTTGTCTTTGCTGTCGTCTTTGCACTATAGACATCATAAAATTTTACAAGAGAAGTTCAGTCCCAAAGGAGAACAATACGGGTCAGAAAAAACAGCACGGCATAAGCAACATGCAGCCGGAGAGACGAGTTCTCATGTTAATCACCTGACTGAAACCAGTCGTCCAACACTTTTGTTTGGTGTCATCTGGCTGTTGTGTTGTCTGGGTTACTGATTTACCCTGGCAATGACCACTGGGGCAGAAACTGTCCAGTTCTGCTATGAAAGGAGGCAGGTGTTGTGCTAAAGCAGATGTGTTGTGCTAATCTTTCTGCAAGAAAACTATCAATCAATAACCTTCCTGTATTTCAACACCCCAGATAAGAGAACATTATTAAAGCATTCATTGCGATAGATTAACAAATACCATTAGTGTTAGTCTTCCTACAACTTAATACTCCCACTGATTACTTTATTAGGAACAACTGTTCATTCCTGCAGTTATCCAATCAGACAATCACGTGGCAGCAACACACCGCTCAGTTTCAGTTAATGTTCACATCAAACATCAGAATGGGGGAAAACAATGTCATTACAATGACTTTGACTGTGACATGGTTGTTTGAGTGTTTCAGAAACATCCTGGGATTTTCACACGACAGTCTCTAGAGTTGACACAGAATGGTGCGAAAAATAAAAAACATCCAGTGAGCATCGCCTGGTCCGTAGCCTCAGGTTCCTGTTCCTGGCCGACCGGAATGGAACCCAGTGTAGTCTTGTGCTGTTGTAATCCATCCGCCTCAAGGTTCGACATGTTGAGATGCTTTTCTGCTCACCAGGGTTGTTTAGAGTGGTTGAGTTACTGTAGCCTTCCTGTAAGCTCAAACCAGTCTGGTCATTCTCCTCTGACCTCTCTCATCAACAAGGCATTTCCACCCACAGAACTGGATGTTTTATGGGTTTGGTTGTTTTTTTTTGCACCATTCTGTGTGTAAACTCTAGAGACTGCTGTGTGTGAAAATCAGGAGGCCAACAGTTTCTGAATAGTCAAACCAGCCTGTCTGGGACCAACAACCATGCCATGGTCAAAGTAACTGAAATCACATTTTTTTCCCCATTCTGATGTTTGATGTGAACATTAACTGAAACGTGTATCTTCATGATTTTATGCTGCCAAATGATTGGCTGATGAATGCATGATATGCATGAATGCATACTGGTATACAAGTGATCCCAATAAAGTTACATGTTGGAGCACTATTTAAGCTATGTTAAGTGAAAAGGTTCTTGAAACATCCAGAAAACATGACAGATTAAACATCCTTGGAACCAAAGATTCCTAAACCCACGGTTAACCTAAAATTGTTAGCTGGGAGGGACACGTGTTAAACTGTACTTCCTTAAAGACACAGTAAGAAATGTCTTTAAAGGAACGGCAATATTTAAATTACAGTTCATTAAACGTGACCCACCATTCTCCACTTTTCTTAGAGGATGTGTAGTCTGTGTAGTCAGAATTGAAACGATGCCTGAATGTAGACCCAGGAATTTAAGGACATTCACTAATTCCCCTGGTAGCAAAATGGTCATTCTTTATTCTGTTAAGAGTGTTAAGCTGACATGCAAGCACAAGGACTACCAAAGGAAAAGAAAGTGCTCTTTGTTGGGAAACACATTAAATTAAATTAGTTCTTTCGGCCCCTCGGTCCTCCCCCTACCTGTTTATCTAACATCCTATCCCACTGCTGAGATAATAGCCCTAAAAGCCTGGGTTGTGTTCTCCTTTGCCATAGAAATGACATTGCTGGATAAATAGAGTGGCCTATCACTGCTAGGTACATGGCGCAAGTCAGGTCACGGTAACTCCTTTTGGGCAGCATGAAGGCTGCCTTTCAGCTCTGAGATAGGGCTTTCCTCTGTACACCACCACAGTGTGGTTCGCATCACCGCTGACTACGTCTTTGCTCAGCAGCAGCGTATATCTACAGTTGTGTTTCTAATTAAGCGGGCGAGATGGAGACAGACAGGCTGCCTGTTGCTGGCGCTGTTGTAAAAAAAAAAAAAAAATCTAACCCACTCCCCCTCCTCCTTCCAGACGGCTTACCCTAATCTTTCATTCCTTTCCTTAGATTTTTGTAAGGGTGGCGGGCATTTGTTTGCTATTTAGCTTTCATTAGCTTGGGTGTTGTCGAGTCAAAACAAACCACAACTTGCAGATGAATTGCTGAACACCCTTCTGAGGAACATTTTAAATTGCTTGGAGGTGTCCTGTAATCCATAAACCACTACAGAAATGATCCACTTGATCACTTTCTATAGGCACGCTTAACCACAAAAACTAAAATGTCCTCCTTCTTTCTCATTCCGTTATCTCCCTTTCTCTACAGCCACGTCCTCTGCCCCTGTTGTGCATCAAAGCCCAGCCTTATCTTCCCCCTGAGGGTCAGCTCCAGGGAGGTAGGTGAGAGGACATACCATGGCTTATCTGGTAAGGGAAGGCCAGAGTGATAAGCCTCGCTTTCCCGGCTCATCTGGCCTGCTTCTCTCTGACCTCCACTCACTCCCCCACCCCACTCCCCCAATTTCATTGGGCAAAACCAGGCACTTAGGTCATCTCAGAACTCCAATCTTGTAATCAGTCACCCTCCAGTCATTCAGAAAGATTTCTGCAAAGGTTAAGGGCCTAGAATTCTTCCTGACCCTTTCTTCTTGTGGAATCCAGTGAAGCGTTCTTGTCACGGACGATATATTAGACAGTCTGCATGTTAAGTGTAAAGTGTTACGTAACGGTAATGGAGGAAGACAGGACGGAATTCCTTCAAATGGTACCAAATGGACGGGTTACAAAGACTTCATAAAAGTAAACTGCTATCACAGAGACAAACATAAAAAAACAAACCTAAAAACAAAAGCTGACTTATTTAGTACACCTCAGATGTCCTCGGTCATATAGCTAATCATCCATAAGTGCATGGACTTCCTGTAAAGGAAATGACATCTTTTCAAGTGGAAATACCTTGGATATAGTCAAATCTATCTATTGTTTCATATTATAAGATTACTATAAACCCAAAATAAGATTATTAAACCTATTTCTAGACATTTGTACTAATTTCAAGCTCATTCTGTGAATTTGTAAGCATTTATGTCTAGAAGGAAGAAAAAAGTTATCTGCCAATACTAAGAGTAAGAAAATTTAAAGCTTGACATGAGTAAAAAAAAATGTTTTGAAATAGGTTTAATAATCTTATATTTGCCTTATTTAGGAAATACTAGATCATTTTGACTATATTCAGAATGTTTGCACTTGATAAGGTCCAAGGTTTTTCAAATCTTTTATGGTTCAGTAATTACATATTTAAGTTCCGTTATAATTCATCACACTGTCTCATTCTCCTTAACCCTCCTCCTCCTCCTCCTCCTCCTCCTAGTGCTTTCCCGGATGTCTTTATCTCCCCGTGATACAGTTGCCTGAAGCCCCTGCCTGGGATTAGGAGCCAGGTCGTCTCACACCGCATCCCATTCTCCCTAGCAGGTCTGATAAAGAAGCAGAAGAGGGCTGGGTAACACCGAGGCCGTGCTGATAGTGTCCCAGAGGGCTAGCATCAGAGGAAAACTTGCTCCTTTTTTGATAATACATGCTTGTAACACTCAAGAACATCAGCTACCAGGTTTACATCATTAAATCCCTTTCAATGCCACTGCGGAAGACAGCTGGTGGCTCAACGATGGACTCGGTTTATTCTACCTGAGCAGCAGTCAGTAGTCTTGTTCTATTGGATAATTCTTCTGATTTTAAGCATTTATTAATAGAAAGAAGCAAAATGATCTGCCAACAGACAACAAAAATTTTATGCCTGAAATGCATAAAAGCATCTAAAAGTATATCATTTGATTTATGATAATCTCGTAATTAGAAATATTAGTTATATTCGTCCATGTTCGAGATATTTTCAGTCGCTAAGAAATCATGTTTGCAGAGTGTGGGCAACATTTTTTTAATATATTTTTGGCATATTTGGTCCCCACTTGGATAGGAATACATGACAGCTTTGATATTCTGGGGACATTGATTTGGCCCCACAAGGAAAATCGCTTTTTTCAACAAACTGCAGCTTTTATTACAAAATAACAACAACAACAACAACAACAACAACAACCGTAAAAGAACCAAATGTTTTCCTTTTGGTTACTGACGTCATGGTTAAGGTTAGATTTAGCATTAATTAGCTAATATTAGTGGACGTTCCTCACAAGAATAGTAATAGTCTGTGCGTGTGCGTGTGTGTGTGTGTGTGTGTGTGTGTGTGTGTGTGTGTGTGTGTTTACCAGCAATTGGACTACTGGAAGTTGTTGTGCGTCATACTGAACAGTGTGCATCATTTCATTCATTCAACTGATTTGACACAAAGTTTTAGTTATATATCATTCACGGGATGACATTTATGCACATAATCAGTGTTTATTAGGTTGCTGAGGAGCAATTAAGCCCTTGAGTGCTCATGTTTTTTGCCCTCTGAGTGTCCGTAAAACACAGTATGCTCTCTGTAAAGGGATCAGCATAACCTGTGTAGACCTGCTGTTTGTGCAGGCTGAATAAGTCTCACTTGTGGGCCAGAAAATGCCTCCAAATAAGCTATATACTTGTACATGAGCTGACAAAAATGAGCTATACAGTTTACACAATGTCAGACACATCCAAATTAGGTCAAATTTGGAGAAGAAGAAGTTCTAGATGAAGTTTCCTTTGCCAACTATATACTTATTTCTGCTTAATTTTCACCTCCATGCATATCCTGAATTTAGTTTTTTTTTTTAAAAATGAAAAAAGAATGGTTCAGTAATGTGATATTTCTGAGTGGGGATTTTTATTTTTGTTATTTTTGAACTTTGGAGCTTGGTTTTGGAGGCACTTCCGACAGCATGGTCTGAGGTCCTCCATCTAAACGCTAGAGTTATGAGATTTCACTTCCTGTCATTAAGCAGCACTCCAAACCCCATCGTATTAAGACATATTCATTTATTTTTAGCATATGTAATTTGACATCTGGTTCTAGTATTTAAGGTTCCAAATTTCCTATTATTGCTGCATTAAGTAGTTCTTATTAAGCTCCCTTGCTCTGAAAAACTGTCAGGAATAGTCAGGAAGGCTATATTTATTCTGTTTTTTGGGTTTAGCCTGTCAGTGTACCACCCATTTTATAGGCCTGGGGCTCAGAAACAGGCAGAAAGGTCCAAAAACAGTAGTGTAGTTCAGCTGTAGTAGTCATGTATAAATTAGGACTTTCTAATGGACTAGTTGTTCAGCGTCTTTAGCCTGAATTCTAAGTCTGAGTGTCATGGACTGAATAAAACCTTAAAATCTACCAGCCAAGATGATGTACATCTCAAAGAGGTCTTTTACAGCTTTCTGAAAATACTTACAAAATACATCTTACACCATAGACCTTTCACCACATGTATATTAACACCTCTGACTGGATTTCACTTGAATTCAGTCACCCAGACGTGGGTTACATCCAAAACCACATATTACTGCACTAGGTAACATGACAAAATAGCACAATATAGTAGTACCCATGCTACTACTTTGACATACACATGATGCTATGATGGCTCATTGTGTGTTGGTGTTTCTTTTCTATCCGACCCACCACGAGTCACTTAAGTTCTGCTCAGACTCGTCGCATGCACTGCCCACAAACCAACATCCTTTAATCCTTCCACACAAACAGCAAAATCGTTCTCCCTAGTTGTTATGTTAATAGTAAAAATAGCTCTGAAAAAAAGGGGTCTTGTTTTCAAAGTGACGGTTTTACAGCGTGGGCCAAATTCCATAGTAATTAAAGACGTGACTTTCGGAACGTAGTCAAAATTGTGTTCATTTACAAAAGTGTTCTTACAGTTCGGAGAAGGGTGCAGAGGTAACAGTGTCCTCTTTCTTCGGAGCAAATACAGTGTGTGTATTCATTGCTTCAAGAAATAGCCTAGCCTATGTCAGAAGATTTATTGCAGCAAATAAATGTCAGGATGCAGTGATTGTCGTGACGTGCCATTTTCTACGTGTATCCCAATGGATGGATGTGAGGATTTAGAAAAATCATGTTCAGAGGTCATGCCATGCCATGCCATGGCAGTGTACTCACACTGCATGATACAACCCCCCCCACCCCAAACCTTGGCTAACATAAGTTCACATTAGGTGTTAGAAATGAAATGTGTGGCCTCTCCATGAGGCCTGGCTGCTACACCAAAGTGTTAATGACATACAACAAGGTGTGTGTAAATAATTCTTTCTTACTTTTCCTACCCATCACTGAGCCATTTTTAACTACAGAGACCTGATGCTAGCAGGCATAAAAGCTTCTTTGAGCCCGGGGGGGGGAGCTCATCTGCCCCCTAAGCCGAGCATACGGGTATGAGGGCTGCCTTTGTGGAAGCGCCGCAGAGGAGGAAACGGGGAAAAAACGATGGAGGGAGGGAGTAAGGGGAAGCTGCCTCACTGTAATTTACAGCTCTAATAAATCCCCTCTCTTTAGCCTCTAACCCCTATATCTGCCCACCAGCTCCCTAAAAACTTAATCACTCCCCAGCCGCCCTGTCGGCAGCGGCTCAGCTGTCCCCAAACCCCGGAGCTCTGGGCCTGTGCTGTAAAAGCAAACAGCTTCCTCATTATCACCCGGGCCTGGCCATAGGCCACCCCTGAGCCTCCTTTGGCCAGAGCTCTCTCACCCTGTGGGTTCTGTGGTGGTTTAATAATAGTGCCAATGAACAAAAATGAGTTCTATGACAGTTTCCTATCTCACAATGCAAATCCTGTGAGTGCCAAAAATGTTATACATAGCAAAGCATTGAGTTGAAGATAAATCTTCCATGGAGTTTTGTGTATAGTTTTGCATAGAAAGCTTCCTATATTAAAATGCATTACCGGAAAGTTGCGGTGCACTTAAATCAAATTCTCAGAAGCAGTAAAAAGACCCAGAGACATGGTGCAGGATATTATTTTGCAATTGTCACTTGGCACCACGCGAACGGAAAATTGCCTCCGTAGCTACTAGGCAGCCGAGCGGTCCAAGACTCAAATGGGGCGTTTGGCCTGGTCCTTATCCTTCTAGAGTTCCTCCCTTTATCTATGAGCTGTTAAGTGGAAAGGGAAGGTTTTCATTAGAGGTTGGCTTGTCCTGAGATCTCTGGAGGGAAGTCATAAATGATGTTTCGACTGAGGAACTGCACCAGCTTCTTGGGTCTGAGGGTAAACCACAATAAAATGAGCCCCTTCCTTTTTTTTTTTTTCAAGGTCAGAAGATGTGGGATATCAATTGAAAAAAAAAATTTGCAGAGGAAGTTATTTTATTAAATGTTGAAAGCAAACTAGGTTTATGGAGGAGTCAAGGATCTAAGATGACTAGATTTGACCTGTGGGTGCTTTATTGCTAGTCAGTGTTGAAATCTTGTTTCACATTTGCTTCATTTTCATTCATCATGGGAAAAGATTCCAGCATTTACTGTCAGTGGTATAATGTATATGGTTAAAGAGAGCAGACAAAGGACATGGAGTGCAGCAACTCTTCAGAGAGAGAGAGAGAGAAAAAAAAAAAGACAAAACAAAGTGTCACACAATGGACGGTTTGCTTTGTGGTCACTCGGAGACACTTAACAGCGTGGAAACTTCACTGCCAAGACAAAGGAGAGCTGGGGCATAAATCAGCTCATGGGCTACTTCTCACAGCACATTTCACAACCCTGCAAACGCTCTCAGACAAACTGCAGTCTATAAAACGTTGCCCGGTCACGTTTAAAGTGTGGCACAAGTGGTGATCGCTTATTTCATTTCATCAGACATGTATGATGCAAATCCGCTGCGGCTTATAGGCGCCGTAATTGTTCCTGGATAGGTCACATGCAATTTCCTTCTGCCTACGTCAATGGCAACGGTGTTCAGACATCCAAACCCCGTAATGTTCCCCTCCATTTTTCCTTGAAGGGAAGAGTCTTTAAGCCCTGTCCGGACGGGATTAGTGTCTCTGGCTGACGTCTGTAACAACATTTTTAAACTCTTGCGTCTGGACACCGATTAAACTAATGCAGGGTGTTTGCTTCACACTAAAGTACCACGTAGAATATAGACAACATCACTGGATCATTTTCAATTATATTTATTTATTTCACAGGATTTAACGTTAGATGGTTAGGAACCTTACAGTGATACGACTGCTTAGTCATTTATTTCTAGAAAACTAAAAGGATAATGTGCTTTATGTGAAAATAATGTGGAAATATACATGTAGCCGTCATCATAATAGTTCTTTTATTCATCCTGCGGGGACATGGGAAGTGTTTAAAATGGACACTTGCATTAAGCAACTAAATACGGAAAATACCAGTGGTTAAAAAACTTTTCTTTTCTTTTTTTTTTTTAAGACACAAGGCGCAGCATCTGCCTGCCAGAGATGTCAATCTGGACAGGGCTAAAATTATCAGACCACCTCAGAGTTGGAAAAACAGATCATTTGGGTGTAATTTTCTCAGCGGAAGAGGGACAAAAACACCTACATGGCTGATATGAACAGATATAAAATAATGTACCAATGACAGAATAACACCAGGACCCTCATGCAAATCTAACCCTGTCCGAATAGAACTTTAAAGACGTTACATTTTTCAACGCCACTGTGTGACACGGTTCAAATATTCCTAAACCGACAAATCATTTTGTGTAAGAGGGAACACCTCGGTCATGAAAACTGAAGCAAATCTCATATGTTGCTGACAAAAAATCATGTGCAACAGCACACCAGGTTGTTTTCCCTCTCTTCGTCACCCTCATCCACTCTTCCAGCCCTGGCTCAGAGGAGAAAGCCAGTTATCTGTTCTTCACTGTGATATTAGAAGGAGAGAGAGAGCCCTTCTCCTGGGCCTCCTCACACCACATCATGCCCCCACCTTCCCCACTTCCCTTCATCTCTGTGTACTGTCTTCATCTGCCAATTCTGACATACTGACAAAAGAGATGTTTGCATGAGATGAGCGTTTTTATCCACAAGCTTCCTGTGGTGAAAAAAAAAAGGAGTGGGGAGAGATGTATGGGTGTATGAATGGAGGCATTTTGCATGGAGGTGTGTCATAAAGGTTTGCATTTTAAATGTGAGCCAATTGTAATATATAATCAAGTTATCATATTGATAAGCATACTAACTTCAGGTTACTTCAATTTAGTACTACGAAGATTGATGCTGACTGAAGGAGTGGATTAACTTTATACAACTGCATGTTTGGACAGTAGTTCTGATACGTTTATATTAATGCGCTCGGTCTAATACATTAGCATTTCTATAGTAGAGAACGCTCCATAATCTAATTTTTAAAAAAAGACATTTACTCAACTTTCATGTAAGGAGACTCCAGTATCAGTGCTTTTTACAGGAGAGTCAGACAAAGGAGTTTGCTCTTTCTGTTTTTTTTAGTAACAACGCAAGCTGCGTTTTTTGTCTTTAACTTCAAGAGAGAGAAAAATAGAGGCTGGTGAGCGAACGACTGCAACATAAGTGATGACAGGAATGAACTTGTCTTAACTTAAAAGCACGGATGGATAAAGTGTATGATGTGTCATTCTGTAATAAATTTACAATTGTAATTGTTGACAATTTGCTGCGGTATAAGAGGAATAAAACACTTTGTGTCATGCTGTTATTGTAACTTCAGGGTGGTAACAGAAACTCCGCTTCGCGTCAGGCCTCATCGCACTGTTCTAGTGTTGATTATTTTCCTATAACCGCACACCATGAAGCGTTTTATTCCTTGCATGCAAAATGCATATAGCTACAGCGATATTTGAAATGATTATAGTGAATTGTATACTTTTGTAAAAGAGACACAAATCGGTGATATCACCATTTTGGATTTTCTCAAATAAAACTGTCACACGGATAGCATGATGTGCTTTTTTTTAAATTTATTTTTTTTTGTTCACAGTATGAGAACACTGATATAAAAATACAGAAAGGATACAGAATAAGAGAGAAGAGAGGAATAGTTCAGGGTCGTGCTTCTCTTGGGGCGAGCTTGATGAACGATGCTGAGCTGAAACTCTGGTCAGGAGAAATCAGAGCTGGAAAGATCGCATGTGAAACGTCACAGTCAGGCTGTCGCCCTTCACAGAACCCCATGACCACAAACTCACCACAAACTCCTGGAAACACAGAGAACGTTCAGTCACCACAAACACACACATTCATCCCTTCCTCTCCCTCTTTCTCTCTATATATCTATTTCTCTCTCTCTCTCACTCTCTCTCTCTCTGCCTCTCTCTCTCTCTCTCACACACACACAGTATCCTGTTATTATGTTTTGTTCCCTTGTGGAAAAGATATGCTTTACTTTTTTAACCTTTCATTGGCCTGAAACATGGTAACTTCTTGGACTTGTTGATGTTTTAATAATGAAGTTCTCACTCTCTCTCTCTCTCTCTCTCTCTCTTGCTCCCTCTTTCCATCTCATTTTCCTTCTCTGCCTCTCCGTATTTTACTGGAAGGAAAGGGCGGGTGAATGAGGATATCTCTCTCGCCCATAGACAGATTAAAGAGTAGGGCAGGAAAGAAGGGAACCTGAGCCAACATGGGCCGTTTTAGGCCGGAACATGGTTTTGTATGCGTGTTCGGGGTATGTGTGTGCCTGCTGAGGGAGACGAGATCTTCCTGTATCCGGCTAATTCCTCCCTTCATTCTCCACACGGATTCCGCAAGCAGCTGGCACTGCTCTTAAATATCTCAGGCGTTTACTGGCGAATGGATCCGATCTTTACAGTCACACAGGAGCAACCGAGTGCGGTCTGATCCGCTGCCTTAGTCACATTCTTCCTCTCCCTGCCTGTTACAGAGAAAAACTAACGGAGGCCCGTCAGCCTGAACTGAAATGAATACTACATTTTCCAGAACGTCTTTGTCTGTGTCTTGTGCTTAAAATGTACGGTACTGTGCAAAGCAAATCCTGTAAAGTGAGGATACTTTAATAATAATGAAATGAAACATTTATAAATGCCTATAAAGGGACATAGTAAAAAAAAAGAAAAGAAAAAGAAATTAAATCAATATATGGTGTGAACCCTTTGCCTTTAAAACTTCTCCAATGCTCTTAGGGACACTGCTGTACAGTTTTATAAGGAACGTTTTATAAGGAAACCTTTTAGGTTGTTCCAAGCATCTTGGAGAACTTGTCACAATCTTTCTGCTGACTTTTGCCCTCATTTGCTTCTGTGTCTGCAGATTCTACACGTCCTCGATAACATTTATCTGAAAAGTCATGTCGATTTATTTAATAACATTAAAAATCCTTTTTTTTTTTTTTTTTAAAGAAAACGTATGGTAAGAAGTCTAAAATCTGCTCTGTGCACCGGAGCACTAATGCAGAACACATGAAATAAACATGTAAGATTTAATATATTCAAAAATAGCCTTTTGCATTCAGTATCATGACGTATTTCCGTTTTGAAATAGTGCAGCTCTTACATTTCACAGCTTTGTTTATGTTCATCAGTACAATGACACAGTGCCTTGTCCTTCTGAATTATTCGATTTAATACAATTCGATTCAGTTTTATTTATAAAATATTTATAAAGTGCTTTTAACAATGGACGTTGTCACAATGCAGCTTTACAGAAATTGGGATATAATTTAAAAATGTATAAATTTATCCTTAATGAGCAAGCCAGAGGCGACAGGGGCCTCGACTTTAAGTTGTTAAGAGAGTTTCAGGCTGAAGTTATTAACAGTTCAATGATGGAGACTGGAGTGCAAACTGTTCTTAGGAATTGCAGTCCAAAAGCTATTCAAGGAAGAACATCCACAGCAATCTTTAGGGTGTCTGTGTGGTACCATCCACAGTAATCTCATGGCGATCTTTAGGCTATCCCTGTGGGGCTGTCCTTAGCAGCAGCGAGTGATTTTTAGTCCTGTATTTATGTATATAAGGTATTTATATGAGTTATATATAAAATAGGAGTTTTCATATATTTGTACTTGTGTAAGTATGATGAAGCATACAGTTTGAAGCCTTTTCCTATTCCTACGTATCTGATGAACATCATTGACAGAAGCTCTTGCAGACATAAAATACAGCCATTGCATGTGTACTTAAAGACTCAGAAAGGCAAGACGAACGCAGAAGAGTTTGTGCAATGAACCCAATATTAACTGTCCCCAGTACCTGTTGGTATCTTAACTACACATCTTTCCCATGAAATTCATGTAGTTACTGAATAATTCAGAGTAGTTACTAAGTAATGTGCCTTAAGGTTAGAACTCTAATAAACTGAGACTTTTGTTATAGAAACATACTGCAGCAATCACAGGCTGATTTAGAGCCTCAGCACTTAATACCTGCTATCATCGTAGTCTTGGGTGGCATGGTGGCACAGTGGATAATGTTGTCTCACAGCTCCTGGGTTCGAGCCTGACCTCGGTCAATTTTCTGTGTGGAGGTTCTGTGAATGTGTTCCCTGTGTCTGTCTGGGTTTACTCCGGGTTTTCCGGTTTCCTCGCACCTCCTAAAAACATGCCAGTAGATTGATGCCAGCAGATGCCATTTTTGTGGACTTCCGCTTTGGCAATCCATCACAAAGGCTCTGCTAAGTACATCACAGACCATGCCGGATAACATAACAGAGCAACACTGCTTGCAAATAGGGTGGCACCCTGGCTGTCTGATGCGGTGAGATTGTGGGAATATTTAGAAACTCATTCTCCATCACATATCTCATAAATAGTAAACAATGGGTGAAGGAAGCTCTCTCTTTGGGTGGTTGAATCCCACAATCCCAGTCACTTTGTTCTGTGGAATTGCACAAATAAAGACAAGTTCAAAAAGAAGCCAATAAAGGCTTTCATTAAATCGTCTGCGTATATCCGAGGCCTCTTTACTGCCACTTTTTAACAAGACAAATACATGCATTAAAAAAAGTAAGGGTGTTGCCACAACACTGCCTCTGGCAAACACATGGTAAAAACAATTTGATCTCCCTCATCGCTCATCATGCACAATTAAGGCGTTTCAGGGGGAAAAATAGGGAGCGAGGGGTGTTTACAATTCCTTCCTTTCCCTTCCGACTCCGTGTTTGTTTTTTCAGCAAGCACAAAATTGTGGTCGACTCTCTCAGAAGCACACTTTCAGACTTCTCAGAAAGCCAGCCTGAGTGACTCCAAGTATAGCTGGATGCGTTAATATATCTCACAGTGTTTAACCCTTTAAAAGGAGATGTCCAAACAAAGTAATTTTACTATAGTTAATTTTACTAATAACTACAGTAAAATTACTTTGTGTGGAACGTCTCCCTTTAAAGGGGCTTTCAAATGAATAACCAGATCCAAGGATCTTCGGTTCGATCCTGAGCTCGGCTTACTCTTTCCTCAGGGGTCTCCGGTTTCCTCCCACCTCCCTAAAACATTCCAGTAGGTGAACTGACTAAAATAAAGGTGCGAGGCACCTAGGTGAGAATGAGTGTGTGCATGGTGCCCTGTGATGGACTGGCTTCCCACTCAGCGGAAGCGATGTATTCCTACCTAACTCCCAGGGTTCCCGGGATTCCCCAATTCTTGGATTCATTCAGGGCGTATTCGCACCTAACACCCAGTGCTCCCAGATTTCATGGCTTCACCGTGACCCTGACCAGGATAAAGCGGTTACTGAAACTAAGTGAAAGAGTGAATGACTGTATAATAAGCTGAAGCTATAAAGAGTTAAAACCAAACTGCTGAAAGACTATAGTGTATCAGTTTACAGACATTATCTAGGGGTCATTTACGTTGTTTACGGCAGCCCTTCATGGACTTAATCACCCAATAGTCAAGTAAACCGATTCCAAATACGGCCCATTTCCAGCTGCCACAAATTTACCAACATCACTAAATCAACCTTAAGCCCCTGCTTCATTTATCAAATCCTCAGGCTAACTCCTGTGTGAGTAAACCATTTCCATTTAGCTTATCATACATCCAATCCTGACCAGGCAACAAAATATCCAGGAGTGAGCTTGGTCTGAACGTAATTTTATTGCCAGGCTTTCTTGGCTGTCAGGGAGCACTTAGCAGGGGGCCATTTCCTCCATGGGTAGCCTGTTCGTCTGTCTTTTAGCCCCCTTCAGGCTTCGACCCAGGGACCCTGGAGGCCACGACAGGCCTGTTCTACACACTTCTATGGAGTGATTACTGTAGTAAAGGAGTTAGTAACTGGGCTTCGTTTGTCTACCTGATGCTCAGCGTCCATTACATTACGAGACATAAGTTTCATTGCCAAGGCTTTAGACGGAGGGGCCTCAGTCACAGTCAGGCAGCTAGACATGGAGCTTGTGGTTTTTAAATGAGGCCAATAAATTTAAGAGGACTCAATGGTGCCTGGGAGTCTGTGCCACTGGGACGGAGGGCTCCGGACCTCCTTCGCTTAACACTCAATAGTCAATTCAGACAATTCAGACACAGGACAGTGTTAAGGCACTACTATTTTTATGCCTGTAGTAAAATTATAGGCTTAAACAGACTTGCAGCTAATTGACACAGATGACAGATAACTGTCCAAGAAATACTGAAACACAGGAAAGTATATATTTTTGCTGCATTAGAGAAATTAGTAAAATTGTGTGTGCTTCACACTCACGTGCCTTAAAACCTTTTTATTTGATTAACTTTTTTTTTTTTTTTATTTCAACTTAATTCTTAATTCAACTTAATTTATTTCAATTTAATTCTACTGCTTCAGCATGTTCAGTGACCGTCCTAATTGGCAATTTTGACTATAAATGATTGCTTCTTCCTCTCCCGTCTGTGAAAGTGTCCGTCTACGTGACACTGTGCCCATGTAAGTGGAGGTGGAACAAAAAAGCACACTGACTGCCAAGAGTATGTCTGAGTAGAATGAGGTGCAAGCAGGATAAACTCCTGCTGCCCTTGCTGTGCAGAAGCAACCCACGGAGAGGAAGTGAGAATTTAATCAGCTGCCTTCAAGGTCAGTTTGAGCTGAAAGGGCCCCCACCTGGTGCTCTATCACTACCGGTCGGAGCCGTGCTCTCTTCCTCCCTCCCCCATTTACTCATTCAGTTCACTACCAGAGCCCCTCTTCATCTGTCTTTCTCCCGCAGTCGTTCAATCATTCATGTGACTTGGTGTTGTTCGTTCAGCCCGCAGAGTTCTGGGTGTGGAACAGAAGTTCACATCATGGAAAAAAGTTTCAGCAACACACACTATGAGACATTAACATACATGCCATCCTGATAAGATTGAGGCAAGTCTCTCAAAGAAGTTCAGAGAAGCTTCCTGGAAGTTGATAAGCTAGCTGATCTGTTGAGTATCTCACACCAAATAGACTTGGCACAAAAAAAACGACGAAGCAAATCTGCATCGAAAAGACCATATCATTTGACAGGAACCTCTTCCTCTGTTCCCACCTCTTTTGTTTGTGTGCAGACATGCCAGCAGATCCTCAACAGATCATCCAAGCCAGTCAACAGGAGGCTACGGATTTGCCATGTAAAACACAGCAGCTGCCATCACTTAGGCCATAAGACCCACATTTTTTTTTCTCTTCATGCAACGTTTGTCCCCGGAAGACGTGCCCGTTCTGGAACCTTGCTAACAAAACACAGCACTAAACTCGACACAGTCCATCCTGCGATGCCAGTTCAGAGCTATTTCACAGATAATTAATAGGCATGATTACATATAATTAATGTAATTGGCGGGACTGCAGCGTTTTAGTGCTGTAGCCTGCTTTCGCCTGGGCAGGAGGAGATTTTTGAAAAATCTGCGTCACAGTGCATTGCAAAACGCCTGGAAGCACTTACTGGGCCACGCGTGTGTGAAATGATACAAAGGAGGACATGTGGCTCGCAGAAGTACAGGCTAGACTGAGATCGCAGACACGTGGCACGCAGAGGCAAACGCTAGACTGAGATCACAGCCCGCTACAGAGCAATCAGCTGCTCTATCACCAGCTAGATCAGGGGTCAGGAACCTGCGGCTCACGAGCCAGATAGAGCTCTGTTCCTGATTCTGTACGACTCACTAACAAAAACAAACACAAAACGTTCACTGCACTCCAAATAACCTATTCCAAATAATGTGTCTAGTTAAAGAAAAATGCCTGCTAATATCATTAATGCTTATCTCGTCAAAATGACTGAGAGTTATTTTATGACAGCATTGCTGAGTTTGGGCCAAAAAGTGCTAGATCGGTTCAAGCCATACAATCAGACAGAGAGTGCAAACTAACATTATTGATGTACACAATGGTGGAAAAAAAAAGACAAATATCAATCTTTTAGGATCTGTGATATGCCCCATTTTTTTTACAGAAGTATTGCATCAATTGAAAAGTCAAATGTTAAGTGCCATTTATTTATTCTGAGTTGTCTTCTGCATCATCGCTTCCGCTAAATCTTTACTGTGTGCCATAACACAGCTTGTTTAATGAAAAGAAAGCAGATCCTTTATCCAGCATCTAGTGGTCACTAATGGTAACTACCAAAAACCTAAACTTTGCCTCAAATAATTTTGCTTTATTTGGCTCTGCCAGATACACTACAATGAAAGGGAGAGACGTGCATAAAATAAAATTAAAACAAGACAAAAAAAAAACGTTTGTTAACCACAAGTAAATACAGAATCTGATTAGAAAGAAGAAAATAGCCAGTGGATTCAGAGCAACAGTGGAGAAGATCAGTGATCAGCACTGGTCTTATTATTTGGTAACCGTTTTCTTTTCCTACAACATATATATATTTTTTTAAAAATGGCTGATATGATGTTTCCTCCCTCCTCCCAAGCACATGGCAGTAGGCCATGATAAAGTGACTTGACTAAGATAATGTGACCCTGAGATAAAGTGAATGAGTGTGTGAATGAGCGTGTGTGTGGTGCTCTGCGATGGACTGGCGTCCCATCCAGGGTGTATTCCGCCTCACGTCCAGTGTTCCCAGGATGGGCTTCAGGTCCGCTGAAAGAGAGTGAGTGAGAAAGTAGAAGACCTAGCTCACTACTATCTCTTTCCGAAGTCAAGAAGCCTGAAGATGGCTCTCATACAGTATGTCCTCATAACTGCGGTAAGTGTAATAATAATATTGCTTTCTCCTAAATGCGAATAGATATGCTGCTGAATTGATCATGTAAATATTGTCTAGTAAGGACTCTTACCTCTTCCTATGTCTCATGATTCAGTATAGGAAGATATGTCCTGTTCCTTCAACCTCAGCACCTTTGGTAAGAATATTACTAAATACTGTCATTGTACTCAGGTGAATTTTGAACATTTAAAACCGTGCACTAATTACTTTATACCACAGAGTGGTTGAATTCTACAATCAGAAGGTGTGGATTTATTTGTTAACAGCACGGCTCTGACAGTAGTTTGCTCATTCTTGTACTCATTCACAGAGACTTGAATGGCGGACACGCCACATAATCTGAGGCTAATAATAATCAGATTTAAAAAACATTGTGTAAGAAAGAAAAATTCATAATCGTTTAGGAGAGGTTTATGTAACATCTGTGGAAGGAGTCTGCAGTGTCAGCGCTTTCTAATAATCAGTAAGTTTCCTGACACGGGACAGGTTTTAGGACAGAGGAGTCTGTGCTTTCCAGGTTCTTGCCTTGCCTATAACATAAGTGATACCAGGAACTCACTTGTCTCATGGATGTTTCCCTACATTAATGTAACTATAAACAGTTAAAAAGCATAATGTATTGTTCATTCATAAATTCAAAGTTGTAATCATGGCAAATCACTGTGCTATAAGTGGAATAGCACACTTTGGACCATGGTGTTATAGGAAAATATTCCACTTCGCTCTACTTCGCATCAGTATCACGCCATCATGATGTGGATTATTTTCGTATATCAGCACGTTCCATCATGTTTTATTGCTCACTTACCAGCTCACAACTCACCAGCTGCCCCTACTACAAATTTGGCCCAGATTTGTTTTGCACAAAGCGTGCTTTTTTTCACAGGGAACACTTCGCTGCCCCCCTTGGGGGGGGACATCCTTTTTAGTGTGAGGGAAGAGGATCTGCATCCGGCTGCAAACACCTTCCAGAGGCCCCCGGGGTCAGCCTGCAGCTGCAGTACCTTCGGATCCATCCACAGCACATCACAAGCACTCTCACCTTCTGTCAGTCACGGAGCTGAGGTTCACGCATGCCGCCGGCTTGTAGAGACCCTCATTTAGAGGGAGAAGAATGTGGCTCTATTCCCTATACACTTGTGACCTCTGACCTACTCCAGGAAGCACTCACCTGGACGGGCCTGACCACCTGCCTCATGTTTTCTTTGTGTCTATGCGTCCTTCTCCTTCTCTCTCTCATACACAGTCAAAGGCAAATTCAAATACAGGCCTGGTGTATTTAAATTCAGTATGTCTGGTTCTATATGTACACTTAGGCTAAATGTCTGAGGCGCAGAGGCGTGAAAATGTACAGCAGCTATCTCTTTTTTCAAATTCTATGCCACAATCAGCAATTGTTGCATTTTAATCAATTTTCTGATCTCCTGAATATATTTTCAATAAGACGTTATTTAATATAGAATATTCTGAAAAGGAGAAACAAGATAACAATCATAAGATCATTCACGCCATCCAATCATACAGTCATTAAGGCACTGGAACACACTCTTCATCACTTTTAATTGCTGTGCCAACTTTTCAAACTCAATCTTTCTTTACATTTCTAGGAACTGCATTTAAGTCTGCATTAAAACCAAGGTCAGTTGAGTGTCTCTCCTAAATTTGATACACTCTCTGAGACCTTCCTTCTTCTCCCAAGCGCACTGCCATACCCACGACCCTGTCAGTCTCGTACCTGCGCAACCTTCTTAAGCCTGACTGACTCCAGTGGCACTCTGCCTGAGGCCTGTCACTCGAGCCTCCATTCTCACCTGACAAAACTGCTCAATGACATGTTTCACTCCCCCCTTCCACCCCCTAAGCACACTGATATGTTTCATTAACCATGCTTAGTCAGTTACGGTGCGCTAAGCTCCTTAGTGCATATATACCTGCAATTTCCTTTTCTCTCTCCATGGTTTATACATGCTGCAATCCCTTGAGCCTGACAGACAGAACATAGGGCGTAGGGACACAGTATAGAGGGTGCAATCTAGACCATAAAGTGCAAGTTACAGGCAGCCAATGTAGTGCCATAAAACCGGCGACAATATAGTCAGAGCCTAATTGTTCAGTTTAACGCCTAGCGATTACTGGAGCCTATAAAGTCTGATGTTTCTCTCTCTCTCCCCCCCCCTCTCTCTCTCCCTCTACCTAGATCCAGACCACACAGAATACTTTCTGCAGATCAGCAAACCTTCAAGCCTTCACTAGTTTTCATTTTACTGCTAGGGGGAGGAGAGGGAGATCCCTAGCAGCAAGAGGCCCCAGTTCATTTAGGAAAGGGCAATAAACACTGGCGTCCAAGTGCATTAATTGACCGTTCATGTAGTGGAGCCATGAATCATTGTTTTGTTGCTGAAGAACATTAGCACCTTGTTCTGAACTTTAGGGCCAAGTGTCTAACAGCCATCCAACACTCAGCACCTTCAGGATTCAGGATGCTGCTACTTATTAGTTCCATATTTCACACTCCACTTGATGGTTACGGGTATTTTAATACTATACATCAGAATGTACACTCATCCTAAAACATGAAGTTCTGTTTCATGGACAATCCAAAGCACTGTCACAAATTGCACATTTTAAACTGACCAACATGTTCAGGTCTGAAAATTCTCACTCATCTGAGCAACGTCAGGAACTGGGGGAAAATCTGTACATTTCGTTTGCTCAACGTAAATGTCAGGCATGTTTGCTTGGCCTCTGTGCAGCTGAGTCCATACTGAACACAATGGCTCCAGCCATCAAGGTTCCTGCTCCATCCTAACTCTCATCTGTCTCACTGGAATAGCATCTAGAGAAAGTAGAAGAGACACTATACAGTGAATTGTTGTCAGTATTTGGAGGGTGATGGTTTCTAGAAGGGTTTGAATATAATTTGATGTAATTCAGTTTGGTAAACTGAGGACAGGAGCTGCCACTGGATTGAATGGGCTTTCGGCAGAAGCTGGTGATAATTCGCAGGGCTGTATTGTGCTGAGGCCTTTGGCTCCAGTGCTGAGGAGGACTCATTAATGCAGGAGCTGCTGTGCTCCTATTGTTGTGCTAATGAGGCACAGATGTGGACACCCCAAACTGCAGCAAATCACCAGGGACAGCAAGCGAACAGAGCCTATTAAAGACACACTTTCTAAACCTTTAGTGTGTTTTTTTTGGACCAAATGATGAAAAACGATTTTCCAATAACCTTAATCATCTCCGTGATTATGGGCTTTGTAGGTTTTTTCTCATTGGCTAAATTTGAAAGCTTGGTTTCGATCATAAAAAAAGGTTAGAAAAAAATAGAAGAATATGAAGAAAAGCCGTCAATACCACCAAAAGATGTGCACATTCTCAGGTATAACATCAGTTACTGACACACTGTATTGGTGAATGTTCAACCTTACACTGTCATGTCAAGCTGAGACCCTGAACCAGGTGTCACCTGGTTCCCTCTACTCTGTGGCATCATTCTTTAAAAAAAAAAAAAAAAATCCCTTCCCCTTTTTGTCTCGCTGGAATGATAGTCATGGTCCTATCTTTTAGAGGTGGGTTAAATGGATGTGAAGTGGCTGTGAAATGAAATCTGTTTAGAGATTTGGCAGCTCCTGAGAGGGATGATCTCCGGCTCAGCATCCTCCCAGGTCAGAGGTGGGCGGGCCTTCATGTAGAAAGTTCCTCTGATCTGCACACACACACAAACAGCCAGAACAAAATTTACCTGTGGGATGAAAAGGCAAAAAATAAAATAAAATAAAATGCTTGCGTGTGAGATTAATACAAGCTAAACAGTCTCAAGAACATTGCTAATACAATCTTGTTATGAAGGTCTGTAATTATATTAGTAGCCCAACTCTGTGTTTTCTTTGTTTTTCTGTCTTTTACATATTTCTAGTGATGATAAATTATCTTTAAGAAATGATTAGTACTCAATATATTCTAAAAGGCATAAACACACCATAGCTGTTTGCAAAAAAAAAAGGCATGAAGCAAAAGTAATAACAGGACAGCAGTAATCGTGGGCTTCAGTATTAAGAGAACAAAGATTGTAATCAGGGCTGAAACAGTACAGCGAAATGCTACTTAAGTGAAAGTATAGATTATGTGTCAAAATCAATTAAAAGAGGAAAAAAAGGGGGGAAAAAAGTACTTATGTGCAGAAGGTTGCCACTTTAGCAGAAGGTGCTAAAAGTAAAAAGTAACTGTTTCTAGCTGATGAAATTAAGATAACACCATGTTTTCATGTGAAACGTAAATTTCATTACTTATCTAAAACCCTTTATTAGATTCATTTTGTTTTTAAAGCAACTATGCCATTTTGCCTGAAAACATCATTCAGTGTCTGGAAGTTTGCTGCTCATATCCATGACTAATGCTATGTCGTTTGCTAATGAATTAATCAGAAGTAAAATATCCTGTAAATAACTAATTTAGCATTAGCTAGAATTTGACTTGCTGTCTAGCCAGTTGATGACAGCTACTGGAATTGATGTTAGTCTAACCTGGAATAAGCAAGGAAAACAGGCTAAATTACCTAGCAAAACATACCTCTGTATGCTTTTAGATGGCGTTCATGCCTTCTAAGGAGGCAATGAAGATTTTATACGAGTCTCTGCTTATTCCAGCATGTTGAAATATTTTGCTGAGGTAGGCCCAGGGGCGCTCATCCTCAACTTCCACACTGCAGTCTGGTGGATTATCCATCTTCAGATAATCCACAGATAGCTATACCGCTAACTACATTGCGTAGCATGAGAAGGTCATAGCAGATAATGAATTGGCATGATTCTCGATATTTTTTTCTACATTGATGTATCTGATTGGATGCCAGACTGAGCCAATTCGATGGATATAAACTATGATGAGAACAGAAGAGTGCTTCAAGATTTGTAACGAGGACTTTGAAGGTCTAAAAAAAATGTAAGGAATAAAAGGTTTCCCTTTGAAGTGTAATTAAGTAAGAGCATTCAATTTCAATAATACTCAAGTAAAGAATAATACTTAAGTATAGTAACAAAGTACAATCACTTGCATTTTCCACCCTGATTGTAATTAAGATCAGTACTGATCTCTGAGGAGCTCCGTCACATTCACAGTGGAGCTAAACCTCAGGTGCTCTAATCTCACCGCATCCCATTGTTTAGGGGGTTTTAAGAAAGAAACCCTCCACTGTGTTCCACAATAATGTATCACATGAGCAAAGAGGAGGGGGCTGAGAGCTGAGAGCCAGGCTCAACTCTCCGCTTTAGCCTTCAGAAAGTATGAGAAGCTCTTAATCAGGCCAAACAATGCAGCCTCCAACTCCTTCTTTCTGGCACGGCCTGATCTAATAAGCTCGGGGGGAAACTTTGAGCTGATCCCCCTGAATAACCTCTAGAGATACTTCACAGCGGGGGAAACCTGAAGAAGAACCCTGAAGACCCTTTAATTTGAACCAGGCCCATCGACCCTTTGAACTCCCAATGCCAGGCCTTCGACACAAACAAAGGCTGGTCTGACATTGTCAAATACAGGCGTAATGTCTTCATAAGACACCTTCTTAATGAACAAGGGAGAAGATCACGGGCATGTGAGAAGTGGTTGATTTGATTTCACCCC
This sequence comes from Pangasius djambal, assembly GCA_022985145.1. Taxonomy (NCBI): domain Eukaryota; kingdom Metazoa; phylum Chordata; class Actinopteri; order Siluriformes; family Pangasiidae; genus Pangasius; species Pangasius djambal. The sequence goes on along the minus strand of CM040989.1, from coordinate 2,123,435 downwards.
CCTCACTAAGTAACTTCAGGAGTTAATATTAGGCATATCTGAAAGCTGATTAAAATGGGAGGGCGTCAATTTCGTCTGGCACACGGTACAAAAGGAAGCCATCCAGAGGCTCAACTGTGATGTTATCTCTGAGTCTAGATAAAGAAACATCTTGAATTTTTTAATAAATGCTCCACAAAGGAAAGGGCTCTAACCCCTCTACCACAGAAAGCCTCAAAAGGGCAAATTCTGTCAGACTGAAGATCTAGTTACAGCTAATTCTCTCTTTGTTTTCTCTCTTCCTTTCTCCATGTCTTGATCCCTTCAGAGCTATCTTTATGAACATAAACACTGGCTTTGAGGTTATTGCCTGGATGCTTGGTTTCCAAAACATCCATGACAATCGACAAACTCCCAAACATGGTTCTAGTCCATGGAGATAACATCTACAGAATTTAACATTTCTCTTTTGTTGACAGTCACTAAGATGAACAGCTGGTTGTAAAGAAAAATGTAAAACCTATAATTCAACATCATGTTTGTACACTTGGTTGTCCTTAAACGTTTTAAGCTTTTGAACATTTCATGCATTTACTATATTTATGTAAACAATTCGCTGTAAAGTACTGAGATCTTGCCATTATTCTCTCTTACTGAGTACGTAGCCAGTTAGAAACCTTCAACTATGGATGCCAGATATTGTTCACAGAGCAGGCAGCCATTTTAACTGCAATTGTGTTTACCAGATATATACAAACTACGCACCACAACTGTATGGCTTTGATGACAGATTGATCATTTACTTTATTGTACGTCCAGTAGGAAATAAAACACACATCCATGACAAATCCATGCCAATGCCGTCCTGCACCCCGTTATTCAATCTTTCTATGTATACAACTAAAGTGATGCTAATAAAGACAAACTAAAGCACTGGAACAATGGCATGCTGTCTTAATGAGATGGTGCATTAATCTAACTACTCAGTCTCACAGAACTGAGACTTCGAATAATCATTAACCATCCTCCCCATCCCCCTGAGACACACACACACACACACACACACACACACACACACAAGATTAGTGAAAAGCCTTGTAGATTAAGATGGGGGTAGGACGGTTTTCTTAAATTCCTCATACTACATTCTTGCTTCTGATTAATACTGAGGTGTTCATTTGGTCTTTAATATTGTCGAGCCTAAATTTCAGAATTTAAAATTAATATGAGATTGTAATATTTAGCTTAGTGGCACCCCAGAGTCATGAATTCTACACATGTTTGGTAAAAGATTTTTTTTTTTTTTTTTAAATTTATTTTCACTTGCTAAAAATCCCACATTCACCGATTCACACATATGGTCCTGGTTTAAGAGATCATTCACAAACTAGGTCAGATTAATCAAAAGCACAGAGTTCATGCAGAGTGCTCCTCTTTCCGATATGCAGTGGAGAGAAAGAGGAAAGAGAAAGGGAGACAAACCCAGAGAAAACAGTGGCTGCCGCGATATCAATCTCTGTAAAAACAGCTGGGTGTGGGACTTTCTTGGCCTGTATTTTGGCAGCAGAGGGCAACTTGCATTACAAAGTAGGTCTTTCCATCACTACTATTGTCAGTCCCAGGCCAGGTAATAATTAACACAAACAAGAGACAATAGGCCAGGACTGAGTGTTTCAGTTAATGAGCGACCAGCTCCACCTCGCATTCACACGCTCTGAACCCAGGACACTCACCCTGGCTAATTATTCACACTACTGTCCTCTATATCGCAGGCATTGGGCAAGCTAGGGCATTAGCATAAGCATGCAAGTATCAATACTTTCGAATGCTTTCAAAGGATAGCCAAAGGTGCCAGGGGCTATCCAACATATCACTTAATGTAATCAGATGAAAGGGGAAGAGGAGAGCACAGGGAGAATGTTGCTGTTGATTTGTTGCCAGTCCACAAAAACTTTCCTTTGGGACAAGAATGCAAGCTTCAGAGGGCAATGAAGCACGTCAAAAAACATTTCACGTCGATTTCGATTACTTTTGCGAATCACGCACACCTTTGGTTGGCCAAGTGTTTAATTCAGTTTAGTAAAGATTGCCACAAAAAAAAACTCATTTTCTGCTAAAGGCTGAGGTTTCTCATAGCATATAGATGTGTTTCCAATAATTTTTCACAAAAGGTATGTATCTAGAAGCATACACAATATACATAGATATCATCATTTTCTGGCATAGCCAACACATTCCAGTCGTGGCACACCACTTCTATTAAACAAGCTTAGTAATTACTTCTTAGATAAAAACATGTTTTATCTTGGATAGACAGAGGTATTTTGTTCGAACAATCAGTGACATTCAATACAGCAACCTCTGCCTCATTAGGTCCTATAGGTTGGTGAAACTACAGCCCAGGAACTAAAATCTATTCTGTCAGGGCTTTTTTTTTTTTTTTTTGGTTCCTGAGACAGTCACTCTGAGACCAGCACAGGTGAAATTGCAGTGTTTTAATTAGAATTAAGTTTTTCCTAATGACGAGGAGGAGCACTCGACCTGGAAATATGATGGAAGCTCCGCCCTCAGCGTGCCACACCTACTTTACCAAATAGGAACGTTATAATAGCTCGAGCAAAGCTTTTCACTAATAATAAATCTATCACAAGCTGGAAGTGGTATAGAAGATCATTTGGTAACAGGGACCCTTCTGATTTACAAGCTAAAGGTAAAAGAGCACAGTGTGTGCTACTGTGTCATATATTATATGCTGTTCATAATGCTGTGACATAAAGCCAACCCCTTGCACAAACATTAGCTTATGATTATTGCTCAGAGCAGGACGATATTAATAACCATGTAGCCTCGAACAAAATTATGTCCAGAACTTGTCACACTTGTCACACAAATTTATGTTATAGGGTAGTATCTAGTGAATTTTTAAAGTAACCCCGTAATAAACAGCTGAGAGTCAACAACATACAATCATCCAGCGTACAGTCTAGCAGCTTGTTTTAAGTGGTTTTTAGATGTAGCTTTGTTCAACTGTGTTGGATACAGCAGGTGAGTTTCCAGTCACCAGCAAGGTGCACACAGAAGAGCTAACCAGGGTTGGCAGGTTTCAGCAAAATTTCTAACCAAACCACAATCTCAAAAATCACACAGAAGACCTGAAACTAGCCCAAAAGATTAAGGCATTGGAAAAGGGAGATACATTTTTGTCTTTTCTCTTGCAATATATCTTACAAAAGAAATGGTTCTGTATATCACAGAAACACTGTCTGCAGTTACTCTTTTCCTTTGTTTGCAGAAATTTATTAGGCTTTATTCTGATTCTAATTCTTTAGTTGCTATGAAACAAGATCTTGGTGGTTGGAGTATTTTTAAACTAGGCCAGTTTGATATAAAAACTGCAACTCTGCCAACCCTGTCATTAACTGCCCTGACCACTGCTCCTCCTCCACTGAAAACGGGGCATGGGGCAGCGTGATTCCTGCCCCTCTAGGCCTCTGTTAGTGCTTGTTGCAGTTCCCATTTTGACCACTAGGTGCAATAATAACTCAGTGGATCTGAATGGGGTAGTGGGCACGCTGCACCATGACCGCACAACATCTAGCAAGGAACATCGGCCTCAGTTTTTTTAATTGTTGGTCACTCAGAACATGAATATGTATTCATATTTTAAAGATATTTAAAATGTAAAATGATTGATGGTGAGAACTTTGATAGTGAGGATGGTGATAAGGACTAACATGCATCTCAACTTTCTAAAACGGTTACATAAAACCCAGAACTGTAATATCATCACGTCAATATCTGTAAGACCAACTACCTGGCTGGTTTAGCCAAAGGGGTGTTATGGAGTTTAGTGGTGCAGAAACCTAATACTGGACAACAATAATATTGTTTTCTTAACTAGCAAATCCCTCACATAGCTGATTATATCAAATTATGAATGGCCAAAGGCTCTGTTGTTTATCCCAGCACGTTGCTGTACTGGCTGTAAGTATGTCCTCATGACTCAGGCCCTTATCTACTTTTACAACTTCCATTTTCTCCTCATTTATTTGTGTACTTTGACTTTAGCTAAGGATGCTGTAAAAATCTGACCCGGATGATAATAAAACTGTCCTCTTGGAAAGCAGCAGGAGGAAAATTGAGGTTAAGATGTGTTGTATAACAACCCTGTTGCCTCACTAAATCACTAGTGTGGGTCTAAATAACCAGTGCGATGTGAGTTCAGTTGTCCTGCTCTGTGGACTCTGTGAAAGGCGCATAAACTCCCTCTTCTGTCCTTTCCGTTTATTCCACATTCTGTGTATACTTTAAGTTTAACAGGAAAATAATATGTGTACGCTAATGTTTGTACCTGATTAGATAGGCCAACCAAAGCTTTGGAGAGAGAGTTCCTTTCAGAGGGGCGGTTAGGAGGGGATCTGCAGGGCAACAGAGAAGCTTCAGATAATAGGCTTTAATGGGGCATTCGCATTCAGTAGGCTGCAACAAAGGCCAGGCAGTGGGATTTGGGAGGGCTGATTGTTGCTCCAGTGTGCTTTAATGCTAGGCCCCAGAGACTGAAGCTGAGGGCAACTGCAGGGAGAAAATCTACCATTGTCAAGCGGAATGTCAGTGGTTTTCAAGGACGCCAAAGAGGACCAGAGAGAGAGAGAGAGAGAGAAAGAGGGGTGGAAAAGAGTGTATTGGTATAGCAGGATATATAAAGATGGAGAGACGTGGAGGGGGAGGGATGGGGACAGAAGCAGTGGTGGATTGAGTGCCACATTCTGCCTATAAATGTTTCTCTATCTCTATTTCATTCTACAGAGTGATGGCAAGATGTATTCAGAGATGGACACCATGCAGCATCATCATGCACACATACAGTACAAGGTTAGGTTCTGAAGTAGTGACCAAAAGATTGGTAGTTCAAGGTCTTGTACCACTGCTGATGGTTCACTCTGACACCAGTTTCTGTTCAAGTAGTATTTGTGAAAACATAATTTTTCTGGTTGTTTTTTGTTCCAGTTCCATTCATTCTCAGTAAACACTTTATCCTTGTCCGGGTCACTGTGGATATGGAGCCTATCCCAGGTACACTGCATCTGAGGCAGGAATACACCTGGATGGGATGCCATCATGATGTACATGGATATCCACACACTTGTTCATAGCTAGGGGCAATTTATAGTCACCACTGCACCTACTGACATGTTTTTGAGAGGTGGAAGGAGACTGAAGAACCCGGAGGAAACCCATGCAGAGAAAATAAGAGAAACCTAAGATCGGGAACAAACTGAGGATCAAACTGGAGCCGTGAGCCGGCAGTGTTAACCGCTGTGCTACCATGGCACTGTTGTCCAATTCCAGTACACTCCAAATTTCCACCAGAAACAGCATGGAATCTGGCAATTTTTCAGCGACTGGTTTAAAAAAATAACATGGCGTGTAACATTTATCCTAGTGGGATTTCAGGCACAACCTGTGCCTTCATTATACATATGGGTCTGACCTGCGTGTATATTTGCTGTAGGCTGGTCAGATCCTCACCCCGATGATTGACAGTTTGAGTGAAAAAATAATCTACTGGCAGTAAAGTGGACAGCAGGAAGCACACGCACCGCATAGCTGAGTGAGGAATGAGAGAAACTGTTTATTTCAAACAAATCCCCTCTCGTATCTGTCTCTTGGGGACTCTTAACCCCACTCTTTTCAGGCCCCAGGGCTTCAATTTATCACCACACCTGCACGTGGAAGCCGTGCAGAGCTCAGAGTGAAATCTGCACACAAATCAAACCACGCACGTGCCACTGAGGAGCAACCCGAATGCTACTGAGGAAACAGTAAAGGAATAAAGGTATGAAGAAATGAAGAATGACAACACAAAGAACATATAATGATGATATAGCCTATGTTAGGGTTCTCAACCTCTTTTAACTCACTTTCACTTAATCCTCATCAGGGGATCCAGAGCCTATCCCAGGAACTCTGGGCATAATTCAGAAATACATCCTGGAATGGTACGCCAGTACATCACAGTGCACCACACGCACACACACACACACACGCACACATTCATTCATAGCTAGTAGCAATTTATTTTAGGCAATCCACCAATTGGCATGGGAGGTAGAGACCCTGGCAGAAAGCCACACAGACACAGGGAGAACTTGCACATACAGTAACCCGAGCTCAGGATCAATCCAGGGACTCCCTACCTGCTCAGCACCGTTATTACCATTTAAATAGTTATAAAAAACTATTTAAATATTAGGCTCATTATTCAAACGTACACTGGCTAAAACACCGGCTGTGTATTACAGCTTTGGCTATGTGCTAGAGCCTTTTATTCCTGGAAAAATTTCACATTATTTATACACCTACCTGGTTTTGAGGTTTGGATTCAACCCATTCAATTCAAATGTCTGGTCCAATAGGCTAATAACTAGAACAACTCAATAATAAAAATGATAACTTATAACCTATGATAACAGGTTGTGTTCCAGGGTCCTGGGTAACCTTGGGAGTTTCTGATGTTCTTCCTGTGTCCGTGTGGGTATCTTCCAGGTTCTCCAGTTTCCTCGGGCTGACCAAAAAGCACGCGTGTAGGTGGATTGGCTGTATTAAATTGCTAGTAAGTGTGAATGTGTGTGTGATAAAGCTGATATCAAAACAGAATGAATGAATGATATAGGTAGATTGTGATTTTACACCGCATTGTAACAAAATAAAAAAATAATAATAAAAAAAAAAGGACTTTCTTGATGTGCTTCACAGCCCTCAAGCTACAAGCTACATTACACATATATACATACATTTATACTTGTGCAATTAATTCCCTAGCAGACTACTAAAATAAAAAATAGCATTCCTCTACTAAAGTTTCTACTGAGAACCTTTAATGGCCCTCTTCTTCTTTAAGGCTGTATTGAATGTTTTTACTCTATGAGTGCACAGAAATATTCCCCTTTTGCACTTGTGTATTCACCCTGTGTTGAGCTAGCTTTCACACAGCTAACAAAGTGTCAAAAAAGACTGGGACCGTTTCAAACTCCACTAATAAATCAATTAGGGGCCAATGTGACGCCTCCCGACCTAAAAGGATTATTGGGCAGCGCGCGCTATACGGCAATGATGTAATTACGGGAAGGAGCCATTCACGCCTATTGAATACAGTACAAGAGCGCGCGCGCTTCAAAGGCACCGTATGCCTTATTTATGCCCCCTGCTAATTTAGCACGCCACAAATCCTAATCATGCGCCATAGAAGACGGCTAATGTTGAGTAAACTGTTTATTCAGGCTCATTTCATTAGTATGACGTGTAACAATAACCTTCTGCATATATCATTACTAATGAAACTCGACTAGGCTGCGCGCGCGTGTGTGTGTGTGTGTGTGTGTGTGTGTATCTGACTTAACTCACAAATTGTGCATATATTTCATTTGTATCTTCTGCTATTACGCACATGACAACCTTGCTTGTTCGTACCGGTTTGGAGAGTAGTAGTGAGAGTATCCTGAAATATATTGGCTGCTAGGGATCTACAGAGTCTTAAAGACGAGTCCACTCGAGGGAGGATGGGGTGGAGGGGTGAGTGTGGGGTTTTTTTTTTTTTAGACTCTCCCTCCTCCTCCTCCCCCGTCCTCCTCCCTCTCCACCCTCGTTTTTTAGTCCATTGTAGGGATCCTTGCACTCAGAAGAACAGTGTTCCCCCCTGGCTGCTAGAGAAACGCCGTTCTCCTCTCCTTTCCTCTCTTCTCCTCTCATCTGAGTGCAGCCACACGGTCTGCACCGTTAAACCCTAATTTAACGCCGCACGCAACGGGATTTTCTTTTGCGTGATTGTTCTGCGGTGCGCAATTAAAGAAATCGGAGCGCGCGTCTCAGCGCGTTAGGAGAGAAGGAAACGATGAGTCCACCGATGGTCGCTGTCCCATTGTAAGACCTGAACAGAACAGGACGCGGATTGTGTGTGTGTGTGCGCGCGCGCGCGTGTGTGTGTTTTCCTTCATTTATTCCAGGAGAGAGCTTCTAGTGAGGTGTGAAGCGAAGTCGTGCGCTTTCTTGTAGGATTTGGCGAAGAAAAAAAAAATCCAAACAGGAGAAGCAAGGACAGTTGGACTTTGGGCATTATTACTGAGCGAGGAAGCGCGTTTCCCGCAGGAGCTCAGCGCACGGAGAACCATGCTTTTATTTGTAATGGATTTCTAAAAGGGAAATCGCTTGCTCCTAGTTCGTAGTATGAGAGGATTTCTACGGAGAAAGAACTTAATAACACAAATGCAAATCTCTGAAGCCATAAAAGCAGTCGAAAGGATTTAGACGCGACTGGTGTCTTAACGAACTGTTCTCAAAGGACCGGGCAAAGGGCACGGGGGAAAAAAAAGAAAAGAAAAGGTAAGTGGAATAGCCTACAAGCTGGAAGAACTTTGAGTGACCTCAGGCAGCTGAATTTATTTCAGGAATTTGATTACTGCTCAAACATTGTTGCCGGATCTCTGATTGTATGTTATTATGCTCTTTATATTGTGCGTAAACAAACCAGGCATCCGGTTACATTGCGTAAAATCTAGTATGACACGCAGCGCATGGTGAAATAGTCAAATAGAAATTGATGTGAGAAAACAAAACAAAACGAGGGTCAGGGTTTGTCCCAAACGGAGCTCGGTTGGAGATGTCACTAGTCCTGTGTTTATTTTATCATCCCTTTACTTGCTAACTCACTCACCACTCAGAGTGTGCGTGCGCCCTCTCCAAAGCTACGTTTCATTTAGACTACCAAGTGGTTTCACACTTGTAAATAGGTTTATTTATCTTAAACTGACTCTCACTCTGGTGTGAAAATCTCAGCCGGGTACAGAGAAGCGCATGGCCACTTCTCTAAGGCTGCTTTCGGTCAGGGTTGCCAGACTGGGGAGACTTTTTCAGCCCGGAGTAATTAAAAATTGCGTAATTACAGAGGACAGCGTCCAATCTAGTGATATTCTCAATGATTGGAGGATTAATTCTGAACTTCTAAACCAAGTGTTTGAAACGCAGAACTTCTCAATAGAGGCATGAGTACCTGTTCTATGTTTGGAAACCATCATACAATAATAATAGTTTAACATGGTTTACATAACATATGGAAATTAGACTTGAATGAGCGCAAAACATCTAAATAATGCACATCAGTTATGTACGAGCATTATAAAATCTATAGCTATCTAACAGCTTGTTCTACTCACCTGATATGGGCTATTGGTAGTGCCAGAAATGTATCCTATTTACTGTACAAATGGCCCATTATGCACATTTTACAAACAACAGCCTATAACTGCCCTGCATTTGTGCTTCTAATTATTCATGTTTATGGAAAACGGTGCACAATGTCCAGCAGTGATCAGGTAGACAATGTGTCTAGTGTGACTAGACTGCTGGCCATTCATATACAAATGTGCTTTAGAGGTGAAGGAGTGCTGTTCATGTCTTAACGTTAGAAGCTACACCAGGTTGAATGTCTTGCACTCTCATACGCTTATCACAATCTCAATCCTGTTTGTGTTTCAGTTTTCTCAACAACAGAGAGATACCCAGAGGTTGCCAATGCCTGGAGTCAGCGTTTGAGCTGATCACAAGACACACGTTTCCTCGTAAAAATGTGGAGCATCTGTAAGTTCATCGTTACCGTGTGCCTAGCAGAATTCGCTTTATCAAGGAGCATCACGACACAAGACATCCGCTCGAAAGGTAAACAGAAGACAGGATGAATTAGCGTGTATTGATTTATGTAATGTTTTGTGTCCAGGATGTTTGTAAGTCCAACTTGTTGTAGTTTTTATTGACAAGACCGTTCAGTGGGAAATTTCTGGAAACAGTTTAGTGTTCGGTTTGATTTATGGACAGACTTTTTTAAGCACAGAGAAGTGTGATCTCATGGAGTTTAAGTCCAGAGGAAGTGAAGTAGGATGAAATCATTTGGAGAGGAAAAGAATCCCTGTTTTTGAGCCGTAAACAGGGCTACTTGATCCTGCCAAAGCCCTGAGGCTCGGAAGTGTAAATCTGTCTGGCTTGGTGCCAGTGACAGGGGATTGTGGGGAGGTCTGGGGGAGCTCTTTTACAAATACAGGGCTGTCCCGGTTGTGTACCTGCTGGAAAGGTATTCTATTATCTCCAAGTGCTATTATGATGGTCACCAAGTACTTGTGGTCGCAGGTAATCCATGAGACTTAAGGGGCAGCAGCGTTCAGAGCTTTCCTGTAGTAAGCGACCGTAGTAGTGCTGTGTAAATATAAATTCAGGAATAAGTTAGCATTTTAGGCTGCAGTACTCGAAAGTGACTTGGGGTTAGTATGATTATCATGGTCGGAGTAGTTTACTGAGGACCACATGGTTATTAGCGGGAGAATGAAGAGGGCAGGTGTAGGCCCTGCCAAGAACAGGGCCAAAGTGTTTGTTAAAAGCGTCCTTTTATGAACCCCGCGTCCATCGGAAGAGAAGTAGTGAAGGTTGAGAGACCCTGGGGTGCAGCCCGACAACGCCTGCCAAAGGAAATTAAAGTCATTTGACAACTATAATACTTTAATGGACAGAGGCACCCAAGAAAAATCCAGTTCTTAGTAAAAAAAAAAAAAAAGAAAGAAAAAAAAAAAGAAAATCTAGTACAAAATAAGAAGGTAATAAAGACTATAGCAGGAAATTTCTCGAAATTCTTATCTTGGGATTTCTCTAATATCGCACTTCAGTTAAAGCTTGTCAATCAAATATTACCATGATCAACCAATGTAGAAGTTGATTCCATAAGTTAGAGATTATTTTCCATACTATTGTTATTGATTATGTGCCGCTTCCTTGAAGTGTTAAGTATAGAACAAGGCCCTCATGTGACCTAAAGCCCTGAATATCATCATTTTCTCCATCAGCATCACCCATTCAGCCTATTTTTAGGCTGTTTAAGTGTGTTTGTGTGTTTTGCTTAGCCTGCCTTTTATTTCCACCCTGACCATTTACACCCTCTCTTGGGGTCAGATTCAGGCCAGGCCCCGGTTTCATTCAGTGAAGTTCATTAGTGTGTTGGTGGGAGAATGCTGTGCCTCAGTACTGGAGGTGACATTGCTGGTTTAGTGATTCTTTGCACAAATGCTTATCACACTCACTGCTGGGCCACCAGGAACACTGCTGTGAAGTCAAACATCCACTGAGAACCATAGGTCGGTTCTCACTTTTGTCCCTCAGATGCAATTTACAACCTCCCCACACCCAAAAAAAAAAAAAAAAACATGCCGGATCTTTTAGGGATTTAGAGCAGGGGCTCTTTTTAGCAGTCAGGCAATGGTTGTGTAGAAACATCTGCATGTTTAAAATAGCTTCTTATTTTATATTCTCCCAGATTCCAGATTATACCGGCCGACTATTCAGCCAGGTTTCCCCGAGAACACCACCGTGCTAGTTGGAGGCCAGGCAGAGTTGGTATGTAAAGTCCATCGGCCAGCCACGACACGTCTCCAGTGGTTCAAGAAGGATAGGGATCGCCTGGGGCCTGACGGATCACCACTTCTTAAGCCCCTCACTGTAAGGAAGTGATTTAAAGAGCACCTCAGTTTTTTTTTTCTGTGAGAGAGTGGGTGTAACTGAAGATGTGTTTCCCCTGCAGCCTCTTCAAGACAAGATCTCCAAAGTCAATGTGCTTCCTTTAGTAAATGTCACCTTGGAAGATGCGGGAGAATATGTATGCATGGCAAAAAACTCTGCTGGATGGGCTAGTAATTCAGCGTGGCTGGAAGTCTTAACAGGTGAGCCCTTTTATTCATTTTTTCATAACTAGTGTAAAAATACCACATTCAGCTGATAGTTTGAGGAATAAAGCTTTGCCCATTCCTTTCTAGAAATCCTTCCTGATAAATCTATGGACCAGCTGACTGTGGCTGAGAATCCGACAGGTATGACAAATCCTAGATGTTTCTTCATTCTTTAAACTGTAGTGATTATTACAAATCAGAAATACATAAAGGACATTCCTTAATTTTCATCTGTTGGAGTTTTTGGTAGTTTTTATATGCAGCTCAGTGGTCTCCAAACAAGACTCAATGGCAAAGTGGAACTACCTGAGTGTGCCTTGAGGAATAATAGATCAAGAGTTGTAGCATAAAAGCTGAGCTGTAAGTTGGATACAGGATAAACGTTGGGAACATTTTTCATTTCTGTCTTTTGTTTTTTAGAAGTTTCTGAGGAGCTGAGTGAGGAGACATCGGAACACCTCCTGCTAGAACCGGGTGATGTGCTCAAACTGCGCTGTGACACAAACCGCCCTGGAGCTGTCCACTGGTTCAAAGGAGATATGCGAGTGCAACATAGTGCTCGTATCCAGATAAGAGCAGGAGTCATGGAGATTACAGATGCGACATACGAGGACTCAGGGCTCTATGTGTGTATGATCCGTGGCTCCAGAGAGGCTCTGCGCAACTTCACCATCACAGTGGCAGGCACGTTCAGACATATAACATGACAACATTCCACATCTTAATTACTTGCTAATAATAGTAAAGTTTAGTTACATTCGTTTACTTTTAACCTTGTAGATGCAATGGGATCCGGTGATGATGATGAGGATGATGGTCAAGAAGACTCAGTTACAGAGACAGAAAATGACCAAGTCTACTTCTCCAGAGGTGTGTGTTGCATTTATTGAAACTCAAAAATTAAATGCCACCAACATATGTCAAGAAAATCTGATAAAATGGAGTTTCATGATTCCACTTCTTCCTTCTTCAGGCCCATACTGGACCCATGTTCAGAGGATGGAGAAAAAGCTTTATGCAGTCCCAGCTGGAAACACGGTTAAATTTCGCTGTCCGGCTACAGGGACCCCACTGCCCACCATCCGCTGGCTGAAGAATGGCAGGGAATTCAGAGGAGAGCACAGGATTGGAGGAATCAAGGTGAAATGGTTACGACAGTAAAGCATTTTACCAGTCCGTGAACAATACAGCTATTTGCGCATGGAATAATTTGTCCAAAACAATGATGTTCATATTTGTGTAATTCTTGCCCACAGTTGCGGCATCAGCACTGGAGCTTGGTCATGGAGAGTGTGGTGCCCTCGGACCGTGGGAACTACACTTGTGTGGTGGAGAACAAATATGGCTCCATCACTCATAGCTACCTCCTCGATGTGTTGGGTAAGACGGCTCGTTACTTACAGTAGACAGTGGTCTGGCTCCATGCAGAGTGGCTGAAGCTGGCCTTCTCTCTGCGCCTGTCAGGGGTAATAAGAATTAAATTGGGGAGCCGCAAGTGCTGGCAGCTCAGCAGCGTTTCACAGAGAGACAGGCACCAGTCGCACCTCGGATATAGCCACAGGGCAAGCGTGTCCACTACAGGGTTCATTTAGGGCCAGCCAGGAAAAGGGCAACAACTATCGGCACAATAGGGGGTCTAGGGGTCTAGTCTAGTGTTAGCTTGCGTTGTATGTTTCTGGACGAGCAGTTGGCTGGGCATCCAGACAAGGATTCTACCTGACCTGTGACAGTTCAGTGTCAGGTCAACTGCTGTCTCTGTCAAGGGAAAGAGGGACAAAGGAGCTGGGAAGGGGGGCTCAGTGACTTCAAAGTATCCCAGGACACAGGATTCGGCTCCGGGATTCCCCAATGGAACCAATTAGTGCATGCCTCCAGCTTTTGGAGGCAGTACTTATCTCTTTCCCTGTTTTGGATCTTTATTTGATTAGCATTTGCAATTAACATGCTTAAATGTATGAAACAAATGGGGCGAGGGAGGTTTGGAAAATTTTCTTGATTTTTGTTTTGCATCTTCTGAGCAATATCTAATGTTTCCATTTCAGAACGCTCTCCTCACAGACCCATTTTACAAGCTGGTCTGCCAACCAATACTACAGCAGTGGTCGGAGGGGATGCCCAGTTCCACTGCAAGGTCTACAGTGATGCGCAGCCGCACATTCAGTGGCTAAAGCACATTGAGATGAATGGCAGCCGGTATGGGCCTGATGGCATACCCTACGTCAAGGTTGTCAAGGTATTGATAGCAACCTTTTCGCTGGCCACATCTGTCAATTAACATGACAAATTAACATTACTATGAGAGTTAATATAGAGAGTTGAGAGTTGATATAACTGCTGTGTTTACACATTTTGGTTTTCCTTTGCAGACAGGCAGCTTGAATATGTCTGAGGTGGAGGTCCTATATCTGACAAATGTCACAATGGAGGATGCTGGAGAGTATACATGTTTGGCTGGAAACTCTATTGGCTTCTCACACCAGTCTGCATGGCTCACTGTCCTCTCTGGTAGGTTAACTACCATCGTTAATCAACATCATTATCTTCATGCATCATCATGCTTATGGATATTAACACCTCAAATCTGTTTATTAACAGAGGAAGAAGTGACCAAAGAGATGGACCTTATGGAGACCAAGTATACCGACATCATCATTTACGCCTCAGGCTTCCTAGCATTGGTGATGGCCATCGTGATCGTGGTCTTGTGCCGAATGCAGACGCACCCCAGCCGGGAGCACTTTGATGCCCTCCCTGTCCAGAAACTTTCCAAATTTCCTCTCCGCAGACAGGTGAGGTAGTAACTAGTGTAAAAACATTATTATGGCATCTCTGTAATGCATATCTATTTTAAACATATTTGCACTCACTGTAACTTTATTTAACACTTAACACTTAATATCTTGGAAACACAGTACTCTGTCGAGTCCAACTCCTCTGGGAAGTCCAGTGCTTCTCTAATGAGAGTGGCACGTCTTTCCTCCAGCTGCTCTCCGATGTTAGCTGGAGTCATGGAGTTTGAACTTCCCTACGATCCTGACTGGGAGTTCTCAAGAGAGAAGTACGTGCCAAGTGACACAATCCATTTTTGATCAACGTGCTATTTAACTTTGATGATGTACTGACAGTGGTGTATTATTACCTAGTTTGACTTTAGGGAAACCTCTTGGTGAGGGTTGCTTTGGTCAGGTGGTGAGAGCAGAGGCTTATGGGATAAACAAGGATAATCCAGATCAAGTAACCACCGTGGCAGTCAAAATGCTGAAAGGTAGGTTTTCCTAAAATGGCTGATTACATATACAATATACATAATGATATGAGCTGACTTAAACACCGGTTGATCGTTTTCCAGATGATGCGACGGATAAAGACTTGGCTGACCTTATCTCTGAAATGGAGCTTATGAAAGGCATGGACAAGCATAAAAACATCATAAATCTTCTTGGTGTTTGCACTCAGGAAGGTCAGTTGAACTAAAAATTATCTTGTGGCTACTTGAAGACAAATGTGAGATTTGATGGTTGATGACAGTTACAACCTAAACATGCAACATGGCCAGCTCTGCTTCATTGATTCACATTAAAGTTTTTGAATTTTGGTTTTGTAGGTCCACTCTATGTGCTGGTTGAGTATGCTTCTAAAGGAAGCTTGCGCGAGTACTTACGAGCACGTCGTCCTCCCGGAATGGACTACACCTTCGACGTGACCAAGGTTCCAGAAGAGCAGCTCACATTCAAGGACCTGCTCTCTTGTGCCTACCAAGTGGCACGAGGCATGGAGTACCTGGCTTCTAAAAGAGTGAGTTGTTTGCCTTTTAAATCCCACCTACACTACCCCATAACCCCTAACCCCTATCCCTGTGTCTTATCAACACGTCCCTTTGTCTGACATACGATGCCAGGCATTCCTCACTGGAGTGGTGGTGTGCTGTGTTTACCACTGCGTCTGTCCTGTCTCTGTGGGCTTTGTCCTTTTTAGCACTGCCATAAATCTGTTAGCATGCAGGCGCACAGATCCGCCTGTGCACAAGATCATATTACTAGGTCTTTGTGGCCTGCTAAGAATGCAGCTGTCTGAAACCCTTCCATTAAGGGCCGCAAACCAGGGGCTTTTTCGTCCCCCTTTTTTTTGGTCCCCAAATGCTGCTTCTATTTAAAATGAAAACCAAAATACACGTAATAATATGCGTTCAGTTGAGCAAACAGTCCGGTGGTGTTTTTCTACAAAGCCCACATCTATTTAAAGTCAGGCTTGTTTTTGGAGCATATACTGAAAGCGCTCTTTGCATTTTGAGTTAGACATCCCTATATATATATATATATATATATATATATATATATATATATATATATACACACACACATTTTGTCTTGTTTATGCAGGTTTTAGAATGATCACTAAGCCATGTCCTGTCTGTTCCTCAACAGTGCATTCACCGAGATCTTGCAGCGAGGAATGTTCTCGTCACAGAAGATAATGTCATGAAGATCGCAGATTTTGGTTTGGCGAGAGGAGTGCATCAGATTGATTACTACAAGAAAACCACAAATGTAAGCAGCTAAAATGAAGTACCACTTTGTTATTTTCCAAAGTTAATTTGTGAATCCAAAGCAAATTCTGACCCTTGTTAATGTAAAGATCTGACATGTCTGCTGCAGTCCTAATGCTTTTAAAGACAGATGTTTGGTGTGTCCCTGCTGATTGGCAGGCAGTTTAATGGGAGATAATTGGATAGTTGGGGGAGGATTAGGGAAAGAGTGAACAGCCATGTTTTTTTTTTTTTGTGGATCAAAAGGAAAACCTTTGGCTCTGCCCTGCTGTAAGCGGCCGCCATGCTCACTGTCTTCTTGTGTCTGATTTTAGGGACGTCTGCCAGTGAAATGGATGGCACCAGAGGCCTTGTTTGACAGAGTCTACACACACCAGAGTGACGTGTAAGTCTAATCTTTGCAGCTATACAAAGCAATCTAGCTGACCGGGAATCCACAGTGCTGGGAATACCAGTTTGTTCAAATGATTCAGAATGCTAAAGAGTCTTCAAGAAAGCACCCTAGTTTAAGCCTGATTTGTCTGATGCAGATGTGTTCCACCAGAACAGACCAAACCTCCCTGCCTTGTGCTGACTTATTTTTGCCTCCGCAGTTGGTCTTTTGGAGTCCTGATGTGGGAGATTTTCACGTTGGGTGGCTCACCGTACCCTGGAATCCCAGTAGAAGAGCTTTTCAAGCTGTTGAAAGAAGGACATCGCATGGACAAACCCTCCAACTGCACGCATGAACTGTAAGTGCCATTATCATGCTTTTCTAGAGAGGTTAGTTTTTGACAAGCATGTAATGTGAAAATTGGGTGGTTAATTATTCTAATGTTTACTTTTCCAGCTACATGAAGATGAGAGAATGCTGGCATGCAGTTCCTACACAGAGACCAACCTTCAAACAGCTGGTGGAAGAGCTGGACAGAGTGCTGCTGTCTATTTCAGATGAGGTAGATCCCTTGACGATTTTCTTAACAATATCCAACGTGTCCCATTTCCTAAAAATTATTGTTAAGTCAATGTACTAAACGATTCTTATTTACTTTTGCAGTACCTCGACCTGTCGACCCCTTTCGAACAGTACTCCCCATCTTGTGAGGACACTTCCAGCTCTTGCTCTTCAGACAATGATTCAGTGTTTACCCATGATGCCTTGTCCACCGATCCATGCCTGCTCAGTTATCACGACGTGCGCTCTCGGCTAGACATGAAGACGACGCTACGATAAGGGCTTGTCTGGCAGAGGACTCCAGTTTATGGATATCAAAGTTTGCATTTAATACACTCGCATGATCGGCGGTACGAAGCAGTCACATGAGGAGTGGACTTTGGCCTTCGATTGCTCTGCGCAAAGAACATTATCATAATGCTTGGCACTAGAAAACCTGGTGACAAAAATGGCTGCCTCAAATAATCAGGTTTCTAATACAGTAACTGGACTGCCTGGTACAGAAGCTATTCAGTCTCGGTTTCCTTTGTAATGAATGAATGCTGCTTATTCCATATAAAGTCCCAAGTATCTGAGCAGCATAGAAACTGGAGTGTGCTGAAACAACCAGATTTTTTTTTTGTTTGTTTTTAAAAAGAGAACATTTATTTTGATATAAAAGTTGATAGCATTGTTAAATATAAAATTCTCTCTATATAAAGATTATTCTACATTTTTTCTATTTAAAGATTTGTCTTAAATCTCAGGATCTCGCATTGGTGAAATTGCTGCAGTGGCAGCAACGTGCCTGAATTTTGATTTCCTGTGAATATCTTAAAATATTTTATGTACATATCATTGAATAAGACAATTACCTTTTATAAATTATTCTAAAGCATATGAAGTTAAGGTGTTGGTTGAAGAAGTTCGACATCACGAGTTTTTGACATCACAATTTCTTCACAGCTCATTATACGGGCAAAGCAGATCAGTATGGTTTATTCGAGTTTATATGTAGACCGTTTGCAAGCACAGCTTGAAGAGCTTGCTCCCATAACAAAAGCCGGGCCCCATTCCACCGTAACTATACTGTACAGACAGAGAAAAGGACTGGATTGAATGTGAAAACCACCCTTGAGGTTGATTGATTTAAAATGGGAGAATCCTCCATTGTTTGGCTGTAACCTTTTACCTAGCACAGTTTGTTTGCAGGGTCCAAGCGCAGGCCAAGTTGGACAATAGACCCATGCAGCTGTAATGGGTGTGACCATAGGACAGGGTGATTGGGGGGCTGTCTGAGCCTGCGTGCAAATGAGGTGGCCCCTTATTATGGTAATGGATCCAGCTGCCCATCTCTCTCCTCCACTATCTTTTTAATATACAAATGCTAATGGCGCCCTTTCTGAGCAAACTCTGCAGTGTTCTTCAGGGAATGCAAGGCCTCACCCGCAAGCTGATAAGGCAGCTTTCTCAAGTTAATTTACTCATTGCTTTTAATGCCCAGCCAGCGATGCTCCTCTGAATCCCTCTGGGAATATTCAGCCCTCCATGTGCGCATTAGAATGAGTCGACCAGCCAGTCCTCCCTCTTTTATATGCAGGGGTGAAAAATGTCATTATCTTATAAGAGCTATGATTGGGGCTCAAACTCACTTAATAGGGCAGCTCGAACTAAACATTTCACATTGTCCCTTCAGGTGGCCTTAAAAAAAAAAAAAAACCTGAATTCTTCAGGATGAAGAACACAGAAAGAAAATGATGAACTGCATGACATTCCATTTATGTACTCCATATAAAAATTTATAGCAATCAACAATGTTCTTATGCATTTTCCCTTGAGAGAATTATTTTAGAAATATCTAATTTATTTGTTTATCGTGTTGTTTTATATTAAATAAAGGATAATTTAAACTACTTGCATGCGTTAATCGTTGAACTTTTAAAAATGTGGATTATGTGCTACAACATGCTACTAAGTGTCTGTTTAAGACTCTACATCGCACAATCAGTATTGCTTAGCTTTACAGCAAGTTTTATTTTGACCATTACAAGTATACTCTAACAATAGTACACTTACACTAGTGTGCAAGTACAAATCTTACCTTGGGTGTTATCACTAAAACCCACACTTATCAGCACCACTTAACGTAGAGTGATTTCATATCTGTTATTTACGTTCAAAACCAGACACAGCTATCTTAGAAAGCTAGCTTACGTAAATACAGCTTTCTAAATCATATGTCTGTCCAAAAAAAAAAGCATCCCTGGATTATCTGTCATGTCACAAATCCTAGTGTCCATTTCAATGCCACTATGCCTGGGTTAAAATAATTGTATTAAGCAATTTACTACAGTGTATAAGAATAAAACAGGACATGCAGGCATCCGTTACTAAGCCAGTGAGCATTAAAAAAAAAAAAACCTGGTTAAGGAAAGTACAGAACCCGGAGGAAACCCACACAGACACGGGGAGAACATGTGCAGGAATTCCATGCTCGGGATAGAACTAAGGACTATGGAGCTGTGAGGGGGTCTAGGGAAAATGCAAACCTTTATATAAACCTATAAAGAGACCTATAATTAGGGGTCAAAACATGGCAGACCTTAGCTGACCAAAAGTAGACCAACAACGACATACAGTAAGTCTTTTTACGGGTCTGTTTCAGTCAGGCCAGAATGGGTAGTTATTGGACATCCATGGTAAGTCAGCGTTAACCGGGAATGATTGGTTCTTCATGCAAGATTCAAGCATCAAGCTTGGAGAATAAATGATTCTACAGACTTCAAATCTGATTGGCCAATCCCTATATAAATACAAACCACCAATTTTATTATGCAAGCAGTTTGCAAGCAGTTATATCATATATTGATAAGTGATTGTCATCTAGCGTTTATCGTCTCCTTGTTGTTCTGCTCGCCAGTAGTGAGGTTCTTGCAAAGCAGCTAGGTTGAAGCATGACCACCAAGCTATTTTTATTTAGCCAGCAGCTCTGGCCACAGCTAAACAGGGAATAAATTAAAAGCTATGACTATCCAGTATATTCCAGTTTGTTCATGCACTGCTTCAGAAATGTCCCTCTAAGAGAAGAGCTCATACGGTCATTAGCGTAGGTTAATAGAGTGTGAAGTTGGTAGGGGAAATGATGCAGTGACTTGTTACAGCACACCTGACTAAAATCAATCTTGTATGCACTTGTAAGGAAGTCTGTGGTTAGAGGAAATCATTTTAGCTATCTACGGTTCATGTGCTGTAAATTGTTTTCACTTGGGTTTAGTAATAATTTGCAGAGCTCACCGAAACTCTGGTACAGACATCAGGCAGTCAACCAAATCTCAGCTTGCAGCAGTTCCTAATACTCTCCACGTTTCTCTGTTTGTGTTATTCATATCCTGCTCAAGTGAGTACTATATCAGCACCGAGGTTATCTGAAGGATCCAGCGTGTTTATCTGGACTCAACTCGCCAGGGCCGATTATGACATTACATCACATTACATCAGCTGCTTGCTTTTCCCGTTTCCGTTCCAATTAAGATTACGGCATTGTACTATCAATCATGATCCCATTTCACTGCAAAGCCCTGAAAGCAGGAAGAAATGTAATGTGCAGCTCTTGTGTACACAGCTGATAACATGCATCGCAGCTCAGATTACATAGCATTTCGCCAGTGGTAAGTCGAAAGAGGACATTGCTCCTGCCTTGGCCTCTGAGAACATTAGGAAATTTCGTTCAGTGTTTACTTCCTATGTAGTGCAAGTTAGGGTTAGGGTCACACCATAATCCGAAACGATATCATGTACACTGAAATGTAGAAATGTACACTGAAAATGATTGGAAAAACTGGCTTGAAAAATGATTTGCTTCATGACCCTGTGATGATATACATCACAGATTAGCATATAGCCCTACAAACGACAGTCAACATCACTCCAGGAAAATAGGCCCTGTCCCTCAACATGTTAAACCACAAATTTAATCACTTTTGTACAGGAATATATGAATACAGACACTACAACACACGCTCTTTTCATCACCTGCCTGTGCTAAGAAAGTCAACTCATGCGAACTGTGCAGTTAATGTTCAACCGCTGAGACACTGGACGAGCCTCACACAGGACAAGTGCACAATGCCTTATCTGTGTGTGTTTTCTCTTTCTCGCTATCTGCTGATCGCAGGAAGTATTTGAACACTTCTCAATAGACAGTTCCTTTGCAGATAATGCCTGGAGCGTGTGGACCCAGGAAGTGTGAAGGGTAAACACCCCCAGTAAAACAGCAGTATTTTATTTTGACCCACAGGTGTGTGAACTGAGAGCGCTGACGCTTTTATGTCAAGGTTTTGCAGCTGCCAAGCTGAGAATAATTGTGAACCATATAACACATGCTTTCCATCTAAACAGCCTTATAATGAAATATTCCCAATAATCCGGAATGTCATACTACAGGGAAAAAAAAGTTTCATTCACAATAGAATTGAGAGAACATAATTTTCCGGGGGAAAAAACAAGATATATTGGAAGCTTGTGCTATCCACAGATTTGTAAGTCCTGTGGGAAACACTATCTGTAAATGAAAAAGCAGAGGGTTACGGAATGTCCGCATTTCCCTCCCAGTCCACGATGATTTGAGAGCCAGGAAATAAATATTTCCCAGTCCAGGTCTGCCATAGTCGAAGCAGGGTGCCTGCTACACACTGGATCACATATCCTAAGGCCAGGCCCAAGGTCACGGACAATAGAACATGCTGAAACCAGAGAGTAGGGAATCAGCAAGAGGAATCGTCCACCCTGCGAGGGAAAAATAAGAGACCGAGGCGGTAGAGTCAGTAGAGATGAGTGTATGTCGCCAGGGATTGTGGTGGCATGGGTATCTTTGTCATCAGCAGGCCCTTTTAACTCCATGGTTCCCTGGGAGGTTATTTACTGTTCCGTAATTTGGAAGCGTAATTGATTTGGCTTGGATTTCAGGCACAGGCAGAGGAGGAAGGGTACGAGTCCGGAATCTGGGGCCCTTCACGGCCTGCTATGATTTCCCAGCCGCCCCAGTTATCAGTGTTCCCACAGCACGACGTGGTCTGGCGCCTCCACTCCATCCAGCCGCAGCAAACTGGAGTCAAACAGTTGCCATCAATGTGGCAACGAGAGGGGTGAATAAATGTTTGAGAATGATGACAGCAAGATATGATCTTGCTTGCAACCCTGAACAAATGAGGCGGTCGTGCATGCATGGGGAACGGTGACAAGATCCAACCCAAACCTTAGGAAAGTGGTTGTTTCCAGTTGACCGTTGAGGAGCCAGCCTCTAGACCGAATCTCCTAACAATGGACCGTGACTGTGAAAGTTGCTGAAAGTTTTAGGAAAGAAAAAAAAAAAAAATCAAGATCTTGCACAATATTATGCCAGGAGCTAAGCCGTTAGCAAGAGATAATTAGAAAGACATCTGACCAATATGACCTCAAAGGGGGAGGGATGCAGGCACACTTCACTCCTAAACACCATTTAACACAGGCGTTAAGACAAAACAAACAACAAATGTCAGGCAGGCAAGAGTTCTTCTCAAACAGCTGAAAATATACAACTTCCTCTACAGACTATTTTGGCCAGGTGCAGAGCTTTAAGGCAAATATATATATATATATATATATATATATATATACACACACACACACACACACACATACACACACACACACACACATACACATCTGATAGCAATTAAGTGTGGTCTGTATAAACTTTCTTTGCATTTTTATACATTTGTGTATAAATGTTGTGCCTTAGCTTAAAGAAGTTTGTTTCAAGGCTTCTGGGACACATTATGATTTCCTACCACATTGGAATCATTTGCTCTATGCCCATGTGTGCATCAAGTGAAAATGCGTGAAGGGTGTAATTCTCGGGGGGGGGGGTATGTGTGGCGATCAGGAATCTGCCCTGCCTCGCAAAAGCCACAAGCTTTTCCACACCATTGCATTCATCTGTTTCCTGACAGCACTGCCCAAGAGTCAGTACCCAAAAGCAGCTCTTGTGCAATGGTGTTGAACACAGAACTGCATGTTTCTTCCTCTGGTCCATTGAGAAATGCACTGACCAGATTAAAATGAAAATCCATCAGCAATGAGAATTTACCCACAAACCCACATCCACATTAGAGCATACGCAGGCACACAAACCCACATCCAGATGTACACGCAAATTATATCATGCAAAACAACTCCCCTCCTTTCACCATCTCAGGTAATTGGCTGTAAGGTATTATCAGCCTAATTATCAAATAAATCCCGCTCTTCCTCTGCGGTGCTGCATTTACACAAAACAGGAAGGGGGGATTAGTGGGGAACGCTGTGCTCAGATCCGGAGCCCTGCAACTCACTGCAGGAAATCTACTCAGCATTTAGCACACCAGACACATGTCTGCCAGCGTATACTCACACACACACACACACACACACACAGAGTTTCTCTTACTATCTTTCTGAGGACCTTCCACTGACACATTTATTAATGCACCATTGCTAAGGAATGCTTTGCTACACCTAAATCTAAAACTGACCTTAACTTCAGTAACCAAAAGGAAACTTTTTTGGCCTTTTAGTTGTTGTTTTTTTTTTTCTTTAATAAAAGCTACAGTTTTTGTCCCCACAAGGACAAATTTTTAATAAGACTAATTTTCATACCAGAATTTCAGGAAATTGGGGGAAAAAATAATTATATTGAAGCACGATGCTGCATTTCTATTCCTGAGATATACAGATGTGAATGTTTGAGTAATTTATGACCTGAACAGAAATTACCAGAGTAAAACATGTCCAAACCGCAGGACACAAATATCATACAAAACGTGCTCTGTTCTGCTGAGAATCATAAAAATGAGGTTTATAAAGTGTACATAACCTCTGGCAAAGATGAGTAAGTGCCGTAGTAGTCATGCCAAGAATATACTGTACATACTTAAGCTGTGGGCAAGTGTGCGTGCAATTTTTAAGGGTCTTTTTCTAAGTAAATATGAACAGGAGGAGCCATATTATTGCATCTTGACACAGCGCTTTTTAAAAGTTTGGCTTATTTTTCTTTTTCTATCCTGTCCTTGCACAGATGAACACAAGTTGCTCATACAGTGTCTGTTTGTTGCAGGCCTGATGATGGACAGGAGCACAGCTTTTCACTGATATTGACCTCGCTGCTGAATGACTCACGACTGAAGAGATGTTGAACATCTGTTGGAAAGTGCACAGGGGCAGCCGCAGTAAGGACTGGGGGACGTGTGGGGTGTGTGTGTGTGGGGGGGGGGGGGGGGGGGGGGGGGGGGGGGGGGGGGGGGGGGGGGGGGGGGGGGGGGGGGGGGGGGGGGGGGGGGGGGGGGGGTTCAGTGTGGCTTCTTTTCCTCTTGTAGGCATTATCTCATCCCCTGAACACTCCCGCTCCATCCTCCCCAGGCCGGCTACACGCACAGAAGCATTACTCGCATCTGTCACCCATTAATCGCCAAATTATGGAAGAATTGCGCGTCAAAAGCCATTACCAGCACTGTGCCCCAAGGGCTTTGGGCTTTCTGTCTCTCTCTCACATGGTCTCTATGTCAAAATGCTTCATTGTCTTTGATTGGGAAGACTGTATATGGGTCAGCACAGAAACCTTAGCTTTCCTCGCTCCTATTTATTTTTGTTGTGGTTTCTCCTATTGTAGCGAAGGAATACTGTATGTTCAAGTGAGAGGATGGTCTTCCATGCAAGCTTTAGGTTATAGCAAAAATGGATTAGGTTTCAACTTTCAAAGATCCTGAAACTGGAGAATAAATAAATGAAAATGACAGAACACACACACACACACACACACACACACACAAATGAAATCTTCGTCTTCCTAACAGAGATGGACAGTACATAAGTAACATAACTAAAACCTCAAACTTGTACTGTAATTTTCCATAAACATATGTTTGACTTCTTCACTTTTTACTTAGACCAAAAACAACATGGATCAAATATGTTTTCCATTTTCCTGGCCTCCAGTCCAATTTAAATCGCAGTTCTGTGCATTTTAACTTTATTTATTAACTAGATCTAACACCTCCAATTTACCAATTTGGATCTTTGTGCGTGCACTGCCCATTAGTCTCATTTCCTCTTCATACATTAAAGGTATTTTAACGCAATAGTGTGGCTGTATTTTATTTTATTTTGTACAAATTCACTCTTAAGAAAAGATATGAACGCTGACTACACCCTAACCCCATTCTTTTACTGTAACTTTTCATAGGAAGTGACTCGTGCATTTTGCTATAATTTGCAAGTGTGAGACTAGGATAAAGAAAGAAAAAAAATCTGATTTCTAATTTCAGGTAAATAGATAATGTACTTTTTCATTTTAAATACTTTTTAACATTCTTTAACTTTCACTTAAGTTGAATTTTTATATATTGCTTCCAGCCTTTCTGTATACTCTTAATATAGGCAGAGTAGGCCATTAGGCTGAAATACTGTCAATCATTTGGATTTTCCTGATTTAATATCATCTATCTGGATCAGAATTCTGATTCAAATCTAATTTCTCCTAAGTCTGTCTCTCTCTCTCTCTCTTTTTTTGCTGGCTAGTTACCTATGGACAGAAGTCACACCTCTGCGAAGGATATTTCTGTTATGAATAAATCAGTGTTCTTGAAATCAGTACTAAATGCATTGGTCTAGATTAATCACCACAAGCCATAAATTAGAGGGCATGCCTTACAATTTAGTATTAGAGGCTTAAATGTCTTCCCATATATTTACCTGTGGAATATTCCACTGCAGAATTGGATCACTAGTTGTTAATAAAAAAAAACGACAAACAACAGCAATACGGTAGTCTTTTCTTTTTCTTCATGTGAACACCTTTGTGGCAAGGAATTAAAGTGAAAAACAGTTGGTTCATATAAATAGATACTTTTTACACAAAATACCCCTGGTCATTCATACAATGAATCAGCCAATCATGTGGCAGGAGCCCAATGTTCACATCAAACATCAGCCAAACTGAGAGAAGCAGCACAGCAAAAAGTACATAACTGCTCAAAAATTCATAATAATTCAAAATAAACTTTCATAAAAAGTCATTATGAAAATCCCACATTTAAGACACTGCACTGTTCAGCATATTGTCAAGCAGACTGAGGCTTTTCACTCTAGAGGTTATTCTGGAGTAAATAGTCTCACAGCTCCAGGGTCCCCGGTTCGATCAAGCTTGCCTGTGTTCTCCCCATTTTTGTGTGGATTTCCCCCGAGTTCTCTGGTTTCCTCCCATTGGCTACAATAAATTTCCCCTAGGTGTGAATAAGTGTGCTATGGCATCCCATCCAGGGTGCATTCCCAGATATTCTTCTGCCCCAGTGTTCATGGGATAAAGCACTTACTAAAGATGAATGAATGAATGAATGAATGAATGTACTACTCTGTAGGCTGTGGAGGATTAAAATTTACTTGCCCTCCCATATCAGCATAATACCTAAGGTACTTTACCCCTTCACTCTCTCAAGTGTTGTGTTGACAGAGAAAACAACCTGGCAGAATCCATAGCAGAGGAACTTTGAGATCCTGTTGCAGGCCTCCCTCTGTGTTCCTAGTGAGGTAGCGTAGCCTAACAAAGGCCTTCGATTCAGGTAAAGGATAGTAGTGACCTCACGTCACAGAACTGAGTAGCTGGGAGGGGTGGAAAGGCCGGTCGAGGCTCAAACCAGCCCTTTCACTGCACTTGGGAAACAAAGACTCACTTATTCTGCCAGCACTGACAGCTGAAAATATCTTTAAGCTTAGGCTGTGGCAATGAGGCTCTGCACGTGTGTGTGTGTGTGTATGTGTGTGTGTTTGTGAGAGAGAGTGAGTAAGAGAGAGAAGAAGAAGACGACACCCTAAATTTAATCTTTTTACAAATTACTCTAAATACATGAATATTATCATAATTAATCAATATTCTACATATTAGTCACAAAACACGATTTTTTTTTTGTTCCAAATTATTAAATATATTTCTTACTTGTAAAATGGCAGGCAATCAATCACATGAACAATTTCTAGAAAAAAAAATCTAGAAAAGCACTAAAGCAAATACTCTGTCTTAGACTGATCTAAAGATTCTTACGGTTAATTCAGAAACACTGCTGCCTGTCACCTCCTGTTGTTGGTGGACGGCTGTGTCCAGAGGAACAGCAGGCCTCCCATGTGTGACCGTGGCCACAGGCCCAAGCCTCCCTTACCCCTCCAACACAGCTGTTGTTTTCAAGGCTCAGGGCTGCAGGTCAAGACCCAGAGACAAGAACAACAGACTCAATGCAGCCTTTGTCTCTCTACAAGTGGACAGAAAGGTGTGCCTTTTGGCCGAGCATCTCAACACTGAAGCAGGGAACCCCATACTGTGAAAGTCCACAGTGGCCATTTTGAATGAAGAGTCCTTGTGTGATGATCGCAGTGGGGGACACCATCAAAGTTAGGTGATGCGAGCTGAAAGGAGAAAAGGCCCATGGTATACAATATCCAGAATTTTCAGACAGAATTTCTAAAGCAGCAAACACAAATTCGCTGTGGCACATTCAAATCTGTGCACTTGATATTAACAAAAACATGTCTGTTTGTAAAAGAAACGAATCGTTTAAGGAATATCTTGGTTACAAGCCATTGCATTTTTGAATAGCTATTAGCAGCAAAAATGTGTGATCTGTTTGGAGATCCGTATCACTTTTCATGACCTTTATTAAGAAACCCCACCATGTACCTTGGACCAATACAGACGAACATGAACATGTTTGGAGAAACAAGCAACAGATTGCTTAGCTCATATATCAGGCATAATCTGTTCTTCTTAAATGATTTAATACGGTCCGCAGTAAAAGAAACCACCTGGCTTAGGACGCCGGATTCTCTGCATGCTTTCTTGAATGGACAAACATATTCCAAAACCAAAGATGTCTTTTTTTTTTTTTTTCTCCATCTTTCCCAATCTGTGCTCACTTGTACAATTATATATTCCTGCTAGCTTTTTTTTCCTCCTGACTTAGCTGGTAGGAGGTAAAGACTATGTGGCAAATCACTTCCTGAGGAAATGTCTCCACCGCTAACAGAGCTCCTGGAGCGACTGTTATGGTAATCTGGCCATGTTTAACACTGCAGAATGTCTGTAGCCAGAGCAAGGAAATGCACCATGAAACGCAATAGCTTAGGGCAGGAAGCTGGGATCCAGTGAAGGAAGTGACAGGAAGCAAACATGGCAAACACAGCATGTCTCGACTTCCCCCCTCCGCATAGTCTGCATCTTTGGCTGGGCCGGACCCAACCCAGTGGGGCAGCATCTTGTTTTCAGTGG
This sequence comes from Pangasius djambal, assembly GCA_022985145.1. Lineage (NCBI taxonomy): Eukaryota > Metazoa > Chordata > Actinopteri > Siluriformes > Pangasiidae > Pangasius > Pangasius djambal. The sequence continues at coordinate 2,094,909 of CM040989.1, read as the reverse complement.
GAGTCTCGTCGCTCCCAATTTTACAGCTGGACAGAGAGCATCAATGGAGCCACTGAAGCCACGGCTAGACAATAGACTGTTAGCCAAGCCAGCAGACCAATCCAGGATTTCCTGGCTTACGGCACAAAAAAACTTTGCACAGTCACTGCACAACGAATGCTTTAGGAAACAAGTGTAGTGGTAGTACTCGCAATCAGAGTCCTGAGATGTGCTATGGCTTTGTAGCTATCGTTTGTGGCGTTCCCATATGTCCAAAACCATTCCTCATTCTGTCATAGCCATGACTGCAATCCAGCCTAGTGTTATCTATACACACATAACAGGAAATAGAGATGGATAGTTCATCCAGCTCTCAAACACAAAGGCATGTTTGGCCTGGAAAGCTCGCCCACCATATGCTCCTCAACTTGCATGGAAGTTGCCGGACCTCAGTGATGGGCCTTAACTGATACTGTGCCAACCTGCCTTGCTGACCTCCCCATGGGGTGTCTTGCCAGCCTTTTCCCCCGGATTAACTACCTATTTCAAAGAAGGATCCCGACAGTTTGAAACGGAATACCCTTGTATTCATTTGTGTGGAGCAATTCATACCTCCCAATCTTATCCATCTATTGAACAAGATCTTATTTAATAGACCAATCCTCTGCATGTCACTCTAATAATGTGGACAGCACTTCCTCTTGAATTACTTGTAATCAGTCTATTTTACTGCCAAATGCCCTAGGAACACACTCCATTAAAAACAGACGTCTGAACAGAACCTATTTCCATGCAAATGTTTAAAAGCTCGGCTTGACACCATCGCAATTCCGCTGTTTCCGAAGTCTCTATTTAACCACAAGTAATTGGACGCTGCTTTAAACCTCCACAATTGCTGCCAAATAGTCAGATTGAGGGGTTCGTGTTCAAATTTGTGATTATGTTAACCATTTTTTTTTTTACAAAAGGGAATTGAGGAAAAGAGCTCATTTACTTTGTGCACATTCTCTCTGACTCTCTTCATCTCTTTTATTCTTGGTCACTCCTTGGTCACAGGACTGTTGGTCATAGCAGTTAACAGTCGTTTGGGCAAACTCTGACATCCTTCCTGCCCATTCTAGCGTCGTCCAATTCCTCTTGCCCTTCCTATCACCCCTGGTAGAGGATATAATCTTCTTAAAAGCAGTGCTGTAGGCTGGAGTTGTCTTGACTCAGATGTTTGGGTGGCTAAGCAGACGGTTGGAAAGGTTGTCGGACCGTTCAGGCCCAACTGGTTCAAAAAGTGTCCGACACAATGGCCATTGTGTGTTCGAACAGGAGCAGGCATTGATTTAAGGCACCAAAGTGAAAGATCTGTTTTCATTAAACCCTTCACGATCTCCTTCAAGATCGCAAGTACAAAAGCACTGCTCAGGTACTAGACGCAGCAAAGGCGTGATGTGTGCTGACAAAGACATTTTGCACCTCAGCTACAAGTTTGTACACCAATTCTCTAGGCAAATTAGAATAATTCCCAAAAGCAAAGACAGTGTTAAAAAATTACTGGTTAATTCAGACCTATTTCTGAGAGATAATATCCCTCTGTGAGTAAGTGCAGACGTTCTTAAACTTTTTGTGTCCAGAAAACTGCAAAATAAAATCCACAGACCCTTTCAGTAAAGACTTATTTTCAAATAATACAATTCAAATATTAGGCTTATTATTTATATAGGTACAATAATATTCTAGCTATGGAGCCATGGAGCTTTTTATTCCTGAACTTTCCACCAACAGAATACATTAGGTCCATGGGACCTAATTATTTATAGACCAACTCGTCTTGTTTTATTTTAAGTGATTTTGAGTTACAATATTTTTCATTATAAATTGTATTATCAGCAATAACAAGTGAAATGTAGAACCTTAGAAATAGTTACATGGATTTTAGCATTTCCTAGGTAGCTCTGCCGTCAGCGTACAGTCGAGCTGGCATGGACTCCATTAGTTTGCGTAAATCCTGACGATCCATGTGAGATCGAATCCACCGGATTTGAAGACTCCATCTTCACTATAACAAATTCCACAGACCACCCTAAGTACAGATTCATTTTATGGACTGTTCAAATATTAGGCTCATTATTTATAATGATTGTACAAGATAATATTCTGGCTGTTTATCAGAGCTTTTTATTCATGGCGGAACACATTAGGTCCGAGTTGGCATTATTTACAGGCTGATTTGTTATCAAGTTATGGAGTTTGGGATTAAACTAATTCAATTCAAGGGAGCAAACAAGGTAATAACTCAATGAGCTTTGATAATAGCAGGTTGTGATTTCCAAGAACTATACCAGAATTTTAAAAGCACCTATCACATATCACATATCCCCTGGCTATGCTTCATGGACCCCTCTTCGAGAGCCACTGACTTAGTGTGACTTTTTTAACCGTTCTTCCTTCCCTTCCTCCGTTTCTTCATCAAGAACAGATGCTTGGAGATGCTATTACATTATTGGATACACATCTCAGACCTTTATCCCAACCTTAAGATCAAACAAGTGGTCTCTGGGTCTCCCAAATGTTATGCTGTTCTCTGCCAAGTGGAGGTGCTGAATCTGGAGAACCACTCGCATAGCTATAGTACAAGAATCTACCAGATCCCGCTACACACCCTGAAAGAACGGTATTGTCCCGGCTTCTTGCAGGACAGCTCTCTTTTAGTCAGCCTGCTTTCATTAGCTTTCCGTGTACAGGCCATTGCCACAGATCTGCTTCACATTCAACGGATCAAAGCGCAGGGAAAGGGCTCTGTAATGCAATAATGTGTGTCCACGGGGGAGCCGTTCTCTGGGAAAGTGCAATAGGTTAGAATATCAGTGAGATTTGCCAGTAGACCGTAACTGTTCACCTGTTGTCTGGTCCGGCTGGGCATTTGCAGAAGCACTCCATCTCCACTTCCTCAGACACTTATATGCTAGAAATGATATCCATATGTTGGCGGAAAGAGAGTGTGGAAGACACTTTCTGCTTGGCGCAAAGCTTAAAAAATGGCACCTTCTTAGAAGGACGGCGAATAACTAACAATAATTAAATTTAGTAAGAACATACAGGATTAATCCCAGGGAGTTTTCATTACCTTGAAGCAGGCCTTGTATAGTGGCGTCCAAAATTCTGAGACCACATGGAAAATCTGGGATTTTTTTCTTTTTAACGTAAATCTGGAAATAAACAAAAACAAAGAAAGGAAATGTTCAGTATTTTGCATATTCAATGTTCAAGATTCTGCATTATTTCTAGGACAAATTTGTGATATTCCTCATGCTTCATCAACATCTTTGTACAGAAGGTCAGATTTTCCTCAAGTCTTTTCCCTTCCGTTCAGACGACACGCCGATAGATTTGATCTTACACGCATTGTTTTATACAAACTTGCGGAGTACATGTCAGCTCGAGTGTATGCTGTCATTAAACCAAAATACCAAATACCAGGAATTTCTGAACTTTTCACCCAAGCTGTTGCTGATAATTTAATTTGTAAAGAATTTTTTTTTTATTAAATTAGAAAAGAATGCAAAGTAGACATATTTGGACCCCAATGTACTGTACGTCCTGTAATAAAGAGGTTCTCAAACCTTTTACAGCCAGGGAACTGTATTAAGTGTAAAATAAATTTCATGCATTCCCACGAACATTCAACTATTCAAACATTAGGTTTATTATTTAAATGTGTGCAATAATATTTTATTAAATTGAATAATACTATTCAATTTACATGGCTGGCTGATAACTACGAGAACTCAATAATAATAAAGATAATACAATACTTTGATAATATTGGCTTTGGTGTTTTTCACCACTGTAACAAAATAAAAAAAATAAATAAATAAATAGCAGACCCCCTGGCTATGCGTCGCAGATCCCCAGACCCCGCGGTGAGATGCATTGCTGTAATAGAAAGAAAACTGACAGAATCAGTGTTTTCACATTCACTCATTTTCATTCACATTACAACAAAATGGCTCCCAATGTGTTTTCTCCCAGTGTTTTCTCTCGTAGCTCGTCTCTGCAGTGCTGCCTTATCATGTGACAGGGGTCCTGACAGGTGGCTGTTCAAGCTGCTCGTTCACAAGTTGTAGCACTTGCTTCTATCCCGACTGCTGCGGATTAAATGTGTCCATCTGTCGGAAGAATTAGGAGTAATCTGCAGGAATTTTCAGATCGCACAGCATTTTGATCTGGTGGGAGAAAAGTAATCTGAACCCCATAGCCACCTGCAGCCATCCCGGACCTCAGGAAGTGGAGCGCATGAGACTTTTCCCCCAGCTCTCGGAGAGGGCTAATCCCTATTCAAGAGTCACATGCAGATATTTACATTTGCCGGCCACTTTAATAGGAACACCTGCAACTATGTTCATTCGTGTAATGATCCAGTCAGCCAATCATGTCACAGCAGTGCAATGAAAATCTCAGTGATCTCAGTGACTTTGACCATGGCATCGTTGATGGTGTCAGACGGGCTGGTTTGGTTAGGTATTTCGTAAACTACTGATCTCCTGGGATTTTCGCACATGACGGTCTTTAGAGTTTTCAAATCACGGTGCAAAAAACATCCAGTGAGGTGTCTTCTTGATGAGAGAGGTCAGAGGAGAACGGGCAGATTGGTTTGAGCTGACAGGAAGGCCACGGCAACACAAATAAGCACTCTTTACAACCGTGGTGAGCAGAAAAGCATCTCAGATTGCACAACATATCAAATCTACACCACATCAGGTCCAGTCCTGTCAGCCACAAACAGGAATCTGAGGCTACAGTGGGCACGGGATCACCCAAACCGGACAGTTAAAGATTGTAAAAATGTCACCTGGTCTGATGAGCCTCGATTTCTGCTGCACGGTTAGAAATTTGCATCAACAGCATGAATCGATGCGTCAACATTTCAGGCTGGTGGTGGTAGTGTAATGGTGTGAGGAATGTTTTCTTGCTACACATTGGGCCTCTTTATACCGTTCGAGCATCGTTGAAATTCCACAGCATATCTAAGTATCATAGTTGACTACATGCATCACTTTAAGGTTACAATTTTCCCCATCCGATAATAGCTACTTCCAGCATGAAGTAGTGGTCCTTATTAAAAGACTTAATTACTAGAAAATGAAGCCTAGGAGCTAATAGCGATGTGTTCTCTAGGCTTTATTTAGCAATATTCTACTGATTTATGATGGTTTAGGAGGAGTATCTGAAAGGTTGTGGCAAGAATGAGAACTAACACCCATCACTGTTGCTACAACACTTTGTATTTATCATGGCAGTTTATTGTCACAGCTAGCCATTAGCATTCAGCTAGCTTTTATCACTAGTTATTATCGTGCTAGTAGTTAGTTTGCCTTTCCAGCGTTCATCTTTCTTTTGTACTTCATACTTTATGTAAATTTAAGAGTTTATACTTTTAGATGTTAGCTTGCATAGAGTATTCATTTAGATACTTAACAGTACTTTTAAATTATTTTAGCACTAATTTATGAGGGTGTAGATTTAGGAGGATTACTTGAAAAGTTTTGTGTGTTGTTTCATTGAATTATCCACCAAAGCAATACGTGGAAAGCTAGAATACAGGCGCTAATACAATATCCCACTTTCCCCAATTTCCAGACCATCATGAAAGAAACAAACAATAAAAAAATCATCCGCACTTGTTTGTTCCCTGCTCGCTGTTCTCCTGACGTGCTCCAGGCTGTTCCTATACAGTTCATCGACAGAGTGAAGTGAACCTCAGTCGCCAGGCAAACAAACGTTTGACCTTTCCTTATCTCCGGCTCTAAATTTCACCCCGTGTTTGTTGGAGTACGTCAGCCCAACATCCGATTCGGGTTATGAAACAGCGTTGCTACAACGGGCCGCGAACATTTGGCAATGCAGAATCTTAGGGGACGTTACACTTTCAACATAATATGTTTGAGTTGAAACTGAACGTGCAGGTTGTGGCATGTTTGTTTTTAGAGGATAAACATTTCAAAGATATCGCAAAACCTCAAGAGGAAGATTTGCCCTTTCTGGAGACTGAATCATGGCTAGCTCAGCCACAGAGAAAAACATATGCAAGCAGCTGTGTGGTTCCTTTGTTAGCCTTTGCACATCTAATGAGCCACAGAAAAAAATTTTTTTAGACAGTTCGGTGACTGAAACAGATTTCCTGGAAATCCCCAAAGTTAAACATTTATTTGTACCACCCACGGCAGGAATAATTTGCATCTGCTGTAGCATTTCTACACACGTACGTGAATTAATATAGAAGTATAATGATGCTGCAGGGAAAGCGGGTTAATAAACTTCTAAAAAAAAAAAAAAAATTACATGTATCCAGAGGCATTTGTGCTAACTCAGACAAGGAAAATCACTCTCAATAGCCAACAGCAAGGCACTCAAGCTGATGCTGCTCCGTGCGGTCCGTTCTTGCCACCTGTGATTCCTATTTGGTTTGCATTCACACAGGCTTTGAGCCTTTGACCTCTGGACGTCTCCATCCCAGACACTGAACGTGTCCTACACAACGAATGAACTGATTTGATGATTAAAGTAGACATTATAGTGCACAACAACCATTAAACGTTAAAATCACACATGTTAAAGTATTTCCATTGTGGCTCAAAAAAGAAAAACACACAGTGTCATGAGAACATCACAGCAGTGTGGACTTTCTAAACATGTAAATATGTAAGTATTAGAGGAGAGAAATTACCTTTTTTTTTTTTTTTTACTCTACTTAAAGGAAAAATCAAATCTGAAAGACAATTAATAGGTTTATTTTTAAGTATCTCGAAAGCTAATGCTCTATACATTTGAGCTATAAATAAAGTGGGGATAAAAATCACAGATGCCTCCATGTTCATCTTTTTTTTTTTTAAGTTCGCCTTTGAACTATAACGCATTTGAAAGTAAAGAAGTGCTGCTTTGTTTACTGTTCATGCTGTGAGCAGCCATGTTGATTTGACGTCACTTGCTGAACTCGGAGTTGAGAAGACGGCCCCGAGTTCTTGAGCATGAATCCCGAGTATGACTTGAGGGGGGCGTTTTCTTTGTTTTTTTTCCTGGTCAGAGGTCAGAAATGAAGAATGACGATCTCTAGTCGAATGCAGAATAAATCTCACTGCAGCACTTTCAGCACGCAGTCGAACAGCATTGTGGGTAATGTAGGAAACTGTTACCTAAAGTAAAAATAGTCCAACGTGTCCATGAGACCAAAACCAAAAACTCCAACATATTTAATTCTAAAAAACTAAAATCTTTTGCACAATTGAAGATCACAACAATGCAAGTCATTCGAGGTGGATATTTCCTTTAAGTCTAGTTTTTAAGTATTTGTATTTTACTCAGATTTTACTTTCACGTAATACTTTTGACTTTTTGCTACATTTTCAAACGCTAAATCACTGCATTGCTCTATAATCATACATTTGTTAAGTGATAAAGTGAGTTTTCAGCATCAGTCAGCTTCAAAAATTCATAACAAATCTATACTTTAAGACGTGACAGCGAAAATTAGACCTAATAACCATCCTTGTAATCTGTCTGCTGCCACACTTTGTACTCTTTGTATTTATCAAAACAGTTTGTATCGTACAGTCAGCAAGTTAGTATCATTATGCTGGCTCACATTTGAGATAATGTTGTTGGTGAGCCTTATCTAAAGTTGTCCCATGCTCCCTTTTCTTTTTGCTTTGTGAATCTTTCTTGTACTTGGACTTTTGTACTTTAAGTAAAAGCCGCTTTAATTCACAGCCAAGATCTGTTTCACTCATTTAAACCATAATGAGATTTTCACCCACCTTCAGACTTGACAAATCCCTATGATTTACCTAACGTCGTTTAGAGGCTGAAAGGAAGAAGCTGTGTTTGCAGGGATAATCTAATGGCAGTGAACGTATCCCCTTTCCTCCTGCCAAACTCGTACGTACGCAGTCTGCTTCAGCTTGTACAGGAAGGAAAACACCGTTTCAAACACACATTACCCCCAGGGCCTGTCATTTAGCAGAAGTCATAATATAGAGAAGTGTATGGAACTTGCTTGTTTTTCACAAAACCTGACCTGGCCATAAGGGTTAGAAAAATAATCACTGAAATTAGATACGACACTTAAGTGGGCCCAGACATGATCTCTAATACCAGAAAGGTCTAGGTTTACCATTATAATCTATCAACTAACCTTTTTCCATATGAAAATATACCCTAGTTGTATTGGGCTAAAGGTTGTACATGGTCCATTCACCTCAAACATTATGTCCAACAACGATATTTGCATAGCCCTGTCCTAAACAAACACGCTTGCATGCTAAACCAACGAGCCATGCGGCGATCCAAAGTTGAGCGCACATTGCGAAGTTTTAAAAGGAAAAGACATTTATATATTGGCTTTAATTGTTTTGTTTTTTTTAATTGGCTTTGTCAAATCTTACAGGTGAGAGCATAACACATTTTATCTCCAGAATTTAACTAGCAATCAAATGTATTCTAATTCACAGTCCTATAGATTTATTATTGAGCAGTTCATTTTAGATTTACTATTTTAACGTCCCGACGTCTGATAAAAGCTTTAAAAAAAACATTTTTTAAAAATGCATAACTGCTCACAGTGTCAAAATATTCATGACTTTATTGTAGTTGTAATACTGAAAGGCGAGTCATTTTTCCTTAATCTTTTCAGAAACATGACAAAAATATTAGATGAATCAGAACAATTAACACTAATTAAATGATCAATTTGTACGTACTTCGACATATATAGGCTACTTTGGAGCTTTTGTATCCATAAAGAAAGCCATTTTTCATGACTCGGTCATGACTCAGTGGAGAGACAAACCCAGTAAAGTGAATGTGAACACGAACGTAAACGTGGATGCTTATGGAAAAAGTAATGACGCTGTGTTTGGTTGGTTTGAGGAGCACAGGGAGAGTGTGTGTGTGTGTGTGTGTTGGCTGTATATAGAGCTGGGCTGTTTATACATTGTGGCGCCTCACACACTATGAACCAGGCCACCCTCCTCCCCTCCACCTCCTCTCGCCAAGTAAATAGATCTTATCAATGAAAACAGTGAACCCTCCCTCTGCGTTTTTATGAATGGACGTCTACCTGTGCCAAAAAAAGCAGGCTTCATTCACCTTTATTACAGAAGAGGAATGTACCACTGAGGCCTAAATTGGGGAAGGTGGGGAGCTCAGGAACTATGAAACCACTCCAGTGCAACTTAAGAGTTCTGTACCAACGTTTAAGTGGTTTAAAGTTTTTATTTGTGGGGACATAATCCACACGTAACTGTTGGAAAAGCTATAGCATAACTTTGCAACACAAATCGCCTGGTTCATGACTACACCCACAGGAGGAATATCTCGTCAATCAGTATTTATATGTCAAACGCCAAGGGCACCATCTAGAGGACAAAACCTTTCAGTCACCAAAGAGCTCCGTACAGTTTAAGTTTACTCCTGAAGAAACACCAAGAAACGCTTTTTTTTCTGAAAACCATTTACTAAACAAAAAAAAAAAAAAAAGTACTAATTGGCGCTCACAATGTATTTAAAAAAAAAAAAAAAAAAAAAAAAAAAAAGACAAATCATAAGACAAACGCTAATATGCGATCCATAAGGTAACAATGCAGCACTTTAGTTTTAGCATTTTACACAGCCCTATATGTTAAACATCTGTAAACAGATGTTCCTGTATTACACATTTCTCTTTCAATGCAATATTGTCAGTTGTGCTGATGAGACAAGCCTTTCGCATTGCTAGGAGTGTGTTAATATCCTAAACGCTAAACAACTAAAATGTTCCGACATGCACGATACTTGGCCCTTTCACCATACTTTTAATTAAATATAAAAGGGTTAGTACGCTGCCGTCATGTATTTTTCAATCATATTTCCCCCCCCCACAAATAACTAATGTTTGCATTTTCTATGGTGGAATATGCAGCACTGAATAAACTGGTAAAAAACAAACAAAAAAAATTACATCGAATGGTTGAATAACAACATATGGACCTCCTCAAGGTTATGATTTATGCGCTTTGCTGAATCAAAGCTGCTCGAGGGTGAAATTTTAACACAAACGAATACATCCTCAGGACGTCTCATTCAGTTGTTTCATAATTTCTTGCAACAGATGATATTTAGATGTAGGGTACCATTATAATACGCTTACCATATTAGATTTTCAGGGGAAGGGAAGAAAAAAAAAAAAACAAAAAAAAACCTGCAGATAAAAACATTTCAGGCAGCGGAGAACTTCACCCCAGGAATTTACACCAGAGGAAGTCGCACTTGGCAATTCCCACAGCCCTGTAAACTAAAATAGGGATTTTAATTACGACTCTCGTATCCGTACAACCGCTCCACCACCTGACCGCGCTTTTCATCCGCAGGAGAACACTACTGAAATGTTGTGCTACATTTAATGGTATACACATCCGTCCATAAATAACCTTTATAATCACTTCAAGAGGTCAAATGTACACGTCCTTCAGATACGACTGATCAGTTTCCACGCGTGATTACTGCCATGACGTGAGGACATGGGCACACGGATACGGCATGTTGCTCAGGAAAATAAAGAGCTAGTCAGTCTGTTAAACTTAAGACACAAAGAAATACAAAATTAGAGAGCCGTACTGGTGACATCCTTCTTAAAGGTGTGTGTGGGAACGTGATCCTAATGCATGGCCATGATTTATTAAATCATGTGTGTGAAAGAGATCATTAAGTTGAAGGAACGAGAAAATTATTGTGGTGAACGTGCGTGTATGGGGTTTTACAGAAACCACCACACGCTTGGGGAAAAGCTGCTGCTCATGTTTTAGTTAAGAAACACACACACACACACACACACACACTATAGAACTGTACATGCACAATTCATTATTAATTACTATACACAACATCTGGGTTTATTATTATTATTTTAATCCTATACCCTTCAAATATACTTCAAACAGGAAGGAAGCTATTGAATAAAAACTATTGCAGACCTTTGACCTTGCTGTGACCTTGACCCTAATTGAATCAAATCCAAAATCTAAAATCAGTTCATCTGGTTAAACTGATAATTCCATATAAACCCTACAAACATTCAAGCACTCGTTCTCGAGACGCAGCGCTAACGAGAAGCTCAGACTGAACGGTCAGAAAAGATAAACGATGACCATCTCAGCTCTATAATTTACAACGACCCGAGAACGCAGATGAAGAACGCAGGAATGGAAAGAACTCGTCTCCACATCTCCACATGCGCCACATCTTCTCAAATGTTCAAAAAAAAAAAAAAAGTCATATTGAAAACAACGGAACTGTTTTTTATGATACACACAATTTACAAGAAAATCAATTCGTTTAATTAAAGGTGTGATAAGTAAGATTAGTCGATTTGTTTTCTCCAAGATTCACAGTTAATTAGGTGGCCGACTTCCCTCTTATCCCCGCCCATGTCCATAAAGCTCCGCCCACTGGATTTACAGTGGCTCAGTAGTGTCTATAAAATGACTGACAGGAGGTCCATCCCAACACGAACAAGCATTCCGGACCGTAAGTCGGTTTTCCCAAATGGGTTTTCTGAGCCACATGATACTTTTGTCCTGACGTCATGGCTTTAACCATTATTTTTAAAATGCTATTTCACATATTTTGAAAAACAAATCTCGACTAATGCACCTTTAAACAAACTTGTGCAAAGCGACCATTCAATTCTAGGAAAAAAGGTGCAGTACTTAATGATAAACAGCGCATGTAAAACTCTTTAGGATTTGTAGCGTAACTAACGCGGATGAGCAGCAACTTTTCCCTCCATGAGTGTTGAGTGTAAAAACAAAACCCCAGAATAAAAGTGTATACACGTCCACACCTTATTAATGTGTGTCCACACTTAATATTCTTCTTCCTTCACTGCTGCCATGCTATTTTTTTTTTCCTTTAAGTAGTGATGTCATCAGCGGAGTTCTGTACAAAATGGGATAGAAACATATTTAAAAAGTTACGCAGTTAACGCAAACTGTAGCTCAGTTTTGACCTGCAGGTCCGAGACCGTACGCTGCAACACCTCGGTGTATGCGCCAAGCACGTACAATAATGACACACTTTAAGAAAAATAATAAATAAAATAAAAAAAAAAAAAAAAAAAAAGGACAAAAAGCTATCTACTGCCCTCCATTGGACAAATAAAGTAATGACGTCACATTAACCATGGAAATGTAAAAAGATCAGGAAACTAAGCTCTCTTTACTCTAAAAAATATGCTCGTTTATCAACAAACAAATTAGATGACTACAAAGCTCAAGAGTAAACGTAAAGGATACCCCCCCTTTTTTTTTTATTATTATTATTAAATAATTTAGCTCTTGCACAACTCCAGTCTTAGAAGACCGAAGTACAGCAAGGAGGGGAGAGGGGGGAGAAAAAGAAAAAAAGAAAACTGTGTTGACCCTCCAGGAGTAATTTCAGCCGTTACACAATTTTGTGTAGCAGCTGAACTGTTTATCTAACGTATTACTATAAGATTATACTCTTATTTAAATACTTGTATTTAAAAAAAAAACAAACAAACAAACAAAAACAAAAAAAAAAACACCAGTATGGGAGTTAGAGGTGTTCGCTCATCTACGTCTGAGTGCGAACGATACACCGTACAGAATAACGAGCGATGTTAGAGCAGAATCTGGCGTAGTGAAGGGAGACGTGGCCTTCGCCTGAACAGAAGCAGCTCATCGTGAACGTGTCGAGGGCGATGGAGCCTTACAGGCTTCCTGACTCATAGTCCTGCTTTAAACTGCCCCAGTCCTCCTGGGCTTGCTGCTGCTGGTTATAGCCATACAGATAGTCCGGCTGTTTCTTCCCCAACGGGCTCACAGTGGAGTTGCCACCTTCCTTGAGTCGAACGCTGTGAAATGAAGAAAAAGAAAAAAAAAAAAGGAAAGTCGGTCGACCTGTCTATGATGAGCTCCTGATAATAGAGATGCATCAATTCCATTTTTTCCATCCAAACAGTACAAGTGCACGTTTTCGTACGATACCGATTCCGAGTCCGATATTTAGCGCACGTTGTAACACTCCTGTCATTTAAGCATTAGCTTTAACAGACATTTTGGTGTAGAACTTTTGTAAAGAAATACCAGAGACATATTCTGAGGAGAACGGCAAATAGTTCAGAAATCAGGATAACGATTATGTTAAAGTTACAGCCTCAAGTCATTTCGAGGTGGTTTCCATCTTGTATTTTCCTAAAAAGAGCCTTAAATTGACTAAGGACACTAAGGCTCAGGTTCATATAACAGGATTCAGCTGTAACACGACTACATAAAAATACCTTCATAATATATTCACCGTGTGGAAAAAAAGAAACGAACAAGGTGTTCGCTGACGCTCTCGTGACGGACGCGTGGAGGGAAACTAAACGGTATTTACACAGAACGAAAAGCACTAAATGTACAACGATATTTTTTGGGAAAAAAAATGATACGTTCTGAGATTTTTATTTAAAAAAAAAAATAAATAAAATTAATCACTTGTAATACTGAGTAACAATGAAGTTATGAAGCACTGAAACGCAGATAGATAGATAGCTTGGAAATTCAGCTATTACAGCAGCACAGAGAGTTAGAAGTATACTAAAAGTAATTTAACATTATAAATAAATATCTAAAATTAAAAAAAGCACACAGTGTAAGGGTGCGATGTGGGTTATCGGTGACGGTATACGTACTGGTTCTTGTGTTTGGCGCCGCTAATATGGGCCTGGTACTGTTCCACCGAATTGAGCTCGATGTTGCACATGGTACACGGGTAGCCCTTTACTGTAGAGGCTGAAGAGGAAAGCATTAGCAGTCACTTCTGCTGTTTCTCAGATATAGTTTTGTTATGAAGGCATGCAACATCTCTCACACACACACACACACACACACACACACACACACACACACACAGAGAGAGAGAGAGAGAGAGAGAGAGAGAGAGAGAGAGAGAAACAATACTAAAACCATCATGAGCAGGAGATTATACTATTTCTACTTTACTCAAACCACTGAATACTTATACTCTTACTCAAGTACATTTACAAGAGAAAAAAAAACCAACATTTTTTACTCCTTATGTTTTCATTATGACCTTCAAAAATACTCGTTAATACTCGTTAATACTCGTTACAGATCTCACATGCTATGAGATTTTTCTTGCCCAGTTGCTTTGTCGTTCGCTTGTTTAAATTCGTTTCAAATACAAACTGCCATCCAATTAAATTCATATCGGTGTCAAACGAAACTGTGCACAAGTGCGCTAGCTGGTTTGTGAGCTAGTGTTCTCTCTCGCTGGATTTACCAACCATTCGTACAGGATGGTACGCCTCCTTATTAGCCACGTACATACGAAATTACAAATTCTTCGTCAAATCTAAAGAAGAACTCTTGAGGCTAGTTAGTTTTGAATAAATTCGCTAGCCGAATTTTTTGTTTCCGCTGCTAACGACACCTCGTTCGTTCCAACACGGTTCTTAAACATCAGCTAAACTCGAGGCTTGTCTGAGTGAGTGGAATAAATATTTGATAATGAGAAACTCATGTATGAACTGTTCATTTTTGATCAGTTAAAAATATATAAATTAACTCCTGAATACTTGAGTACGTTTGATGCAGATATTTTTTGACTTTCACTAGATTTTAGGTCCATACATCTACAACAGCCACACACAATGTTTACTTTTACTTTCTATTTCCCGTCGCCATGACGCTCGTGCTCCTTCCTCACCTGGTGCGGCGGAAGGCCCGAAGGTCTCCATCAGTTTCTGCTTGGTCAGATGTTTTTTGTGCTTCTTGCCGCTGTAGTGTTGTTGAGCCATCACTGGGTTGTTGAAGGAAGCCTGACAGATGGTGCAGAAGCGGTTGGGGTCGTGAACAGCAGGGCCTCGTCCTTCTCCGGTCTGTCCATCCAACTTCTTCACTTGAACAATAGGCTGAGGTATGGCTGGGACAGAATCCAGGAACACACACACTTATAATACACACACTCTCACCAGAGGTTTATGCGTAAAGAAGATAAATGTAATCTATGGATTCTACGGAACAAAAATACTCGTACCAGGTGCCTGCAGTCCGAAGCTTTTTAATCTAATATTCTTGGCGTGCACTTTGCCTTGGTAGTGAGATTGAGCCACGACGGCAGAGGAAAAGCTCATGTTGCACACGTGGCAGGCTTTGTATTTGTCCCCTTCACCCTGCAAGGCTTCTCCGCTCTGCAGGACCTCGCCACTCTGCAAGAAACGACACACGAGATGCAAATGAACAAAAACATACAACTTAAATCCGATGGCATCGTTTCACTTTCACACTTGACCTAGTTACTCAAATCTGTATCCAGGATCGATTCTGGGTTTGTTTGCGAGATTATTTTTGCAAACTGGAAGATAACACGCACATCACTTCATTGTAGCTGTTGCAAGTATGGGGCAGCATGGTACCTGCCCCAATAGGCTTTTGTTAGCACTTGTTGCAGTCCCCATTTTTGACCACTAGGTTCAATAACAACAACTCACTGCTGCTAAATTGGGGCAGTGAACATGCTGCGAACGAATGCACACCTAGAAAGGTGAGCAAATCAACAGAAAACTGGCTTTTGATTCTTTTGGTCTCAAAAAAGAGATAATTAGCATTTAAAAAAAAAAAAAAAAAAGTTGCAAATGATGAATTTATGAAGATTAACATTTGCTGAATGACTGATGTACATGGTGAAGCTCTGCTCCATCTATCTATCCAGATCAATGCTTTGAGGAGGAGCAGAGAGCAGGAGTACAGGAAGAACAGGACAGCAAATGAAAGGTAAGGGAATAAAAAGGAATAAAAGGCAATAAATGTTGCTCTCTTACTTCAGCATCATGTGCTGAGGGTTTGAATCTCTTGGCAAAGGGTTCGTCCTCATGGGTGGCCATGTAGCGTCGTACTTTGCTTGCATGCTTCTTGCTCTGGGAATGTAAAACACAACTATTAATCGACTCCATGGAACGGCTCCATGAATCGACTCCATGAATCGACTCAATGGAACAGCTCTATGGAACGGCTCCATGAATCAAATCCATGAATCGACTCAATGGAACAGCTCTATGGAACGGCTCCATGAATCAAATCCATGAATCGACTCCATGAATCGACTCGCACGTTACAGAGGAATCTAGACCAAACCGATTCTTGAACACACACACACACACTCGACTCAGATGAGAATATAAAATGGGTTACCTGGTAATGTGCGAGTTTTTGTGACTCTGAAATGAGGACAGCGTTGCACACTCTACACTGCGACTCAGAAAACAGGTCGCCATTTTCCTGGATCAGTCGGTTCACTGGAGCAGAAAAGTGACTTGTTGAATAAAACGATTCAGCTAACTCAACAGTATGAATGACATTTTCTTTCAATGGACGCAATTTATTCATAACCACGAGTCCATTTTTCTTTCTTACCCACGTCTTATTGTAATGTTGAAGGGTCGAGATAGAACAAATCATTTTTACTCATACTCATTTTACCCATGCCCTCTCCGTAACCATGCAGCGACCTTGTGGTGTCTCTCCAAAACTAGCTAAATGCTAACTGACTAAAATTCTGCACCTAGCTCAGTGGCTAACAGGCTAGCTAGCTTTCATGGGCTGCATTAGCCTAACCTACATTTCCCAACCTATTACCTACTATTGTGCACGTAGCGCATTAATCAAAGTGTTATTTGATGATGAATATGTAAGCATGAGATTATTTACCCTCCGCTGCCCCCGAAGGTAAATAAGGAAAATCTCCATTCGGTCCTCGGGTCGCCATGTTCAATAAAGTCGGTGCGCTGGACGTTATTTTCCCCACCCGTATTCCGTCTAATCTTGGCTCCTGCGCTGTGATTGGTTCATCGTCACAAGCAGCGCGCCGTCATTACTCTTGCGCATGCGCAGTTTTGCTCGCAACCACCACTATAAACACACAATAGATACGTTCAATTCATGTTTGACAAAAATTATTGACAATAATATTTTTTTTTTTTTTTTTTTTTTTTTTTTTTTTTTTTTTTTTTTTTTTTTTTTTTTTTTTTTTTTTTTTTTTTTTTTTTTTTTTTTTTTTTTTTTTTTTTACATTTTCTAATGTTGTACCCGTTTTTATTGAAGTTATTGAAGAAAAAGCCCAACACTTTTCTCTCATTGGTTCTGAAATGGCTGAAATTATCTTTCATGCTTTAAGTAAAGATTTTTTTCCCCATATCTTTCATGTCTTATATAAAGTATCACACTAAATCTACCACAAAGTTTAATTTCTCTGTGTCCTCTTTACTTTAAAAAAAAAGTCATAACAGTAGCTACAAAAAATAAAAATAAAAAAATGCAAAATTCAAAAAAGCTATTTTTATTCACTCTATACTGAAGCTTCAGATAAAAACAAGTGATCAGTCTTTTATATTATTATTATTATTATTATTATTATTATTATTATATCTTGCAATTTTTTATCTAGATGTTATTATACAATGTATTTTAGGATGTTCACTTTTAGCAATAACTCTGTAGATGAAATATGGACAACATGCAGGAGACAGGATCAAAGTTGAGATACTAAATCCAATCGTATCATATATGTAGCTGATTCACAGATTCAGTAGATTCAGCAGATTCAATTAGACTCTGAGGCAGATTCAGTAGATTCAGTAGCAGATTCAGTAGATTTAGCAAATTCATTAGATTCTGTAGCAGATTCAGTAGATTTAATAGATTCAGTAGATTCTGTAGCAGATTCAATTAGATTCTGAGGCAGATTCAGTAGATTCAGCAGATTCAATTAGACTCTGAGGCAGATTCGCTAGATTCAACAGATTCAGTAGATTCTGTAGCAGATTCAGTAGATTCTGTAGCAGATTCAGTAGATTTAGCAAATTCAGTAGATTCTGTAGCAGATTCAGTAGATTTAACAGATTCAGTAGATTCTGTAGCAGGTTCAGTAGATTCTGTAGCAGATTCAGTAGATTCTGTAGCAGATTCAGTAGATTTAACAGATTCAGTAGATTCTGTAGCAGGTTCAGTAGATTCTGTAGCAGATTCAGTAGATTTAATAGATTCAGTATATTCTGTAGCAGATTCAATAGATTCTATAGGAGATTCAGTAGATTTAGCAGATTCAGTAGATTTAGCAGATTCAGTAGCAAATTGTTGCCTTAAAAATCAAAATTGTTTTGTCTCATAGCAGATTCAGTGGCGTAATGAAATATTGAGTTGTTGTCTTAAAAATCAAAACCTTATTATATCGTAGCAGATTCAGTGGTATATTGAACTGTTGTCATAAAAACTGAAATCAGTGGTATTGTAGCAGATTCGGTGGTATAATGAAATAATGAGTTATTGCCATAAAAATCAAAATCATATCATATAGTAGCAGATTCAGTGACAGCGTCAAATATCGAATCGTTGGATTACGAATCAAAATCATATCGTAGTGTAGCAGATTCAGTGGTATCGTCTAATATCGAATCGCTGATTTAAGTATCGAAATCGTATCGTATCGTATCGTGTGGAAGCCTGACGGTTATACCAGGGTTTGGGTTGCCAGATCTGCGTAAGAAAGGCAAATAAATCCAAAAAACGTATCAATACCAAAACTCAGATCGTATTCCTATACACTTGTTTTAATGTCTTATATAACATTTTAAAATAAATACTAATATGTAGTGTTACATTTCCATATTTTTGGATTTTAAAGAAAAACCGCGCGTTTGTGTTTCCCCCTCAGCAGTGTGTGTCACGTGACTTGAAAATGGCTGCCGCATTCTAGCATACTAGATAGTATGAAAAAGTAGTACGCTAGAAAACGCGTGTCCCGCTTTTTTACATACTATTTAGTACAGAAGTATTCGGGAAGGCAATGTTTGGGCCCAGAAAGTAGTTGTGTAAAGGTGCAGTGCTTGATAGCTGTTAGTTTTGCAGCATATTTACCTGAAAGGAAGAAGCTAGTTAGCTACGACAGGTAGTTAATATTAATTAGCAACACATCATATTTTAGACATATTTTAAAAAGGTCAACGAGGAGCGTAATAAAAAGTAGTCCAGTTAGCCAGCTAATGTTTAGCTATGTCGGTGTAGCTCTGGAGATGACTAGCAAGCTCGGTCCTTGCTAGTTAGAAGTGCTAAGTGTGAAATAGCTTCTCACACCGTGTAACGTTATGCCTCGGAGAAAACGAAGCACAGGTCAGAATGAAAAACACAGAAAAGTTCGTCGCAGAGAGAATAATAACGACGTGGAGGAAGAGGAGGACAACACTCTGGTCATCTCCGACTCAGAAAGTGATGAAGGGGTGCGTATTAACTTGGCTGGAAAGTCTAACTGAGCATTAGCCTGTGTAGTTTGTTTAGTAGGAACTGACTGCTGTGTGCTGTTATTGTTTAGTTCTGTTTTTTGTTTTAACACTGAGATGTAAATATACACCACAAGGAAGAAGACTGTGCCAGGAAAGTGACTCTAAGAACAGCACGACGCCTAGAGAGAGAGAAGAAGGCACATATGCAAGGTCACAACACTTCCGCTTCCGCCTCCATCACAGACCTGGTCATAAAACATTTCAGGTAAAAGTGTTATATAAAGTATTGCATTTGTGCCATCAGACATGACTGAGGATGAGATGTTGGATCTGGCTCTGAGACTCAGTAAACAAGAGGCAAACAGTGCTACCCAGAGAGAACAAGCGGAAGATGACAACATGAGAAAGGCCATTGCGGAAAGTCTTCAGGTTAGATCATCTATCTAAGCGATGTAGTATGAAGCACGTTCAGCCATGGCTCGCTTGTCATTTGTGTATTAAGTGTGAATTTACTATACAGCACATAATAGTAAACAATGGGAGTTGGGTTGAAAACTTTCGATGATTTTGATTTAAAAATTTCTATTCTGTGGCATTCTTTTGTATGCAAAAGGTCTTTTAAACCCACTTTCCATTCACGTAAAGCTGTTATCCTCCAGGTCAGCGGCAATCGAGCTTCAGAAACGAGCTCCAAGCGAGCCAGGTCCGCGGCAAAGCCTCACCAAGACCGAGACACTGTGACAGCGCACGTTCGGTGTAAGCTCTCCTTTTCTAGCAAGGATGGGAAGGACGGTGGGAGCGACGATGAAGTTCCAGCTGCACAAATGAGTGCTTTAAAACGTTTTGAGGAGGTCAGTCCACTACCACCGATGCCTGATCTGTCTCAGAGAACCTTGTCACAGCCTTCACCTCCAAGTCCGGCCCTTCCCTCTGTGCCTTCTGCAGCTTCTCAAGTTAGTCAGTAGTGATTTTACTGAATAGCTCTTTACTTGGCCTTAAGTAACAGTGTCTACTTTCTCTTATTTAACAGGAATCCCACTCTTCACGTCTGGCTAAGCAGGAATTTAATGCACGCTCTTCCGAGGACGAGCCTTCACAGAGCGTCTCTCCGCTCGAGAGGTCACCTGTCTTCCTCCGTCAGTGCAGCGTAAGACTGAACCAGAACCTGCTGAGCCCCAGTGGATCCTCAAGGAACATCCCATGTACAAACAGCAGCTCTCTCAGCTTAACCAGTTCTGACCGGTCCCAGAACAGCCCCCCTCCTCCCAAAAGCCCTGTTTTTCCTAAAACTGACTCTAAAAGATGCACTAAATTAACACGGGATAAACTTAGCGATTGCACTTCCCGCAGCAGCTTTACAGACAGCGTATGCAAACCCGAAGCCGCATTTCAAGAATCTTCAAGCCATAAAAGCCGAGATTCCCCAAAACACCTTCCACAGAGCAGGAAAGCTCAGCCATCATCGCGTGTTTCAGTGCCTGAAGATGACAAGCAGGTTTGTACAGGCGTTTATTTCTCCAGGATTCACAACTTAACTATGAGATCGCGAGGGAACATTTATGTAATTAAGTTGTGATGATCATTTGAGTCTGCCATCTTTGTTTAAAGGAGCAGCTTGTTATATTTTTATTTTTTGCTACCTGTGAGACAAATCACAAGTAAAACACCCCATCATTGTGAAGCCATTATATTTAAAATGTTCTGTGATAAATAGCCAGAATATTATTGTACGTGTAAGGAATAAAATGTGCTGTTTTAGGAAAATAATCAGCCTGAGGGTGGTGTGATGTGATATGATGTGAGTTACTGTTATCACTGTTATCTCCCCTGACAACACGCAACAAAGTCCTCTTACACCACCGTAATTTGAAAACATGCCATTGTTCATTTGTTACACATCATGACACGTCATGCTTTTTAACCATTTAATGTTAAGTTGCATTTAACGTTATGGCGCGTTCAAGAGTGTTGCATCTTACACTGTAGCAGCTATAAACAGTTGTTCCTTCACCAGCCTTTCTTTTTTTCCTTTACAAGTTAACACAAAAAAAAAAAACCCAACACAGCTTGTCATGTTACAGAGAACCCAAAAATCATATACTTCTCTGTCCTGAAGACTCTCCGGAGGCAGAAAACTTACTGACCATGCTGACTCCCTTCTAACAGGAAGCTTCAAGATATCAACAATTACACATTTTATTTTAACAAAACTACACTTTCTAAATTTTGCTTGTAATCAGTGTTAGTCCTTGTGATTGAGGGTCTGCAGAAACAATACCGTGTTAGAAGAAGCATTAATGCAAACCAGTGATTTGATCTACAGCCATCAGTACTGCCAGAGTTCTTCTGACCAATCAGATTTGAGAATTCAAATGTAAGCTATTGTATAAATTTAAATAATGACCCTAATATTTGGATTATGTTTGTAAAATAAATCAGTTCTGGGGGTGGTATCCATGAAATTATATGAATATTATATTTCTAGATATGTCACCGTGTGCATCTTTACATCGAGTGGTTTATTTATTTATTTATTTATTTATTTATTTTCAATATTACAATCTTCTTCACAGTTTTCTAACTTGTTAATATTTCACTTTAAATCACAGGATGCTGTCAAGCTGCAACAAGTAAAGGATGAATCCTCTCAAGGACCCGGCTTATGCACTATGTCAGGTAGAAAGTTCTCTGTTCTCTTTCCCTTTCCTTGTGTGTGTGTGTGTGTGTGTGTGTGTGTGTGTGTGTGTGTGTGTGTGTGTGGTGTTTTCACCGTGGCTGCAAAACTGAGCAGTGTCCTGCAGCACGTATGCACCACACAGAGTGACTGGTTCCTGCCGACAGGGCCTGCCAAGTTATTGGGCTTCCTGTGCGATGGTTCCATACAAGCAATGCAACAGAAAAAGTTTGGAGATATGTTAAAGCCGGATATCTGGATATTAAATCTGCTCTTTTTCCGTTTGGCTGCAGACAGAGCACCAAACTTGGGCGTGTCTTTGCCTGCAGACGCCAGATCTTTGGATGAGTTCACCAGTCACATGGTCCTTCATTTGTCAGATGATGATGATGATGATGAGGAAGAAAACGAAAAGGTATTTATATATTGTATTCGTGTGAAGGTTTTAAAATCGCATTGTAAATATTCCGCTTAATGACAAAACAAACTGTGTGAAGGTACATAATATGTTTATGTGTAGCATATTTAATTTTACAGATTATTCCTCCAAGCCCAGTCTTCCCTCAGGACCGTGCGTCATGCGCCGGCCAGCCGAAGCTCTCGCCAACGCAACCCTGCCGCTCTCCATCTACAGCCGTCGCCACACAAGACTCATTTCAGACCAAATCCCCTTCCCAAGCTGAGTCTGACCAGCCAAAAGTTTCTAGAAAGTCTGCTGACGCTAGACCCACACCACCAGTGGAAGGGAAAGGGGAAGGTCTTGTATCGTACTACTGGGGCGTTCCGTTCTGCCCCAAGGGGCAAAGCCCGGATGATTACACGCGGGTCATCCTCACCCAGCTGGAGGTGTACGAGAAGAGCCTGAAAGAGGCCCAGCGACAGCTACTGCACAAAGCTGACTGGGGTCTTCCAGTGAGTTGAACTTTATATATGTATTATATTTAATCTTATCTAACCATATATTCCTTCTGGATTTATTTGTTAATTGTTCATATGAGCGTTTACACAAGAAATTCGGTATTCATGAAAATCCTGTACGTTTAGAACAACGTTTGTGTCCTACTCGTTCTCCTGAGCGTGCGTAAAGACTAATGTAAATCACGACTTCAAGTCATATAATTTGCACAGATTACTGCGCTTCTATATAGGGAATGTAGTGCAGAGTTTAAATTGCTTATTTGTATTACATTTACAGCGTTTAGCAGACGCTCTTATCCACAGCAACATATACGGTAGAAGTGCTTTGGAGTCTCTATCAACTCTAGGAACTAAGAGTAACATCGAGAACGTTTTGTGAAAACCGGTCGTTTTATGTTATTGGCATTAATTATAAAGAAAGCGAGCCAACACCAACGCACAGATTAAGACAAATCAAACTAATCATTCAATTATGGCTATAGAAATAGCGGCGTATACAGAGCCATAAGCCGTAAACAAATGCCTCAGCTGATGGAAGATTTAGCGTGCACATATTATTGTAAAAAAAAAAATTATATAATTTAAATATTTTTATTGGCACAGAAGTGAGTTCAATTGAATTCCACTTCTGCCTTTCAGACCTTACCCTGATTGTTCATTTTGTGCTCCCAGCTGTCTGTGCATTTGACCTTTTATGGAGTTTTGTGGGCGTCACTACATGTAAATGAGCTGGGTTGGGAATGCGCTTTGCACTTTATGGGAATGCATACACACAACTTTACTAAAAGACTGATGAACGAGGCCCATTGTTGCTACAGATGGGCATCATTACCATACAAACACCTTGCTCTGCAACTAAAGGGCAGCACACTCATTGTATATTAGAGTTTGAAAAGAGTTTATGGTGTATATAAAGTGTGATTTGAATCAATCTTTGAATTTTAAATTCATGTATTATGACTACACACACAATGCTGAAATGCTCTGAAAGGTTTGGTGCTGTTCTCTGTGCAGGTGTTCCCCTGCCCGGTAGAGAGACCACATGGCAGGAGACTGAAGCGCCATCGAGCCCCTCAGCTTCTGGAAGAGGACGAGGACGAGGAGGACGAGGGGCGAGACGAGGAAGACAAAGAGAAAAAGAAAAAAGTGGAGCGGAAGGAGAGGGAAGAGTCTCAGTCTTGTTCGGAAGAAGGAGCGGGGAATGGTCAGCGGGAAACGTACGTCGTCGTGTCCTCTCCTGAGACACAGGAGGAGCTTGGGGTGTGTTTACGGTTCACTTTTATTATTCCGAAAATAACCTGATCTCATAAGGCAGCACGTTAACTTACTGCTCGTCACCGTGGGTGTGTTAGAGAATATAAAAACACTGAGTGTGTATAAAACAGCGTAACTGATAACATCACAGTGCACCAGAATAGACTGTATACTATATATTACTTTATATTACTGTATATTACTCCTCATATTAAGGATATCACATGCTTCCTCCAAGATTCATCAGACCTGCCAACCACACATTTTCAAACTGCTGCATGACAAGGAGCAGCTATCCACCATGATTGTCTAGTGCTGACGTGATTGACAGGGCAGAGAGTGTGTGCCATCTCTCCCACCCAGACAGCCAGTTTTGCTTTCTTGGCTTCCGCTAACGGATAGCACTGGGATTCGCACTTGCGATCTCCCGATGTAAGGGCGAACGCTTTTCTGTTGCGTGAATCGTCAATCGGGATCCCAGTTTTTGGGCTTTGTTTTGAAAATGAAGCGATTGTAGAATACAGCAAACCATAAAGATATCTGGCTACGTCCTTGGACCAGAAAAATACGAATTGGGGTTCATATTTAGTTGCGGTGTACTAAATATTGCTTTTGGCCATTGTTTATTATGAAAAGTATGCATATTCATAGAGACAGTCACTAAAATATTGAGGACTATATATAACGGTGATCTTATTGATTACCTTGATTTCCTTTATATCCTTTTTTTTTTTTTTTTTTTTTTTTTTTTTTTTTTTTTTTTTTTTTTTTTTTTTTTTTTTTTTTTTTTTTTTTTTTTTTTTTTTTTTTTTTTAATCCTTTTGAATTTCATCATCTTGTTGAACTCTCTTCCACTCATATTATTCGTTCTGATAGACGAGGGAAGGGAATGTGATTTTGAAAAAAAAAATGTATTAGATGTTATTGATTAAATAGTTAAATCTACAAACCTTTTATTTCTATTCCACAGCGGAAATCACCTTTGCTGTTTGGGCAACAGGAGTCTACAAGTTCAGCTAAACCTTCCAGGTAACGAAAGCATGGTATCTTTCGCTAATTAACAGATACACTCTCAGTATCAGTATAGAGCATTTTGGTACATTTAGCTAAAACCCAATCGTTCGTTTCGTAGCTGTAGGAAGCCTATTTCTCAGGACCTTTCTGAAGACTCTCGGATACAGTCTGAGCCTGATGAGCCTGGCGAAGTTCAGAACGGAGGTTTTGAATTGGAGAGCGCCGTGTGTCCAGGTACGAAAATATCTAGATCCTAGGGATTTGAATAGCTAGGCACGGTTTGAATGATTTCGATTCAGAGTATTAAAATGTCTCTCTGTACAGGTTTCTAATGACATCATGATTTTATGATGAGTCGCTGGTTTTAAATCATATTTTTATCCATCGTGAAAAAGACTAAGCTTTCAGACAGAGTCGATTATTTAAATTCTGTTGGAATGTTCATCATATTTACATATTCGAAGTTAAAAAGTAAAACTTAGGTAATTAAGATTGTCTGTCTGTTCTACAGATTGGGCAAATGTAACCTAGATAGTGTGCAGATAAAGTGACTAGGAAGTCATTTGGAATTTAGTAAAAAGTTTTTAAAAATCCTGTAAGATGGGGTTAAAGATAGTTGTGTAAAAAAAAAAATAATAATAATAATTAAAGAGAATATGCACCAATGATCTGTGTGGTCTGGGAGAAGCAAATGTCTCTGCAGATGAATTCTGTAAAACAACTAAATACCTAAAAATATTTTATTGTAATTTCATATCTAAGCACTTGGGAAAAGTTTGCAATCAAGATTAATTAAATTTAAAACGTTCTATTGGTCCGCTGTGTTCAATAGATGCTTCTGATGTTACCTTAAACAATCAACTCAACCAGCTGGTAGACATCCATAACTAATCCGAAGGGTGAATTTAAAAAAAATAAATAAATAAATAATAATAATAATCACTGAAATTCTCTTGCATGTGATCTAATTAGTAATAATAATTTGCACAAGTACTTCATTGTGTGCCTTTAAAATGATACTTTCATGATAATGGAGATGAGTTTGAGCCGTTCTTCTGTCTCGCGCCTGTCTTGGAATACAGAAACCCAGATGACTGAGGACAACACACCTGAGCTGATGGTGACCAGTCCTGCACAGGTACACCTCTCACTGCACTTCAGCTTCAACGCACATTAATAACAATGCTGTAATAGCTGTTTACGCACACACACACACACACACACACACACACACACAGGATTTTAAATGAACCCTTTTCAAGCACCACTAACTATTCTCCTCTCTCCTCTCCTCTCCTCTCCTCTGTTCTCTTCATTCAGCCGCAGTTGCAAGCAGAGACTGATGTCATGGAGGTGGATGAAGTGATGGAGCCACCAGCTGAGGAGAGGATGGAGCAGGAGCGTCCAGGTGAGGAGCAGTCGTGGAGGGAATCTGTTCCCTCTCAGGTAGAGTGTCCCATGTGCACTCGCCTCTTCCCCCTCAGTAAGATCGAGATGCATGCGGCCTACTGTAACGACACTGTGGAGGACCAGGACCAGGACCAGGACCAGCAGGACAGCCTTTCACAAGGTAGGTCAGCAATTCTTTTTTTTTTTTTTTAGTCTTAACAACATGATTTATCACAAAAGTCTTTTTTTTTTTTTTTTTTAAACCTCCATGGTTCCCCCCCCCTGTATTTAGGGAGTGCTCGACGGAAGAGCATGAGAAGAACTGCGCTGGAAGACGATGTGAGGTTTGAGAAGTAAGTAGGTATCATAGCTTCCCTTCACATCATCTGCACGTTCTTAAACAGCCTTCAGCTTGCGTTTTAAGAATGAAGGGCCATTTTCTTTAATTTTTGGAGTTGACTATGATTCATAATTCATAATCCGTCATGTCTTGGTGAATAATTAACCAGGTGTTGATGGTTTTTCATCCAGATCAGAGCAGCGAGAGAAATGCTTCTTGTGTAATAAGTTTTTCACAAGCAAGGAGTACAGCCATCATGTGGACCAGTGCCTTCAACAGAAAACGCTCGGACCAAAGCAGGTAAACCTTCTCAAAATACATATAATATCTATGTTTAAATATTTATATTAGTTTACAAATTATTCAGACCCAGAGCTTCAACTTTAAAGTTATGTCAGTATTTACACAGGGAAAGTTACTCGTATTCAGAGTCGGGTTACGCACCTGTCGAACAGGTCGATTTTCTGGGTGAGCTATTCACGTCATGCAGAATCACCCGAGTGTACTTCCCATCTCCGTGGTTACCAGACTTTTCTTGAGTGAGAGGTTTTAACCAGGGTTTTTGAAAAGCGTCTAGAACGCCGACTTTTAAACACAAGCACTTCCAGTTAAGCCCAAAAATAATCAGAAATAGAAAAACGCTGAAGCAGCAGATACCATTATTTTCTTTGCTGTCATCTGCAGTACAATGTAACGTAAAAGCATGAGGCTGTTTTAAAAATGTATAGATGAGAAGATGGTGAGCATTGAAATAAATATTGTCTGTTTATACTATATATATTTTATTATATACCTTATATATTTTACTTTATATATATTAATTGTAATCATATTAATCACTACAAATTTATATTCAGCAGTTTATAAAATAGCACTTGATCCAGCGTGTTATTTTTATTATTATTTTATTTATTTATTTTTTTAATCCCGTGCAGCGACAGTTCTTTCTTTCTTTTCAACTTTAAAGTAGCTTTGAGATTGATAAATTGAGGCCATGAAATCGTAACGTGCATGCGATGTAAACTATTTTATTAAACTTTAATTTAATAAATTATTCGATCCTCGAGATAAGCAATGTCTCTGATTACAATGCCCTCATGCAGGAGGAAAAAACCTTTTCATGGCCTTTCAAGGGACAATACTATTCATTAATTAATGTTGCCATATTTATGTGGTTAGTAATGCTCTTAAATGGCATTCCATAGTTTGTTTGGATTTTTTTTTTTAGTGTATTTACAGCCCAAAACATAGATTTCAGCATGATATATTGTGGCTAAATCAAACTTGTAGACAGTGTTGCTGGACTTATTACTGCTCCACACTCGAGCTGATATCAGGCGAGAAGAATGCGCTTAAATCTAAGGCCGGAAAAATGAGACGCGCCTCTGTTTTAGGCGAACTTCACCCAGCACAACTCGCGCTGAAATGTCTGAACAGCATTCGTACACTGAGAAAAAAGGGATTATGTGATCGGTCAGATTTAAAAGAACATTATTACGTATGGTTTACATAAAAATATTAAGTTTCTTATCAAAACGTGAGTTAATTGCTAATACTAAATTTAACTGTTTCTATGTACTTGTTTCAGTTATGTGGAGTGAGTGATCAGTTTTCGTACATCCAAAACGATTCGATCATGTCACTTCAAAGCTCTGAGTGAAACTCGGATAATTACATGATCAAATTAAGTAAATTCAGTGAGTTCACAATTTCTTCAGTGTTCGCTACACACGCTAAACTGAACTCTGAATACGGCTCTTTCTGGAGTATTGACATTTCATCCGGCTCTCCCGGCTGAGACCGGCTCCTGCGAGAGACGAGCACAAAATTAACATTCAGATCCAAATTGCACCATCATTAGGATTTCTTTTTCTTTTTTAGGGAAAGGGAAATGGCTTGCTGTCTGCCTTGAATCGGACAGAAACGGTGCATCTAGGTACGTACACACCACCTAGTGTATATTTATATATCCGTGGGTCAGGTGAGGAAACTGCTGAACTATTTCTGGAATAATTTTGACGTTAAACCTGCAATGCCCAGGTTTCAAATGCATCTAAGCACAATATCCAAACTCGTTTCAGATGACAGTGGAGCTGGGCCATCTAATACTACAAACAAAAACAGTCGGTAGGTTCTAAACAGTTCACACGTACAACTGTAGCTTCCTGAGTCTTTAATATTAAAACTGTGTGTGTGTGTGTGCGTGTGTGTTCATGTTCGTGTTCATCAGCAGCCTTGCAGACGCGTCCGTGACGCCTGGTGATTCTCAAGCTCCAGGTTATTACGTCAGCTCGTCTCCTATCAAATCCTTCACTCCCATATCTGAAATCACGGACTGCCTCATAAACTTCCGCCAGCAGTACTCGGACAGGACCAGCCAGAGACTCGGGAGGAAGAGGAAATTTAAGAGATAGCATGAGAATACGGTCCAAAGCATCGATTATTGCTTTTCTTTTATACCAAGGCTAATTTGTGTGCCATTTTTATATCATTTCTATGTTGTAATTAATATCATTAAATGAATTAGTAATGTTATTTAAGGTGCCTTGTTATTTTGAATTTTGTAGATATAGTATGTAACGTTCCATGAGACACAGAGAGAAAGCATCGATGAAACACTTTTATAACTGATAATATAACATAAAATCGTTATAAAATGACGTTGCTTGTTTAATCTTACCTTTCCTTTTTGATTTGAGACAGAACTGAACTTTCGTTTTATTCAGAGGAGGCTGCCGTATGCTACTGTTTCCTTATCAGAATGATCCTTTTTTTATATTGAAAATGTACATTTCTGTCAAATCGGTTATTAAATCCTGAGTAATCTTTAGTGCTAGGAGATCAGTGGAGAAAGGTCGATGGTAAACGCAGAGGTGCAAGAAAAATCTCTACTTTCTACTCACTGCCTTTTTAATCATTAGTCATTAGGTGACATTTTACCATCAGAAAGCTGATTTAAACATTTAACATCTCTCTCAGCAGAGAGCTGAACTGATCTAAATTACTAAGAAATCTATGAGACCTAATATGCATGACTAACCTGCTTGTAAGTACACGTCACGGCAGTTTGTAGTGGGACAGCTAGCTATTAGCATTATTATCGTGCTAGCTAACATTTGAAAGATTGTTACTGAAGCGGAGGTTTTAATCTTAGCTAATGTTTTCCAAGGTTCCTGGTGAAAAAGCTACTAATTTAGCATCAGTGACTAAAATCAGTGTGTGATTTAAGGTAGATGTCTTTTCCTTCCGTGAGCCTTTCTTGTGCTTTTATGTTCTTACTTTTAAGATGTTAATATTTGTTTACTTTAACTGAAATGAGTTGAATAAGGTGACAGAGTATTTATTCTGATGAGTAAGTGCACTTTTACTTGAGTAAAGAATTTCAGTACTTTTACCACCTTTGGGTAAACCTAGAACTGAAACTCATAATGTTGCTTTATCATCATAAAGCAAAGTCCTATTGTCCTATTCAGGCAGATATTGAAATTTGAGAATACTTACTGAGGACTATCAGTAGATACAAAGCTACTGGTAGAGCAGACACTTTTTTTTAATGAATGTAGGCCAATATATTATCAGTGCTTAAAGAAGTACAATCTTTGCAAGTCAGGGAAAGACACACCTTTAGAAGCCACACAATTGTATAATAGTCTTTGGAAAATTACTTCATCATGAAAGTGTGTCCATTAACATACTTGTGATTGCAGGTTTTTGAAGGAAACTTTTGTCACTAAAATTTGATCAGACTACTAAGCATCCTTTCAAATGCATATAAATATATAATACAGATGCAAATTTAAAAAAAAAAAAAAAAAAAAAAAAAAACAGGTGACAGTTTTCCAAACTTCAGCTGTCGGTTTGGGTGAGTCTGTGCCCACTGTAGCCTGAGATTCCTGTTCATGGCTGACCGGAGTGGAACCTGATGTGGTCTTCTGCTGTTGTAGACCATCCGCCTCAAGGTTGTGGCATGTTGAGATGCTTTTCTGCTCACCATGTTTGTCAAGAGTGGTTATTTGAGTTATCGTAGCCTTCCTGTCAGCTCGAACCAGTGCAGCCGTTCCCCTCTGACTTCTCTCATCAACAAGGCGTTTCCTTCCACAGAACTTTCCGCTCACTGGATGTTTTTTGTTTTTCGCACCATTCTGTGTAAACTCCTCAGGCTTTGTGTTGAAAATCCCAGGAGATCAGCGATTCCTGACATACTCAAACCAGACACCAACTATGCCACTGATTCCCTGTGATGATTTTTCCCCCCATTCTGATATTTGACGTGAACATTAACCGAAGTTCTTGACCTGCATCTGCATGATTTTATACATTGTGCGGCTGCTACATGATATGGCTGCGTGGAATTGCATGAATGAGCATGTGTACAGGTGTTCCTATTAAAGTGCCTGGTGAGTGAGCAGATGAACATGTATAACAAACCACTGATACACACTTTGATGTCATGTGCACCTTAAAGACATGGTTATGACCCACAGTAAAAGGAAGAACTGCGTTTGGGCTGTTAATAATCTAGATCAGTGACACAAAATACAGCATCTCATCTCAAGTGCTTGGATGTGCAGATGAAATGTGTTGTGTTGTGGTACTTCAGGATTGGGGTCTGACATCTCAATAGAAAAATAATACGCTTTTTTTCTGTTTGACTTCATCCATTCTGATCTCTGGTGACTGTAACAGGAAGTGTGATGTCATGAGCATGATAGTGTGTGAGACAGAGAGAGAGAGAGATCAGCAAGAAGACACTTGGGACTCAAAAAAACTGAAAAACTGACTGTGACTGAGCAACCTAACAATGATTTGAACCCAGAATTATGTTTTATTAAGAATCCAGTGAGTTTACATGTTATCTGTCTGAATACCAGGGTAAACATTTCTGAACATCTTTTGCAATATAAATAAAGAATTTACAGATTCACTTAACAACAGACTGGCAAATTTAACAGACACACTTCCTGCTGAAATAAATGTCTATATATATATATATATACACACACACACACGCACACACACACACTCCTGGGCATATAAAAAATGCAAATATTAAGCGTTTAAATGTCAGAAAATGAGCAGGAATGAAACAGATGCACTCCTGAAAGCTCCTGTGCCTCCATTTGCTGGTTTCCTTTTTGCTGCAGTTGCTGTTTGTTTGGGGAAAAACTAGAAACAGGGGAAATTCACTTCCATAGTCTTCTTGTATGCAAAGGTACGCAAAAAATGTTAGGTAAAATTCAAACTAACACATGTCTGGGTGTACAAACATTTCCAAAATATCTTCTGGGATGTTTTTTTTTTCTTTAAAGATTAGTGATTATACGGTTATCTGCCACCTGATGCAGCAAATCAAGAGCCTTGAGGCTTAAACATTTACAGAAATCAGAGGGAAAAGCTCCCATACTAACTTCCTTTATCTGTTTGTTTCATTCTTGCTCATTTCCTGACCAATGATGTATTGTTAAGACCATTAAAAGCTTAATATTTTGCCATTTTGTGCTTGGCCCTTTTTTTTTTTGCCCAGGAGAGTGTGTGTGTGTGTGTGTGTGTGTGTGTGTGTGTGTGTGTGTGTGTGTACACCGAAATTTGGTTCTTTTGCATTTTCCTTTTGGTTG
This sequence comes from Pangasius djambal, assembly GCA_022985145.1. NCBI lineage: Eukaryota > Metazoa > Chordata > Actinopteri > Siluriformes > Pangasiidae > Pangasius > Pangasius djambal. Next base: position 2,062,405 of record CM040989.1, on the reverse strand, counting down.
CTGCTGCTTATCAAACCAAAAGCATGATAAGAGAAGATAACTCTTGTTAGGAGTCTGTTCTGCGCGAGAGCGACACCCAGCGTCCAAAACCAGGAACTTCAGTTTAACTTCTTCAATGTTTTTTTTTTTTTTTTTTTTTTTTTTTTTGGCGGGTTTAAAAATGGCGGCGGCCACAGAATCATCCTGCAAACTTTCAGCTTAATCAGATACAGTGGTTTCCAGTGTAGCCGTGGAGTTACACTTTATTTCATTATTGTATTATATGTGACGTAATCGTTGTTATTACTAATCAACTTTTCTATTCTCTCATTAGGTTTCTGTTATATTAGAGCCCCTTGTGTTTACACTGCAAAAGTGAAGCATGAGAAGATATACTTCAATGTAGTTAACTGTATCTACTGTTTCCTGTTACAAGATTAAACCAAATATATGATTATTAAACCTATTGCTAGATTTTTTTATTATTATTTTTTTTTTTTTACCAAATTCTTGCTTGAAATAATCTCGCTCTGTTGACGTATGATTTTTCAAATGTAGCAGATTTTAAACGTGTATTTTGCTAGAAAATTATTGCCAATAAAATAAGTATTTAAAGCTCGAAATGTGTAAAAGCATCTCAAAACAGTCTGAATAATATTACATTTAATTTAGAATCATCTCATAATAAGAAATATTTGATACATTTATCCAAAATTAAGATATTTTTTCACTTTTCAAGATTTCTTTTTTTTTTTTAGTGTAATTTAAAAAACTGAGGTCATTGTCAAAGCTGGTCAAAAGACAAAAAAGAATGAAAAACTGCTCATTATAAACAAACAAACAAACAAACAAGTAAATATATTTTTATTTAAAAAGAGGCATGCTTTTAACAGACGTGTTTTTTAATAGACAAGTAACTATACATTTTTTTCTTTTCATTTGAGAGACAGTAAACTTCTTTTTTACTGGCTGTGGACTTTATTGGTTACAATACGAATAACTAGGATTATAACCAATATACCTCTACATATTTACACCTGTTTGATCTGCTTTGTCAAAAATTATATAATGCACATATTATAAAGGCACTGACTGATAATCTGAGCTGTTTTCCTAGCAGAAGTCGAGATTTTCCTCGACTACCCTTACAACTCTGGCAGACTAGTGATAAATATTTTGCAACTAATAAAGTGAACAAAACCCATCACAGGATATTTACAAGATTTCTTCCATAACATGCTTATAATGAGAAATTAAATATTAATGTCAACTAAACTGACTTGACAGTGGACTTTTTGTAACCAGAAACAATTGTGCATATTTTCTTTTCTTGTCTTTATTCAGTAGACTTCTGGAAAGGTGTATCAGTGTCAAACTTTTTCCGTAAAATTGATTGAATTGACATATTTCTTCTCATTGATAATATTAATGCTTTGAAAGACAAGGGATTTAAGTTGAATACTTCATTTATTATTTTTTAAAGATTATTGCATTTTTTTAAATATAATCTCTGTACTTGAATTCATCACATTTTCTGCTATTTTGTTGTTGATGTTGATATTCATGATGTTGTTGATGATGATGAATGTATTTATAATGTGGTCTGTTCCCTTTTTTTTTAATAGCCTCATTGTAATTGTAATTTTATAAACAAACAAACAAACAAACAAACAAACTTATACATGATACATATATGTATATATTTAGGTAAATTTCATAGTCATAAATCTAGGGCCATGTCTTCAAATCTACCAGATAACAAGAAGACATTTCTCTTTATCTCTCTCTCTCTCTCTCTCTCTATTTCTCTTTCTCTTTTGTTTTAGCAAAATGATTAATTAACTTGAAAGATGAAAAACTTCCATATGCTTCTAACAATTTTTGTATCCTCTCTCTCTCTCTCTCTCTTTCTCTCTCTTCACTTCATACTTATATCAGGATGTGCTTGTTTAGCTCTACGTGGTTTTATTTGCCAAAAAAAAAAACCCCAGGAATGCATATACGTCGTTCCTATAGCGTGGCAGCGTCACGTGATCAG